>CM052544.1:35650882-35769897 GCA_028533065.1 Trachops cirrhosus
AGACCCTTCAGCATCTCTTGCAGAGCTGGTTTGGAGGAGGTATATTCTTTGAGGCTTCTTTTGTCTAGAAAGCTCTTTATTTGGCCTTCTATTTTAATTGAGAGCCTTGCTGGATAGAGTAGTCTCAGTCGCAGGCTCTTTGTTTTCATTACTTGGAATATTTCTTGCCATCCCATTCTGGCTTGGAGCATTTCCATTGAGAAGTCAGCTGCTAGCCTTATTGGGGCTCCCTTGTATGTTACTTCCTGTTTTTCCCTTGTTGCCTTTAAGATTCTCTCTTTGTCTTGGAATTTTGCCACTTTAATTATGATGCATCTTGAAGTGGGTTTCTTTGGGGTCCTCTTGATTAGGATTCTCTGTGTTTCCTGAATTTGTGTGACTTTTTCTTTCATCACATTAAGGAAGTTTTCCATCATTACTTTTTCAAACAGGTTTTCTATCCCTTGCTCTTCTTCTCTTTCTGGTATCCCTATTATATGGATATTATTATGTTTCATGTTGTCCTGCATTTCCCTTAACCCCTCTTCATTCTTTCTGAGTCTCTTTTCCTTTTCTTGCTCTTTCTGGGTGTTTTTTTCCATCCTGTCTTCCAGCTCTCTGATCTGATCCTCTGCTTCATCTAGCCTGATTTTGATTCCTTCTACTGTGTTCTTCAATTCAGAGATTGTATTACTCATTTCCTCTTGACCCTTGTTGATAGTTTCTATTTCCTTTTTCATGTTGATATAGTTTGCAGTGGGTTCACTGTAGTTTCCCTGTAGTTTTTGGTAATTCTCTGTGAACTCACTGAGCTTCCTGATAACCATTGCTTCGAACTCAATATCTGATAGTTGACTTGCCTCTATTTCATTTAGCATTTTTTTCTGAGGCTTCCTCCTTTCCTTTCATTTGGGGATTGTTTCTTTGTCTTCCCATTGTTTGTGAGACTCTTCTTGTTAGCCTCTGCTTCTTAAATTGATCTGTTCTGCCTCCCTGGGTTTAGGCTGTGAACTTCTATGGTAGAAGACCTGTGAGATTCAGTTGTGTAGTCTCCTTGATCTCCTGAGCTCGCTTGTCTTGGGCTATCATTTATGTTGGCTCTGTGTATATCTTTGGGTTTTTATCATTGTTGGGTCTTTCTTTGGTGGGTCCTTCCCTCCAGCTGGTTAACAAGACATCCACTATGTCTTATATTCTGTTGTGCAGGTGTGGACAGGTTGTGTTGAAGCTGGTTCTTCTGTCTGTATGATATTTTGAGGTTTCTCTCTCGCTATTGTTCAGTTGTTTGTTCTGGGTAATTTCTTCACCATTTAGTTATATTTCCAGATCGGTCCTGGGTGGAGGTTAGTGTGGCTTCCACTCCCTCCCTCACCTTCTTCCATTGCTATCTGTTGGTGGTTCCTTTGTTGGTGGGTTTCCTCTTCCAGTAGGTATACTAGTGTTCACAGCTCCCACTTACTCTTTTTTTGTGATCAGTTGGAGGGGGAAGGCAAAATGGTTTAAGACAGTGGGAGTAAATTCTATGGTATTTAAAGTACCAACCTATAGAGAAGAGATAGGAGATCCTTTGGATATGTATAGTGTTAACCATGATATTTCACCCAACTAGCCACATTTTAGAAAGGGTGGAAAAAAGATAAGACTCTTTTTGGGGGTGGGAAAGGGATTGTGAGTTGGATCTAGAAAGCAGTGAGCTTGTGGAAAGTCAGATTATGAAGTAAAGTGAGAGTAAAGGATAAAAAATAGGTGTAGTGTGTGAGAGAATAGAGTTAACTACAACAGTAATAGTTCTGGAAACCATGAAGTGAGCTAAGATCTGGGAGGGGTGCTGTGTAGTATTTACAATTGTATGGAATAGCAATTATTTACAATAGTAATGGAGCAACAATCATATGACAGAATCTATGTGATCAAGAATAGGAAGTACAGGACCTAGAGTAGTGTGCTATTGGAACACAAGTGAAGTGAAACATGGAAAATTAAAAATACACTATGAAAGAGAGAACAAGGGAAACCAGTCAAACAATGCAATTTAACAAACCAAGCAAAGACTAAACAGAAAGAAGAGAAATTAAAAAATACTAATAAAATAAAAGATGTAAAAATAATGAAAAAATAATAATACAAATATACAATAACTTGCAAGTTCTCTGGAGTAGCAAAGTGAAATTTGTCTCACTGTCTCAGTTGTTGGGATGATCTGTCTTTGGGTCTAACTGGTTCTTTCACAGCTCCAGGTTTTATTGTCTCACTTGTGGGAATTTAAGAAAAGGAAGGAAGGAAGAAGGAATAAAAAAAGAAAGGAAGGAAGAAGAAATAAAAAAAGAAAGAAGAAAAGAAAAGAAGAAGGAATTAGAAGAAGAAGGAGGAGGAGGAGGAGAAGGAGAAGAAGAAGAAAAAGCAGCCTCCTGCTGGCTTTAAACAAGCCAAACCAGTTCTGCTGGTCTACCTGGCTGCAGCAGGCTGAGCGGGGATTGGTTTCACTTTTCTCCCTTCCTGAGCCGCACTCTTTCTTGCAGTTGCCCAGCCTCCAGCCCATATCCTCAGTTCACTGCTGGGCCTCCAGTACCCTTCTGCACCCAGCCTACACCTTCAGTCTACCAGTTGTGCTGTCCTTGAGGTACACCAATTAGGGGCAACTCACACACCACCTTCTTGCTCTTCGCTGTCCTAAATGCTAGGGATTCTCAGAGTCTCTTCAGAGTAGTTCAGGCCCCTCACTAAATTAAGTCTTCCTGGGTATTGCTGACTCCCTAAGCCCTGCTGCTCTCCTCTGCGGAGGGCATCTCCGCCTCCTCTTAGAGAGCCAGTCGGCCCTGCAGGGCAGGGGCGCCAGTGTGGCTGCCAGGGAGGATGCGGGTGCAAGCCTCCTCAGCTGCTGCATCTGGGGCAGTGGGGTTGGGTGCAAAGTGCCTTTGGGTGGTTGGGTCAGGTGTGCACTGTCCCTGGGACTGTGGGCATGAGCACTTGGCCTCTGCAGCTGGGGTGGGATTGGCAGCCACTGGACCACGGGTTTGGCTGTGTGCCATCCCTGGGGCTTCAGGTGTGAGTGGTGTGAGGCCTCCACTGCTGCTGCTGTTGCTGCTGCTGCTGTAAGCCAGCGCAGCAGGGTCAGGTGCATTCTTCCCGGGGCTGTGGGACTGAGCGCTCAGCCTCTGCTGCTGTAGTGGGAGTGCAGTCGTGGGGCGATAGTGTTGGGTGCACACCGGCCTCTGCTGCTGCGAGGCAGCCAGGGTGGGGTGGGGGTCGTCTGGGTAGGTGGCGCAACACAGGGGTGGTGGCCGCGGTTGGGTGCCCTCCACCAATGGGGCCAGGGGTAGGGGCACAGTCACAGTCCTGGCAGCAGAGGTGGGCCCATGACTGAGGCTGCGGAGGCTGCATAGCCTAGCTGGGGGAGGCAGGGGTGGCTGCTGCAGGAGAATTCCCTAAACAGCCACTGAGTGCCTCTTTTTTTTTCTTTCTTTTTGAAAAATTCCTCCTATTCAAGCCTGCCACTCCAAACAAGTGCCTGGCCTCTCACACAACTCTCCAACCAGACCAGGGACTATCCGGGTCAGGGGCCCTCTCGGCCCAATTCTTCCCAGCCTGTGTCCACAGTCTCTATGACTACACTGCCCCTGTTTGCCACTTCATCCTCATTCCCCCACTGTGACTTCAAGCATCCAGGTCCATCCTGGTGCTGCTCAAACCTTGTTTGGCAGGGAAGGGAGCCATTGACTTGGCTCTGTCCCAAGAATCCTGTGGCAGACCTGGTGGGTGCCGGGCCTGGTGCTGCAGTTGCCCTGGTCCCTGTGCTGGTCCCAGGGACCTTATTGTCCTGAAGCACTCACCTTACCATCTGATTTTTCAATGTCCTCTACAGTGTTGGCCCCCAATCTTCAGATATGCTGGGATACCATTGGCTGTTCACTCTGTTCCTCAGAAGATCGGCTAGGTGTTCCACCTATGCACAGGGGAAAGTGGACTGTGCTCCCACTTATCTCGCCATCATCTTAGAGTCTCCTCTTGCTGTTCTGATTGGTTGTTTTTTGCTCCTTATGTTCCAAATTTATCATTTGATTCTCAGCTTCATCTACTCTATTGCTGATTCTCTGTAAATTGTTTTTTATTTCAATTAGTATATCCTTCATTTCTGATTGGATCTTTTTTATGCTGTTGAGGTCCTCACTAAGTTCCTTCAAACCAGTGTTTCAAACTCTGCATCTAGTAGACTGCTTGTTTCCATTTTTTTAGTTTTTTTTCTGGAGTTTTATTCTGTTCTTTCATTTGGGCCATGGTTCTTTGTCTCCTTATTTTGGCAGCCTCCCTGTATTTGTTTCTATGTTTTAGGTAGAGCTGTTACGTCTCCAAGGCTTGATAGAGTGGCCTAATGTAGTAGGTGTCCTGTAGGGTCCAGTGGCACAGCCTCCCCTGACACCCAGGCTGGGTACTCAATGTGTGCCCTTCATGTGGGCTGAATACACCCTCCTCTTACAGTTGAGCCTTGGTTGCTGTTGGCATGTCCAAGGTCAGCCACCACCTATGGTCTGTCAGGGGTCACCTAACATAAGCTACAAAACAATATGCAGATGGTTTCTATTTGTGCTGGGCATGGATGTCCCTAGGAGAGCCCAAGCTGTGTACCAAGGCTGGCTGCTGCTAGTGCCTTAGCCTGGGGCAACTTAGCGACAGGTATGGGGCTCACTGAAGCCAGGTACTGCTAGTTTGAGAGAACATAGGACAATCTGATGTTTGGGCTAAGACAAGCTTTTTACATGAAAAAGCCACTGGAAACAGCTTGAGTAGACATGAAAGTCAGGTGAGGCAGGGCCTCAGGGAATCACCAGGGTGGGGCAAACAGTGTGAGCCAGGCTGATGGAGTCTCAGATATGGTGCCCACCTACCAGCTCTATGTGTTGGGGGTGCTCAGAAAAGGGACGGTGGCGTCTGCCAGCATTTCTGTCTGGAAGAAAGCTGTCCGCCAGCTCTCTCCCTGATGCCAGGCAATTCAGTTCCTCCTCATAAATCTCTGATGCCTTTTAATCTGCTGCCCCAGTGCTAGAACTCAGAGGGAGAGTCTAAGTAAGTATGTGTGTGGGCCCTTTAAGAGGAACCACCTGGGACTCTAGAAGTTTGTCTTCCACAGTCTCAGTTCCCTCTGGTTTTCACAGCCGGAAGTTATGGGGGCTTCTCTTCCTGGCACTGGATCCTGGGCTGGGGGTCCTGGTGTGGAGCTGGGATCCCTCATTCCTGAGATATCCCTCCTAATTTTTATCCACCATATCTTGGTGTGGGACCAACCCATTCCATTTCTCTGTCCCACCTATCAGCTTCAGTGTGGTTTCTTCTTTAATTCTGTAGTTGTAGGACTTCCATTCAGCTCAGTTTCTCATGGTTCCGAATGATGGTCATTTCATTGTTTAGTTGTAATTTTGAGGTGATTGTGCAAGGAGACAAGCCCTGTTTACCTATGCTGCCATAATGACCAGAAGTCTCTCTTTCCTCTAGATCACAAAACACTTATATGCACAAACTCACACCCAGAAGCCATTTCCACTTGAATTGGAAAGGATTAAGTGCAGATGGCCAGAATGCTAACTCTAATCTTGGATTTTGCTCCTCTTATTCTGATTTAAATTTTTGTTTACATTCTAGTTAACAAAGGTGTATTAAATCCATATTGTTTCCTCTGTTTCCTTTGAAACATCATCAAAATGACATAATAGGAATTTAAAGTTACACGAACTCACTGGTACAAAGGGAATGGGAGAGTGGATAACAATGGATGGAAGATTCTACAAATTTCTAAAAATGAAAAGTAAAAGAACCAGTGGTCACTGACTTAGTACAGCGGAGAAAACTGAAACTTAAGTGTACAGATGACAGAAGGCAATAAAAAGAAACTCATTCTACAGAACGTTAGAAAGTTCAGGAATTGGAGGCATCAGGTAAACCTTGGGATGGGGAGGATGGAAACCTGATTGAAAGTCTTTATCAAGAACATTTAGTTCCTCACATCTACTCCATTACTTCACCCAGCTAAGTGACTACTCCTCTCATCATATACAAGAATGAAGATTTATTCTTTGAGGAAACTGGAAGAGAGAGAGAGAGAGAGAGAGAGAGAGAGAGAGAGAGAGAGATTGATTGAGATTCTAGGCACAGCGACTGTAGGCATAATGGAGGCTGTGGGTGAGCACTGTATGAAAGCACCACCTTTGCTTCCCAGCATCCAAGCTTAAATCTTCCCCTTTCCCTAAATCAGCCCTCCAACTCTCTCCTCCCACCACACCTCCCCAAAATTCTCCCAAGAAGACAATTGGATGATTCTCCTCTGGAGAAACTACCTTAAAAGGAAAAAAAATAATCTACAGACACTAACATTTAGGGGCATCTCATGAAACAAATGGGTCCTACCAAATCACATCACAGTGAAGCCCACTAGCAAATAAATCCTGCTCCTTCTTCACTCTTAAATGTAATTTGTCAAAGATCACTAAACATTTAAGGAGAACTTGCAGCATGAAAAACACACAAATAATACTAATAAAAACAGACAAACAAATAATCTGGGGAAAAAGAATCAGAGAAAATAAAAAGAAGTTAATGTAGGGAGTAGAAAACAGGTTCAGTAATATTCTGAGAGACAAGTGTATATACCACAATCAGAAATAAAAAAGAACTCTTGAAAATTAAAAATATTATAGCTAAAATTAAAAATAGACAATATAAGAATTAGGAGACAAAGTTAAGAAACTGTTCCAAAAAATATAATTAAAAGACCAAAAGGTACAAAACAGGAGAGAAAAGATAAAATTAAAACTTTAAAACTTCATGCTAAAACTTTAAAAATAGGAATTCTAGAAAGAGAGAGTTGGGACAGTAATTAATTATAAACCAGTGGGAATATAATCCATGTGTAGTACATACCAAGGATCAAGAGATGATAGGTAGATAGTGTAGATAGATAGATAGATAGATAGATAGATAGATAGATAGTAGATGGATGGGTGAAAAGAGAAGTGCTTACTGGTAAATGTAAAAAGAGTATAGGAGTTATATCATTTGCAACCATCAAAATAAAGGATGGTTCAGGTAAGAATCATCAATGAATGCAAAATCTAGGGGGAATTTTCAGTGATGAAGAGAATATTAGCATGGTCTTAAAGTATCTTCCCACAGATTGTTTATTGAAAATAAAAAACTATCCAATGGAGAAAACATTGAATAGCAGCTGGACTAGGTGACCAAATTTAACATCACTGATGAAAGTTAGATGAACCGTCTAACTCCAGATGTAATACCCTAAAGAGCACACGTCATTTATGTTGTACTCTGACCAGGAATGCATAACTTGAATCTAAGCATACAGCAACATCAGGAAACCAAAATGAGGAGCATTTTATTTAAAATAAAAGGAAGTAAGGCTTTATTCTTTTTTTAAAGGATCATAAAAGACAAAGGCAGTGAAAATGTTTTAGATTAAAGGAGCCTGAAGAGACATGACAGCTAAATGCAATTCCTGGTCCTAGACTGGATCCTGTACTGGAGGGGAAAAAATAATATAAAAAAACATTTTGGATCAGCTGAAAAAATTGCCCCATTGGAATGTGGATGGTAAAGTATTATATCAGTGTTAAATTTATTAAAGTTGATAACAGAACTATAAATATACAAGATAATATCTTTATTCTTATGAAATATCTACTGAGTATTTAGGGTAAATCTCCATTATATACAGAAGTTCAAAATAGTTCAGAAAAAAAATTTAGTGTACATAATACATACACTCATGTGTGTATTCATGTGCAAATGGAGAAAAATGTTAATAGGAGAATGAAGAAAATTATATGATTACACTCATATAATTTTTACATTATCTACAAATAAAAAGTTGTTAAAAAATGCCTCACCTTTTCTTAGGAAGCTACTAGACAGTATACTCTAACAAAGGGGTGGAGTAAACCAGTTACAAAGAAGACAGTAACACTGGAGAAAGGGAAGGCAATTCTCAGGAAATGGTAAAGACAAGGTTGGCAACTATGCAGAGGGCCAAAAAGAACAACTAATCCTACCAGGAGAGGGAGGATGGAGGAAATCCAGAAAGACGTCTCCTCAACCCCCCAGAATGATAACAATGATGATGTAATGTGTCTGACTGTATTGAAGGGAGTTTTTGGAGATTTGGGGAAGAATCAGTGGTAGTAAAAAAAAAAGAAATTACTAACTCTAGGAAAAATAAACTTGTACTAGAAAGAGAATGTAATATAATATACTACTTGGCTCACTCATAAATAATATTTACATGCTAACAATAATGTAAACACAGGATATTCATTTGTCCAAAAATTGTGATAAAACTATATTGAGAGAATGAAAGAAAGTAGGGAAGGGAAGAAATGAAAGCAGGTGGGAGTGAGCTAAGAGTATTAAATTCACAGCTTCCTGAGCTGCAAGTTAAATAATGCTCAAGTTGACTAATAAAGGAAAAGCCACATAAGTGAATCAATTAAAAATATGGAGGGAAATATGATGGGGAAAAAGCCCCAGAGAAAGTAGAAGAAAGAGGTGAGATTGAGAAGTGGCTGAGAAGCAGAACTCAGAGATGATGGTGTGGGGAAGTGAACTGTAGTTTGGGGAGGGTTTGTTTGTTTGATTGTAAGTAGCTTTATAATACTACTTGATTTACGTGTATATATGAATTGCATAAAGCAAAACATTTTAAGACCACAAATTCTTGCTTACTATAATGATTAACAATGTGTTCATTTTGTATTTCCTTTTTTGATAGTACTAGGATCTAGGTAAAACAAAGGGAGCTGCTAATTAGAAAACTTTGATCATTATATTAATTATAAAATTAGTTTCTTATGTTAATATTTTAAAGCTGTGAGTGGTGTGTATGTGTGTATGTGATGAAAGGGAGAGGAAAAGGAAGAGTGGGTTTTGAATAATTCAGGTATTTGCCAAACTAAAGAAGGGATCTGTATTCATTAACTGCATTATAATATGCTCATGCTCAAGAAAGTCATTAAGACCCTAGTGGGATTTGATGTCTAAAAATAAGAAAAGGAAGCATGAAGAAAGGTGTGCTCATCCAATAGGAGGCTGTTGTCTATAATCTTGGGTAGAGAACAGGATGGAAAGGGGAAAACAGAAAAGATATTTACTGTCCGATTTTTACTAATTTAAGTGCTAAGCCTTACAATGTGGCACAGCTAGGGAATGATTTCACCTGCAGAACAGGTGTAACAGTACAAGGCACAAGAGGACTTTAGACATGTTGCTTGGGTTTCAAACTAAGATTTCCCTGGGGAATTGGGTACGCCAAGAAGAGTGTGGGTGGTACACAATCACTCAGTCTTGGTTGGTGGAAATTTCAAGGCAAAGCAGAAATATGCTGAATTTTCTTTGGCAAAAAAAATGTGTAAGAATACCAGTGATTTCTTAATCCAATTTTGCAAGTACAAACAATGACTGTGTATTATAAAAAGCTCTGTTCAGTTTTTGATTTCTTCACAGTTCCAATAAGGCAAAGATCAAACTTTTAATATAAGAAAAAAAAGATACACCAGCAGACAATGAGTGACAAGATTCTGAAAACTTTAGAGGCATTTTCTTTGCTTTATGGTTTGTGGCATGTCAAGCTATAATTCTTGCAAATGGAATACAACATGCAAAACTGAGTTAAAATGATATGGTTATGAAGTTTTTCACTCTAATGTCAACCTAAAATAAAATGAAGCACATGCTTGTTCAAAGGCTGATGATATCAATGCTATTGACTAGAAATGTTTCTTGGTTATGGTGCACATTAGCCCATCAAAATAAAAAAAATTTAAGTCCATTATCTGGATGTTCCCAAACATCTAGATGCTCAGTGCCATGTAGACAAAATATGCAAATGACATCACCCCAAACACAAAGACATCTCACAGAACTTTGCAGGTTGTGTCCAAATATATGGGCTGGTGGGGCCCATTGCTTTTTTCTCAGGCCTCAGGAAATGGGCTGTGCAAAGTGCATGGCTTTGTTTAAATTTGCCTTAAGCAAGATTGACTTTTTTGCTGAAATGGGTTGTGATGGCAACTCTATACTTGAAGACGATATGTACACATTTGGCACTTTGGTGGTTTAGCACATCAAGGAAAAAAAATACTTGCACCCTGTTCCAAACCTGAGACAGGAGTCAGTTTTATTTTAGGGGTCACCTTCGTCTCAAGTAGACTACCTGGTAGCTGTATTTTAAAACATGGCAGAAAGCAGCCAAGTGTGACCTCGTTGTTTTTTTTTCTTCTGAGGACAGTGCAAGAAAGGATTGCCCAAGTGCCCAAGTGCCCATCAGTAGATGAGTGGATAGATATGCTATGGTACATTTACACAGTGGAACTCTATTCAGCTGTAAAAAAAAGAAGCAAATCTTACCTTTGTGACAGCACAGATGGACCAGGAGAGTATTATACTAAGTGAAATAAGCCAGTCAGAGAAAGACAAATACCATATAATTTCACCTATATGTGGAATCTACTGAACAAAATAAACTAACAGCAAAATAGAAATAGACTCACAGATACAGTAAGCAGACAGCTGTCAGAGGAGAAGAGGGGTTAGGGACAGGGTGGAAGAGGTCAAGGAATTAAGCAAAAAACCCAAACAGACTCAGACACAGACAACACTATAAGGATTACCAGAGGGAAAGGGAAGTGGAGGGAGGCAGAAGAGGGTAAAGGTGGGGGGAAATGCTGACAGAAGGAAACTTGACTTCGGGTGGTGAACACACAACACAATATACAGATGATGTATTGTAGAACTGCACACTTGAAACATATAATTTTATTAACCAATGTCACCCCAATTTTTTAAAAAAGAATGAATATACTTTCTAACCACACCATTCTCCTAGAAAAAGTCAAGAGTGAGGACTGCCCATTCCATCAGAGGAACATTAACTTGACCTCACCTAATACTGTACCCCAGATTTGGAGCTTAGGAGATAGGGGAGAGTTCAACCAAATGATTAAAAAAATAAATGCTGCCCTTACAAATAACTCTTAAAATTATTAATATATTTTACATACATAGACATGGACCTACAGCCAAAAACAAAAAACTGGGCTCCATGGGTCTCACATAACGTGCTGAAAGACCAACACCAACTCCTCCTATATGATAAAGAAACTCAGAAAATTAGGAAGCATTTTTGTTTGTTTTCATCTTAGTCGAGTTTCTGAAGCTTTTAGTAGAAGAAATCATTCTTCTTGGCTCAGGACTACTACCTTTTCAGATGTGATACACAACAATCTAGGATTATCTTTCCAGAACTACCTGTTTAGGTGCCCATCGAGTAATAGAATTGTAACATGTGAGAGCAGGAAAGGATACTCCAAGGGAATTCAGTTTGATCCTTTTGTTTTACCCACAGAGGAAGGAAGATACAGGGATTGTGATTAAGCATCCACGGTCCTGGAGCTAGTGAGAGGCAGAGCCCAGGTATCTCGTCACTCGGGGCTGTGTTCTCTGCTATCCTCCACACACCACACTACTCATCTGTGACAGGGACTATGTGTTACTGTAGTTGCCCCCTTATTTCCACTTGCCTCTTAACTTTGCATTCTCCCAGATATGTTTTTATCTTGCCTCTAATCTTTTCCTTGTTCTTCTCTTAAATTATCCTGTAACTTCTAACCTTAAAGTTTTTGAATCTTTGCTGAGATAGCATCTATAATAACTTTGAAAATGTTATGACAAAACAGTGTAATGAAAAAATATTAAATTTTGGTTCAGGATACCTACACTGTAATTCTGAGTATGTCTTTAATTTTCTGTAACTTTGGGCAAGTCACTTTGCCTCTCTTGTATGCAGTTTTCTGACCTATAAAATAGAAATGTTGGTCTGGATGATCCTTAAGGTTTCTTCCACTCTTACAGTTGTATGATTATTTTGCTTTTAAACAAAATTCTTCACCCACTGTAACAAATTTATATTCTTCATGTTCTGTCTCTGTCTTAGCTTCCCTTTTCCACCCAGCAAAATGGGAATTATCTCCATGTAGTTCTCTTTATTCACTGCTTACCACAGCACCATACAGAGTTAATGGCTTAATAAGTATTTTTCAATGTGATGATGACAACAATTATAAAATACAGTGCAAACAAAGACATTCTAATGCCTGGCATTTAAAAATCTTTACAGAAACCTCCCTGTTATTTCTGTGTTACTCTGCCTTTCAAAGACCAAGAACAAAACATTGGTTTGGGCAGAAGAAAATTTGTTAAATCACTTCAGGATCCATCCCTAGCCAAAGGTGGTGGCAAAATAGTACAATGAAAAGAATAGTAAATTTGAATTTAGGATACCTAGGTTGTAATCTTGAGTATATCTTTAATTTTATATAACTTTGGGCAAGTTAATTAAGTTTAGAGGAATCTGAGAACAGGCATCTTTCATTCCTAGCCCCTAACAGCCAGGCTTTACTTCGTCTATTAAAAAATATTAGAATTCAAATGGATTTAAAAAAGTTGAAATAGAGGTTAAATAAAGACTGTGGTATTTCTTTCTTGCTAAAGTACATTTAAAAGAAAAACATTTTTAGGAAATGAAAGGAGGTAACTTGTTCATAAATAAGACTTACTTGTGTTTATGGTCTCTAGGATTTGTCATAACATGTTTCCTAGAAAAGGAATTCATACTTTTGGAAAGGGTGTCTTGAGTCTAAAATGAAAGTTGAATAGGCAAAGGTAACTGCCCACAGCAAATATGAGTCATCATTCCAAGTGATAAGCAAAGGACAAAAATAAAATGACTGAGAGTAGGAAATAAAGCAGAATTGCTGGGAGCTTTATTGGATTACATAGCATGTTAGCTCAACTCTCTTCTATAGAATTGGATTTGCCTTTTGAAGACTTTCTAGTTTCAAGTACCATGAAAGCTAGCTGGCTGTGTAGCTTCACTGGTTTATTGGCGATTACATCTTTTTGCTTATTTGATTGCAGTCTGTGTTAGAAAGATTATTTATTTGTACTGTTCTTCCTGAGAAAACAAATGCTCATTTTCAACTTTCTCCTGCTTTATCCTGCTGCTAGGAACATGGGGGTGGCTTTAAATATGCTATAGGAGACATTCTTGCTTTATTTGGCATGGCACTTAAGGAAAGAGCAATAAAAAGAAAAATGAAAGGAGGAATCTCTTAAGCCAAGTGCAATTAAAAACAGTAAACATTATCTGATCTTTTATTCTCACAACTCAAAGTAAGTGAGAACAGAAAGTCTATTCATTAGGACAAAGACTGACACTCATATATTTGGTTGCCTTACTAGAGAATAAAAGATAAGCTGTCATTAAAAAGGCATACAGGGCCCTTTCGGGGTGGCTCAGTTGGTTGGAGCATGGTCCTATACACCTAGAAAAGGAATTCATACTTTTGAACACACCAAATTGAACACACCAAAAGGTTGTGTTCAATTCCTGGTTAGGGCTCATACAGGAGGCAACTGATTGGTGTTTTCCCTCTTTCTCTCTCTAAAATCAATAAATATATCCTTGGGTGAGGATATTTTTTGTTAAAAAAGGCAAAAGGGGCCCTGGCCAGGTAGCTCAGTTTGTTAGAGTGTCATCCTGATATGTCAAGGTTGTAGATTCAATCTCTCATGAGGGCACATAGAAGAATCAACCAAGGAATTCATAAGTAAGTGGAAACAAATTGATATTTTTCTCTCTCTCTCTCTCTCTTCCTCTCTCTCTTCTTTCTACCCCCTTCTCTCTCTTTCTAAAATCAATTTTTAAAAAAACATAAGGGGAGCCACACGTCTTTATATAATTGCATTTAGAATGACTAGCCAATCTCCTTATCAGTAAGGCCAGCTACGCTTGACTGGAGTGCTTAAACGTCTTTCGGTAATTTAGAAAGATATATGTGCTTTGAAATGCTTTTCAGTGAAGAATATATTTTTAGGGATTCACCTTTATAATCCATGTGTACACTGTCATATTAGAAACAAATAGTTTTAAAAAATCGTATCAGCCCAGTTCCCACCCAGGAAAATAAGGAGCTGATCATTCCTTACTACCAAATACTCTCCATTCCTTTCTACCCTCCTGAGCAGTTTTTGACCACATATCACTGCTCACTAGCTTCTCCAACAAAACAGAGAAGGAACTTTTAACAATGGAGCTCAAACAAAAAATTGCATCCTATGCAAAAGCAGTAGGTTTTTGGAAAAAAGTTCCTTGAGGAAGAAGCTGAATCTTTACAAGGAATTTAAGAATTATGTTTCATCTGGCCATTCTTTTGAAGTCTCCTAATGAGAACTTTTCAGAATTGGCCACCTGAATAAACAGTAATTTTGAGCCAGGCATGTCAGTAAGTATGGATTACGTATAAACTACTCAAAAGTGGGGACTTCGTCATTTTAACTTTTTGCCTATGGAGCTAAGCACCAAAACATTGCAAGTGTCTCCCTTGAAGATGACACTATCAAGGAAAGTGGGCGGCTGTGTCCAGAGTGAGAAAGCAGGAAACGAGGAAGAAGAGGCAGATCTCAGTCCTTGACACATGTACCTCAAGAGCCTTGCACCTTTGAATCATGTACCTGAAGGCCTGTCTCTGATAGCTAAAATTTCACCATTTAAGAGATGGCCATTTGAATTATCACCTACTACAATGCAAATATTCCCTGGGAGATTAACACATATTAACAAACTGTTATCTTTCCATACTGCTACAGTATGATTTCTGCAGCCTGGTTCTACTTTTAGCACGACAGTTGCCTGAGAGCAAATCTGGATAATGAGTGAGTAGGAGTGATGGCGGCACTAATGGGAAGCTGCAAGCAGATGGTGCATGAACCATGTAGAGAAAGTTGTTTAAAACAACTGACCCAGGGATCTCTGGGTTGAGCAGCAAGTGCTTTTTTCTGCCCAGGAGCAGCATTGCGCAGCCAAAGCAAGGGGAAGAAGGAGAGGTACGAGACTCCTGAATAAATTTTATTTTCATGGTTTGGTTTAGTTCTGGCCCTTGGCCACCTAGAGAGGGGAAGGGATGACAAGGATTTTGTCTTTGGTGACAGGCCAACCCTGGGAAGGAGAGGACTGTAGAACTCACAAAGGGTTTTGACCTGCCACTGTGTGTGTGTGTGTGTGTGTGTGTAAACTGGGATCAGGAATTTGATAACAGAGCACAGACTCCTGGTATAAACAGCAGAATGACTTTGGTAAGCAGATGGATAAATACAGTAAATGCAATTAAGAATCAGAACAGAAGACTGAATTTGGCGGTGGAGAGCATGGGTAGTTAGGAGCGCTGCAGCTGGGAAAAACTCTACTCGCCTTTGCTCTTTCCTCTTGCTCTTTTTGGTATAGTGTCCTCTTCGTCTTTTTCTCTTGTCATTTTGTCTGTCTCTTCTTTTTACTTGTTTAATTGTACTTAAAAAACACATAACATAAAATTTACGTTCTTAACTATTTCTAAGTGTACAGCTCAGTAGTGTTAAGTATATCCACATTGGCGTGCAACCAATCTCTAGAATGTTTCATCTGGCAAAATTGAAACTGCACCCATTAAATAACAAACCCCCATTTCCCCTTCTTCTCAGCCCTCAGCAGCCACCATTCTACTTTCTGTCTGTGTGAATTTGACTGCTACAGGGACCTTGTATAAGGGGATTCTTACTGTACTTGTCCTTTTGTGATTGGCTCATTTTACTTAATGTCCATGTTGTAGCATGTGCAGCGTCTCATTCCTCTTTTAGGCTGACTAATGTTCCATTGTACCTAGAGACCACACTTGGTTTATCCATTTATGGCGCTTGGGGTGCTTCCACCTCTTGGCTATTGTACATGCTTTCCATTTCTACTGGTTCCTTTCCATTTTCATTAATTGTACACATCAGCAAACTGAAGTATATTTTAAATTACTTAATTAATAATTAAAACAGCAGGAGAAAAGGAGAGAGCATAGCACATGGAAATCACTTCAATGGCTTGGTATCCAGTTAACTATATGACCTTGGGCAAATTAGTTATCATTGCTGAGACTCTGTACATCTGTAAAATGAGGGACTTAGCCCAGATGAATATCCTTCTAAGGTGTCTGATTTCTTGTTTTCTCTTCCTATATTTAAAGTAGGAGGGTTAAACTATTACTGAAAATCAAGTAGATTATTCCTCACTTGTATGAGGGTATTTTGAGGTTTTTCCCATTTTGAGCAAATGATGCTTAAAAGAGAAAAGCCCTCTACTTTTGAATTCCTATTATGAGTCTGTTCAGATTTTCAATGAGTTTTATTGACATATAATGAATTTCATAAATTTCCTATAGATAAACTCTAAGGTTGTCTCTTTTAAAACTTAGTCTAAATCAAATGTTTTAATGCACAAATATGTATGATCACCTATGTATGTCTAGAGTTATGTCTTAGAAAGAGCATAAGAGTATAAGACAATGGTACTTCTCCTAAGAAGCTCAAAACCTAAACAACTTCTTGCTGGTTTGGGGTGATTGTTGGTTTTGCAAATTTTCTTTCAATTTATCCTAAGTTATACTTGGATTTCAGTACTATTTCTATAATTGATTAATCCCATGACATGTGTCTAGTCTTTTTTTTTTTTATCCTCACCCGAGGATATTTTTTCATTGTTTTTAGAGAGGCAGGGAGAAAGGATGAGAGATCAAGAAACACCAAGGTTGCCTCTTGTTTACGCCCCAACCTGGGATCCAACCCACAAGCTAGGTCAGTGCCCTGACCAGGGGGGTCAAATGTTCGACCTTTCTGGGTACAGGACAGTGCTCTAACCACTGAGCCACACCAGCCAGAGCTCTTTTTTCTTTTCATTTTTTGAAGAGTTTAACACAATTTATTTTATGCTTAAATAATTGACTAGGTCATCCAGTGTACAGTTTTTCATATATACTACATTAGAGCTATTTGTCAATGAATGCAGGTTTTATGTGAATATGATCAACAAATTAAAGAATTTCCATGAAAAAATTTTCCTCCAAATACTAATATTTTGATGCATGTGTGTCACCTTATTTTGATGAAGTCTTTTCCAATTTTGTAACACTACTGTATACTGCAACACAGAAGATTTTATCTGTAAACACAAAGTCCTTCATCTATTACTTGTCACTATTGCCAATTTTCAATGAAATGACCTAAAAATGAAAAAAAGGATAACCTATACAGTAATCGCTTTGGGGGGTGAAGGGTGCTCTCTGTTAGTGCCTAAAAGGGGGTAATGCTTGCCACTTTAAAGGTGGGTGGCGTTCATAGGAGGCCCAGTCAAAGGTGCTTAGAATGGACTGAACAGAAATCCCCAGCTGGTAAAACTGCAGCGTGATGTCTCTGGTCTTTCTTCCCCATTCAGCACCATAGATATTTTTTTTTCTAGTGGACACTAACAGATATCCAATCACTTATAAGCTAAAGCCCTTGCACATGGCATGATACAGAGAGTTCTCTATTTCACTCATGAAGGCAAAACATGAAGAAAAATTAGGAACAAAAATTTTTAAGTAATCAATAAATGTGTTGAGTGTTTGTAAGCAGTCATAAAGAATTAAAACTCCTCTTCTGGAAGGATAAAGATTATGAGAACTCCATCAATGTCTAATAAATATTGATAGATTTTAATGAAGGAATGCAAACTAGGGAGCTCTTGAAAATAGACTCTGGAGCAATTAAATAAGCCACACTCGACACTTAAGAAATATGCTTCTCTAAAGAAATAGTAAGATCTTGGTGAACTCATTAAGTCCCAAGGAGAGGCTGAAGCCATAAGTAGAGTTTTAAATGAGAGTTTGAGAGATGAATATAACAGGCTTAACAGAGAAATGTGCAGTTAAAAAAAGCCCCCTCCCATGTGGTTTGGTAGTTGCTATTGCATGTGGCTACTTCAACACCTGCAGTCCCTCTGGAGATAGAGAAACTCCTGTTAAAATTGTTGTTATGGGCTGAACTGTGTGTCCCTGAATTTCTATCTTGAAGTCCTTACTCCCAGTACTTCAAAATGTGAACTTATTTGATGATGGCATCTTTACAGAGGTGATTAAGTTTAAATGAGGTCATTAGGATGGGCCCTCATTCACTATTACTAGGGTCTTTATAAAAAGGGAAAATTTGGACAGACATGTACACAGGAAGATGGTGTGAAGATACAGGGAGAAGATGACCATTTACAAGCTAAGGAGAGAGGCCTGGAACAGATCCTTCCCTCACAACCCTCATAAGAAACCAACCCTGAGGTTACTTTAATCTAAGACTTCCAGCCTTCAGAACTGAGACAATAAATTTCTGTGGTTTAAGCCACCAAGTCTGTGGTATATTTTGTTATGGCAGCCTGAGCTCACTAATACAGTTTTAAAACACACCTTTATTTTATTTATTTAACAAACACCTATATGGAGTTCACTATGTACAAGGAACTATTCTAAGCACTTTACAAATATTAATTCTCATAATAACCTTATGAGGTAAGGACTACTATCATTCCCATTTTACAGATGAAGTAACTGAAGCACAAAGAGATTAAGTAACTTGTCCAAAGTCTCACACTTGCTAAGTAACGGAACTAGGATCTGAATGTGAGCAGTCCATGTGTTGAAACCCCACTCTTTCATTTATCTCCTGGGATTTAACCAGGGGGTCAAAGGTTCAGGCTAAAACCAGTCTCTACAGAAGTGAAGTGTATGTGTGCATTTTAATATAATACCACACCATCCCTCACTGCCAAATAGATAGGAATCACTTTTCATAATATTTGTCTAAATGTTTAAACCTCACATTAAGGTAAACAATCCAGGATTCCTACAAAATATTTGCTGGTCCTTCATGAGGGGCAGGCTACTGGACTCCCTAGGCTTTAAATGAACAATTTTTATTTCTTACCTGGCAACATTCCACAGAGAGGAGTGATGTTGTCTTCTCTGTTAGCCTGCAGATAATTTCTTCAGTTATGCAGAACTTAAAGAATTGCACTAAAGGTAGGGCTCTGAAGTCACGCTACACAGCATGGAGGCAAAGGGCTCTTTTGTCTGGTCCTTGGTTGTCAATGAACTGGCAACTAATATGTGCAGATGTTTGACTTCAATGTGTGAAAAAAATCTTTCTATAATATCAGCCAGAAAAGCCAAGTTTAATTAATAAACACTCTAGGATATGAGCAACTAGGAAAAAATATATATCACTGCAGGGAAAGAAGGAACTCTTTATCCCTGGCTAGAAAACACAAAGTTTCTGGAGATTGGTGTTGTCTCCACGTCATTTTCCATGAAGAGCATCAGAAGCTGGACCACAGTTCAGTGGGGAAAGTTAATTCCTTTCTAATTATTAAATGGAAGGAAAGTACACATGTCCAACCTGCTGAACATGCACCATGCCACACACCTTCCCACACCCTGCCCTTGAGAGTTTCAGGTTGAAAGACTTTGTTTGCAATTATTCATTGCTCAGAATCTTGAGTGGAGGAGCCAGTAACACACCTCTTTACTTTCCCATTTCAGCTGACTCACCCGTAGCTTTTATGGAAATGACCGTGAGAGGTCAAGGTAGGGCATGAGAGGCCAAGACGGTGCCAGCAAAAGTTTAGATTTTGATGAATCAACATACTTTGTGATTGAAAAGATAGGGTGAGGGAAGCACTTGTTTTATATATATTCGGTAGACTTTTCACTTTTCTCAAGAGTTAACAATGGATCCCAGGTTATACAGTGAGCATCTTGACAGAAGGTTAGCCATGGAGCCTTTTATGATCATGACCAAGAAAATGAAGCCAAAGTATACAGAACAAAAAAGGGGCAGTGGCCTGTGACCTTTTCTAACCAATTTTCTGTTACGTCCAGTCAAAAGGCTGGCTTCTTTAAAATGATCCATGTGGTTTTCTATCTTGTTCTAATAGGAAATGTTGACACTTTTTTTCTCCCAAGTTATCTCTGGTATTTCCAAACAGGCCACATTCCCAAAATTTCCACTGCAGAGAAATCCTAAGCAAGCTCTTTGGCAAGCTCAATAATCTGGGAGCCAGCTCTGCCCCAGGTGTTCTAATGTTGACATGCACCACAGGGAGCCAATTTAGAACATCTGAGAACAAAAGGAGAAAAACATTGTGAAACGTGATTGCTACCTGGGATATGCCAGATAGGAAGGAATCAAGTCCTTTGTAAGGAAGCAGGTCTCAGCCTGAATCTCAGTGCCCCAATAAAGAATGCCAGGAGGATGTTGTTTGAGGTGCTGGTGGTACAGAAGGAGGGTCAAGAATATCTAAATGACTCTAGGGAAGCAGCATGATGCTGAAATACTCACAGTGCCATAGGTATCCGTACCTACCAACCCATAATAGGGATGTGGTTCAGCCCACTGTGGTCCATTCACTTCGGGCAAATATAAGAAGCAAGGTAAGATTCATTCACACCACACATGTGAGAAACTTCATAAGAAATTAGGGAACTGGGAAACATTTTTATAACTGAGAACTTTGTAGATCTGAGATATCTTTGGAGACATTGCTAGAGAACGGAGTTATAGGTAAGGGTTTGGCTTAGTCTCTGGGTAATTAAACGCAAATGGAAAACTTTGGAGAATTCTAGTTGCTTTGTGTGTCATGCTGAAGGTCAAAGGAAACTTTGCAAACTAACCCCCACCCTGACCGAAGTTCTTTATCACTTTCTTAAGGAGACACCATGACAACATAGCAGGTAGCTTTATGCTCCTTCAGGTCCTTCTAACTTGAATAACTACATTGCTAGTTTATCATTTCCAGCTAAGTCAGGCAATACCTGCTACACAGGATTTCTAAGCAAAATTATTTACTGCAAGAAACTGTCAATTGCCTGTCTGTCTTAGAGACTCTAAAAAGATTGACAAAGACCAGAGATATGAAAGGAAAATATTTGTGAAGCAGAATCAGAGTCCCTGCTCCCTCCACTGGCACCACTCTTATCTTTCTAGAGTAATTCTAAGACTCTTAGTCAAATCACAAGCTCACCTTGATGCCTTTCCATTATACAGTATTTGCATAATTGAATATTCATTTGTTAGTCATTTAGCTAACAAATTTATTTTAGATGAATCCTAAGTATATGGAAGTGAACCAATTTGCATGTACTTTTTGAGCAGAATAAGAGTTTCATCTTACCCCACATGAGGCTAAAATTCACACAAAGAAGCATATTATATGAGATACTTTAGAAAGGGAACATGCGCATTATCTGATAATTATTTTAGTACATTAGGTTAAAGTGGAGCTTATAAAAAGGTTTTATTGGGTTATTCTAAAAAAAAACTGATATCAATGAAAGGGCTTAAATATTTTCTCACCCAACCTAACTTGTGTTGGTTAAATCATGCTGATAGATTGCATAACCAAATTAAGAGACGGGAATACCAGAAACCTACTTGAGGTTAAAAGAGCAATGAAGTTAAAATAACTGTGGTCTCAAAAATATTGAGTCAAGAAAATGCTCTGGGTTCAGAGAGTGATTTGGAAGGAAAGTAAAAGGAATTTGGTGGTTATGTGGTAGGGTAGTAAGATTTCTGAACCAATAGTCAAGAGATCTAGCTTCAGATTCCAGTTTTTGTTGCCACATTCTGAGGAATTTACTTCTCCCTGGGCTTCATCTGTAGAATGAGTTACTTAGATTAGATAATCCTAAAGTTTCTTCCTTCCTATTTCTACTAGTCTTGAAATAGGTGACATTAAGGTATCCTGGTTTTGATTAGTGATTTTTTTGTTTATACATGACTTAATTAAGTTAAAATTTGTACTACATTAGCATGCTTGAGATTTTTTCAATGGTTTTTCTAATCTCCTGCATTCAACTTGGTTAAACAGGCTATTTAAATAGTTTAAGACTAGAAACTTCCAGTTAGATTTAATGAGTAGGATCATCAACTATACTTCAATTAAGAAAAAAAAAGAATTAATGAGGTAGGGAGATTATCAGAGAAATCTAGCAAAATAGTAGTATAAAGACCCTAAATCAAAGAAAGGATGAAGTATATAGTACTTGTGTAAGTTTTAGCATCAAGAATATGAGAGCTAGGGAATTGGAAGAAGCCCCAGTATGAAAATACATTTTCATTAATATTCTTTTATTTTGGACCATAAACCATGATTTAAAAGAATCAATAAAACAAAGAGGATAATCAAAGTGAACATTTCTAACACTGAAGAAATAAAATAATATAACAAGAAGTCCTTGATACTTCACAGGCTATAAGCAAAGACATAAAGGTGGTTATCTGAATAAATTTTAGCGTATCATCTATCTTTAGAAACCTAATTCTTATGACTTTAATTAGCAAACTTCAAAATCTCCTCTCAAAGAATGAATTCTGTAGAAAATATGGAAATCAAGGAACTAGAGCAGAAGAGGGGCAAGAGAAAGGTATTATTCTAACACAGCATTCACATCGTGGAACTGTGAAGGACAATCTAGCCAGGCTGCAGTTGGTGGAGTAACTCATTACTGCCTCTCTTAGGATGGTTTCCCTGGGAAATG
Organism: Trachops cirrhosus; assembly: GCA_028533065.1. NCBI lineage: Eukaryota > Metazoa > Chordata > Mammalia > Chiroptera > Phyllostomidae > Trachops > Trachops cirrhosus. Next base: position 35,673,337 of record CM052544.1, read on the forward strand.
GACTCTGAGATGGAGATTTGCCTGTGGGAGGTTCAAAGAGAATTCTCTCAGGAGCAATACCTAGAAGGAGTGAGGGAAGCAGGATTGGGCAGAAGGAGAAGCTGAGCTATGATGAAGTTACAACAAAGGCTTCAGACAATCCCACAGGGAGCTCTAGAGCTGGCCCTTCAAAGTTGTCTCAAGTCAAGACAAGAAGCCTGGGCCTTTGTACATTGATGCAAACTGGTCATTGGACGTGAGCTGCACCTGGGGAGGGAGCACAACCTTGGGCAAAGCAGCTCTTTTTGGCTGAGGGCAATGCCCAGAGAGAAACTCAGCTGTGGTTTTAAGCAGCCAATACAGTCAGCTGCTGGGGAAAGGGTACATCAGTCCTGACGAGGGGGTGGTACATTTGGGGTCCTGCACCACTGCATCCTCTACTCTGCTTGATAGTATGGAAACTAACTCTTCACTGTGTAAAAAATATATGTAAACTAGTAACAAAACTTCAATAAACAAGAGCTCAGCTCCCAAGCAAACTCACCTATTTGGAAATATCTTCCATTGACTAACGTGAGTAAACAATGCCTTTGAGCATACAAAATAGGTATCACCAAGTCTATGCAGTAAAGCTAATGAACTTGATTCATAGGAGAGTCTCTGCACAAGAAACCTGGCAATATATTGTCTATGTTCCTATTCAATGAGAAACAGCAAGAGAAATACATCAAAAATCTCTCTATACAGAAAGCTGTCCCCATTAACAATGTGTCTGTGAGAGGAATTGAAGAAAATGACACACGGGAGAAAAAAGTTTTAAAGGGTACAGGAGTCTGGGAACATTTAGTGCCATAGAGAAAATGTGTCCTGACATCTCACTATGCCTAAGAGTATCATTGCATTATAGTCTGTCACTGTGGTCGACATTTATGATTAAGTCTTCAAGAAAATGATATTTTAGCCCTGGCTGGTGTAGCTTAGTGGATTAAGCGTGGGCCTGTGAACCAAAAGATCACCAAAAGATCACGGTTCGATCCCCAGTCAGGGCACATGCCTGCCCAGGCCAGTTCCCAGCAAGGAATGCACAGGAAGCAACTATGCCTCTGGAAGCAACCATGGCTTTCTCCTTCCCTTCCCCTCCATGCCTCTCTCCTTCCCTTCCCCTCTAAAGATTAAATAAATAAATCTTAAAAAAAAAAGAAAATTATATTCTATACATTTAGGTTATAACAGAAAGACAAGTTTCAGAATGATTTCCTCTCAGAATAGTTAATTGTTGAACAGCTTGAGAACTTAAGCATAGCTATCCAGATTCTACCCCATTTTCCAAAGGGTCTGTATATAGCCAAGTTTTTATTCTATGCACGGATGCGGAAATTAAAGGTTAATAGGCATGGCTTCAACCAAGGCTTTAGTAGGTAGATGTTCATGCCATACCACAGATCTGTGGCAGTGGCTCTATATCCTATTTCTTTCCTTCCTTAATCAGGTCCCCTAGGGAGTACACTTGATAAGTAAGAAGCTTAGGTACAAATTCTTTCAGGTGAACTGAACAATTCGCTTGCAAGGAGTTTGGAGCATGCTCTTTGCCTCACCAGTCATCTCACCCTTGCTAACAACCTACCTTAGAAAAACTTTCTACAAGCAGGTAGAATTCTGCCCTGGCTAAATCGTCAATTCAGTCTCTGCTGCTAAGAGAAAAGTGGATATAAAGAAGACGCAGTAAAAGCAGATCTCTGGCCAGCTTTCAGAAGCTATGATGACTATGGGAGTGGGCAGTTGTTGCCTTCAATTGACTCATCTAAGTATGAGGAGAAAGTATTCCTGAAAATTTACCTAACTGGAAAGTCAATAGAAATAACTTTTTTTGTGTGTGAAACGCTGAATCATTCTGATGCGTGTAGCCAGACATTTATGCAATTTCTCTTTTATCACCGGAAGATCTTTAATAATTGTGGGCACTCCTCTTATTTCAATAGCTTCAGAGATTGTTGACACCTTAGATTAAGCCACTGGATACATGCCACCTTTTCCATTCATAAAGTGAAAGAACTAGGCATGTGCTGAAAACCTGAAAGTCATTAAAGAACTGGATTTCAATTTTTTTTTTTACCTTGAAGTCTTTTTAACATTCGTTTAAGAACTTTATACCATGAAAACAATTAGGAATCCTCTAATCTTTTTTTAAATTATTATTATTGTAGTAAGAACACTTAACGTGAGATTACCAGCTTGGCAAATTTTAAAGCAGACAATACAGTATTGTTGACTATAGGTGCAATGTTGTATAGCAAGCAGATCTCTAGAACTTATTTATTTTATTTAACTGAAACTTTATGACCATTAATTAGTAACTCCCCATTTTCTCCTACCCCTGCCAGCCCCTGGCAACCACCATTACACTTTGGTTCTATGGATTAGACCATTTTAATCCTCACCTGAGAATATGTTTATTGATTTTAGAGAGAGAGGAAGATAGAGAGAGAAACACCAATGTGAGAAATATAAATTGGTTGCCTCCTGTACATGCCCTAACTGGGGATCTAACCTGCAACCTAGGTATGTGCCCTGATCAGGGATTGAACCCACAAACTTTTGGTGCATGGACGATGCTCCAACCAATTGAGCCACCTGGTCAGGGGAATTAGACTATTTTAGATACTTGATGTAAGTGGAATCATGCAGCATTTGCCTTTCTGTGACTGGCTGAGTTCACTTAGCATAATGACCTTAAGGTTCATTTATGTTGTCACATACTGCAGAACTTCCTTCATTTTTTTAAAAAAATTCTTCACCTGAGAATATGTTTATTGTTTTTAGAGATAGAGGTAGGGGAAGGAGAAAGAGAGGGAGAGAGAGAGAGAGAAACATGGGTCAGTTGCCTCCCATGTGTGCCCCAAACCAGGGATCGAACCCACAACCTTTTTGTGTACAGGATGATGCCCCAACCAACTGAGCCACCCAGTCAGGGCAGAACGTCCTTCATTTTCAACGCTAAGCAATATTCCATTGTATGCATATGAGGTCTGTCCTGGAAAAGCCCAGCCATCATTAATATAACAAGAATGGTTTGTGTGACATCAATGTAACCTGGTAGCTAAGGAGAGTGGACTGGAATGTGCATACATGAACAATGACAACTTCACTGTACTAGTCAGTGGGGGCAATAGATGCCGTTGAGTGAGCATGTGTACTGTTTGGCCATCACCTTCAAAATGACTGAGTAAGTAGAGCAACAAATCTGTATCAAAGTTTGCATTAAGTTTGAACATTCCTCCACAAAACTATTCAGATGATTCAGAAGGCCACAGGTGATTGGCAGCTTTATCACAACAACACACCTGCTCACATATCACATCTCGTGCACAGTTTTTTTACGAAACATCAAATCACATAGGTGACTCAGACCCCCTGCAGCCCAGATTTGGCACCCTGTGACTTCTGCCTTTTCCCAGAACTAAAATCACTTTTGAAAAGGAAGAGATTTCAGCTCTGGCTGGTGTGGCTCAGTGGATTGAACACCGGCCTGCAAACCAAAAGTTTGCCGGTTTGATTCCCAGTCAGGGCACATGCCTGGGTTGCTGGCCAGGTCCCCAGTCAAGGCTATGTGAGAGGCAACCAATCAATGTATCTCTTGCATATTGATGTAGACCATTGATGATATTCAGGAAAATATGACAGGGCAGCTGATGGTGATTGGGAGAACTGTGTGAGGTACCAAGGTGCCTACTTTGAAGGGGACTAAGGTGTCATTGTTCTATGAACAATGTTCCTTGTACCTTGTATCTTCTCCAATAAATGTCTTTATTTTTCATATTACATGGCTGGATACCTTCTGGACACCTTCTGGACAGACCTCGTATGTCACATTTTCTTTATCCACTCATCAGTCAAAGGACATTTAATTTGTTTCCATATTTTGGCTATTGTGAAGAGTGCTGTAATGAACACAGAAGTGGTAATATCTTTTTGATCTCCTGGAAATCTTCTAATTTTAAATGCATGAAAATTGTATTCATTTTCTGTCTCTCTCCTTCTCTCATCATTCTTTGACCTCAGTCAAGTTTCCTGGATTAGATGGCATTTCTGACATATACAGAGCTTGCTGTGTTTTCACAGTGTCAAAAGCATAACACATTACTCTATACCCTGGCAACCTGTAACTAAATCTACTCCAGTTCTACAACAGTTTTGCTTATATTGAATCTTCAATGCAGCACCAGGAGTGGGGCCAGTTGGTGCGAATCAAGAGCAATCTCTTCAGTACCACCTTCGGTTGAAGGTGGAGCTGGTTTGTCTGGCCAGAACCCTGTACAGCTTGATCCAGAAGATGAAGCTTCCTGGCCAGGATGGCAAAACCACTGTGGACCATAATGATGACGTGTATATCCAAGAGATGCCAAAACTGAAGATGTGTGCCCTTTGTGTGAGTAGCTGTGCCTGGAGCCACATCCTCAAGGCTGGAGGCAAGATCCTCACCTTGGACCACGTGGCCCTGGATTCCCCTGAGGGCTGTGGCACTGTCCCACCTTCTGTTCCTCATAAGGGAGGAGAGGTATATGGTCACTTAGGCAAGGCCCCAGGAACCCCTGACAGCTACACCAAACCCTGCCTATGCTCCAAGGGCCATAAGTTCAGGCAAGCGAAAGGCCGAGGGGCCAGCTCAGGCTACAAAAACTAACTCCAGATCCTACCTTATTATTTAAGAGTTTGAGTGCTGAAAAAAATCATTTGTATTTCTACATACTGGAGAAAAACAATTGGAAAGAAAATTTTAAAGTACATTGATAACATCACCAAACATAAATTACTTAGGGAAAAATTTGAGAAAAAATGTGAAAGACCTATACACTGGAAACTGCAAACATGGCTAAGATAAATGAAAAGAGAAACCATGTTCATGAATTAGAAGACTCAATTCTTCTCAACTATAGATTCAACATAACCCAAATCAAAGTCTCAACAGGCTTTCTAGAGAAAATAAATTGATAAGCTGAATCTAAAAATTATATGGAAACATAAAATACCTGGATTGGCCAAAACAAATTTAAAATTATATTACCTGACTTTGAGACTTAGTACAAAATTATACTAACCAAGACAGAGTGGTATTAGCATATGGATTGACCTACATGTCAACGAAACAAAAGACTTTCAGGGGAAGTGATTTTCAATGAAAAGTTCAAGGTAATTCAATGGGGATAGTCTTTTCAACAAATGGTGCTAGAATAACTGGATATCTATATGAAAAAAAAATGAGCCTCAGCCTTCACCTCACAAAGCTAGCTGAAAATGGATCATAGTCATATACATAAAATCAAAAATTGTAAAGTCTAGAAAAAACTCAGGAGAAAAATCTGCACAGCCTTACAATACACAAAGAATTCTTATATAAAATGCAAAAAAAAAAAAGAAAAAGAAAAAAGAAAATCTTAACTGTAAGAGAAAAATTATTATAAATTTGATTTCACCAAAATTATAATCTTCTGCTTTTAAAAAATACCACTAAAAATGAAAAGACAAGTCAAAGACTGAAAAACATATTCATTATATATATACATATATATATCTGACAAGAGACTCATATCCAGAAAATGTAATAAATTCTTACATATTAGGAAGACAAAGAAATTCTTTTTAAGTGGACAAAAGATTTGAATATTGTCAGAAAGAAGGGGGAGAAGGGGTAATGGGGGATAATAGGGGGAGGGCCATTAAAGAACATGTATAAAGGACACATGGACAAAGCCAAAGGGGGTAGGTTTGAGGGTGGGAGATGGGGATGGATGGGGTGGGGGGTATGTGGTGGGGTGAAAATGGAGATAGCTGTATTTCAACAACAATAAAAAATAAAAAACGATTGAATAAATACTTCATAAAAGAGGACATGCAAATGACTAAAGCACATGAAAAGATGCTTAACATCATTATTCATTAGGAAAATGCAATTTAAAACCACAATAAGATACCACTATATATGTTCTAGAATGGCTAATGTTAAAAAGACACTATCAAGTTTGAACAAGGATAGGAACACCCAGGACTGCTATATATCGCTGGTGGGAGTATAATACAGTTCAACCACTTTGGAAAACTATCTGACAGTCTTTTAGAAAGTTAATGTATCTTACCATATGACACAGAAATTTCACTTCTAGCTACTCCTCAAGAAACATAAAAACATATGTCCACACAAAGACCTGTCAATAGATGTTTATGGAACTTTCACTTATAATGGCCAAAAACTGTAAACAACTCAAATGTCCATTAACAGATGAGTGGATAAATCAATTATGGTATATAACGAACTGACATTCAGCAGTAGAAAGGAATGAATTACTGGTATACATACACGGATGATTCTCAAAATATTATGTTGAGAAAAAGAAGCCAGACACAAAAAGAGAACCAGTTAATTCCATTTGAATGAAATTCTAAATGAGGTAAAACTAATCTTTAGTGACAAAAATCAGATCAGTGGTTGCCCAGGGGTGGGTGGGCGGTGGAGAGTTACAAGACTTGACTGCAAAGGGCACCAGGGCATTTTTGGGGTGATAGAAATGTTCTATATCCTGTTGGGGAGGGTGGTTACATGGGTATATGCGTTTGTGAAAACTTATCAAACTGTGTACTTTGTAAAAATGAGTAGATTTCATTTTGTGTAAATCATACCTCAATAAAGTTTATTTTTTTAAAGCTTTTAAAAAGCAGACTGTAGTAACATTCAATTAACAGTCATATTGATTTAATGCAATATGACTTTTTACTAAACACTAAGAAAATGCAAAGTTGAAATAGACACGGCCTTGCCCCCCAAATACCTTAAAAATAGATAGGTATGTAGATAATTATTATATAAAACAAATTGTAATCACATCTTTTCACAATTTAATAGTACTGTAAAGGGACAAGACTTGAGTGCTAGCCTTCCAAAAACTTAAAAGAATAATGAGGATAGCTGGTGGTGGCATGGATGGATGCACACATTCACCATAAGACCTACATATAACCATGTCCAACAAACCATTAAACATGTTAGCTCAGATATTATTAATTGTAAATTTGTAACAATATGCAAAGTGTAATTATGAAATTCTTGTTGAATAAAAAATATTATAGTTTAGGAATTTGGAGCTATAGCTAATAAATAATGAAGAACCACTGAACATTTTAGATTACTTTTTCCTTTATCACTTTCTTGTATGGAGATATTGTCACGATGGAATAAGTGGACTTTGGAGTCAAACCTAACAGCAACAGTAATAGCTAAACTTAGTGATGGTTCACCTGGTGCCTGACTATGTGCTTACTGAATCTTCACAATAAGTTAATATGTGCAGTAGGAACTATTACTATTATTACCCGTTTACAGATGAGGAAACTGAGATTAGAACAATTAAGTAACTTTACCCAATTATACACATCTCGTATTTGACAAAGCCAGAAATTGAACTCAAGTCCATTGATTCCGGAGCCCAAACACCCAACCACTTTACTTTTTACTGCCTCAAACTCCAATCTGGTACTTATTACCTACAAGTCTTTTGGCAAGTAACAAGGTCTTTGAGCCTCAGTTTATTATTTGTAGGGCAAGAACAATTTATGGAGGGCTATTGTAAAAATTAAATGAAAGGCTTTGGCTAAGATGGAGGTGTAGGTAGATACACTTCTCTTCCTTGCACAACCAAAAAGAAGGATAACAACTGATTTAAAAACAAAAAAAATCAGAACTGCCAGAAAAATCAAACTGTGTGGAAGTCCAACAACCAAGGAGTTAAAAAAAACATTCATCTAGACTGGTAGGAGGGGTGGAGACAAGAAGCCAGGGTGGCAAGACTCATGACAAAGTGGCTGCTAGTAGACTGGGATATCCCACATTCACGTGTGGATAAGCCAGGAGGAACAACTGGAGAGCGAGACAGACAACACAACCCAGGGTTCCAGTGTAGTAAACTAAAGACTCAATACCTCTGGTGGTAAAATTCTGTGGGGGTTGCAGCAGCAGGAGAAACTCCCAGTCTCACAGAAGAGTCCACTGGAGGGGTCCACAGGACCTTAGAATGTACATAAGCCCACCCACCAGGGAATCAGCACTTGAAAGGGCACAATACACTTGTGGGAAATGAGGGAAGTGACTGAAAGTGGGGCAAGAGCCAAGCAAGTGGTATTATTCCCTCTCAGACCCCTCCCCCACATACAGCATCACAAACCCAGCCAAGTGACAAATACCTACCCACTCTGGCAAATACCTAAGGCTTCACCCCTTACTGTGTAACAGGCATGATGAGGCAAAAAAAAAAAAAGGCCCAAATGAAAGAACAGATCAAAGCTCCAGGAAAAATAAAACTAAGTGACAAAGAGATAGCCAACCTATCAGATGTAGAGTTCAAAACACTGGTAATCAGGATGCTCACATAAATAGTTGAGTATGGTCGCAAAGTATAGGAAAAAGTGAAGGCTATGAAAAGTGAAATAAAGGAAAATGTACAGGGAACCAACGGTGACAGGAAGGAAACTGGTACTCAGATCAGAGGTTTGGACCAGAAGGAAGAAATAAACATTCAATAAACATTCAATAAACAGACCAGAATGAAGAAACAAGAATTCAAAAAAATGAGGAGAGACTTAGGAATCTCCAGGACAACCTTAAACCTTCCAACATCCTCATCTGAATCATAGAGCTACCAGAATGAGAAGAGGAAGAGCAAGAAATGGAAAACTTATTTGAAAAAATAATGAAGAACTTCCTCAATCTGGTAAAGGAAATAGACTTCCAGGAAGCTCAGAGAGTCCCAAAGAAGCTGGACCCAAGGAAGCACACACCAAGACACAACATAATTAAATTACCCAAGATTAAAGATAAGGAGAGAATCTTAAAAGCAGCAAGAGAAAAGGAGTTCCCATAAGACTATTTGCTGATTTCTCAAAAGAAACCTTGCAGGCAAAAAGAGCCTGGAAAGAAGTATTCCAAGTCATGAAAGGCAAGGACCTACATCCAAGATTACTCTATCCAGCAAAGCTATCATTTAGAATGAAAGGGCAGATAAAGTGCTTCCCAGATAAGGTCAAGTTAAAGGAGTTCATCATCACTAAGCCCTTATTATATGAAATGTTAAAGGGACTTATCTAAGAAAAAGAAGATCAAAACTATGAACAGTAAAATGGCAACAAACTCACAACTATCAACATCCAAACCAAAAAAAAAAAAAAACCCAAAATGAACTAAGCAAACAACTAGAACAGGAACAGGATCACAGAAATGGGGATCACACGGAGGGTTTCAGCAGGGAAGGTGGGGAATTGGGGAAAACATACAGGAAATAAGTAGCATAAATGGTAGGCAGAAAATAGACAGGGGGAGGTTAAGAACAGTATAGGAAATGGAGAAGCCAAAAACTTTTATGTAGGACCCATGGACATGAACTAAGAGGGGGTGATGCAAGTGGGAGTGGGTGTACAGGGCAGAGGGTAATAATGGGGGAAAATGGGACAACTGTAATAGCATAATCAATAAAATATATTGAAAAAATATAGACATAATATATCTACAGATTATGAGAATTTCTGTGTTTTATCATTTTAAGAACATATCCATTGTTTCCTGTTTTATTATTTTTATCAGAAATGGGTATTCATTTACTTATTGACTATTCTATATTGTTTATTAGGTGAAAAGTTTACAAACATTACTTATAGTAATGGTAACGGTGGAGCTGGAATGTATTACCCTTTCTCCAAGATGCAGGGTGAGACCTACCTATAGTGTGGTGAGACTGTGACTCTTTGCAAGACCAGGTTCTTGCTGTCTGCAGTCTCAGCCCTCACATCTCCCTGTGTTTGTAGACCTGTTTGGTGATCCATTGGGTGCCAGAATTCCTTCTGATGGCCTAATGGAATGGATCAAATGAGGATAACCTCAAAGAATTTATACGTGGAATCTTCACCAACTCAGTAAGAATTCAGGACTCTCAGAGCCCCACAGTGGCATCCAGCTCGCTCCTTGGCAACAGAGTAGGTTGCACCCTTAGGGACAGGGCAGGGCATTTGTGGCCACCACTGGGCACATGAATTTGATATCTGACATCAAATGTATCCCAGCCTGTGTGCTTTGGACAGGTGGGATGGGGTGGGTTTAAGGGGGGCCTATGGAGGGCAGAGAGCTGTCAGTACTGCCAGCAGAGCACCCTGAGAAGCAAGCACATTACATTGGACCGCTTCTTCCTGCATAGCTCCTGGGTGTACTTGTAAGTGCCCGTCTTGGCTTACCTGATGGCTGCAGCCAGATGGAAAGGAAGAGACTTTTCCCACCTCTATCAGGAATGGGGTTTTAATTTTGTGAAATGCTTAGCTCTATTAATATGATAACTTATAGATAGAGACAACAGTGTGGAGGTGGCCAGAAGGAAGGGTTCATGGGGGATGATGGGTGGAAGCAGGCAAAGGAGGGGGATGAGGGAGGGACAGCTGTCATTGTGTCAACAACAAAATAAAAAAATAAGACTAAAAAAATAACTTCCTTATTTGACTTACTTATGATGACTTGAAATTCCTGATATTGAAGCATTCTTGCATTCTGGAATGGGTCTCAATCATGATGTTTGTTTACTATGCTGTTGAGTTCTACGTTCAAATATTCTATTTAAGATTTTTGCATCAATATTCATAAATGAGATTGGTCTGCAGTGTTTATGGTAAATTATACCTTTTTCTGGTAAATTATATCTTCCTAGAACATCAAGTCTTGACCTCTTTCACTTTCATTCTCTCACAAATATACAGTGGATTTCCAGAGGCTATAGCATGTGTGACAACAAACGGAGTGCAGAAGCTGGTGAGAATCCATCGGCCTCTGTGAGGCCAAATATTAAAGAGACCTGCACAATGTGAACAGGCCACTCTTCCCAGCAAATTTTAGAAAGGAAATATAATTATTTTTCACAAAAGCATTCTTTATATTAACATGTAATGGGTTTATTATTTAAAAATCAATACATAAATAATTTTTAAATTCTAAAATTTAGTATCAGTGATAAATCTTAATAGCTATAACCCGCATACATGAAAGTTCTTTTGGTTCTTCAGTAATTTTTAGGAGCCCCAAAAGTTTGAGAACTGTTATGCTACCAAGTTATCTATTTCATATAGGTTTTAAAATGTATCTTCATAGAATTGTGGTTTTTAAAATGACCTTTGTTTGGATTGCCACTTTCCCCCTGCCATTTCTTTCTTTCTCTCTTTTTCTTTTTTTGATGATGTAAATGTACATTTATTTAAATGCAAAGAGGGTAACAATGTAATTACCTCCACACTGTTAAATCCAACCAATGGTCATTTCTCATTTGAATTTGACAGTTCTCCTTGACGTACTTCACGTGGTTCCAGGACCCCATACCCCTTGTCATTTCTTATTTTGTGTTTTTGTACTTTCTCTCCCATTTAAAAAATTAGATTGGCTTTTGTATTATTTTTGTTAACTTTTTCAATAAACCATCTTTTAATATGTTAATGTAGGGGTCTTTGTCATCATTTTTTTATTGTTGTTTGAATACAGTTGTCTCAATTTTCCCACCACCACTTTTCCCCACCCCACCCTAGTGTAGGTTTTTAAACCTACATTAATTTCTGCTTTTATTCTTATCAATATCTTTCTTCTGCTTTATTCCAATTGTTATTTTCTTATATTATACTTTTATATTTAATGTATTTTAATATTTATCAATATGGGTATTTAATTCTATTAATTTTCTTTGAGTTTCACTTACCTATATCACTGAGATTCTGACATGCCTGTTTTCAATAAGAATTTTGTAGAAATTCTGCCATATCATTTGACATTTCTCCTTCATTCTTGATTATGTATTTTAAATATCATAAATAACATGGGCTTTTTTCTTTGTACCCTCTATGCCCTTTATGAAATATGATAAAATTTGAAATAATGGAATTTGAAAACATGAAGTTTTACTGTTTACCTGTTTGTCCTTTGCAAGCCCCAGGCACAGCTCCATGCCAGGTTTGTGACAGGTGACTTTGGCCTCGATGCTGTCTGAAATTCCTTTGCTTGAAATTCTAAGATCCAATTATTCTAAACGTATATGTAAATTCATTTTTTTGTATATTAGATTTTAAAGTCCATTTTTTACATGGATGTTTCTCTCCTCAGAAAGATTTCACAGTTTTCAATGGGAACTTCATTTTGATCTCACACCACTGACTGCGGCCGAACAGAAAACTTCTTAAAGGATGCGAGTTTATAATAAAATAGAAGAAATCGAATACAATTTTGGCCTTTGCCAACCAGAGTCCTCTGTTTTCAGGACCAACACCCAGTGTCACTGCATCCCACTAAAGGCACTTCGCATTGTGTTCTGCTGGGGTTAGAAATCAGACACATTATTTATCCCAGCAAGGGGAATTATGCAGCAATGAGTCCAACTGACTCCTAGTCACACACTGGCAACATGAAACCACCTAGCACCTCATTAGTACTCATTAAATAACAGATCATTTGTGTCTGGAAGAATGCTACCATTGTCAGGATACTTCGGAAGAAGCAAAGTGGTGGATTGGTAACTTTTAGGTTGATATATTTGTTTCACAGTTCTGCTTGATTGCCCGAATTCCAACTTTGGAGAGTTTGCCAGGTGTTTTCTCAGAAACGGTTCTCTTTTATGCTCTCTGACTTGCATGCTCCAGGCTGGCACCTTGTTGGCTTCTTACCTGTGGGCTGGTACGCATCTGCCCAAATCCAGCCTTTTTCACAAGTTGGTTTCCAGCAGCCACACCCTTACTCACAGCAGAGTGTAGACTCCTGTACTCACTTGAATAATGTATTAAATATAGTATGTTTTAAAAGGAATCACTTCCTTTCATACAGAGTTGTGCCTTTGCTTTCCTCTCTACCTTCTCTCTCACAGCCCTGGGCCGTGTGGGGGTGTGCTGGAAGGCAGTAACACCTAACTCGGGGGTGGGAGTGGGAACTCTGGCTTAGCCCTGCCTGTGATTACACCAACAAGCTCTGGACAACCACAGTGGGAAGCTGAGCTTCCTACTCATGTTTATCCATAATTATCTGTCATATAGCACTTTTGGTCAGTTCATTTGAATGTGGAACGTGGCATAACGAATCCCTTCTTCCACAATGCCATCTAAATGCCTATTTGTTTTTAAGAAGCTTCCTTTTTCATGCAATAAAAAAAAATAAATGCATATTGTGATCCTGGAAGATCCCATCTATTGAAGTTGGATTTCCTTGTAGAAGAGAAAGACCTGGGAGGCATGTTATTAACAAAATGGGACTATAAAACACATTTTTAATATTCTCTACTTTTACTTAAATCTTTGTAACCTTTCATTAGATTGATCCTATCCCTTAGAGTAAATGTTTTAATTAAAATGCTATTTCAAAGACTAGTATCCCTGAGGCCTGAAGCAATTGTAAGGAATAAAGATATTGCCAAAGAGCCCAATCCCATTTTCTAAGGTAGGCTCTGTAGAACTCCTCCTGCCTGTCTTCACCAGGCTGGAGACAGTAGGCTGTGATGGGAGGTTGACCTTGAGCCCCTCCCCTTGTCATTCTCTGAGTATTTTAGCACATGTTACTATCTGCTGAAGCTTCCTGACCTGTGCATCCCAGGTGGATTTCAATTTAAGGAGCTTCAACTTCTTCATTTTGGTGACAGTTATAATATAACTTTAGCTCAGATTCAGCTAAGCAGTAAGTCTAAAACCTTATATTTAAAGACAGGCTGGGTGAACAATCATCAGAGGTGTTGTAGACTGGATAGCAGAGTTATCCTAGACCACCAATAGATAGTTTTTTAAACTCAGCATTTCAAGGAAGAGACAGAGATCACTGTGGGGTAAAGGAAAAGTAGAGAGATCAACGCAGTGTTGTGCGTGGCCTGCTGTTCTCTTTTAATCAGAAAAAACTTACTTTAGCCCTGGCTGGTGTGGCTCAGTGGATTGAGCACCACAAAAGGGTCAAGGTTCGATTCCCAGTCAGGGCATATGCCTGGGTTGGGGACCAGGCCCCCAGTAGTGGGGTGTGAGAGGCAACCACACATTGATGTTTCTCTCCCTCTCTTTCTCCCCCCTTCCCTTCCCTCAAATAAATAAATAAATAAATAAATAAATATCTTTAAAAAAGAAAAATATTTACTTTAAACTTTTTTGTACATTAAGATTTCATGTAAAATATTTTTGAAAAAAGTATATTCTATTACAAAAACTAAAGTTTGAGAACTACTGGAAAAAATAACATTTATGATTTATAGATTTTCTAGAGAATACACAGATCTCCTTGCCTTTTAAGATTTACTCTTTATGAAAGAAGGAACTCCTACCCTTTGCGACAGCATGGATGGAAATAGAGAGTATTATGCTAAGTGAAATAAGTCAGACAGAGAAAGACAAATACCATGTGATCTCACCTATAAGTGGAACCTAATGAACAAAATAAATAAGCAAGCAAAATAGAACCAGAGGCATGGAAACAAGGAACAGACTGAGAGGGACCAGAAGGGAGTGGGGAGGGGGGCAAGGGAGGAAAGAAGGGGAAGGGCCTAATTAAAGAACAAGTACAAATGACTCATGGACATGGACAACAGGGTGGGGATTGACTGTGGGAGTGGGGGTGGGGTGGGCCAGGGGGAGCAATGGGGGAAAATTGGGACAACTGTAATAGAGCAACAATAAAAAACAAAACAAAACAAGAGTCTATGTATTTAAGAACTCACAATCTTTTTTTCCCTCTCTCTCTATCCTTTATTGTTGTTCAAGTACAGTTGTCTCCATTTTCACCCCATGACTCCCCACCACCGCAGCCATCCCCTCCTCCCACCCTCGATCCTAACCCCTTTTGGCTTTGTCCATGTGTCCTTTATACATGTTCCTTGATGACCCTTCCCCCTCCTGCCCCATTATCCCCTCCCACCTAGCTTCTGGTTACTGTCAGTTTATTCTTTATTTCAATGTTTCTGGTTCTATTTTGTTTGCTTGTTTAGTTGTTTAGGTTCCACTTACAAGTGAGATCATATGGTATTTGTCTTTCAATGCGTGGCTTATTTCACTTAGCATAATGCTCTCTAGAACCATCCATGCTGTTGCAAAGGGTAGGAGCTCCTTCTTTCTTTTTGCTGTGTAATATTCCATCATGTAAATGTACCATAGTTTTTGACCCACTCATTTATTGATGTACTCTTAACATTGCTTCGGCACTTGGCTATTGTAAATTGTGCTGCTAAGATCTCACAATCTTTAATGGGTCTCCAGGTTCTTTAGGGAATACCTCAGCCGTGGCCATTACTTTAAAGAGGTAATTTTTATGTTTGTTCTTAAATTTTAACAATTGCCAACAGCAGAATCTGGCTCAATAGATTCGGCTCAATATGATATTTATCTTTTTGCCTTCTGCTCAAGCTATTTAGCCCCTAAGAAGTTACAATAATAAATTATTGTCCTTTGACTTCAGTAAGTCAGGCGATATTGGGTTCCAAAAAGGCTGTGTCATCCATATAACTAACAGGATACATATTCCTTGTAATTGTGTTGTCAGAGATGACTTCGTGGGTGAACATGAATGAGGACTTGAAGGGAAAGGAGTATGTGCATAAGCAGAAGAGAAAGAGAGAGCACATCTTTAACTTCATGAGCAGAGGTGAATAGGCAGGAAAGCAAAAGTTATATTTGGGGAAGAGCAAGTAGATCATTCATTTGGAGTACAGGATTGGTAGAGCAGGAAGCTAAGACTGTATACTGGGTTTTGTTTGCAGAGGGCCTTGATGATCAGGTACAGTATGGCCTTTATGCTCCAGGCAGTGGGGAGCTACCCTGGGTGTGTGAGTTAGGGGTGTGCGTTAGTGCAAGTGATACTTTGGGTTTTATCTGGCCTAAGTCTTCAGAATGAATGGGAAAAGCCAGTCTGGCTGGAAGCGGCCAGAACATTACAAAGATACAAATTTAGGGGTCTTGAACAAAGGCAGTATTTACTTTTAAAAATATCATCAAAGGGTCCAAAGTGGTGACCCAGTTAATAAGAAGTTAGAAATCCAGGACTTTTAAGAATGCTGTCATTTTCATTCTTGTTACATTTTAGTACCTGCAAAGTTCAGTAGATCTTATAAAAAGCATATCTGGGTTCTGCTACTGCTTCATAGGGAGAGGTCCTTTAATGGTTGCCCTCTGTAAAGTTTTATTGGAAGAAGATCTATAATCATGTTTTCAGACAAAAATCAAGAATATCTGCCCATTTCTATGTCACTAGACAGATGCTTGAAATAAAGGTTTATTTTTAAGTAGGAAGCTTGAAAAAATTTTATCCAATATTGAAAGCAATCTCATTTTTTAAAATAATACTGTTAGTCATTTCACAGGTCATGGCTTTTCTGAAACTAAACTCTAGCATTTAAAAAGGGTAATCAAGGCACCCAAGAAGAATGTAAAAAAACTAATGTAAAGATTTTCAAGTCAAGGAAACACCATTTCCTCTTCCCAGTACAGGCTTCACACCTCTTTCCATACTATACTTACTCTCTTGAATTAGTCTCTTTTAATTTCCAAATCATCTTCCTGTAATATTGTAATAGCTAGTTCAAAATTAGCTTTCTTAGGACTCTCACCTACTCTAGGCAAAAATCCACAGAAGACCTATTCTCAATACCATTTTTTCAGCATGTATCAGTCAAGTTTGCTGTAGAAACAAACAACCCCAAAGCGCCAACTGCTTATAACACGAACGTGCATTTATTACTGAAATTAGATGCTGGCACCTGCAAACCAGCTGTGGTCTGTTCCACTTGTCTTTCCATTCTGAAACCTGGTTTGATCATTTTTGTGGCAGTGGGAGAATCAAATGAGTTGGCTTCATGGAGTACATTCTGTTCATTTTCATGCCATTGGCCAAAGTCCCATAACCAAACCCAATGTCAGTGGAACAGGTAGGCAAATCACTTGGCACTGGGTGGGGATGTATCATCCACGTAAGGAAAGGAGGCAAGTCAATAATTGGGAGAACAAAGTATTCACAGTCCTCCCTGTTGATAACATTCATTCAGCAAAATTTTAGGGTTATCTAGAAATGGTCTATTTACCAAATGTAAAATAAATTAAAAAAATACACAAGGGAGAAAGAGACAAAAGAGAAAGCCCCTCCTTGAAATGGCAATCTTAGGGAAAAGGATCCTGTTGGGAATGTGCTCAGTCCCAATCCATGGACTTAGCCTAGTGGCAAAATTCTGGCATCAGATGTCTAAATCAGACGTAAAGCCTTGATAAATCTCTGAGCTACTCCTTTGTCTTGAGACCAGCCATGAACCTATTTCTTTACCTTAGAACAGTAAAACAGATCCTAACAGAACAAACTTGGAGGAGAAACTGAAATCTTTAAATCATTCAATAGGAGAGAAACTTAATAGACATTTCCTAAGGACAAATCATGTTTCACTCACACATACTCAGCCTATTTGGAAGTTACAACTCTAAAAATAGGGACAAAGTCCAGCTCAGGAGGCCACTCTTAATGAAGTCTTTGCATCTGTAATTCTTTGATCCCACCCTACTTTGAGCTTCCTTGGAGTCTAGGGTTCCTTTTGCCTTAGTTGGTATGTTTCTTGTAGTCTGACCTGAGCATCTCTGCCCTAGCTCTCAAAAGGCCAATGTTTCCATTTTAAAGCTTTAACTTCAGTGCTTAGGGTAACATCTCCATGTCCCTGAGAATCTTTTCTTCCACAAAGGCTTCATCTCTAACTCTGTCTCACAGAATTTGGTCTCTTCTGGAGGAATCTCTTATTTTTACAACAATAATAATTTTACTATATAGTCACTTATTCATGTAGAAAAAAAAGAGTATTATTATATGAAAGCCTTTGGAGGCTATTACTACCAGCAATAGTAAAGGTCTGGAGATCAGAACAGTAAGTAACGACTCTTCTCAGAATCCTTTTACTAATCTACCACTTAATTGGATCCTCATGTACTTTGCTATTTTAACTATTTGTAACGATCTGTTTAATATCTATCTTCCCCACTAAGCTGTAAGCTTCATAATGGCAGAGCCTTTATCTGTTTTATTCATTACTATATTCCCAGGACCTAGCAGAATACCAGACACATAGTAGGTGATCAGAACATATTTGTTGATTGATTGATGTTAGCCTAATTGCTTAATAGCTGAAGACTTTAATTTTTTATCTATAAAATCAGGGAATAAATAAACTATGTCATCTTCAAAGTCCTTACCAGAAGGCACTAACTTGTATCATTATTTGTGAAGTGTACTGATGTCTGTAACTTACTATGAAATGCATTAAAAACTAGCTGGATTGTTGAATGCATAAAGGGATGGACAGATATGGGATAAAGCAAGAATATTACACTGTTATTTGTAGAATATAGGTAGTGAGTATAAAAATGTTCACTGTATAGTTACTTCAAATTTCTGTGCATTTAAAAATGTTCATAATAAAATGTTGAGGGGAAATGTGGGGTTCAGAGTAACTCTACACATGGACTTTGGTAGGAAAAAAGCTAAAGAAAATAACTCAACATAAAAACCATTATCAAGAGTTCAAGATTATGAACAGAACAAAGGGAGAAAAGAAGCACATACAGTTTAATGAAATCATGGGAGCCTGCAAAAAAATCTATGTAAGTAGTAGAGATAATAAGTGTATTGTAAGAGTTTAGAGGAGAGAAAACAACCATGGGGGACTACTAAGGTAGGCAGAATGTGCCTCATGGGTAGCTGGTGATATTTCAGCTGGGCTTTGAATGTTATGCATGATCTGGATGGGTAATGAGGATAAGAAAAGGAATTTTTAAGGTGCTGAGGAGAGCTGAAAATGATAAAGTGAGTCCATGTGTGGAGCAAGAATGCAAAAGCAAGGATAGTGAATTTACATCAGCTTAGCTGCAACGAAATGGGGAGATAAAGTTGAAAAATGACAATAAGTACAATATTAGGATCTTCCTTATATGTGTGCGGTACCTGCACATAGTACTTTCCATGCATTATTCCATTTAATCCTAACAACCACCATATAAGGTATTACTATTATAGCTGTCACTAGTCAGGAAACTGAGGTTTCCAGAAGTTTAGTCATTTGCCTAAGGTCACACAGCTAACAAGTGGTAGAACCAGTAATGAAACCAGGTTTGCCTGATCCCAAAGCCCAAATACATGACAAATAGACATATCCCCTTACTGATAAATTGAGGCTAGACTCTAGGGAGCCTTAAATTCCAAGATAAGGAGTTTGGGCTTCACTCTCCATGCTTGGAGATCCACTGAAAGATTTTGATTATCAGAGGTTTTAAAAGAGATAGGCGAGAGGTTGAAGCCAGGAAGTCCAGTTAGGAGGCTGTCACAATAAGTGACATGAATAAAGGCCCTAATCCAAAACAGTAGCTATGGGGATAAAATAAAGGAATAGTCTTTAAGAAGAAATAATGTACTTGAAATAACCTCTTGTTAATAATACTATATTGAAATATGTTGAGAAATTTACCATTAAGGTGTTAAATATTAAAATCAAAAGTGTCTTTAGATCCCAGGAGTTACATTGTGTTAGCTCAGTGTAACTCCAAAGGCAAATGAGCAGTCCACATGTCATTCCAGGCCACTCGCCAAGTCACTCAGGTCTCAAGGCTAGTTTGAGGGTCTTCAGAGTGTTGAGTGGGTGAACCGTCTACAGGGATCCTTTGGGCCTATTCTTGGCAATTTTCCACCAAAAGTAATGATTATCCATGAGCTCCAGAGTGGATCCAATAAATCCAAATTTGTGTAATCCCATCAGTAATCTGATAGAACTAATCTCCTTTCCCCCAAGAACTAGATCTAGAACAACCAGGGTTTGTTATGTGGTCACTGAACTTAACTGGATCCACTGGGATGGCTGTGGCTTCCTGCTGTGAACTGCCTGGAGGAGTTAGCTGAAAGGTAGAAATTCTTATCAAAAGAGGTACACTCCTATGTGAATGTGCAGGCAGATGAAAATTACCAGAGGGATAGTGTTCCCTGGGGAATGCTTGTTTACACGGGGTGTAGGGTTCCTGAAACAGCTCTCTGGTGTTCCCTTCTCCCCACTCTCTCAGGTTATTTCCCTGAGAGACAGGCTAGGGAAGTATGGACCATGAAACAGAAGAAAACTCCTGACTATATAGACCAGTGGGCAGGCACGTGTGAGTGTGACTCTATCAATACCCAAGCAAGTTATCAGCGTGATGGGGTGTTGAATAAGAGGGAACAAATAATTGCATTATTTTCCCCACATTTGCAATCAACAGGGTTTGAGGTGTAAGGATTTGTAGGAGGAAGAATACCATTCAAGTGTGATCCCAAAGCTCAGACACTTGGAAGTCACCTATAATGAGGGATAACCTCAGGGGGCTATTGTGAGATTCTAGCAAAATGATAGATGAATCAGGGCTTTATAAACTATATAGAACCTTTAAATTGCAAGGTGCAAAACTGAAATATTGAGTTGGCCAAAAAGTCCATTATGTTTTTCCTGTAAAATAAAAGACACATTTTCCACTTTCACCAATAATTTTATTGATTTGGTTAATTTCAGTATGTCAGCTATCTCCCGCTATTGGCTTAGTGGGTAGAGGCCAGGGGTGCTGCTAAACATCTTCCAATGCATCTTTCCACAGCAAAGAATTATTTGGCCAAAATGTAAATAGTACCAAGAAACTTCACAAACCACTTTTGACACATTTAATCAGTAACAGCACCTTCTCCATACACTGCACAAATTTTTTTTTTGCATTTCAGTTGTGTTTTTACCTTTCTTGAAATAATAAAGCATAATATGCCAAAAATGTTGTGTATCTTCTTTCATCTTCAATATTAAAATGGCTGCACAAAAATTCACCAATTTTGATGTTTTTGTAAAAATGCACACTAACATGACAGCTGTCACGATGCAATCTAACAAAATCGTTTCAAATGAAGGTAAAGACAACTAAACGTTACTAGAGCCATCGTACAGAAAAAAAGATAACAGACTTTTTGGCCAACCCGATACTATATAAATGTAAGGGAGAATGATTATAATTATTTGAGGAGGAAAACATTATTCTAAATATAGTCTGTGACTTGAGAATTGGACACTAATAAGGTTACTTTTAACAACAACAGAATTTGCCTGCTGAACTGAATCTTCTCTCTTTCAAAATCAATAATCTTGATGGGATCTGACATTTATTTCAAAGAGAAACTATTCAAAACATATGAGACTCCTTTTCTGGGACTAATTTCCTTTAGAACCAGTTTACAAGCCACACAAAATTATCTCATTAATTTATAGTCACATTGTGTTTTGAACCTTACATATTATTTAGCTTAATCATTAGAGTTAACTCCAAAAGAATTTTAAGTGTTTTTATTTTAAATAAAAATTCACTCCCTAAAGCAATGACTCTTAATCATTTTGTGTGTGTGTTAAGGACCTGCAAAAATGCACAATATACAGACGAGTTTACATGGGAATCTCTCAATTCCCAGGTAAAGAACTCTTGATCTTCCAAGAATTACAGAATTCAAATTTGAGGGCTACAACTCTGAAGGCGGTTACTTTCTGAGCATAAACATCAGGCTTGTTGGAGTAAATATTTAGCCTCCCAAAGGAATTGTTTGAAGGAAACCATACCACTACAGGAATGATCATATGGTATGAGTGTTTAGAAATTAGTCCATTAGAGTTATGTGGGGTTTGTGTTGTCATTTCTAAAGCTGCAGTGGTTTGGGGTGTGTGTGTGTGTGTGTGTGTGTGTGTGTGAGAGAGAGAGAGAGAGAGAGAGAGAGAGAGAGAGAGAGAGATGCTTAAGCAGCAGTAATTGTGTCCTCAGGTATGTACCCTCAACTCAATTTAACCAACTCGACCTAAGAGTCATAGCCCCAGGAAAAGGCATCAATCAGTTGGGCTGAAATTGCCCGAGAGTCTCACCTACTTACAGATAAAGAAAGGCAAGCTTGGCAGTCCTTCAGCTGCTCCTGGAAGAGTTCCAGCCAAGTGGGTTTTGGGGCTTACTCTGGTGTTCTTTTCATGAGACGGAGAGGATTTCTCATGACCCTCTCACATGCCCACCAATGTTAGCTACAGACTAGAGGTGAATTAACTCATTTAAACCTTTAAAAAAACCTCCTCAGAAATGTAGTATTGTTCTCATTTTATAGATGAGAAAATTGAGACCCAGAAAAGCTAACTGACTTATAATCAAAGTCAATTAGGTAATGATTAGCAAAGCCAGGGTTTAAACTGATTTGATTTCAGAGCCCAGGCTCTTTCTGCTGCCCAACACTGTCTCTTCCTGTTTCTTCCCTGGCCTCTGTGAAATGCCTCTGTAAGCCTCTCTCTCCTTGGGGGGCTCCTAGAAATGGAACCCATTCATTTGCCTCACGAAGGACAGTGTCCTGGAATGGCCCATCAGACACCTAGGACTGGGACTCATTTGCTATTACTAACTTTCTTCATGTGACAAGCTCCTTAAATTACTTGGGCCTTGGTTTTCTCATCTGTAAAATGAGAGGCTAAAAGTAGATGAAACTTTCATCCCATTCCCCTCAGATGGCATGTCTCCCTGTCCTGTGAGTTGCTCAGAGTTCACCTCTGGGGTGCCTCCTCTGACCACCCCAGCTTGACACCAACAACTCGTACTGTTCGTTGTCCATTTTACACGTATTTGGCTCTTCTTCATTCTCCTTCCATCTCTTATCTGAATTCCTCAAATATTTTATTTAACTTCTATACAGCATTCCAATTTATGAATCAACCAATTTATGTTTTCATTCCTCCACGAGAGACATTTGGTTGCTTCCATTTTTCACAAATGGTGCTGGGACTAATATTCTTTCACTTGCCTCCTTGAGTACACGTGCAAGAGATTCTCTAGTGTGAATGTCTAGAGATGGAATTGTTGAGTCATAGGGTTTAAGCATCAGATATTGCCAAATTGTTTCCTGAAGTGGTGGTACCAACATATGTTCCCACTTGCAATGTGTAAGAGTTCCATTTCCCATATCCTCACCAGTACTTATCAAGCTTGATTTTTTTTCCAAACTACATTTTGACTGTGTTTGTCTTACGGTGCTTACCACTTCCTTCTTAATTTTTGTCTATATGCCACCTCCCACCTGGGCTGTAAAACTTCGTGAGGACAGAATCCTTGCTTTACTCATTTTTATGTTCTCACAAAAGTTATTGAGCTTAGTCAGTACACAATGAAGAGTTGTGAATAAATGATGAACAGAATTAATTCATCTTGATCCAAGGAGATGGGAAGTTCCACGAGGGCTAGGATGAGGTGTTCTATCTCTATTACTCTGGGATGAAGATGTGGGTGAGGAATCCCAATCAGCCGCAGAGATGGTTGCACAGTGGTCACAACTGGCCTATAGCCCACAGGTTTCAAGGTCTATAATGGACAGTCACCAACCTTTAGTGATCCCAGCTTCAGATCAATTTTTTATCATGGTATTCATCAAATATTTAATGATTGCTGTGAGTGACAAATTTCCCAGTCTCTGGGGCCATCTTTATTATATATCCAGAGGGCTGTTTCTGAATGGAACTCTCCCACTTCTGGCCTCACCCCCTTACTAAGGGTTGGATAGAATCCATGTGTTCTTGAAATAGGATGCTGCACGATCTATGGTAAATTCCTCCCCTTTTTGTCACCCCAGCAGTTCCAGGCTGACTCATTTTCTAAATAAGTGACTTGTGGTTTTTAGTCTGACATCAAATGTGGAAGAATGAGTAATTTTTTAAGAATCAGAACTATATGTGATCACAATAAGATAAACGGTGTATGTTACTCATGGTCCTAGAATAAGGGGTCAACACTGGTACCAAATACTCTGATCTTCTCCCACCCCTTCCTTCCCTGGAGTCAAGAGATAGATAGAAGGTGAAGGAAATGGGTATGGGTATAAAAAAATTTTGTATGTATCTCTTATTTTGTTAACACATGATGTGCAATTTAATAAAATTACACCTTGTTTCCTCTGCTAGATTAAATAAAAATAATATAGCAAAGTAGTCAAAGCCATGGATTTTGCTGCTACACTTCTTGGGTTCAAATTCCAACTCCACCACAAACCAATTGGGTGACCTTGAGCAAGTCATTGAATCTTGATGTGCCTCCATTTTTTCATTTGTAAAATAATAATAGCACTATAATATGGGTTTGTTGTAAGGAATAAATGATTTGGTATATGTTAAGTGTTTAGAATTCTGCCTGGAACTTTAGGCACTATGGAAATGTTAATATTTCCTTGAATTCATCACAGTGTTTATACTTATAGTAAATGCTCAATAAATGCTTTTTAATGAAATACATGCATTCTATTAAAACCTATTTAGAGTCAGGGGGATAGAAGTGACTACAATTGGTAGACTCTTGGTTGGAAATAGAAGCAACCATAAAGATCAATTCCTTTTCCCTTGAGCATAGGTATCCCTTACCCCCCACCCTCCTGTTTGGTTTATGAATAGTCTGTTCCCTAGTTATGTGTGTTGTGGTTGGAGGTAAGCTGCTGTTTCCTGAGGCATCATTTAATGGGAGGTTCTGCTTCCTGCTTTTTAAGTGTAAGAAAAAAAGATCGAGATCCTTGAACACTGAAAACATGGGCTGTTAGAAAGGAGACCCTGGCACTGGAGAAATTCATTCTTTGACCTCTTAGCATCTACTATGAGAGGTTAGTAAGATAGTGGCATTGTAAGGACAGCTAGCAAGAAAGTGGCATTTGGATGACTTGGTAGAATGGGTATTGTGTAGGAAATTATTTATATAAAATGGTAATATACTGATTTCTTTTTATCAGGGCAGATGTGACATTTATCCTCACAGCATTTGTGGTTTGGGAGAACATACTCTTTGAATATCAGAGACATTTAGAAGCCAGAGTGAAATCCCCCAGAGCCCACTGTCCATCACAGGCCTCTTCAGGATGCCTGGGGCTTGTGGGATTCCATTCACCGGGGCAGGTCAGTCCAGCCTCATTGGCACCACCATGTGGGCTTCAGCTGAGGAGCTTGATGTCCCAGACAAGTAGGTCTAACTTGGCTGCTATGGGAGCAAGGGTCCTATGCTTATTAGAAAGTTGCCATATTCAGTAAAATTGGTAGGCTGAGTTACTGGAGGAAGTACAGCTGTCCTGGAGGAAATGCATTCACTGGGGAAGTATCAGGAAGTCCAGATAAGTGACATCTAAAGGACAGCCATACTTTCATCTACTGGGAAATACCTGTAAAGCCACAATCACACTCACACATAAACACATCCACACACATAATGACAAACAGCTTCGCCCTCCTACACTTTCCCCTTCCCTGCACTCACACACACATGGCTAACATACATTCTCTCAGTCAAAATGGGAGCTTGGGGGAGACCTCATGGCTGAATCAAATGCTGGTTAATGCTGTTGCTTTTATTACACAAAGGTCTGAACATTTATTTTGAGATGAACACAGAATTTGGTATACTGCTGTTACAGTTTCATGCATTCTCTACAGTGCAGCTTCAGAGGTCAAGATCACTGCAGCACACACATAAGAACCACACTCCAGAGGAGGGAAAAGGGGAAAACTGCAGATCCTTGTTCTCTTCAGTATCAGTAGACTAAGGGTACTTCGCCATGACAGCAGTTGAGTAATCTCATGTGCTGGGCAAGGTGTGTTTTCAACAGCTGAACAGGTGTGACTGACAAGGGATCCAGGTGTGGATAAGTTCCTACTACTGAGAGTATTTTGGGGTAAGTATATACTCCTCAAATAGGCAACACTGACTAAAGCAGGGACATGCTTAGCACTGCATTTGAACTAGGTTAAGCTACAGGAGTCCTCAATGAGGAAAATCCAGGTTTCACAAGGAAGAATAAGACATGATGGCGCCATTACAATAAGGCCACTAAACTCAGAGCGAATGATGACCTCAGAGGAAACTCTCATAACTAACTACAGGAAAGCAGCTCTGTCCTCTCTTATTTCAGGAGCTCCTCGCTGGTTAGGCTCTTGCCCTGAGACCTTCACATGGTCCTTTCTGAGCTGCACATCACTTAGCACAACGGAGCAGAGGAAGGGGCCACACAAGTCAAAGTCATGGGACATCACCACCAAACGTGGCTGACTGTTGTTGGCAAATGTCTCAGATGCCTTTCCTGGTTGGGCCGGGTGCCCACGTTTGTCTGGAGAGCTAATCTGAAAAGAGGCTGGCAAAGGACTTCCTCAAGCTCCTGATGGTCTCTGCTTTGGCTTCATCCTCATTGGCTGAAGACCGGAAGAAGGAGGACTCAGAGAAGCTGAAGGCATTTGTCAGGGACTGCGACTTGCTTGAAGATAAAAACCAGAGAGAATGTGAGAGGGTGGTGTTCCCAGCAAGGTAAGAAAGGACGATGGCATGAGGATACACAACTGGAACCCCACTCCCACCCAAGGGAGACCACATTGACAGAAAGCCAGCAGTGGCTGTGCTACCAGGACCCTAGGAAGCTCCTGTGCTATTTTCTTCACCTTCAGTGCTGCTAAAACAGAAAAGGATGGGGGCAGTGAGGGAGAGAGGAAGGAGAAAAAGGAAGAAGGGAAAAAAGAGAGAGAAGAAAAGGGAAAGAGGAAGAAGGGGTTACTCAAAGGATGTTTCTTTTATTTAATGCTAAAGAGCCAGCAGGCTATTTCAGAGGCCCCAACTTGGTGAGTACTAATCTAGGACTCACACCCTTCCTCTCTGATGAAATGTAGCAACTAGGGGCCCATGGATTCTTGCATTCTCTTTTCCATGAACTGTCAAGTGGCGGAGACAGCATCAGAAAATCTGGGCCAAAGTCTTGATTCTGCCAGTCGCTTACTCTTGACCTTAGGCAAGCCATGTGCTTCTCTGGTATTTGGTTTCTCACTTGCATTATGTAGAGTTTTGTTTAGTAAAATTATGTAGAGCTTTTTATATTCTGCTTTTTTCTTTGATTCTAAAGGAACCTTTTGGCTTGTCATGGACTGTAACAGTCAATTTACCTGTTCCTAAAATGGACGTAATCACCCTGTGCAGCCTTCCTCAGAGAAGCCCTAATATGAGGTCCGTGCTGTGGCTCTGGGTGTCCAGGGGCAAGAGATACGGATGGCCCTCCACATCCACGGATTCAACAGACTGCAGATCAAACATATTTGAAAAACAATCCTAAAAAATTCTAAAAACCAAACTTGAATTTGCCGTAAGCCGAGCACTGTGCTGAAGCCATGTGAATGAAGATATGTAGGCATGCCCTACAGTAGTCTGTATGCAAATATAGATTATATGCAAATACTACACCATTTTATATAAACAATTTGAGTATCCGGGGATTTGAGTATCTGCAGGGGGTCCTGAAACCAATCCCCCCCATGGATACTGAGGGACAACTCAGGCAATGTTCTAATGAAAAAAAAAATGTATCACACACATTTTAGGAAGCGATTTTTATCCCTAGAGAGGTTAGTGATTCAAAGAGAAAAACTGTGAAGGCAAGAAGGTCGAGGGGAGGCTCAGCCCAGCACTGTAGAAGAGGACGCGAGGTCTGGTGTCTCCACTGGCCTGTCTTTTTTCCCTCTGCTGTGTCTCTTTCCTGCTGGTTTCTGGTTCCAGAACTCTTCTCCCAGTGTCTTAAAACTCCCACCTCTCCCCTAAATTCAGGGTGAAGCCCCAGAAACTCAATTCTACAGAAGTGTGAGAGTTTTTCTCCTCCTGCAGTGACTGTGAACTGCCTTTCAGTTAACGACTGGGGATGAGCCCCAACAAGCTGGCCTCTGGGAGGCATGGACTCTGCTCGCACAGGCTGAGGGCACTGGGTACACCACCTTCATCAAAGGCTGGCTGTATTCAACCACTTCAGTCCAGTGGCAGTGACAACCCCAAGATCTGCCCTCAAACTGGGGCCGAAGTTGGCTAATGAGAAGGTAGGAGAGATTAAAAAGTCAGCATTCAGAGAAAAACTGGGTTAAGAGGTTATAGGGTATGTGAGATATGAAATGTGCCACTGGCCAGAGCTGGGGAGTTGGTGATACTCTCCTGTCATGTAGGACTGGAAGACCCAGAGAAAGTAGTCATCTGGACCACCTGAGTCCTAATCCTGACTATGCCACTAATTAGCAGAGGGGCTTTGCAAAAGAAAATTAACTGAATCTCTCTGAGCCGTGTTTTCCCATCTATGCAACTGCTAGTCAATCTCTAAGTGGCTGATTTGAACTCCAAAATTCTAAGCTCCCTTTTCTCCAAAGATTTTTACTCTAAAAAGCACGGATGGATCTCTACCATTCCCCCAAGGCTACAGCTGTCTGTGCTGACAGTGAGGACAAAGAACTGTTTGGGGAAATCGAAGAGAAGCATCTCTAGTTCTGGGAGAGAGAGTGGGACCGACCACCATCCACATTCAGGTGCGGTTCCTCCCGAGCACAGCTGCACCATTTCCTAGGGGTCCTCAGTTCTTCCTCTGAAGCAGGACAGTGTAATGGGGGCTTCTGGAGTTACTCTCGGGAATGAGGAATAGAGCTCCTCAGGGTCTCTATCTGGGCCCTTTTCTGATGATGGCACCAGAAACTGACCTCCTTCAGACAAAGCTGAAGGTAAAAAGTTGAAATGGATTTAACTACTTCCCCTTTTCCTTCTGGGCAGCCCTGCTGATTGCACACCCTAAACTGTGAGTCAGAGGCAGCAAGGAGGATTTAAAAAAATTTTTTAGAGAGACACATACACACAGAAAGAAAGAAAGGGGATGGAAAAAAAGAGTAGGAGACGGGATTTAAAAAAAAACACCCTAAACTAATACAAGAATAGGAAAATGGGTAGTAACTGCCTTATTGCCACGCCCCAGGAAGAAAAGGGAGGGTTTGAGCTTCTAGCTAGACCTTAGACTTTCACTTCCCTTTTTCCTATCCTCCCCAATCAACTCTAAACAGGCCCCCAACCACTCCCCGCAAAAAAAACCCAAAACCAAAACCCAAAAAAACCCCACAAAAATATCTGTGGAGGAGGAGGAAGAGGCCAGATTGAAGGTGCTTTCTAGCACCCCTGGAGCCCCAAGCCTGCAAGGAAGGGCAGGAAGAGGGTAGGGCAAGGAGCTGCTGAGTTGTCTCTTACTTGAGCTGTGGGTGAGGCTGGGGCTTCTGTGGTGGAGCAGCCAGGGGTGGCTGGGCCTCTGCCAGGGAGCTGCTGCTGGAGGGTGCATCTCCGTGGGTGGTGGGGCCGCCCAGCAGCTGAGGAGCCGAGAAGGAGGAAGAAGAGGAGGAGGAAGAGGAGGAAGGTGGCACTGATGGTCCATGGGGGAGCCGACGTGGAGGCAGCACCTTGGCTGGGGGTTGCTTTCCTTGGGGTTGCCCAGGACCCCCTAGGTTCAGTACAAGAAAAACTTCATAATTTAACCATATCAAAGGGTTTCCTTGTTAAAATCTAGGTCTCAAAGGGTGTGGTTAGTTAATTACCAAAAGGATTAGCTCTATTACAAGAAGCCACCCAAGGCTCTGAAGAGCTCCAGAGCTAGTCCCTGGTTACCCTCATACATTGCTACTACTTGCTTCTCCTCAGAGACACAGCACCTCAGTCATAGCAGAAGTCAGGAGGACAGGGAAGAAACCATGGGATGAGTGGCTTCATCCAGAGGTGAGCTCTCTACGGAAGATCTCCCAGACCAGACAGACCTCACCCCTCTTCCCCAGACGTTCCTTAGGTACATGCCAACCTGCCCCATACCATACTAGGAGGTCTCAAGTTCCACACAGCAGACACAGTACAGGGCAGTGGAAAGAGCACTGGTCTGGGGATCAGAAAACCCAATACATAGTCTATCAGTGACTCCTTCAGCATATCAGCAAACTTCTCTGGGCCTCTGTGTTTCCAATCATAAAACTGTTTTTAAAAAAAAGGGCCGGCCTAGTTTTCGTTTTCTTTCAAGATTGTAGTGTTTCAAAGATGATACTAGATGAGAAAGTTCTCCAAAACATTCTGTGCTTGACAATCATTGATGATCACTGACTTAATTGTTTTTATGAAACTGGCCTTCATCCTGCTTAGAGCCTCCACGTATCTGACTTGCACACCTCACCCTACCAGGGCTTCATTTTAGCATTAGCTCATGCCCACGACTATGATAAATCTTTTGTTTCTAGGCACTCTTTTGCCTCTTACTATCATCCTTAGGGGCTCCAGTACCTTTCAGGTAAATATGGTAAAATTCTCCAGAAATCCAAGCCCCAATTTTTCCTGAAGATGTTGTGGGTACCACCTGACAAAGAAGATTCCCCTCTGTCCTCTAAGAGGCCAGGATACCATTCTCCCAGCATGAGACAGAAAACCATCTGGTGGCCTGGAAAGAAAAAGGCCACCCTTTCTCTGGGGATTGATAGGCAGTAAGTGTGGTACCAACCACTCTGATTTTGCTGAAGAGGATTACTACACTCAGATTTAAAAGATGCCCCCATCAGCACAGATGGATTAGTGGAAATGATGCATAATTTCCCTGGAAGAAAATTTCTCAGTCTTAATCTCAGAGTCCACATCCGTGGGCCTACTGGAAGGAGAGGGCTTACAGAAACTTGACAGCAGCTAAAAGTTGTGTTGTAACTTAGTTTTCTAGAAAGACCAGAACACCTGTACCCTCTGGGGAGTCAGAATTCTACGCCTATACACTGTGAGCCCACGAATGTCAGCCTGTTTCCCGACAACATGGCATGAGCTCCACTTTATCCTCAATGATCAATTAATACAAGGATTAATTACACATAAGTGAATAAACAAATGGAATCTTGCATGTTAAAAAAGATCCAGGTTTAAATTAGATAACTAGCAAAGATGACAGATGAGCAGATTATTTCATATTAACCAGTTTTTGCCTCTTCCCAAGTTTGGTATCATTTGTATTAGCATTTTCTTGTAAAGTACTGTGCATTGATAGCTTAGCATCTTGTACCAGAAATCTGAGAGCTTTCCCACCTGTACAGAGATGCTTGAATAGCCAGAAACTTTACAACTTAACACTGAAGACAGATATAACTTTTCCTTTATTGCACATTAAGCTGTACAAGAGAGTCACAAAAGAGAGGTACTTCAATCACACTTCCAGCATTGGCTGAGGTTCTCCCAGCTGGATCAGTACAAAAAAAGGAGACAACATCAGAAAAGAAATGGGTACAAAACACCTGAATGGCAATCTTATACTGTGATGTAGATGTTCCCCAGGCTAGAATTGTCCCTTAGCATGCTGCCTGAGGGCACATGGCAGTCAGGTTAAGCTGTCTACTTGTGTTTGGCAGTTTCTCCCCTTCCTGAGAGACATGATTGATACCACCCTAGAGCCTGACTGAATTCAAATGGCAACTTTGTATTTGTGGTTCACAAATGTCACATGAAAAGCACCTGGATGTTCATACTGAGAACATGCAGAGAAGCAACACCACCATCAGCTCACCACTTGGACAAAAATATAAACAAATGTATTCCTCCACTCTGAGAAATGTTGCTTTATTCTTTTCTATCATTTGATCAGACTGGGAGGTATTTAAGGACCTGATTCTTATGCAACCCACCTGGAAGTGTGTAGATGCATATATGTACCTATTTACAGCAAATCGACTACCATTATCACCTAGGGGGATCGCAGACAAGAACATCCACACTCAGTGCATTTCCCTGTAGCCTCAGAATTTACCAGCAACCAAAGGAGAAACCAGGGCAGTGCCCCTTAACACATAAATCATGTTACATACTGTCAACACTAGTTATTCCTCAGACCTAGGAATCCAGAATGGTGACGTGTCAGTATAGAAGTGAGAGGGAATGTAAAGGTAGAGCCAGAAGCACTCCTTCTAAAAGCAAACTGCTGGCATGAACTTCCACACACCGTGGTGCTAGAGGAGGCTGCTTGGTGCCCATTCCCAGCCTGGCCAGGAGATGGCAAGATGAGGCACTGGACCGGAGGCCTGGTTTAATTAACTGCCTCATCGCTGCCGAGGAACTGTGTGTCGGAGGAAAGAGAACAAACTGGCGAGGGTTCTTCAAGAGCCACAGCTGTGCAGCCTTTGCCCCAAACACACACACAGGAATATCTGACACAGTTCTTCCCAGGAAAGATAAAGCTCTTTATTCTTTGGACTCTGGAGGGCTCTCATAACAGCTGAAAATTAAAGCAGGAGTCCACCTCAGAGTTCTGTAGGCAGTGTACTCACTCAAGTGAAATGGGACATTTAAAATTTGGTCTCGTGTTATGATGCCTCGGGAGAGGCCAAGGGTAGAATGGCCAAGTCCTTCCCAGACTTTCAGTAGCTCCCTGCAGTCTACGTCCAAAATTGCTAAAGAATCATCTCTGTACATAGGTCAGGCTTTGGGGAATACAAAGCAGCCTCAGTTCTACAGAAGCACACACATGGCCAATTCAGAAACAGCAACAAAGAAGAAACAACTTAGGTGACTGAGATCAACACAGAAAATACAAGTTCACTTTGATATTGCACATCAGCGGCCCCATTTTTTTTGTCTAATCTCATAGCTAATTAGTTAATAATAAAAACAAAGGGTACACTGGGATGTAAAATACAAAACACATTCCTGGAAATAGCTTGTTCTTTACATTTCATGTCATCACTAAAAACACAAGAGCTCTACAGGCACAGCCAGCCTATTCACATATATTGAAACTGCACCAAATTTTAGCAAATGGAGAAAAAGGTGGATGGCTTCAGATTCAATGGATGAAGCTATGAAAATTAGACCTTGAAAATCTCTTAAACTTCTATCTAGTTACTCTAGTCATGCAGAAAGAAAGCAAAAAGCACAGTTCATTGAAGATCCCAAGCACATTCATGGAGATTAAGCAGAGGTTCGGGGTGGTTTACTCTAAGCCTGTGTGGGGGTGGGGGGATAAGGAGAGAAGCTGGATTTTATTTTTGTGATCTTTGTTTCTCCCCTGTCCACCCCCTGGTCCTATTTCACCCCACATTTTATGTAATACTTTAAAAAATACTATCAAACCACCCAGAAGATAGAGTCACACTGCACTTGGGAGAGGCACAATTCTTTTGTACACTGTTGACAAACAGCCCTGGAATCACAAGTTATACAGAGAAACATAAGTGAGCATTACAAGCACGAACAGCAACAGGTAAACACCCAGACAGAGGAGCTGACACTGCATAGGAAAAACACAGTCCAATCAGCATTGAAAGAATGCAGAAACGGCACCAATGGGAGGGTCTGTTGCTCCCCTCCCCGCTTTCCTTGCTTATTTGTTTTTGGCTTAAATTTTCTGCTTTGAAAAATTAACTACCAATCACTTTAAGAAGCTTGGACTTGCTTTGGCCCTACTGCAATGCCATTACAGTCGAGAATATACTGTAAACAACCTTGGGGGGCTGGCCGCTGAGGTGGGGTCTTGCTCGAGTCCGGATCCTTAAGTGTTCCACTCTGCAAGACAAAAATGCAAAAGAGATAAAAACAAAACTCCGAGCAGATTCCAAAGAGAAGCCCTGTGGCTCTGTAGTATGGCTGCAATGGGATCCAGTGGATCTGGCCTAGAGGTTGCTGCTGTTCCAGAAATGCCTCAAAATTTTTTTCAGCCTCTGAGCTGTGGCTGGGACAGAGGTGTAGGCAAGCTGGGTCTTAGAACCAATCTAACACACAGTGTCTGAGACCTCTTCAACCCCCCTTTTTACTTCACTCCCTTTTAGACTTATAAGAAGCTTTGAGTCTTCCATCAGCATCTGGTTTCTTCTATGTGAGCTGCCTGATGTCCAACTCCCCCTCATATTCACTGGCCCGGTTTCCTGAAGAAAAGGGAAGAATCAACACCAAACTCTAAAGAGCAGGCTGGGCTTTTAGTGACTCCAGGGACTACAGTGGTGGGGGAGGGGGAGGTAGGAAGCGGGGTGGGGAGGGCCCTGTATCAGGTGACTAGCCTAGACTTGGCTCACTTCTCGTGTGGAGTTAACTGCCGGGTGGGATCAGCTCTGGAGCTGACTCAGGGATCAGAGCCACTCTTTGGGCTGGCTAGAACTCCCACAGGGAGGGACTTGAAGGAGGGGACAGTTGTTTGTTTCCCAGAACCCTTCTTACCCAGAGGGAAGGAATATGATGTTAATGTTTGTAAAAGTGCTCAAGGCCAAGCTGTTTTCCCTCTCAAACAGCATCATTACATTTTACCCAACAACATGGCTCCACTCCCATGCTTCCTCCTCTCCCAGCTGTGATTCTGATTACGCCCTGACAGGATCAAAGATGCATGTGACTTCAGTTTGTATAACACTTGTATTAAAGGCAGTGAGCATTTGGAGCTTGAATTCAGCACAGGGGAAATGCTCTATAAAGCCTAAGGGCTGCCAAGTGTGCCGCTGGTGATGTCAAAGAGGGAGCTTTTGAGGCAAGGCTGTGAAATGGGCTGAGAGTATGTCCTCAGCACTTTCCCTCTTCCTCTTTCAGTGCTCCTCACCCCTTGTGACATGCCCCACCCCCAGCCCTACTCCCACATTAAAACTGTTTCTCCTTCTGTTCCCCATTTCCCATGGAGCCCTGATTCTGGCCATTCATCTTCTGTCCTGCCTATTGAGGCCCATTTTCAGCTCTACTACCAAGAGAGCATAAGTGTTGCCCTTTCTAGTACCACGGTCTTTTAATAACAGCATTGCTGAAAACTGTTCTACGAAGAGGATTTCCCATAGAAGGAGTCAGGGAACCTTTGAAATGTCCTTAATGCCCCCACATCAGAGGGCACACATTATATCTATATCCCCAATCTCTCACACATCACAGCAAGAACACCAACACTTCTTTCTCTTTCTTCTGAGCACTGTCATGGGATCCACAAGGCTTGGTCTGAGTCCTGGCACTGAAATAAATACCCACACGAACAAGCCAGCTAGAGAACCACTCCATCCAGTCAGTCATCAAGACCCATCACTGGTTTCCCCCCATCGCCCCCCCGGCCCCCCCCCAGCATCTAAGGTTCACCATCTTTTCTTGACCAGCCCTTATCAGGCCTATACCATTTCTTTAGCTCATAATACTAAAATAGTCTTCTCATTCTTTAGTCTCTTCTCTCTCCAATATATCCTCTTGATGGCTCTTATTATCCTTCTAAACTCCTTTCCTAAATTTGTCAATTAACACTCTAAATAATTAATAGCTAACACTATATATGTGCTTGGTAACATGATGGACACTTCTGTGCTGTATTTATCTCAAATTTCACAATAGCCCTATCAGGTGGATACTATTATCAAAATTCTTAATTTTAGATAAGGAAACTGAGGCATATTTAAGTCAGGTAATTTGTCCAGGGTCATACAGCGGTGGCTAATGTAACCAGGAAGTGAGCCCTGACAGTCTAATGCTCACCTTTTCTTCCCATTGCTTACAGAATAACATCCACATTGTTCAGGCTGACATCAGGAACTTATTTTAGCATGTTTAGAATTGACCCTTCTAGCTTTCTCTCTCCCTCATGTCCTAAATATACCTGTTCCTACCAGGTCTGACCCCTAACTGTTTATTCTCTAGTCTAGGTCTTTCCATAGTTTATGGTAAGTACCTTCCACAAATACATTTTCTCCTTTTCTACCAGTCCAGTCCAACACACCCTTAGGTCTAAGTCAAGTTCTACACCATGCATGAAATCTCCCCTTC
The DNA here is from genome assembly GCA_028533065.1 of Trachops cirrhosus. Taxonomy (NCBI): domain Eukaryota; kingdom Metazoa; phylum Chordata; class Mammalia; order Chiroptera; family Phyllostomidae; genus Trachops; species Trachops cirrhosus. The sequence continues at coordinate 35,708,950 of CM052544.1, forward strand.
TGACTGCCCCTTTCGATTGTCACCTTCTCTCTGAAATCTGGTAATAGCACTTAGGAGGCTCATACTCCTGAGGAGGGCATTAGCAGTGCTGTCTTGTTATCCTAAAGACTGGGATGATGCTTCTAAGAAGAATGTCAGATCCTTGAGGGCATGGACTATGTGTCTTCATCTTCTCATGAATTCCTACCAAATTCAGTGCTTATTGTTTGCCAAAGAAAAATTGGGATATTTGGCTTGATATGGGAGTTATTTATTAAAATGTTAAGGTAGAATTGGGAATATTTTGGAATATTCCAGACTATCATCATTTTACCAACACTGTCAGGCACAGGGCTGAGCACGTAAGAGGTCCTTAGTAAATGCTTGTTAAATACATAAATGTGCAACAACAACCACACTGAAAATCCAAAATGGAGCAGAACGTAAGTCTTTTAAGAGAAAAATGTTGTTAAATCCTATATGTTAAACCATATTTTAGTTGGTATCAACTCTAGTGAGCAGCTCTGAAAATGCTCAGGTTAAGGAATTAAACTTGAGTCCTGCTACAGGTACCTATATATCAGGTACAGAAGGAAGGTAAAGTCCAAATAACCCTCAAAGTGGCAGTTATTGCTTCCATCAAGACTGTCTAACCCAGCCAAGTTTGGGACGCTTCAGGCCCAGCAGTTCTTCCCCACTGTGATCTCTATTTAACCTGGCTGCCCACTGGATGAGAAGTCAGGGGTCAGGACAGAGTGTTTAAAAATGAGAGCACAGGAGACCAGGTTGCCTTTTCACCTGGGTTCCTGACATGCTTCGATAAGGCTGGACATTAACCCCACCCCCAACACACACACACACACACACACACACACACACACACACACACACACACAGCAGTCTATGTCTGCTTTAAGACTGGGTAGCAGATTGATTGAGGAATTAGATTTTCGGGTTAGGCAGACCTTGGGTAAATCTAAACCTGTCACTTACTAGTTTTGTGACCTTGGGCAAGTTATTTTGCTCCTCTGCACCTGCCTTTCTTCAAAAGGTTTTTGAGATATAAAGTGAGATTGATTCTCTATCTGTCTGTCTAGACATCTATAATTACCTGGTCCCAGTAGGTACTAAATGAAATATTTACAACAGATGCTGGGATGGTAATATTGACGAAGCCTCTTCCTTAGAAGCACCATTGTTTCCTAGGTCTCACTCCCATGATGGAATATCCCCTGCAATGTGCTCCCATTCCTCGGTGTCAAAGAACTTCACTCTCTTGTTATGTTATAGACTCCTCTAGGTAACTTGACAAGTCATCAGTGCCATGGCCTCATTGCCTGACAGGGATATTCAGATGAAGGACAGCAAAATTCACATACTTTGTGGAACCACTAGACTGGCTCTTGCCAGTCCCCTCCCCCAGGGCTTTACTCTGCACCACTGATGGCTGCCAATGAATCACCTTGTACATTGGTCGAAAACATTTTAAGATGTTCTCCTCCCAGAGAATTGTTATTTTCAGACACAGTTATAGAAAATCATAGAGTATAAGGGCAGAACCAGGGCCAATGGATAGTGGTTCCAGAAGGGTAGACTTTCACTTATCGGAAGAACTTTCTATAGTAAAAATAGTGCAAGAGGCTGTCTTGGGAAGTGGGCGTGTTCATGTAGAAGCTAGAGAATTACCTGACAAAGATATTGCAGAGAATATTTTTTCATTATGAGACAGAGTAGAAGAACACCACAGTTCCTTCCAACCCTGAGAATCTATGACTCCAGGAAACCCTTTAAAATCCCGTATGTAAAGCTCTAATGGGAGAAGTTCCGACACTTACAGGGTGAACTGACCATGGGAGGAATAATACCATGAAGCCTGGCCTCAGCTCTCCTCAGCCACAGAACTATACAAATATGAGACTCAAGAATGAACTGAGCCTAAAAGTTCCCTTCTAAAAGCTTCAAGGGAAGCCCCCAGAGGTAGTCCTTTGGGCTGGAGCCTGGGAATATGCCTTGGCTACCCTTGTCTGGCGCCTAGGGAGCTTCTCCTGTCCTCGGCTCCACTGAGGTTATGGACTGAAGACTTCCCAGGGCCAACAGGAGGTGAAAGGAGAGTCCCCTAGGACTGTCCCTTGCCAGGCTGAGACACTAGTGGCTCCGCCCACAAGCCATCCATCTGCTGGGTCTGAGGGCCTAATTCCCTGTGGGATCTGGCTACCATGAGATCTGTCTCCAGTAACCAAGAGCTGTGTGGGATGCCAAATTCCACAGAAGTCTGGCCACTCTGGCGTCACTGCCAAAGTCTGGCCTATAGCCAGCCCATAGCAGAAACTCACGGCCAGACTGAGCTGCAGTTTCCCTCAGGAAGTTGGGTCGACTTAAACAGGTGAGAATGTGAAGTCCAACACTTGTGCCCAGCTGCACACAAAAAAGAAGGGGGAATAAATGGCCTTATAGTAGCATAAAGAAAAAACCCCAATAACCCTGGGCTCAGAGGGTATCAGTTTGTAATGCAGCTGCCAGAGATCTGATGCAACTGGAGGTGGATCAGTGTCTCAAAAAGGGGAGATTACAAGTCCATGGCTCTTTTGGCTGACAAAACTCAAAAAAGACACTACAGCCAGTTCTGGGTACCTCTTTTAAGGGGGATTTGGGTGGAATAAAATGGATACATGGAGCAGATAGGATGGTGAGAAATGTGGAAATGACATCTGTCCTGATATGACTTTGGTGTTACTTAATCTCTGAGTCTCAGTTTCCCAAATAGGCTGATTGGAAAGATTAAATGAGGTAAGTGTGAAAGCACTTAGGACTGACTTAGATAAATGTACAAGGTCTAAATAAGATCAAAGATTGGCTTGGGTAGTAGTGAGCCTCCTGGCATTAAGAGGTATTTAAGCAGGGCCTGGACAATCTCTGGTCGGAGATGCTATGTAATTGCAGGCAGATGACTTCTATAGGCTCTTCTGGCTCAGGGCTTCCATTAATTCTTTCATAAATTTTTCAGTTCTTTAGGTGTCTGAGAAATGAGACAGGCCCTTAAATAGCTGCAGAGTCTTGGGCCCAGAAAGACCCCAGGTCTGCTGGGGGCTGAGCAGGCACAGGTTTTGAGGTGCCTGGCAAGGAGAATGTGCTGCTGCACTCCATCAAAAGGTGACTGAGCTGCTATCCTGTTATGCTGGATCTACTGGGCTTTCGTGATGAGAGAAGCCAGGAAGAAGACATGAGAAAGCTGGTTAAACTCAGAGACTCCTCCAGATTGGCAGATTTAGCACTCTGTTGTCAGGAGGAGGAGAGCAAGGGTTCCTTACACAGGGTCAAAAGGCCCAGCTCTGTCCATTCTTACCATTCCCTGTGCTCTGGTAGAAGCATCAAAAGGGCACAGTATTGTAGAGCTGGGAACCAGAAGATCCAGCTTTTCTGCTAGTAAGCTGTATGACCTTTAACAAATCATTTGCATTACCTTTGCTGATCAGTAAAACATAGATAGAAATACCAGCCCAAACCATCTCACCTAGGGTGAGTGGCTCAAAATAATGGCTGTGCTTTATAAACTGTAAAGTACTAGGCAAAGTAATTATATAAGTTAACATCACCACTATTATTTAAATCATAATATCAATCCAAAGGAATGAATCTCTAGTGGTAGGATTTCATGCATCAGTGGAGAGGATATTGTTGGGTGGCTTCCTGTCACCTGGTACATAGCAGTTCAGTATGTATCACCAATTGCTTCCAGCACAGTCTCTGAAGATACAGAAAAGTCATTTCAGAAACAGTAAATATTAGTCTCAGAAGAGACTGAAAACAAAATCACTGGTCTGATAGAGAAACCCATGATGAAGACTTGTAGGTTTTTGTCAAAGGCACCTTTAATTTGTCATCCTGTGGCAGAAAAGCTGGGAGATGAGAGCTCCTATCTGAGGTCCCAGCAGGATGGAAAGTTGAGGAAGGAAAGACATTAAGTGACTCAACTCTTGAGAGCTGCTGGCCTGAGTCCAGCTGCCCCCACCAAGGAGGAAGGCCTTGCTCAGCATATCTGAGACAGGAAATTAGTAAAGGGTCTCAGGGTCTGGCCCCAGGAAAGAGGCCAGGCCAAGCTCCTTGCTGGACACACCACAGAACTATTCTGATCAACTCCCCCAGGCCCTGTTCCCCTGGTCTCGGACCCTAGGGGGAATGAGGCAGCAGGAAGGAATGCGGTCAAGAGGTTGTAGGTTCAGTCAGAGCAAGGGGAACAGCATGTTTTCAGGCACCTTAAGATCTTTCTGAGATCACCTCTGTAGTCACCAATGCCCATCTTCCTTCCTTTGAAAGGAAGGTTGACCTCCTTCTCTCTCTTCTGTGACGGAAATTGCTGTTCTGAGGGCAGAGCTCATCTTTTGGTTTGGGCTCTCTCATAATCAGTGATTTCCTATAGACACAAGAAATGTCCCATGTGGGCAGTCCATGAGACCTATGGGAGCACTGAAAGCCAAGTCACCCAAGGTCAGAATGTCAGCTTCAAGTGATTAAATATGTCCTTAAAATGTTACAACAGCTCCAAAATAGTCGGTTTCTCTTAATAGTCTGTTAAGGGATCTAGTCACTAGTGACTTTATCTGAACCTGCCTCAAATCTGCTCACAGTTTCAGTTCATAATCACTAGGGAACAAATTCTCTAAAACCAGTCCTGCTGTGGGAAGCAGGAAGGCCCTTCATTTGTCCTCAACTTACTTCTTCTAAGCTAAGTGAAGCTCTCTTAGTCCCATGTCTGGGAATCTGAATTGTGTCCCCTCCCTAATTGTGTGGCCCTATAGACTACAATGAAACCACCTTCTCAGTCTTGGTCTCCTTGCACTCAAGAAACCTCATCTTTTCAAGCTTTTGTGCCTGGAAAGACATGGCTAAAAATGTTTTTAGTATCTCTTCAGACCAGAGAGCTAATGAAAAGGACTGGCAGAATGTACCACCAGAGACCATAGGTTATGAGGCCTCTGTACTTCAATTCTGAACTCTCATCGCTATGATTCCAAAGTCTGTGGCTAGTACATAGCCTGTATCACAGCACCTCAGATCTGGAAGGAGATTTTAAAAGTTACCTGCTCCAACAGCCCTAGCCCCTAGCTCACCCTTTTACAATGTCCCTGAAAAGTGGCTCACCCTGCCCCTGCTTGAACATCACCAAGGACGTGGCAGTCATACACTACTTCCCAGAGCAGCAATTTCCTCTCTCAGTGTTACGGAGTTTACTCCTGCCTTCCAGTAGGTAGGTTTGTCTTTTGGCACCAGTTCTATCCTATGACAGCTATCAAAGAGCTAAAGATATTAAATCATAAAGATATGGACTCCTTGAGACTATTGCTATTCAACTGCAGCTCTTTCAACTCTTACAAGAGACATTTGCCAAATGCCTCAACCTCCTGGTTTTTTCTCCTTTGAGTACATTCCAGTTAGAGTTAGAGTTTGTCCTTGGTATACTATGACCCTCAGACTGAAAACAACATTGCAGGTGTGGTCCGATTGGCTCAGGGTAGGGGAAGCCAGGAGGCTTGTCTTCCTCCTGGACACCATATACGTATTATTGCTTCCAGAGGCTGGGTCTCAGAATCACTCCTCATGGGTTTAACCCACATACCAAATAGAAAACCCATTGGTGTCAAAAGTCCCTGCATTTAGCTATGCAGCCCTTTGGCCCTAGAAATTTTACAGGAAAATAAAAAGAATGGGAGCAGTGTAATGGGAAATGGAAGAAGATCAGCTATGATCTTCTTGATCATGAAGGAGAGTACTAGGATGCCACCTCTATGGGCATGATCTAGGTGCTAGCTACTCTGCCAGGCCCTAGAGATACAGGGTTTTCAACCCTGTCCACCTGAAGTTCTCTGTCTGGTTCCTGGGAGCCTCAGAAGAATCCCACACCCCTCCAGGGCCTCAGGATGTAAGGCCTAGCTCAGATCCTGACGATAGGCCCCAAGGGTCAGTGAATGTGAGGGCAGATGGGAGAGCAGGGCCTATAGGGAGGAGGTTCTGTAGGCATATGGCCTGGAAGCTTTGGCCATCACTGGCCACCAGGTGTCACTACCACCTTGAGAACTGTCTCCCTAAAACTAGCAGTCCAGCCAGGCTGAGGCTAAGCTGTCATCAGCTACATAAGATTTTGCCACTTACCTCCCTGTTTTCAGAGACATAGCCAGTGCCTCTTACACTCCCTTCAAACTGGGCACAGCAGCTAGCCTGGGCCCACTTCTATGACTTTGGTTTTTATGATTAATCCATCCTAGGCTATGGGGCTGGCTGACAACAAGTAAAATGTGCCCTCTACTCACCTCTCCCTCCCCTCCCCCCAGCCTCCTTTAGGTATACTTCTAGAATCAAAGAAATAAAAGCTCAGGAACTGCATGTAAGGAGAGAAAGAGAGAGAGAGAGAGAGAGAGAGGAAGGTAGACAAATGGCTAGTTATTTCTGTCCTGTCTTGATCTAGAATACTGAGCAAGAGGCAGCTCTCAGGGCTTGTGACTCAGGCCAGATGCTCTTCCAGCCTGAGCTGCCAGAGCCACAGAACAAAGGGCCAGCAAGGGGGCCTGACTGTGTGGGATAGCACAGGAGTTTGTGACAGCACCTAAGGGCTCCGTTTGTCAAGCAAAGTCCCTGCTGGGGCTCAGGCAATGGCCTTTTGTTTACATCCTTTTCATTTGCATACTACCAAAATCATTCTAAGAACCCTAACACCAACGCCAATATGCTGCTAGGGCTGTTAAACACATTTATTCCAACTGGGAACTCATTCAATAAATATGCATTGCAATGTCATATCAAGGGAAGGGGGAGATGAGTGTGGGTAGGAGAGGTTTTCATCACAGTCATTTGTATAGAATTACTATCACATGGTGATAATAAAAAGCAGACTGACTTAGATTCATTATTGTTTAACTTTACTACAAATCACTGACTGCACCTGGACAGACCACTTCCACCCTCCCCCTCACCTTAGTATATCCATGATGTATTTAATGGCTACTAGGTGCTAGCTACTCTGCCAGGCCCTAGAGATACAGCACTAAACAAGTCCCTGCTCTTAAGGAGCTTACATTCTAGTGAAAGAGACAAAGAAACAGATGAGTATGATCCTAGCTGATGGCAAGTGCTATGAAGAAAATTAAAGAAGGGAGGATGATAGTCACTGACTAGGTGGCAACTTTGAATTGGATGTTTACGGAAATTTCAGTTATACTGTCATGAAGGACCCAGCCATGCAAAAACAAGGTTAAGAACATTTCAGAGAGAAGACACAGCTAATACAAAGGCCGTTACCAGTATGAAAAGGGCACAATGAGCAAGGGCTGGGATGGTATGAGGGCGAAGAGGCAGGCAGGGGCCTATGTGAATTGCTCGGGGAAAATCATGTGGGTAGAGATGCAGATAAGTTGGTAGATGTGATAGTGGGAATACGAAGGCAATATGGTCTGACAGCTTCATGGCCTGGAGCCATGACGACTGAAATGTAAGCAATGGAAAGGTGCTACCATGAGGGAGAAATGGGAGGTGGAAATATGGCCAGTACAGTCATGACTTCAAGCTCAAGTTTCAGTGTTTTATCAAGTGTGGCACATTATTGGGTGTCTGCTGACTTTTGGGTGGCCTGGAGTCAAGGTACAAGGTTCAGGAAGAAGTTAACAGGATAAAAGAAGATACCATCAACAAATGGTGACAACCTTCATGAATTCATCATGATTTCAATTTAGAATATAAACAACTCTGGATAGAAAATGTATCTCATTCATCACTATCACCCTAAGTTTATTAACTAATTTTAAGCATAAACTTTAGGCAAGGCCTGGGCCAATCAGTAGATACACAGATGAATGAGGTATGGCCTTAGCCCACAAGGGCCTGAAAGCATTTGAGAAACATTTGCTGAATAACTAAATTATGTATGTAATAAAGAATTTGGCCTTGCCCAAGGAGAGATTTAGACTTTGTCCCCCACTCCTGAGAGGTAACCTATAAACTCTTAGAATTTCTTGAGTGATGGGACTGTCTTTGTTATTCACAGTGGGGGCCCCTCAAACAACACCCGATCATCTATGACAATGAGATGACTCATGTGGCTTCTCAGGCCACATGTACTAGCCTGCCTCCAGGAAGGGGGTGGTTAGAGACTGAGTTCAACCAGGTGATTGTTCAGTCAATGCCTATGAAATAAAACCCCAATAAAAACCCTGAACACCAAAGCTCCAGTGAGCTTCCCTGGCTGGCAATGTGTCCTGTGTATTGTCACATGTGGGCGCCAGGAGGGTAATGCATCCTAAAGACAACAGAAGTTCTATGTTCGGAACCCTCCTGGACTCTACCCTATATATTTCCCTTTGGCTTATTTTTGACTTGTATCCCTTCCCATAATAAACCTACAAGTATAATAGCTTTCAATAAATTCTGTGAGTCCTTCCAAAGAATTACCAAACCTGAAGGTGGTTTTTGGAACTCTCTGAACTTTCCATTGGTGTCAGAAGTGAGGGCAGCCTTGTAGAGGACTGTGTCTTTAGACTTTGCAGTTGGGGTGAGGCCACGTTTTGTGTGACCTTAGAATTCAAGGAATCTAGAGATTATGTAATTCAGCTCCATTCCATAGGTGAGAAAAGAGAGGTCTAAAGACGGAAAATGACTCAGCCAAGGTCATATACTGTTACGTCAGAGGGGGACTAGCCCAAGTGTCCTGATCCCCGCATCGGTGTGCTTTCTTTCCACGATATTCTGTTGTAGCTTCAAATATGAGGCTGAGCAGAGAAAAGCTTATCCTTGAGTCAGACTGACTTTGCTACAAAGGATTTTTGCAGGAGACTTTACATTTAGGGAACCTCATTCCTTCCTATGTTTTCTGCTTTGATTCTGATAGATTTCTCCTTAAAATACTTAAGCTGGAATATTAATGTTTACAAAGTAAGGGGCTTATACCAAAGAAATGCTAATGCTTTCTGTGAGGCAGAAATAATTTTTTTGTGAATTATCTCTGTTACTTAACTTTTATGCTTCAGAGATCATTTTCATATAATCTAAAGTTTATTGCCAAAAGAGATCATGGCAAGCAAAGATGCTAAGGCACAGAAATAGGAAGCAATCTCAGCAGGGTCATCTCATAATTCAGTGGCAAGGACAAGGCTAAACTTGGGTAACGACTGGTAACCTTTATTGAGTGCTTTGATGTACTATGACATATTTTAGTGTTTCTACTTCATTTGATTCTCATATCAGCCCCAGCAGATAGGTGCCATTGCTGAGATCTCTCCTGAGTAATAGCTTAAAATGTCTAAGGTCACAAAGCCAATAAAAGGAGGGTCCAGGATTCAAAGTTGGGTAGTTCCTGCTTCAAAGTCCGTACTGTAAGTCACTATTTGACCTCCCTAATCATTTGACGTAAAATTTTGAAAGATTTCTGAGAGATTTTCATTTACAAATGATAAAACTTGAATCCTACCTAGAAAGGGTAGTAACTTCCCCTCAAAGTCACACAACTAGGGGAAGAGCTACACTAGGACTCAGTTCTTAGATTGAGAGTTCTTGCTACTTCATTATACAAAAGTTCAGTGGAGAGCAGAGTTTGGGATGTTTTTGAAAAGTGACATAGCTCCTCGATGACACTAAAGACTCTTGGGCCCAGGGTCCTTGCCTTTCTTTGGTCCATTCTAGGGCCATAGGGTCTTAGGTTCCATAAAAACTTCAAGGTGGATTTTCCACTAGCCCTGCAGAAAGGAGGGAAGGGAAAGAAAGGAAGAGGGAAAGATTCCATATATTCCCTCTAGGCCTGTAGGTATCTGACATCTGTTCCATCCTAGAGCCACCACAGTTTAGATCAGTGGGCTTGGGAATAGTTCTTGGTTCTCCTGTGTCTCTTTCTAGCTGCTTACCTGTGGCTGCTGGGTGGTTAAGGGTCTCTGAGGAGATAGGACAGGGGTCCTGGACAGGAGCTGGTTCATCTTGCTGATGACTAGTTCAGTGATGAGTTGTTTGTCTTCTACCTGGTGTTCCCCAATCAGCGGCATACTGCAGTCCATGACCTGGTGGAAGACATGGCCCAGTTAGGAAAGGGTCTGGAGACATTAAAGGCCTGGTATAGTCATTGAGCATAAGAAGGATTTAAGCCAGCAGAGAGAGGTTGGGGATGAAGCTGGTGTTCTCTTCAGCTGAAAGCATGTTCCTTTGCAGAAGGAGGACCTTTGTCCTCTCCTTCTTCAAACCTTTGCTGTTGGCCTTCACCCAACCTTCACCTAGGCCAATATCCAGTGAGACTGAAAGATTGATTACTGAAGATAATGAGTAGAGAGAGGTGGAGAGCAGGATAGAGTATAGACCCAGGGCTCAGAAGTTTGCAGGGAGAGAACCAGAAACACCTGAAGGCCATTCCCTTTACTGTCTGGTTAGGAGCAGGCAGTTTTCACCTGACTTTTTACCCACACAATCTGTATCTCCACACATACTCTAACCATTAAATAACTAGATCCCTGCCTTTGCTCATGACCTGGGATGACTTCCCTTTTTGCCCCAATTCTGATTCTTCCTATACCTCATGGTCCAGATCAATGCTTTCCCACTTTAGGAAGTACCTGCCTGCCCAGGATCATAGACTCTGTATTCCAATTCTCTCATTTATGGATGACAGAACTGAGGCCCACATAGAGAGGGGAGGTCTGACCAGAACACTACATGTCAAGCAGACCACAGAATACATTCTGACGCCCACTTTGGGCTCCTCACACTAATCCTCTGAAATACCACCAACTCCTGGTAAGAAGCCTTTCCTGCTCACAGGAAGACTGGGCAGAAATGTGTGTGAAGAATTCATATTGCCACTGACTTTCCCTTTAATACAAAAAAAGGAAGTCAGCAAAGCTGTGTTTGAGGACTAGACTTAGTACAGTTTTCTCTGAGGCTCATTGAGATTCTACAAATCTGTATCCAGGAGACCTGAGTACTAGCCTAGGTTGGGACAATAATTCACTCTGTGGCCTTGGGCTCAAGTTTATGGCATTAGACCTCAGTTTTCTCACCTGCAAAGTATGTAGATTGGATTAAATGATTCTGAGACCAAGAATGGTAAAAACACTAGTTTTCCCAGAGGAATGACATTTGGCTAGGATCCCAGGAACCCAGATCTGATATCTCTTACCTGTAGTGTGGGTTAGCCTAGATGGTTGGAAACAACAGCTCCCCACTGGTGGAGGTGTTTTCTATGAACATCCACTGGTCATGTCCTGGGAACCTTCCCATGACCCAGGAGAGTCTAACCTAAATGTAGTCTGGACCGACCACATAGTTAGCAAGCCAAGAGCCTGGCCTCCAGCCTTGGGAGTTCTCTTACTGAGAAACTCCTTGGGCCAGACTTACCTCAAAAATGTAGTCTTTTCCATCTTTGCCATGTACAGCTTTGACTGCACAGATGTCCAGTCCACCAAACATCTCAGAGCAGGTATCTACCCACAGCTTGTACCTGGAGGAGATGGGAAGGTATCCTGAGGATGGGGAATTAGCTCATGTCCAGTCTGCTTCCTGGTCACACCCTCCTTGCTGCCTTGACTCCTAGCAGCACCCCTCCCCTGTCTGCCCTCCTTCTACCCCCATCAAGCACATCTTTAGTGACCTCCAGCTTTCCTCTCCAGATCCTACCTGTCTTTCTAGGCACAGAGCAGGGCTGACCAACTCTAGGTGGTCTTTCCTCAGATACTACAGCCCACAGTAACTACTCCTTTCTTAAAACTTCTGTGGTATGTTCAGTCTTTATCTCCATAATTTAGCACATAACCCAGTCCTACCTGATCTTGCTAACTGACTGCCTGGGCCTTTGTGTTGTATCTGTCCTGTCTGATTAGAGCCTCCCTTTGGGTAGGACTCAATTCTTACACCTTTGTATCTATGGAGGACTCACTCTTGCTGGCCTAGGAACTAGACTCCTTTTCTCACTCACCTGTCTGACATGGCGATCTGCTCCAGCATTGCAGAACCAGTGTTCGTCTTCCAGTTCCCTGAGATGGATGTCCTCCTACAACAAGATCCCACCAGGACAGGAAAGGTGGTAAGCCACACCAGCAAGAGGAAGGCATGAGACTTTCCAGAATTTTAGCTCACAATTGCTTTGCTCATCTGCTGCTCCCACAAAGAGCCTGGGGGCCTGTCTGCTGAGCCTAGAGCCTGGCTGCCTCTGCCAAACCCCGGCCTAAAATGCTCTCCTCCTCTCTCCAAGAGTCCAGCCCACTGTTCTGGCTCCATGGAGCCGTCCAGATCTTTCAACCAGATAAGTGCTTAGTATCCGAAGAACCCCTATAGGACTTTGCCTGCACCTCATTTATAATCCTACATCTACTTTTTACTTTAGTTATTTAATTTGTCTTCTGTCCACAAGCCTGTAAACCACTTGAGGGTATGTATTGTTTTGTATTCCCAGCAGCCTATCTACTTAGTTTCTGGGCTGACTTTGTATAATAGTTCCTGTGATCTATGGTTTTCATTTTCCATGGTTTCAGTTACCTGTGGTCAACTAAAATCTGAAAATTTTGAATGGAAAATTCCAGAAATAAACATATCTTAAGTTTTAAATTGTATACTGTTCCGAGTAGCATGATAAAATCTAGTGCTCTGTCCCACTCAGGATGTAAATCACCTCTTTGTCCAAGTATCCACACTGCATACGCTCCCCTACCCATTATTCACTTAATAGCTGTCTTGGTTATCAGATCCACTGTTGTGGTATCAGAGTGCTTTTGTTCAAGGAACTCTTATTTTACTTATTAATGTCTCATTCACCTCACTTCATCTTATCACACAGGCATTTTATCATCTCACATCATCGTAAGAAGGGTGAGTACAATACAATATTTTTAGAGAGAGACATCATATTGACACAATTGCTGTATTTTGTTATATTTATTGTTAATCTTTTACTGTGCCTAATTTATAAATTAAACTTTACTATAAATATGTAGGTATAGGAAAAAACATAGTATATATAGGGGTTGATACTACTCAAGGTTTCCAGCACCCACAGATAAGGGGGAACTACTGTATATACAAACTGAATTCTATTGATCCTGGGAACACCCTCAGAGTTCTTGGGACTATATCCCACTGGCTTCTATTCTAGCTCACTTATTCATTTATTCGACAATTGGTTTCTGAGGGCACATCGTATTAGCAATGTGACCCTGGATAAGACAGTTAACCTCTTCAGGTTTAAGTTGCTTCACCCATCCAATGGAGCTGATGGAATCAGGTCGCCGCCCTGTTCTCTGCTGTAACCTCTGCACCCTCCATCCATGAACATGTGTTAGAGTCAAGTAGTCTTGGGCTAAATAGGAGGCAGATAACCTGGTTTCTAGTTTTGTATTTGCTCTTGACTGGCTGGGTGACCTTGAGTGACCTTCACCTGGCTGAGTCTCCCTTATCCCTTTGTAAACACAGGTTGCTTAGAATTTTCAATAAACTCTAAAGTAGCAAAAGTATGTCTTTTTAATTATTAATCTTCACTGAGACACAGCCAAGAAGACGGAGATGTCCTAGGGGACAGAAAAGCCCTGCTCACACCAGTGACAGAATCCTTATCACTCACTACTGACTGGAAATTGATGTGCTAGTCTCCTCTCAGCAGTTTCCAGGAGCACCCTCCCTAGATATCTGATTTCAGATGCTGGGAAACCTAGTACAGCTAGTTTTTCAGAGCCCTAAGGTAAAGTGAGTCGACTGATGTGGCAATACACTACTGACTGCTTTCCAAGGTTACTGGCTGCTTTCCAAGGTTCTTTCTTCCCAAGCCCCTCACCAGAGCCTCATTGCAAGCCCCCCTTTGTGAGTAGGCTGGTATTCTTGCCCTCACTTTACAGTTGGGGATTCTCTTATGCTTTATTTCGATCACTTTTGGAAACTCTAACCCTTAAAAATGTGGCATGTCCCCATTTTAAGGATCAAAATACTCTTGCTTCATTGTCATAAACCGTGTGTCTATTTAGGGTATTTTAATATTCAAGGATAGGAAGTCTGCTTTCCTAGGTGCCTGAACATATTAATTAATTTTTTTTGCTTATTTTAGACAGTTTTTATAATGGTCTTTTAAATTACCTTCTGTCTTACATTGTACATAATTTTAAAGCAACCCTAAATTCCTTTCTGAAGCGGAAAGACTATAAATAAAAAATTACAAACTTTTAAAAAGTAGGAAACTAACAATGAAGGTAAAAAAATTCTATGCTTCAATTCTCTGTAAGAATTGTTCCCTGAGTCCTTACTGGGTGCTTACTACATGCCTATTGCTGCACAAGGCAGTGGACCTGCAGAGATGATGCTATCATGTCGCCTCAGAGGAGAGGGAAAAGAATTATATGTGTGAAAAGGGCTAAACTATAGGTATGAGAAGGGAGTACAGGGATAGGGAAGGGCTCCTTACTAACTCCAGGGGTGGGGAGTAGAAAGACTAAAAAGGAATGAAGGAAGAAACATGGAAAGGATGGGTAAGGAAAGGAAAGCTGCTCAACCTTGAAGTCTGCTGAAGTCCTAAGTGGCAAAGATCAAATTCATGTATTATAATGTTCTGTCTTTGTTAACACACACGTACAACCTAAATTTTTTCTAAAAGTGGGAGGTTAGTATTTCCAAAACTGGAATTATAACCATTGCATTCTTATGTATATTACAGAAGATCAGGAAGTCTTGAAATCTTTCTTCTTAATTCTTTATTTTTTAAATTTTTATCTACATTCTAACAGAGGAAACCTTTAACTTTCCATTCTGGCAAATGAACACAGTTATATGGAGAAGTCATCTATTCTTATAACCACCAGGCGTTTAATGCTCTGTAGTATTTTTAAAGCTACATATTCTCATCAGGAGCGTTTTAACTTTTTCTGTGCTCTGGCAGTCTGGTGAAGCATATGGATTCCTTTCCTTTCAATGTATAAAATATATAAGATGTGTAAATGTATACAGTAAAGAACATAAGATAACAAGGAACTCAATTATTTAAAATAATTATCAAATAAACATTAAACAAACAAATCTATGACTAATGAAAATGTTTCTTTATAAATAACAAATGTGTTCACAGGGATAATGTAGTGGCAGGTCTAATAATTACCATGATCCTTTAGTAGTGGTAACAATACTTGGTATTCAGAGACATCTGTCACAACTGTATAAAAATACACAAATTTCTGTGATTATCTGTAGTGACAAAGTCATTCATGCTGCTGCCACTACTACCACCTGTTGCCTTTGGTCAGAACTGAGGAGAACACCATATTTCACTTAAAGGCTAATAAAAAGAAATATTAATTTTATTTCATCTTAGTTCATGGACCCCTCCTCTGACTTGAAAGGATCCCAGGCTAAGACTCCCTGATTTGAATGACACCCTTGTTCTGTTCTCTACCTGTGGGCCAGATGAGATTAAACTGAGAGCTGGTTGCTACCTGGATGCTCAAGGATTCTCCACTGGGCTGGGGAGAAAGTGAAGAGTATCTGCTGGGAACCCACACCCACTCACATGTAAGCCTTGTAGTTGCTGCCTATCTTCTGGACCCGGATGTCATACTTAGCATCAATGAACGGCTCTGCTGTGGCATAGGTCTGGGTGAGGGCCACCACACTAGCAATGTCCTGGAAATCGTAGTGGTTTTCCACTTTGACCTAATGTTGGAGGTAAGGCAGAGAGGAAGAAAATGAGACATACATATACACACGCTGAGAGTCACAAAAATCCGGGGTTTCCAAACCCATCAAGATGTTTCCCATCCAGATGCAAGCCCAGGTACCACATCTCCCTAGGAAACTCTTTCTCTCTAGCTTCCCTTCCTAGGCTCTGGAGCCACGCTTACTGCAAAAGGCCCAAAGAACCAAGCAGGTGGCCTGCACTCTGCTTGTTGAAAAAGGTGTGTTTGGATACACTCATGGCTTCAGAGAGGTCAAATCCCCTTCTCCTTGGAAAGAATTCCCCAGTAACAGGGGTGGGGAAGAACAGTCAATAACCAGACTCTCTGAAAATTGCCCTTTTTGGCCTCAAACCCAAAGCACATCAGGCCCCAGCCTTACCTTGCCCATGCCTGAGTGAGCATGGCCGATCTTCACTACCACAGGGAACGTGGGCAGGGTCAGCTGAAAGCAGAAGAGAAACAAAAGAATTGGTCAGAGTGTGCCTGTCTCTCTGTGGAGTATTACAAATATTTTTCTTGGGAACACCCTCAGAAGGGCCCTTTAAAGACCTAGTCCAATCTGTGTGCTTTATAAATTAAAACTCTGAGGCCCATAGAGTGACAGTGACTTGCCTAAGGTCAGAGCATGCTAGTGGCAGATCTACAAGGGAACTCCGTTCTCCTACTTGGTACTCTTTATATCTTTAAAACTCATTGTTTCAACCTTCTTTGCATTAGACAAATTCTGGGTAGGACTGGACCTTAGCCAAAAAGAATTTGAAAAACTGCATCTTTGAAAGGGTGAATTTTCCTGTGTGTAAATTATACCCTAGTAAACCATAATTACAAAAGGAATACATCTTTGGAATCGTAATGTCCCTTTTGTCACGAACCTCTTAGTATCCTCCCCTCTCTCTCAAACATCCAGCTTTCATACATTGAACTTGCCTTTTCTCCCCATCATTCTTCCCTCCTCTTCATTGCTCACCAATACCTCAAGCTCAAACAACAAACAGCTTAGTATGCTAAGGCCTATTTCTGTAGGCCCAAGCCTGGGGTTTGGAAGAGAGCTGACATAAAAATTCAACAAGTTTATCATTTGAAAGAGATTCTTAAAAGAGCAAATTCTGCCTCGAGGTAGCTGTATTTTAATAGATGAATAATTAGTAACTTAAAGGAATTCCTTCCAAAATCAGGTATGTACGCTGTTACAAAATAGCAGTGAAAGAAGTAATTTGGTACAATGGAAGGAACACTGGGCTAGATGTCAGGAGACTTGCATTCTAGTCCTTTCTGCCACTGACTTTCTACAAGTCACTTTACCTTACTGAGCCTCAGTCCATTTGCCAAATGAAGAAACTGGATCAGATGCTTTTTGAGATCCCATCCAATAACACATCAGACTATATTAGTCTGGGTGTTGAATGAAGAACCAATTTGGACACCAAATCTCATCTTCCTCAGTGAGGCTCAGCTCTCTTTCAAACGTCTGTCCTTCTTTTCAAACATCACTGCCACATTAAAATGAAAAGACGTCTTTTGAAGGAAATAATGTTGACTAAAGAAAAGTCAGATTCCCATGGAAATCCTGTAGACCAGACACTGGGAATGCCTGAGCTGAAGATTTCAGTATTCCTGGCTGAGGCCAGCTGACACTGGCTCAGAGAGCTTCAAGGGGCCTTGGAAATCATTGTAGTTCAACTCTGTTTTATGAAAAAAAAGGTGAGGCCTAGACAGGTAAAGGTCGCAAAGCTGCCCAGTGGTAGAATCAGAACCCAGAATCCTACTTTCCAGTCTAGCGCTGTGTTCTGGCAGAGTGGGCAAGGCCCCAGTCGCACGGCACTGCTCCAGTGCCCTGCTTCTTTGTTTTCTAAGTTGCCCTTCCTTATTATATACAGGGTGGGGCAAAAGTAGGTTTACAGTTGTTCACATGGAAAATAATACAAGAGTAAATTGTGCTTCGTATACTCACAACTGTAAACACATTTTTGCCCCATTCTTTTTAAGACATAATCTCTCAAGTGAGTAGCAACGTGAGTCAGTATAGCCTAGGATCTGAAGAGCGCCTTGAGGTCCCAGGTTTGTGCTAGGTAACCAGATACTGTGCTTTGAGTCTGCACCCAAAGTACTGTCCTCCGTCATCTGCAGTCTGAGGCTCTGGGTATGCAAAAGGGTTTCCAAAGCTGCTTTCTGGCTGCTTTTTGACATCTCTCCCTACTCTCCCCTACCCTCCAGCCAACAGAGCCAAGACACACACAAACACACACATACCCCAACTTTCTCTTTTTCCATTACTGTTTACTGTTGCTTTGGAGCCTCCTAAATAGGGCATTGAAAACACTTCCTGCAGCTGAAAGAAGCCCTGAGTAGCTTGTCTTATTCCCAGTGTGCAGCTCAGCAAGGGGTTCGTCCTTCTCTGTCACTGTCTCTTTTGCCTGTTGTAATTCTGTCTGCTTCTCTATGACTGCCTGTCTCACACTCTTTCTGTTTGTGCCTCTCCTCACTCTTGTTCCTTCTGCCTGAATCACAGTCCCTTGGTCTTTCTGCTTCTTGCATTTGTCTTTGTTGCGCTTCTTGCCATGACACCATCCCTTCTCCCAGTGCCTTCCCTCCACTTCTGGAAGGCTCAGGCAGGGAAACAACAGCTAAGGGCTTCTCCCGGCTTCCCTCTTCATCTTATTGAGGCTGCCAGTCAGAAGGGTTGCCGGTCCCGCAGCCTTAAGTGGCCTACAGCCAAAGAAGGGCGGAGACCATGGGGCGGGATTGGTCCTAGGTCCACCTCATAAAGCCTAGGGCGAGGGGCGCGAGGCGTTCTAAAGGAGCCCTGGAGGGGCTGTTTGGTCCAGCAAACCTCAAAGGCTTAGTCAGGGCTCTGCAGTGTCATGCCCCGGAGCCCCCAGACCGTGCCGAGCTGGGCGCTGTTGCTGCGGCTGCTGGCATTGCTGCGGCCGCCGGGACTTGGCGAGGCGTGCAGCTGCGCCCCCGCGCACCCCCAGCAGCACGTCTGCCACTCTGCGCTTGGTGAGTCGGAAGGCCCGGGAGGTCCACAGCAGGGGGTGGTTGTGTGTGATTGGTATGGGGCCGAGCTGTAGACCAGTGGTCTGAAGGGAAAGGGAGGAGCTCAAATTCCACCCCAGTTGCCTCCAGTTGGAGCTGATGGGTTCGGCAAGACCAGCACCATAGCAACCTTGCAAGCTCAGTAAGTAGCGTCCATAGCGACCCCTCCCCCCCGCCCCCGCCTATTGCAATTATCGAGTGTCGTTGAGCACACCACTGAAACTATCCTGTGATTATTCTAAATTACTGGATAGGGGAGGGGGACGCCAGGGGCCAGAAAATTGGGTTTTCACTATAAATGTCCATCTTTTGCCCCTTCTCTTCCCTCTGCTTGGAATGTCCTTCCCCCCCATCCTTAAATTCCTGGCTCCTACTTATTCTTCAAAGTCTTAGGTATCTCCTTTTCTCTGAAGGCTTCCTGACTCCTTGGTGCTGCCACACAGCATCTCCTACATCTTTTGTGCTCCTACTGTGCTGTGCTGTTAGACTGAGTTCTGCAGGATTGGGCACCCTGTCTTAATCATGTTTATGGACCTAGTACCTAGTGTTAGGCCAGGCACAGAGGAAAAGCTTCATAAACTGTTTTTGATTCATGCCCAAATGGCAAAAGATGAACTACTTCTGTGCAGGGTCAGATCATTTATTAATTCAATAAACATTTACTAATATCAATGTTAGGCAGGCTCTGTTTTAGACCTTAGGCTACACTAGTAGATGACCCCACTGACTGCCCTCTTCCCTCCTCTGTCCTGATGCCCACCTCCACCTCCTGGCATTGAGAAAACTGAGTGCTTCTGGAAAACTAGACTCTCAAAACTAGCAGATAAAGTGCAGAGATTGTGGCACCTGCACAGGAGGAGTTTCCAGGTCCCTGCTTTGTTACATCACCTTCCTCACAACCCCGAATTCCCCTACAAAATTCTCCAGGGACCCCAGGTCATCCAGATCCCAGATGGATTGCTCCCACAAGTTGCTGAAGGCTCCCCCTCTTTTCACTTCCTGTGCAGTGATCCGGGCTAAAATCTCCAGTGAGAAGGTAATTCCTGCCAGTGCAGACCCTGCTGACACTAAAAAAATGATCCGGTATGAAATCAAACAGATAAAGGTACATGGGGACAGGACAGGGCTTTTATCCCCTGGGCTTTTGGGAGGAGTGGGGTCTGTGTTCTGGGAAGGGAGGGGTGGGGAGGTCAGGCAACCTGGCTCTGATCCTGGGTGTAGACGCTGAAGTGGAAGTGGATGACATGTTGCGAGCAGGGCCCACAGAATCTGAGTGACAGTGCAGGATAGGCCCTCAGAGTCCCTTTAGTCCTGGGCATGGGGCTGCTGGAGGTACTTCCCCTCTCACTGGAATAAACCAAGGTTTAGATTTATTTTTTCTTGAGAAAAATGATCCAGTTGAGCCATCTGTGTGCATCACATCCTGAACTAGATGCTTGCTTAATTTTTTTTAGATTGAAGAATGAGAAGTTTTTCCTGTTAAGATATAAATTTCACTCACTGACCCAATACTGCTATTTTGTAATTGCTTTTCAGATGTTTAAAGGGTTTGAGAAAGTCAAGGATGTTCAGTATATCTATACACCTTTTGATTCCTCCCTCTGTGGTGTGAAACTAGAAGCAAACAGCCAGAAGCAATATATCTTGACTGGTAAGTTAAAGAGCAGCAGGTGGCCCCAATAGTCTCTGTCCTAGGGACAGCAGCCAAGGAAGAGCCAGGGCTGTCCTTGACTCATTCTGAGCAGGTGACATATTCTGAGCATAAAGCAGAGCTGTGTTACTAAGAGGCAACCTCTGAGTTGGGAGGGGCTTGGTAATTTCCCTTTCAATGCAAGAGTTCTCATTACAGTGATCTTGGCCACTGCTTCACTATTTTAAGGATGGGTTGCTCTCCCAGCCTAGGGCAGCTGGTTCCATTTAGATTTATTTATTTTTAGAGAGAGGGGAAGGGAGGGAGAAAGGGAGAGAAAGAAACATCAATGTGCAAAGAGATACACTGATTGGTTGCCTCTTGCACATCCCTAATCAGGATCTGGCCTGCAATACAGGCATATGCCTTGACTGGGAGTGGAACCAGTGACTTTTCAGCTTGCAGGCCAGCACTCAATACATTGAGCCACACCAGCCAGGGCTCAAACAGTTATAATTTTATAAGGATTCTGGTATTTTAAGCCCAAATCTGGCCCTCTAAAACTGTACCTCGTGGATTCAGCTCTGCCCTCTGCTCTATAATGATCCCTCAGAGGCCTGAGGATGACAGATGTGAGCACTCTAGCTCCAGGTCTGCGGGCCATGGTTCTCAGTCCCTCCTATTCTGGTCACCTCCAATGGAATATAGCCTGTCCATGTCCCCTCCCTAGCACAGGGCAATAAACTGAACACAACACTACAGGAGAGGTCTTAGTTTCACAGAGTAAAGGAGAACTGTGTGTGTGCAACCCCGCCTCCCCCAACACACACATTATAATACTGTAGCCTATGATGGCATTAGCTTTAGACAGCCACTCTTGACTCATAGTGAGCCTATATGGCTAACTCACACCCTGGGGCCCTATGCTGGAGTATAGTATAGGAAAGCCTTAACAGGAGCTTTGAGTCCAACATGGTCTCTCTCCATGAACTTGGTTATAAGTCTCCTCCATGCTGAGCAGGTTGAGATATAACAAAGAACCACATAAGACTAGGACTCTGTAAGTGAATAATTTTAATACTATATTATTTTATAATTTAGGAAGAAGGTATCTTATGACTACAAACAGTTAGGGAAACTTCATTGTAAAAGTGGGATTTAAATTAAACCTAAAGGATGAATACTTAGAAAGGTAAGGAAAAGAAAAAGACAGCAGATAAAGAGAATAAAGGAGGAATTCCACTATCTGTCCATCCACTCAGCAATGAATGACCACATACTAGCTGCCAGGCCTTGGATAGGAGAATGGAGACTCAATAACAAGTCATAGTCCGCAAAGAGCTCACAGTCTAGAGTTGGCTCTTGAGAACTCACAGGTATTGGAGGACATACTGGCAGGGACTCCCAGCTCTAAGAATGTTGAATTGCTGATCTATGAACCTCTGTATGGGAGAGGCGGAGGCAAAGCATGCCATTGAGCCCCATCATCCCCAGGCCAGCAGCTGAAGCTACCTCTTTCCTAAGTACCTACCCTGTGGGTGCCTAGCCCTATGCTAGGCACTGTGGTGTGTTACGAAAAGTAGGAGGCATGCTCTGTGCCTTCAAGGAGGTCATGTCTAACCAAGGGTGAAGATAAATAACACAACGCAGGTCTACTGAAAAGTCATCAGTGGCACCCATGCTCTTCAAGGGAGGGCACAAACTCTTTTCCCTAATGTTGAAAGCCCTTTGTGACCTAAACACTGCTGACCTCTAGAGCTTTGTCTACTACCATTTGTCACTGACAGTTTCCAGCCCCTCAGTTTCCCCAGAGCTGAACTAAACTACTTGCCGTTACAGAAGGTATTTGGCTGGGCTGTGCACCTCCACCTTTACACAGAACAGTCCCAATGTCCAGAAGTCTTTCCCCTAACTTGTCTGACAGGTAAACTCCTGCCTATCCTTTCAAGGCCCAACAGGAGCATCATCTCCTCTTAGACACCTTCCTTGACCCCACCCCTTCCACAGACAGAGATCATTGTGCTTACCTTTGTTCTTATACTGCATCTTGTATATAATCACACAACAGTGTAATTTTTGTCTACTTTTCTGTCTGACCTACTTGTTTTTAAGCTCCTTGAGGACAGAGATCCTGTCACATTTATTTCTGTATTCCTGATACCAGATCTAGTAGTTGCTCAGTAAGTAAATGATTGAGTGGCTAAAGTTCTAAGAGATGTGGGCTAGCATGGTCAGGGATTACTTTGAGGATGAGGTGGTACTGAAAAGGGTCTTTGGAAGATAGGAAAGAATTTGAAAAGTAAAGAAGGGGAATGTTTGTATGGAGAAGAGGGAAGGCCAAGATAGGTATCAATGGGGCAAAAGACTGGCCTATGCAGATACTGAGAATAGTTGGAAAGGGGAAGGGACCTATTATTTATTGAGCATCTTCTATGGGCCCACTACTGTGCTGAGAGTTTTACAAATATTTTCTCATTTAATCCTAACAATAACCGTATAATTCCCATCTTTCAGTTGAGAAGTTACATGACTTTCTTAAGGTCACACAGCAGGTAAATGATAGAAAAGAAGAGGGTTCCACCAAGAGTCTCACTTTAAAGCCCATGTTCTCTCTAGCACCACGCTTAAGGAAAAGTCCTTATCCCACAACTCTCCTTCATATAAATATAATCTTTGATATACAGATTATAGAGGTTTTTCTGGCCCCTTCATTGAGCTCCATGTTACCACTGCCACAAAAAAAGAAAAGAAAAGAAAAGAAAAGAAAAGAAAAGAAAAGAAAAGAAAAGAAAAGAAAAGAAAAGAAAGACCACATTAAAGAGGCTGCAATTCTGGGCTTTTCAAGGTCCCAAGCTTTTGGAGCTTCACAGATTCCTCATGCTAGGTTCTCCTCCATCTCCCCTTGAAGGTCAGGTCCTCAATGATGGAAAAGTCTTCATCCATCTTTGCAACTACATCGAGCCCTGGGAGAACCTGTCCTTTTTGCAAAGAGAAAGTCTAAATCATCACTATCACCTGAATTGTGGCTGCCAAGTAAGAAAATGTCCATTTCCAAGGTCTTTTGTGGGTGGGAATGGGTCTTGAGACTTGCAGCCTCACCCTTCATGTACTCCTTCCTTCATGCATGCACTTATTCACTTAGTATAGTATACTTGAGATCTGCTATGGATCAGGCACTACATGAAGCTGGAGATAGAGAAGCAATGAGGTCCATAGTCCCTGATCTCAAACTACATTTTGACAGGGAAGGTGGCCATCATCTAAGGCAAACTGAAATAGTATAGCTACCTTTTAAACAGGATCTACTCTTTGCTAGCCCCTCTAATGGTCAATTTATTTAAAATATTTTTATATAGACTTTATAACAAATGTATGAAGAATTAAGATTCCTATTTTAAGGTGAAGAAATTAATGCTCTATGAAGTAAAGTAACTTGCTCAAGGTCAGTGGTAGAGTAAGGACCTTCAGGTTGGTCTGACCCCAGAGATGCCATTAGAGAGGCAATACTACATGTGGGGAGCACAGGGGAAGGAGAATTTTGGAAGCTAGGAGAGACTTCATAAGGCAGGGGCATTTGGGCTAGGCTGTAAGGATATGTAAAAGTCTGAAAAGAAATAAGAAAAAAGATACCCTACTCACTTTGATGTTTTATGGCTATGACTCTAGATCACCACCTGCTACACAGTGCCCTGCACCATTGCAGCCCCCAACGAGTGCCTCTGGACAGACTGGCTGTTGGAACGAAAACTCTATGGGTACCAGGCCCAGCATTATGTCTGCATGAAGCATGTTGATGGCACCTGCAACTGGTACGAGGGGCGCCTGCCCCTCAGGAAGGAGTTTATTGACATCATCCAGCCCTAGTAGGGAACAGTGACCACCACAATCTTTCAGGAGTCCTGAAGACCAAGCCAGTTCTCCTTCCCTGCAGAGCTCGGGCTATCACAACCTGCCTCACTGCTGCCAGCCAATGGGAAGTACCAAGTGGACAGTCTGGCTAGTATTAGAACAGGGCTGAGGCATATTCAGCTTACATCTGGACCCCAGCTCAGAACCTGTCAAAGTCTAGGGAAGGTAGCATGACTTTTCTATCCTACCCTCAGCCCTTCTCCCCTGCCTCCCAAACCCTTTCTGTCTAGCCAGTATCTATTACTGAAAGTTTTAATTCTGGCTTAGAATCAAAATAGTTTGGGCCAGAACTATTCCCTTTTCTCTCTAGGAAAATGTGTTTTCTCTTATCTTAATTGATCTGATCAGGAAGAAATGGTAATGTTATGTATATGAGACAGTGTAGCCTTCTGATGTACAATACCAGAAGACAGGTTGACAGCATCATTAACAGACTGCTTTAGAAGAATGAAAAGAACAATATACTATGGCTGTATATCCTCTACTCCAATCTCAACTCATCCTGATCTTCTCATACACTTCCATCTGTTTAGGAAAGTGACTTGCAGGGGCATAGAGTCATTCAATATGAGACCTACAATGGCCTAACCTCCCTCCACATGCTGTAATCTCCTCTATACCATTCCTGGCAGAGGGTCCGGCCCAGTTAGCACACCTCTTCAGATAAGAATAGACTTAGGTTTTGTCTCTGCAGGTTAACTATCCTTAATGCCTTCAACTGATGTCCATAAGGCTTCTTTTCTGTTTCTTTTAGAAAGTCCTCTACTAGATTACTGATGTCTTAATTCCTACTTGAAAACTTTCTTTTTAAGCCAAAAAAATCCTTTCTCTTGTAGAGTTAAAATTCCCCTTTAGTTTTTCACACCTCAGTGATCTTAAGAGGTCTTTTTTTTTGGAGCAAATTTCAGGATAGAGGATAGGACAGGAATAACATGAGACCTTGAGGGAAAATGATGGTAGATGGAGAATATATTTTTGCAATTTTTTTCTCTTCTCCTTCTCCTTCTTTTCTTTCTCTCTCTCTCTCCCTCTCTCTCTCCCTCTCTCTCTCTCTCTCTCTCTCTAGTGGTCAACCTTGCTAGATATTACAGCAGGAAAAATCCAGCTTCACTCCCCACCCTCCCTTTCACTCAGTCCCTTTACCACTGTGTCTTGGATTCCCTGAGAACTCCAAGCACAGACCCCTTAGGGTTCCTCAGCCTCTGCAAGGCTTCCTTGCTTGTCCTAAAATAAATGTCCTGATGTTGATATCAAGGATTTATTAAGGACAAGGGCTAAAGTTCCAGAGCCTCTCACTGGGGAAGCTCTGAAAAGATAGAGGTAGTTCTTTTCAAGGCCCAAGGTTGTTGTTATTAATCTAAGCAGGGCCATGCACAATATGCCAGAAGAAGGCTCTTGATCCACAGAAATGGTACAAATCGAGATCCTTTTTGGAGAAGGGAGTGAGAGGGGAACAAACATAATCTCTGTCCCAGGGTACACTTGGAATGCCATAGCACAGAGTCTCCATTGGTGAGTTAAGCACCATCACCAACTCACCAGGCAGGCCTGGGACAGAGGATGTGGGGACAGAAAGGAAGAAGGGAGAGTGAGGTCAAGGTCTCCATGGAGGAAAACCCATAGCAATAGCCTCCGTACTAACCAACCATGCCAACTCTCTGCTCCTTCTGATATCCTTGGATGGCCTCAGAGAAGGCATAACGTTAACCCAGCCTTCTCACAGTCTTGACGAAAGCCAAGGGAATGAAAGGCCCTGGTAGCAATAACAGGAACAACACCTGACACCTGAGAGGTGCTTCACTTTTCCAAAAGGCTATTACTTTAAAAAAAATCTCACTTGTTTACCAAATTAGACAACCTAGTCAGAAATAATTATGCCCATTGATTTTCCAGCTGGGAAAGTGACAAAGTGAGTAAATGTAACTAGTCCTATGATGTGGCAGAGTCAGGGCTAGAACCCAAAGCAGCAGATCTTTTGATGAACGCTCCATAGATTTGCTACTTTTTCAGTTTGATAAAATGCCTTATTTCTGCTCTTCCCTATTCTATCTCCAGATTTTGGAAACAAGGGGCTATCAGCTAAAATCCAGCCACTCTGGCCACACATAGCAGGTCTGCAGTTCGACCCCAGCAGAGTCTCTCTGGGGTGGAGATACTGAAGCCCTCTTCAGGGCCCCACTGTTACCATGTGATTAAGCTCAGAGTGGAAATAGTAAAGGAACTGAAGTCCCCACTCGATCACCTACCATTTCTTTATGGTTGGGGTAGTATGTCTGCTCAATGAGTGGAAACTTTTCTCCTCCCAATGTCTTATAGATGGCCACCAGCTGGGCAAACTGTAAAAGAGAAGCAAACGTTTCAGCTTATCTAGACAACTTAGAGAACAAACAAAACAACAGTGTATCAAAAAATATTTATTGAACATTTGCTCTGTTGAGGGTTTTGTGCAAAGTGCTCTGAGTATATAAAAGAGGTGTACAATTCCTATTCTCAAGGAATGTATTCTGTAATTAGGGAAAGGAGAGAGTGAGCTAACATTCATTCAGTGCCTGCTCTATTTTAATGATATTTCATTGAATCCTCATATTAAACTGAGAAACTACATACTTTATCATCTTCGTTTTACATATGAGACTCAAAGAGGGTACAAAAGTTGCCTGAAGTCAGAGAGCTGCAAAGCTGTGAAGCTGAGATTAAAATTAGGGTCTTTAATTCCAAACACCATCTCTAGAAATGGCAAGTGATGAACTGAAGCTGGATAGATAACATGGGCCAAATCTTGGAAATTCAAATGCCAGGCAAAGAAATGGTAGCTTTTCCCTATCGGCAGTATAAAGTCATCAGAGTTTGAGCAGGGGGTGTCATGAATGAAGCTGTTCTTTAGGAAGATTTTGATAGTCATGTATACAGAACAGACAAACAGACCCAGTATTTCTGGGACTTACTACTCATCTAAGAACTGAACTCAGCTGGATCCTTTACCTATGAGAAACCAGAACAGTTCCATGAGGAAAAGGTGAAGTACACATACTTACAGTGTCAGGATTGGAAGGCCTTTGGCAGGCTTCTAGCACCTTCTGTCCAACCCCCAACTTAATAAGTGAAGCAACTGAGGCCCAGACAAGTCACTTACCCAAGGTCACACAGTAGTTGAGCCAGATTCAGAGCCAGATCCCTTTATTCCCAATTCATAATTCTTTTTATTCCTTCAAGTAGCTGCCTTTCAGGCTCTGCAAAAACCATGCTCTTGCCACAGGAAACACACAGTACTTTCCTGCTCAATTCATTCACACCCCCCGCATACACACCCATCCCTAGTGCACTGGCAGCAGGGGTAATTCAGCATCCTTCCTGTAGTGCTTCTGGGTTACTTCACAGTCTAAGCAACAGATTTTTGGAACTGCTAGAAGGAAAAGCTGCCTTCTATTTTTCAGAGAAAGGAGAGCTAAAACATTTTCAAAAGCTCAGATCCTATTCTTTATAAGGGATGTTGGCACATGAGCCAGTGGGGAAGTGGGGGCTGGAGTAGTAAAAGCTCAGAACTGGGTTATTAGAAAATTGAAGTCTTCTGATTCTTGTTCTGCCTCTAACTTGGTAGGTATACTTGGCAAATGATTTCTCCTCTCCAGGCCTCATTTTCTTCATATATAAAATGAGAGAATTGATCAGTTCCTCAAACTTCTTACCACAAACATCTTTTGTTATATATCTTCCTGAACTCCATCATCAAACTGTAGTTTAAATGATCATCTGTTGTGGTCCTTTTGTGAGCAGAGATAATTTTGTTTACTGTTTTTGAAATGCTGGAAAACGTTGAAATTTCTGGATCACTTCCCTTAGTAATACAGAATTGGTGACTCTAGATCTCTGAAAGTATGATTCGTGGACTCTCAAGCCCCTAAGATTTTATTATTGAAAGAGACTTTAGAGAGCGCTGGGCCAAACATCTCATTCTACAAATGAGGAGACTGAGGCTAGAGAAGTGAAGGGAAGCCTAGGCTCCCAGACCAGGGCTGGAATTCAGGTCTCTTCTTGCCTGGTGCATTCTTTGTTGTACCCTGCTGTCCTCACCATTCTATGATTCTTCAACTTGTTTTCATTATCAAAACCAACCCCTCATACCTTTCCTGCCTTCTCTGATTCTATCTACCATCTCACATCTGATCTTTAAGTCCTGCCTGCCCACCTCAGCCTGGCTGGACTCCTGCTTTGCCTGAGTTTCCAGGGCTCTTCAGCATCCCTAGCCAGCTCTGCTTAACAACCTCTGTCCTGCTGTAGCCCACGCCTTGGCATGGCATCAAGGCATGTGAGTCTCTATCTTCCCAACATGTGGGAGACTTACACAGGCAGCACACTGATGCCAGGACAGCCCACGGCAATCTCCCAGAGTCCTGGATCAGCCAAGACTAAAACGGTAGCCAGTTCCCAAGCACTAGTTGGGTCCCTGGGAGCTCACCCTATCCTCCTCAACCTTATCTCTAACAGTCCCTGTCTGTTCAAGGTACTGGGTTTGGCACCTAACTCCTGCCTCCTTGGAAACTTAGATTAAATCACAAGCACAGTCACCAATTAAACAAATGTAATATCTGATAAGGGTTATTTCCTCTATGTATAGACAAAAGAATGGATTTGGGAGCTGGGGGTGGTGGTATTGGCAACAAACAGCACGATAATGTTCTTTATAACCACTCAGCCAATGAATCAGGAAAGTCTTCTTGGAAGAAATGGGATTTCAAGATCAGTCTGAATTTAATAATTTATCCTTATCCCTCCTGGAAATAAAACATTTAATTCAACCCTAGTGTATCTGTCTCTAAAAAAACCTAGAAAGAGTGACAGGGATTTCAGATACATTTGCAGCAGTACAATGTGGAGATGTTCTTGCTTTCTCTGGAATGCTCCTTTCAGTGATAGGTCCACTTCTCCTTCCAAACTTCCAGTGTGCCCTCTGACCAATTTATGAGATACAGATGTGCTCAGAGACACAGTGACATGAGGTAGAGCACTTTCTAACCAACTGAAGCCTTTCCTCACACCAAGCTAAGAAATTTAGAAAATATGAACCAAAGTCATCATCTCAGAGGGACCCCTCCCCTCATAGTCACCGAATTTGTCCACTCCCATTAACAGGCAGAGAACAATACAAGTATATAAAATGCCATTAGTTTGGCAGCTGCTTAGTAAAAATGAAGGGAGAACTTGGTGTCTAGCCAGGGAGCCCTGCTGTTCTGATGCAATGCCAAAGGCAATGTGCTGGGATTATGAATGGGTGAGAATGTGAACCCTCACCAGATCCCAGATCCCAGGAGGGGCAAAGTCCTAGGCACAGGCTCTCTGATCCTCTCTGCCCTGCTACTGGCACAGTTTTTTAAAAAATATACAGCAGGGGACCAGTTTCTACAAGAGGTCCCAAATTCGAGGGAACTGTAACAACCAGAATGACAAACTGGTGACAGGTACTATTATTCCTAGTTTAAAAAAAAGAAACCATGGCAGAGAAGGGTTTAGTCAGAAGGCTGATAAGTGAAATCACCCAGAACAAGCTGACAATAGCAGAATTGCCCTGTGTGGCCACGAGGGAGCCAAATTCTAACAGGTATTGAAGGAACTGGGGGAAGGACGAGGGCATTATGTGTAGTAGGGATGGGGACATGACTAAGGAGAAAGGGGAAGGCCCTAGAACAAGGCTTGGTGAAGGCCTCATATGTGTTCTTCTGTGAGTAACAACACACTCAAATCACAACCTTTTAGCTTGTTTCTGTAAAACTAGGATTCCAGATGCCTTAAGCCACACAGAGGGAAAGGCTGAACAAGGGGAACCCAACCTTCCTTCTCAACCACAGCAATTCCCAGGTCTTTTGACTCTTTTTCTCATACTGTTGATTCTTCCTGGCTTTCAAGGGAATGGGTAAACTTTGAGTTCAGGTGTGAAAAAAGATCAAGAGCAGAGGCAATGCGTCTATTTTATTAAAAAACAAAAACAAACAGAATAACAACAACAAAAAAACTCCCACCATCTTCAGCTCCCTGAGTAGTAGAGAAGCTTGAGGCCCAGAAATTTCAAAATCAGCCACTGGTGCCATGACTCTTGGCAAGCCAGTGTGTGATAGCTGACATCTGATTTTTGGAAAACAAGAGGAGGAGGATGTGATTAGGGGCAGGTGTTTCCCTCTGAGAGGGCCAGCCTGCAGCAGTAGAGCTATTGGACCTGGGTCGCTTCAGCTGTCAGAGGGGAAGCCAGAGCACCCCAATAGCTATCAAAGGTCACTCTCCCTGTTAGCCCCACTCTTTTTCTGCTCAGAAGTTTCCACCGCCTCCTAGATTTCCAGACAAGCCAAGGAAGAGAACACCAGCTTCTTCCTCACACAGTAACTTAATTTATGTGAGTGACAGTGCAATCTAGAGAAATCCTGGCTTCATAAATTTGGTAGGTTAACCTTTTCTGGGTCTCATGTCTCTGTAAAAAGTGGTAATAATGATAATAATATCATCCTGGTAAGGTTAGTGTGAAGATTAAATAAAATTAAAATAGGAAAATCTCAGATGTTGGTGTGATATAGTAAATGGTTTTATACTCTTTACTTTCCTTTTAAATTTTCATATATCTACCATGAAGGGTGGAGATTTGATCTCTAAGGGCACTTCTAGCTCATATAAGTGTCTGATTCATATTTTTGTGGATAAACCTGAATTTGAGGTTGTTAAAACATTCAGTAAGACTGTCACTAACATCCCTCTGAGATGGACCATCTCCTTGGTCCCCACTGGCCTCAGGGCTTTCCAATAGATAGACCATTCAAGAAAGGCAAGAAACAGGTATGTTTATTGTTGCATCCTATGGCTGAGGGCAGAGCCTATAGACTTGTAAGGGCTTTTACACAGAATCTTGGTGTGACTTTGCTGTGAAGCCAAAGGCCCACTATGCAGCAAAGGTGCCCCAGCCCGTGATGATACCTTCTCTTGATGAAAAGGTTTTCTTATGAGAGCCTGTCCTTCCCATGTCCCAGATGATGCTCCTTCCCACAACCTCTCAGCTAGTGCCTACTGCATCTTGTTTACCAATGGTCCCTCCTGGTGGACTGGGGGATATATGACCTGGATCCTCTCCTTTTACCTGGGAGAAGGAGACCTCACTTACCACCCATGGCTTGTCACAGAAGTTGTAAATGGATTCAAGTGAGTTGATGCTGGGGAGGCCTGCATACTGCATGCCAATGATCAGGTGGCGGAAGTCCTCGTTCTCCGCCATGCCAAATGCATGCTGCCGGATGAGCACAAAGTCTGGCCGGAAGGACCTGGTAAGAACGTAGAGGCAAGTTGCCATTAAACAGCACCTCAAGTCATATGTCACCTTATCTCCCATTTCCAAAGCCCAAAATAGAGAAGAGGTCTTAAGGGCCACCTGATCCAAGCCCCTTATTTTATTATTCCTCTTCTTTATTGACTAGAAATGAGGTATTATGGCACATCTCAAAGGAGATTTGAGAAACATATTGCTGAAATTCCTATTTCTCTGGATTAAACATGGCCTTTTTCTAAGATGCAAATATCTTCAGGAAGGAAGAAACAGATCTTCACACCATAAGTGAACAAGATTTTCCCTGTCACTATGGGTCAGTGTGAAAGCTGAAGCTCCTTAAATCTGCTCCTTAAAACAGGAAATGCCCTCATCATGCCCCCAGGACAGCAAGGGTTCAGGCTGGCTGAGACCAGATGCCAGACTTCCCAATGTTGTTCTTCCAAAGCGGACACTAGGGAGAGGTACAAATATTTTTTGCAGGACTGAGGTTGAGCAACAGCTACAGGAAGCACTAAGAGTACAGAATGTTCCCATGCATGGGAAGGCTCCCTGCATTTCACCTCTAGCCAGCAAAACTCTTAGCCACAGCTGATCCACAGTACCAGGGCCCCTGTCTTCATGCCCTTACTCCTAAGGAATCTTATCTTCTTAGAGATTCAATTTTGTGGCAGCATCCATCCTCCAGGCTCTAGGATTCAGCAGTTTCACACCATAGCAATGACCTACCTGGTTCTCTGCTCAGGCATCCATCCAACCCCCAACCTACAGCTCCAGCCCCACCCAGGCTCAGAGATCAGTCTTTTAAAGTGAGATTGAAAGGAGCCCTCCTCAGTCTTTCAGGAGACTTAGCACCAAGTGCTGGAGATGCTCTGACTTGCAAGTGCCCCAATTTTGAGAAACTGGCTCCGGCCGTATGCCTAAGATCAAACCTCATATCCCAGTTATAGGAACTGAGCTCTAGACTTGTGGCTAGCTCTTGAGTTCCTGGTACCTGGAAGGGCCTGCCTTATTCTTGCCAGATCCCTCCCAGCACCCTGTTACCACCTGGTTTGTGCATGCATCCCCATAACTCACTCTACCTGCAGCCAGAGAAACCCACCATCTCTCTAGCAGAATGAACACCTATTTTTCTGCCCTCCTCCTTAGTCTCCAGGATAGATGAACTCAGGATGGACAAGCTCACATTTTCTGTTGTTAGGTTCCAGATACCTAAGTTTTGCCTTTCCTGTCACTGTCCCAGTTCCTGTTAGATACTGGAGGCCTCAGTGGCAAGGTACTGCAGATTGAGGTAGGGATGAGAGTAAAATGAAGACCCTTCCTGGAGCAAGACTCTGATATCTGAAAACCTGAAGTCACACCAAGCCCCTAGTAAGAATAATACTGTGGAAATCATTTACTCCAATCTAGAATTCTCATCACTGCCCTCACAGAACTGTTGTATTACGTTTGATCATGTATATATGTGCCCAGCACACTACCTAGCATGTAAGTGCTCTGTAATTGAAAATTTTCTTCCACCCACAATGTCAGT
The DNA here is from genome assembly GCA_028533065.1 of Trachops cirrhosus. Taxonomy (NCBI): domain Eukaryota; kingdom Metazoa; phylum Chordata; class Mammalia; order Chiroptera; family Phyllostomidae; genus Trachops; species Trachops cirrhosus. The sequence continues at coordinate 35,742,000 of CM052544.1, forward strand.
CACTTCTGACTCTAGGTTTTCCTGTCAGAGTTATGAGTTCCCAGGGTGAGGAATACAGAAAGAACACAGGACAAGGAGTTAAAAGAATTCACATAGAACACAGGGTTCTGCTACCAACTCACTCTGTGAATTTCAGCAAATCAATGTAAAATAGGAGGTTGAATTAAATAAGAGGTTTTCAAACTTTTTTAAAAGGCCGTACAACTTCTTTTATTTTTTAAATAAGAGTTTATTTATTTATTTTTAGTGAGAATGGAAGGGAGGAAGAAAAAGAGGTAGGAAACATTGATTGGGCACCCTTCACATGCCTCCGATTAGGGACCCAGCCTACAACCCAGGCGTGCACCCTGAACAAACCAAACTGGCAACCCCTCTGTCTGCAGGACGGCACTGAACCCACTGAGCCACACAAGCCAGGTCTGAACATTTTTTAAAGCAATGAAATCCTGATTTCCAGGAAAATATATGCAGAGATAAAAGCACAGAGCTCCACCGGTTGCACTGGGGCTAGAGTTCCAGAACCCCTCTGACAGAAATTTAGTTACCTCTAAGTAAGCTCTCAGTCCATGAAGCTTTCTCTACCATTGGAGCAAGAGCTCCCTGAGGGAGTAGCTGGTTTTCTCTGCCTTCTTACACACATCATTAAGTTCTGCACACTATACATAGCACTATTATCCCACTTCAGCACTTGATTTTGAAACTGCCTCTGCAAGCCAGAGATGATAACTTGGAGATAGTAACAGTAACCTTGGGGACAGAAAGGACCTTACCGTACAACCTTTGTGCCATTCCGGAGTACCTGCATATCCACAGCATAGGTCCCATCTGCATGGGCCACCAGGTTGAGCTCTGAAAATTCTGCCTGGAAAATAACAGTAAGGATTAGGAAGGTAATTTCATGTTATATAATTTTACTATTGTAAAAAAAAGTAAATAAAAATAACACTAAGGGAGTAAGTCAACAGTCCCGACTTTGCCAAGTCCTCCACATAGCAGCAGCAGCAACAACATCCCCACTACCAAACTTTTTATTTACAGTTTTCAAAGCCTCTTTATAAACTGATCTCATTTAACTCATAGCAACTATATGAGGCAGAAGAAACAGAGATAAGCAGTTAAGTTACTTTTCTAGACAAAAAACAAAACAAAACAAAAACTTATTGTTGGCAGTGACAGAAGCAAAACTCAGGTCTTCAGACTCCCAGCCCACCAGCATCCTTTGTGCTGCCTCTCTGAGAACAACATGCCCTTTATCAGTTTCAACATAGGAGTACTAGGTTTTAGATTGGGCAAGTGGGTTTTTGTTCTGCTTTCCCCCCAACTGGCTGCACAAGACATTAGGCAAGGTACTTATGTTCTCTGGAGGAAATGGTCCTCCCATGTATAAAATGGGGGGAAAATGTATCAACCCTGTCTACCTAACAACTTATTTTAAGAAGTGAATGCAGCCCTGACTGGTAGCTCAGTTACTTAGAGCCTTGCCCCAATATGCCAAGGTTGCAAGTTTGATCCCTGGTCAGGGCACATACAAGAGTCAACCAGTGAATGTGTAAATAAGTGGACCAAGAAATTGGTATTTTTCCTACTCTTTCAAAGCAATTTTTAAAAATTTTAAGAAAAGAACTGAATGTAATAATAGTTAGGAAAGTACTCTGTAGATCACTGTATACTGTGTAAGGAATGATAACTTCTGTTATTACCTAGGAAATACATGCATTGTTTAAACCGCACATTTCCCCCTACCCAAATGGATCTAATTTCTATTTATCATGAAGCAAAGAATAAAGGAAGATAAAAAATGACCCTTTCAGGAATTCACTGCGTTAAAACAAGAAGGTGTTCCTTTCTAAGTTCCCTCTGAAGTGTAGCCTCAAGCCCAGAGTAGTCACCACTGGAGGCCGCATGCCCGAATGGCAAACACGTGCCTACCCAGGAATACCATGCCGCCAACAACATGGAGCTGTGGCCAGTGTCCTGGGAAGACACTCCTCTAAGGTTTTCCTCAGCCTGAGAACCCTGCACTAGTGAGGGCCCTAAGAGCCACAATATTTGCTTCTCTATGGACACCAAAACCAAGATAGAAAGTCAGCGAAATTGAAAGATAGAGCCTTCAGGACTATGCCTCATAAAGAGAAAAACCCTGGGGAAAGGGTGGGGTGGAGGAGATAGCCCGGAACCGGTGAGACACACTCAGCAGAACTAGATGGTTCACTCTGGAATGCTGGTGCGGGGGGTGGGTGTTGTTGGCCAATGAGGACTGGTGACGGAAATGCAGTGAGGCTTCAGGCTGATTACCTGTTCCACTTTGATATCATAATCTCCAAGGACTTTTTTGCCCCGAAAGCACTTGGCCCTGGAAAAAGAAAAAAAAAACCCACATATCAGTTTTGTATAAGTGTTTGAGGTCAGAAATTCACTATTATAAAGTTGAGCCTAAAGCAGACAGCACCCCAGAATGACAGTCAAGACATGTGTTAGGGGTAGAGCCTAACTTTGCAGTTGGACGGTCACGACTGGGAAACTCAAGCAAACCACTTCCTCTCCTTTTATGCTCAACTTATTCACCTACAAAATAAACCAGAGCACCTTTTTACTCTCAGGTTTTGTAATTTTATAACATTGGCTACCAAATGTTCTTTGGCTACCAAAGAAGTCTAAAAGTAGGAATTTGCCTAAAATTATTCCTGGTAAAGACAAGGTCTATCTTCTATAGTTTCCTTATCTTCCCCTATCTGCCATTTCACTGTGATTTTCTAGTTAGTTTCCACCTTTGGAATTTTACTTTTAAAGAAACCGTTATCATTTTGCCTTTTCATACCCATACTTCCAAAAAGAATGGGAGGCTACCAGAAAAAAAAAAAAGAGGAGGATCATGAGGAAAGCTACTATAATGGAACACAAAAGTTAACCTATATTTCTGAGAAGTCAAGAAAATGAGTGAAGCTGTTACACAGTACTTATTATCTTCCCATTTTTGTCATGGGTCTGGAGGAACTTCACATTAATGGCTGTATAGCCTCATGTAAGCAGACTGTGTTATGCTTATATTTATATCCATTTCTACTTTGTCCTTAACCTACCCTCCCTGCCAAAAGATGTTATTACCTGCCCACTTAGGCTGGTTCTCCATTTGTAAAAAGGGCCTTTCCACACTGTACCTGCTAGCTAGGTTGGGCTTGCTTTCCCAATGTTTGAAATGTCAAATTAGCATGTTTCACTGACGATTTGCAAAGGTCCCTCTCCAAATTAAAGGAATAAATTAACATATTGGGCATCATGTTCTAGGAATTGTGTATTAGTTGTTTTCAGGAACATCTCATTTAATCTTCTTAACAACTTATGAGATGGGAAAAGGCATTCATTTTTGAGATGAGGAAACCAAGATTCAGAGGAGGAAAATGGCATATGCAAGGTCACAAAGTAAATCAGTGACAGAGCACGTATTCACATCCAAGTCTGAGTCCAATGCCCTTGGCACCGCATGGTACTATCTCCTTCTGCTGATTCATTCTCTCCATCTTTACTCCCACCATTACAGAAACTGACTTGTTACATGTGCTGTATTGCATGTTTTTTCCCCCATTTTCCTTCTTCTGCTCAAAAGGGACTTGTTGTAAGCACTAGTTCCACTACAAATACTTCCTATCCTGGTTCCTGTGAACTACCCAGAATGCCGCCAGGCTATTTCCTTTCATCTCTGGGTTCTGGAACAGTCCGTTCTAGGAAGTTGTCATTTGTCCTATCCAAGTCCCTGGCCACCCTCAAATTGTTCCTCAGAGGCATTCAGCCATCCTGGAGTTGAATCACTGAAGTCCATCCCCCACCTCTGCCCTAATTCCTTACTAAGCTTCATCAGTTTGCTTCTAGGACCCCGTCCAACACTGATAGCTCAGTAAGCCCCTTGGGCAAGGGGCCTGTCACATATCCTGTCCCTTTGGCTACTGTTCCATCTTATTTATGGGTTTAAATAATAGTCTACGCATAGCACTATCATTACTCTGCAGATCTTGGACTCTGTACATGACTACATTGTAGAGTAAATGACTGGTGGGTTTCCTTTCTTGTGTTGGTTAGGTGTGCTACCTTGTTACTAGCAATGCTTTTCGGATGCTTCCTCCCATTTTCCATCTCAAAACAGCTCTCCTTCTGTGCAGTAAGTTTCAGAGACATTAACAGTAACTTCTCATATTGTATGATGCCTTGTGTTTTCAAAGTACATTCCTTGCCTTATTTGTTCCTTACAACTCTGAAGTAGCCAGGTCAGATAGTGTCGTCCATTTAACCGATGGGGAAACTGAAACCCAAGAGCAGTTAAATAATATACCCAGATCACAGAACAGTTCGTAAGAGTTAAGCTTAGAAATAAGAGTTTATATCTAGGTGCTGCCAAGTTTTTAAATTCACTCATTTATTTTGTGGGTTTTAAACACTAATATTGAAGTATATTTATAGACTCTGGCTTGGTTTAGCTGCCACTTCCTGCACCTGCCCATTTACCAAGCTGGCTAATGATACTGTTTTCATGTCTTCTCCCCACCCCTACCTCTCCAATTATCTTAATGCCTTTTCCTTAAGGTAATTTGTCCTGTTAGAAATCAGTCTGTATTTCCTGGCTCCAGGTCACTGACCTCTCTTGGCTGAGCCACAATCTTATAAAAAAGGAGCCAAGATGGCAGGCAGATGGGGCACAGAGCCTTCTCTCGAGAATAAGCACATTCTCCCAGCTCCTGGCCTTTGGATATTTTGGTTCCAGGTATTTTCATAAAAAATTTTGTAGCTTACAAGCAAGGGACAAAAGTACTGCCTGATACTAAGAGCACTGTTAGGAGGCAGTGTGCTAAAATCCACAAGGGTCCTGGAATTAGTTTTGTGGGAATCCTAGCTGTGCCCTTTCCTGTGTGACCTTAGACAAAAGGCTTAAATTTTTTAAAAAAGAGTATGTTATATAGTTAAACCAATCAAAAAGCACATCAAAGGATAAAATGAAAAGTAAGTTTCTCCTTTCTCTCATCAAATATACTCCCCATTATCAGTGCAAGCATATCTTTCCCTTGTGGAAAAACGTGTGAATAATCTGTATACATATATGCTTCAAATATGCATAAGGCATCATGCTACATAAACTCTTTTTTGAACTTTGATTTTTATTGAATTTAAAAATACATCTTAGTGATGTGCTTTCAGCACATACTGATGGACCTCTTTCTAAATAGTTGTACAAAATTCCATTTGAAGGTCATACAATAACTTAATATTTTTGGGTGAGCATTTAGATCTCTAGTTTTTGGGGTTTTTTGCTATTACAGTGTTACAATGGCTTACATTTAAGAATATATCCATGAAATAAGTAATGTATTTTTTCCAGCTTTACTGAAATATAATTGACAAATAAAATTGTATATAGTTAAAGTTTACTCCACAATGATTTGATTACATATACTTTGTGAATGGGATTACCACAATCAGGTTACTACACCCATCACCTCATATAATCATTTGTGTGTGTGGTAGAAATGCTTAAGTTCTGCTCAGCAAATGTCAACTATACATATAGTATTATTAACTACAATCATTATGTTGTACATTAGAAGGACAAATAATTCACTGCAGACTTTTAGTGCAAGGAATAGACACAGTTATAGTTTTTACTGATACTTCCACACTGCCATCCACCCAAGAAAAATATAGCACCCTCTCCGGTGTTTGAGAAAGTTATTTCAACTCCCTCAGTCCCCCACCCCCACCCCCCACACACAGTCCCTTGCATAAACTGGGGCCAAAAAAAGGTGCTCATTAGGGATTTTCTGACTGGCAGTCTTGTCAAACCAATTCAAACTCACCCCCTTGTGCTCAATCCTAAACAGAACCCAAGATGTACATCCTTGAAGCACAGACTAAAAATACCTAAGGGTGCCTGTGTTGTCAATTTCCCCCTATTGTAACATTTTCTTAACAAGCCTAGCAGCTGAGGATGTATGTGAGTTTAATAGCTTGGAGCTTCCTTGATGGACCATCTCCCCTTATTGCTAAAATGAGTAGAGGCTTCTAGATTTAACTCTTCTTACTCAAGGCACTGAACACCCTCATCAATTCCCATCTTCCTGACAAATAGGGTTTGTGAGGCTAAGGAGCATGATTTCAGAGACTTCTCCACTAAGGCCACCTCCAAATTTAGCCTAACCTAGGCAAGCCCAGCTTAAATACCACTCTTTTATGCATGGGATAATGAAGAAAGGTCTACAAATAAGAGCCAGGGTTCTGAGTTCAGGCTTAGTTCCACCATTTCTCAGTTCTGTGATTTTGGGCAAGTCACTGCCTCTCTGAGCCTCAGTTTCCTGATACATAAAATAGAGCTAATAATAATAGCAAATATTTGCTATGTACTAACCACTATTCTAAGTATTTTACCGTCAATTTATAATAATTGACTCACAAGTTGTAGTGAAGATTTAATGAGACCAGATGAGAATAACTGACATTAAAGTGCTGGAAACTTGAAATGCTATGCAAATATTAATTATTATTAGGAAAATGCAACAAACATTTATCTACCAGGTATTATTGCCGTTTTACTATTACCACAGCCAACATAGCTTTTTCCTCTTCTGAACTTTCATCCTACTTATTGTCTGCTCATATTTGGCTCATAGCATCCTTATCTGATACCACCTTCTAAACTCGGTTGTCTAATCATCTGTGACACCCCTCTCCCACCCCCAGCCTCAGATCACCAGACTGTGATTATATAATGCTTCAGAGCAAGGACCCTCCATAAGTAAGCCCTGGATTTTCCAAAACATTTTGGATTTTAAATATTGGTTATGTCCTATTGTCACATTATATGTGCTGAGCTAAGGCCTGTACAAATATAATCATTGTATCTATAAATTTCCAACTCCTTCACCGAGCTGTGTACTTAGTCAGTTCACAATCAGTGCTTGCTTATTGACTAGAGATGTTAGGAGTGATGGTTTTGGCTGGACAAATGTAGAAAACCAGAAGAGGCCACTGTCAGGACTCAGTGGACTGAGCCTGTCTCTGCAAACCCAGCGATCTTCTCCTCTGTTCTTGCATGTCCACATCCCAGGGTATCATGCTCTTTCTTCTCTATCCTTTCATACATGAAAATTTGTTCTTAATCTCCATCTATCCAACTGGAACTAAATGACCTAAAAAGAGCCTAGAGTGTAAATCCTCCCTAGGTGACTGAAGTTTGCACAAGCATCAAAATCTCAAGCTAGAAGATGAAAGCACCAACAATGCATTTGCAGGCTCCAGAAGGCACTTAGGGAGGAGAAGGTTTTCTTAGGACTGTGGAACCTACAGCAAAATAAATAAATAGCACTGGTCTGGACATTTATTTTTAACAAGGTGCTCAGTCTCTGACTCACACTGTCTTAACTCAGGCCTTGGTCTTTTAGCCAAGCATCTTCAGGTATCAAGAAGTCAGGAAATAGTAGAGGATACCTATTTTCCATCCTATAACCAAAGAGAAAAATCAAGGCTGCTGGTCTTGAAGAGAATTTGTGAGCGTTTGCTGCCACCCACTGGCAAGATATGGATGTACTGGAGATGTGGATAGCCAGACTCCCTAGGCCTAGGGTCATTCCTCCAGGTGCTTATTTGCTGCTTTAAAAAACCATGCCTGAAAAACAATGGTTTCTTCTAAAAACTATGTGTCCACATACCCCAAGCTTAGACAGTCGGCCTTCTGCAATCTGTAGAAAAAGGGCCGTGGTTTATCAGTAAATTCAGCAATAATTTACTGAGCACCCAGTGGTAGGTGCTAGAAATGTAAAAATGTATTAGCAGTTACCAAGTAGAGAAAGCACAGCCTAGAAATGGAGACCAATATCCATCCATATGGGTAATTGCTAAGGTCCCTTTTAACTCTTAGGATTTATAACTAGTATTCACATTCTCACCTTTCAACCTTTTCCTTTAAAAAATATTTATAACACAACTAAAATAACAACAAAAGTTTCATATAGCTCAGAAAGACGTATAGTGAAAAGTAAGCTTCCTCTACCTTCAAGAAGTCCACATGTTAGTGGATGGCAGAAGCATAAATAATGATCTTAATACAGAGTATATAAGCTGTAGCAGGGGTAGAAATAACAGACTGTGAGAACCCCAAGGAGGGAGTTCTCACTGCCTGGAGGAGTCTGGGAAGGCTGAGTTTTAAAGAAGGAGTAGAAATATGCCAAATAAGAAGGAGGAAGCAGAATTAAAATGTGTGTGCAAAGGCACAGAGGCAGTTAAGAGCACAGAGCGAGGCAGCAGACCTGCTGACTGCAGGGGAGAGCACTGTGGGGTGAGCAGTGAGAGCTAAGTCGCCTGAGAAACAGAATAGACAGACTGGCAAAGAGCTTCAAACGTCAGGCCAAGTAGCTGGGACTTAATGGTTAGCCTCCAAAATTTCTTTAGGAGCATCTTGTGAAAAAAGTCTACCCTTGGTAGCTATTAACATTTAGCCAATCTTTTTCATCTATCATCCTCAACTATTGTTGCTGAGACCGTTGTTTGAGTGTTTCAAGGCAAATCCCAAATAACATGTCATTTCTCCTGTAAAGTTTTAATTGTTATCTTTAACTGATAATGACAAATTTTTGTATTTTGGCAAAACACATGCAACAAAATTTTCCATTTTTAAACATATAATTCAGTGGCATTAAGTACATTCATAATGTTGTGCAACCATTATCACTATTCCCAAATCTTTTTCATCATCCCAAACAGAAACTCTAGCCATTAAGCAATAACTGCCCATTCTTCTCTCCCTTCAGTCCCTGGTAACCTCCAACCTACTGTCTTTCGATGAATTGGCCAATTCTAGACATTTACCTTTCCCAAACATTCTGCCCATAAAAACACCCTTAAAAAAGACCTGTTGCTTGTAAAAAAGTCAAAGACAAAACAAGATCCCTGACAGAGAACACCTACCCACCTGAGACTTGAGGTAACAAGGAGCCACAATACAAAAAACAGTATCACATAAGAATACACAATACTGTATGGTCATTAAATGTAAAGAACAAATAGCAATTTATACCTTACATGCCCTGAATCAAAAGGAAGAAAGAGTGCCTTTCTTACTATGTTACAGAGAAACAAGTTATTCAAGCCAACTCAGAAACTGTATTTTAATCAATGACTTTTTAAAAATTATTATTTAATAGTTAATAATTTTAACATCTTTATTGAGTCTATACAGACATACCTCATTTTATTACACTTTGCAGATAGTTGTATTTTTATCAACATCAAAGAAAAGACCTTCCATCAGCAAAATGAAGGCTCAGGTGATGGTTGGCATTATTTATCAATAAAGTATTTTAAAATTAATGTATACATGTTGTTTTTGCTATTTTAGACATATTGCTATTTTGCTAATTTTAGACATATTGCTATTGCATACTTAGTAGTATAGAGTAAACATAACATTCATATGCACAGGAAAACTTAAAAATTTGTGTGACTTGCTTTATTGTGATACTCATTTTATTGTGGTGGCCTGGAACCAAACCCACAATATTTCTGAGATATGCCTGTATTTAGGTTTTCCCAACTGTCTCCAAAAATACTATCAAAGATTTTTAAGCAGAGAGGTGGCATGATCAGATGTGCCTAAGATCTAAAAGACCATTTTGTCTGTAACATGGAAGAAATTGGTGTAAAGTGAACTACGGTTCAAGATCATTTAGAAGCTGGTGCAGAAACTAGACTTTAGGACTTACTGTTTTATAGTTAAACGGCAAACCAATAGATACTAGACAGCACTCACCTAGGAATTCAATTGATCATTTGATCAGTTGGGCTTAGAATTTAGAATCTATCTGGGAAATGACAGTGTTACTTAAAAATAGGATTTAATGAAGTGATAGAAAGTGGTATAGGATTCTCACTATAGATGTTCTGGAACAGTGACATGAATGAGACCTAAAATAGGACCTTACATTGGTAAAGGGGTTATTATCTTAAATTTGGATTTGTTATATAATTTATAAACCATAAAACTTTCTTCTAGTACATGGAGAAGAAATGTCTGTTATGGATAGTTGGCTTAGGAATAAGAAAGAAAGAATAGAAATTGAACACTTTTCTGGATAAATGCAACATTCTGTAGCTGGTCCTTCATTTTATTAACTCAGTGATTAAGTTATTAAATCAAATGCTCTGCAACTAAGGCACTTCTTAGAAAACAAGCTGGTGTCTTAGTTAACATTCATATGAAGGATCTGGAAGAGAATGCATGGGGAAATCGCCAAGTTTGCAGATGGTATTCAGCTCTTCCAGGGATTAAAATGCCAAGCTGATTAGGGATAAACTGAAAGATGATGTGGACGTGGGCAGAAAAGTGGCAGAGGAGTTTTAATGTGACTAAGTGTAAGAAAACATATTCAGGGGAAATGATCTTATCAGAGGATAACGTGTGTTCAACTACAATCCAGTAAAGGAACCCAAAATGGCAGAAAGTTGTTTTCTTATGACATCAGTCCTGCAGGATATCAGACAAAACACGAAAAGATCAAGAAAGTGGGAGGTAAAAAAAATCTTGGTTATCATCAGAAAGTTTATTGGAAACCCAACGTAAGAGGTTTCTTACACACTCTGACCAAGTACAAGCCTCAGTACTTTCATACTGTATTTGTGATACAGAGTATCAGGTCCACTTATCTACACACAAATGACATGATAAAAGGGAAAATGGCCCAAAGAAAAAGAAACAGAACAAAATAAAGAGACTTTGATTTTAGGAAAGGCTGAAATAATGAGTCTTTTTCAGTCTGTAAAGGTATATAGATCCAAAAGGGACAGAAGGGTGTGAAGGAGGGAAAGAGAACCTGAGTGACTATATGCTTCATTCTTCCCAGATAACCAAATTAATCTTAATACATTTCACACCATACATGAACATCATCTCAGTGTTACTAGTTTTATAGGAAAATTAGGCTCAGATAAATTAAGCAGCTTGTTTAACGGTAGCAGTTAGTAGGTAGCAGAACTAGCTAGTAAAATTAAAATTCAGTGCTTCTGATTATCAAGTTTAGGGGTATATATAGTTCTTTAGATGGAATTGTGCTCTATTCATTTTTGTATTCCCAATATCTGGCCTACTGTTTGGCACATAGTAGATGTTCAGGAAATATTTGTGGGGTTATCGAACTGAAAACAGCTAGACATTTGGAGTTTAATGCTAGACAGGGCAACCATGCACAATCTGATAGAGTCCTGGGCTTACAGATCTCTGGTGATACCAACTTAGTCCTCCAGAGTTTATAAAATTCCCTCAAGTGTTCCACAGGAAAGCTTCAACAGCCTTAGGTGGCAGATGAGACCCCTTAAGAAAAACAGCAATCTTAAAGATCTGAAAATGACTAATTTCTGAGTAAACGCCCCAGCTGTGACTTCAGTTGGGAACAGCAGATCACTTTTTCTGAGCAGATTTTCTGAAGGTCTCTATTTTGGGGAATAATTAAATGATGTACTAGCACAAGATTATCAAATACAGGGAAAAAAAGAATCCTGTATCTCAGAAAAACACGTGATGGGAAGATTGGACGCATTTGTCTGTAATTATAGTGGAGCTACAGAACAGAATGCTTTGGAGTCATGGAACAGATTCTCTTTCCATGACTGGTTTATATAAAATTAAATCAGGCTGATTTGATATTGGAGCAAAGTGGGTTAGTTATAAAGTTTACTTTGGAGAAACACTGAGCAAATACAATTTTCAAAAGATATAGATTTATTTTATGCCAGATAAATTGGGTTCCTTGTATTGAAAAATATCCAAGTTTAACTCCAGTGTAGGGTCACAAATCACAGCCATAATCACCACTATGCTCAAAGCTGCACACTTCTGTCCAGCAGTCTAGTACAAAGAAATGTCCTCTATAATCTGGGCCCGCCAGTTATTTTAAACTTATCTTCCACTATTTCCCTTATAAGACTGCTGCAGAGTCTTTCTGTGAATTAGAAAAAGGCACCCCTTCCTCTAAGTGGACAAGCCTGGCCCAGGGTAGTTGGCCTGGCAAGCAGAATGTGGAGCTGTGTTTCATCTTCCACTTGTCTCCTTAGTCCATGCCCTTGTGCTGTGAACAACCTGAAAAAGCATATGTAGAAACCCATTCCTACTACCATTCAGACACTAAATGGTAATATTACATCAATCTCCCAATCAGATACTGTTTTCCAATGACCTCTTGTCAAACTAATGCCTCTGTCCATTGGTCCACTTAGAAACCATCCCTTTCTCACAGCAGCCGAGATATGGAAACAATGTACATAATGGAATACTATGCAGCAGAAAGAAAGAAGGAGCTCCTACCCTTTGCAACAGCTTGGATGAATCTGGAGAGCATTATGCTAAGTGTAATAAGCCAGGTGGTGAAAGAAAAATACCGTATGATCTCACCTATAAGTGGAACCTAATCAATAAAACAAACAAGCAAGCAAAATATAACTGGAGACATTGAAATGAACAAACTGACAGTGACCAGAGGGAGGTGGGAGGAGATAATGGGGGAGAAAGGGGAAAGGGTTTTCAAGGAACATGTATAAAACACACATGGACAAAGCCGAAGGCGGGGTAGGATTGAGGGTAGGAGGTGGGATGGCTGGTGTGGGGGAGAGTTGGGGGTGGGCGGAAATGGAGACAACTGTACTTGAACAAAAATAAAAAATAAAAAAATAAAATTAAAAAAAGATATGGAAACAATCTAAATGTCTGTTGATGGACAAATAAAGAAAATGTGACATATACATACAATAAAATATTCAGTCTTAAAAAAAAAGAAGGGAATCCCGCCATCTGCAACAACGTGGATGAATCTGGAGCCCATTATGCTAAGTGAAATAAGCCAGACACAGGAAGATAAATATTGCAAGATCTCACTTATATGTAAATTTACAATACAAGTAGAATAGCGGTTGCCTAGGACCGAGGGAGGGATAAATGACAAGTGTTGGTCAAAGAATCCAAAGTTTCAGTTATGCAAGATGAATGAGTTTTGGAGATCAAATGTACAGCATGGTGACAACAGATAATACTGTATTGTATACTTGAAATTTCCAAGAGTTCTCAGCATATATACACACACACAAGGGTAATCTCATAGGCTTTTTATGAATCTATCGGAATCATGTTCTCACGTGTGTGGAGAGAGGGAAGAGCTCTGGTCTCTCTCCCTCTTCTTATAAGGACACCAATTCCATTGTGGGGTCTCCACCCTCATGACCTCATCTAAACCTAATTACCTCCCAAAGGACCCCACCTCTAAATACCACCACATTTGGAATTATAACTTCAGCATATGAACTGGCGGACTGGAGACACAAACATTCAGACCATAAAAACACCCTTAATAAAAACCTGTTGCTTGTAAAAAAGTCAAAGACAAAACAATATCCCTGACAGAGAACACCTACCCACCTGAGACTTGAGGTAACAAGGAGCCACAATACATAAAACAGTATCACACAAGAATACACAATACTGTATGGTCATTAAATGCAAAGAACAAATAGCAATTTATACCTTACACGCCCTGAATCAAAAGGAAGAAAGAGTACCTTCCTTACTGTTACAGAGAAACAAGTTACTCAAGCCAACTCAGAAACTGCATTTTAATCAGTTACTGAGTGGTATGGCACAGTGGAAAGAGTGTGGATTTTAAAGCCAACCTAACCTGAATTTACATCTCAGGTCCTCAACTTACTACTTGAACTTGAGCTCTTTACTTCTCTGTATTTTCATCTATAAGGTAATGATAATACCTATTTCTAAAGTTTAGTAGATTAAAATGACCATGCCTTTAATGTATTCTTCAAACATTCTAAACTTTCCATCTCTTATGGGCTTTTGCACTTGCTACCGACACATCTTTCCCCCTAGATCTTTGCACTATTCAAGTCTCAGCTCACACATTACTTCTTCAATGACATTTTTTTTCTGACTACCAGAGCTAAGGTAGTCCCCTCCCCTCCCAGTCATTTTCTGTTATCTTCAAAGATATTTAAAGTTCCTTTGACTATTTGTTTATTATCCATCTCCCCAACCAAAATGTAAGTTCTATGACAACAGTGACCTTGCTGTTATGTTAAATGTTGTATCAATCCTATGCCCGGTTCCATCATAAGGCCTGGTACATGTTAAGTGCCCAATAATATTTGTTAAACAAATAGATGAGTATGTAAAGTATCTAGCACAGCACCCATCTACATATTTTAGGTCCTTTTCTTCCTCCTTTTTATGTAAAAATCACTGTGTTAAACAATGTGCCTGTGACAGCCCTTTGAAATGTATCACATTTCAACAAAATGGATTCATTGTTTGAATGCTGACTGGGCACTTACAAATTAGACAGAAATATGGTAATTTATTCCAATGTGCCATGAGATTATCCTCTGTCTTAATGATTTATTTTAGATACAAATCATCATACTAGTTATTGAGGAGTTTATAGATTTTACTCTCACATGAGATATTAATAACATACTCCCTTAGCCATCTGAGAGGGGCATTTTTGCTCACAGGCCTTCTATTTACGAGGAAACAGAGGCCCAGAGAGAGGAAATACTTAATTGCTTCAAGGTCAAACTCTAGAGGTAGACCATATTCCCTTTCCATTCTACCATGCTATGAAAGACAACTTTTCCCAAAATGAAAGAATATTGGAGAAATCCCTAAATAATATTATAGGATACGGAATCCAAGGTCATGATTTCCATTCAGAATCCTTGTGAGATCAAGTATGATAAAGAATACAGGGTGGGAGCCCTGCCCAGGTAGCTCATTTGGTTAGAACATCATCCCAATATGGCAAGTTGCGGGTTCTATCTCTGCTCCGGGCACATACAAGAATCAACCAATGAAACAATAGATAAGGGGAACAACAAATCAATGTTTCTCTCTCTCCAAAACCAATAAATAAAAATCAATTTAATGAAAGAATACAGGGTGAGGTAAAAGTAGGTTTACAGTTGTGAATACACAAAACAGATTTTATTCTAGTATTATTATTTATTAATTATGAACTGTAAACCTACCTTTGTCCCACCCTGTATAAACAGCTAAGCATTATGGAAGCATAAGAAAGTTTTATTTATTTTTGTCACCTGATTCATTGATTCTCTCTGTGATACTGCATCTCTCTGTGAACCAGGGCATGGTTCACATAGCAAATTGCAGGAAGAGGAAAAAAAGAGTTCTTACCTCATTGTGTTCTCATTAGCAAATGAGACTTGACCTCTTTTCCTGGTCCAAGTGCAAACTGCCATAGCTGGTATTATCAGCCTACTCACCACCATGGTTCTTCAGAAACATCCTTGTACCTCAAGGCAACAGCACTTTGGATTTCCAAACCCAAACCCAGGTGGCACATTCCATTCTACAATTTTCCAACTGGCACTAATTCAGGGGGAGATGTTGTTCATCAGAATAGGCACTAAGAACTGAATTTTGGCAGGTTGGAGGAAGGAAGAACTGGCACTTTCCATAGCCTCCTAGTTACACCAAAGTTTAGCAACATGGAACCACACATGTTCTGAATGGAAAAATGGACATTAGATACTATCGCTCATTTTTATAGGTGAAGAAACTGAGGCTTAAAGAGGAAAAGTTATCCAACATCTTGTGGTGGGAACCCTGTGGGAAATGCTGATCTCTTCTCAAATCCAACGCTCTTTCTGTTACACTAAGTTTAGTCCAGAAGGGATCCAGATGGAAGGTCATGCCTTAGTATAGAAGCACAACATATATGGTGCTGTTCTGACTCTCTTCTGCTCAGTGAATTTGTCCATCTTTTCAGTTACCTCTAACGATCCACCGAGATGCTCCTCATATTCAATGAGCCCAAAAGAGTAGTTTTAAAAACCAACCCAAACTGATTTGCCTGAAAACCCAGTATACTTTATCCTTAGTGTTTGGATATATTCCTTTGAAAAGGAGTGTATCATTCAGTACTGTTATAATAAAATGTATTGTATAAAAATTTAAAAATATTCTCATCATTTATTCTTTTAAAAAGATTCATTAGGTTAGGTACCTACTTTTGCCCAGCAGTGTGCAAAGCACTGGTTGGTGGGGTTGAAAGTAAAGACTATAGGCTTTGTCCTAGCTCCGGCACAAAGAATAAAAATAAAAGTGTTATCAGAAATATAGCAGATTATTAATTCCAGAGTCCAAACACCAGAATTATATTAACTACAGTCAAATTAATAAGTAATATTTGTTAAGTACTTAGTAAGCAATGGTTGCTGTGCTGATATTACACATCTTATTTCATTTAATCCTCACATCAATCAAATAAGGGAGGTAATACTAGCTCCTAATCTTACAGATAAGATAGATAGTATAGATAAAATAATCTTACAGCAAAGGCTCAGAGAGATTAACTTGTTCAAAGTCATATAACTACTGAGTGGGTGAATTCAGGATTCAAACCTTACAAACTGACTCCATAACAGATCTTATTAACCACTTCACAATACTTCTAAAATATGGAATTATTCAAAAAATAATTTTAAAAGATGATTCATTTTTTTAAATGTCACAAGACACTAATAATTTCTAAACTATTCATTTTTATGCATGCTTTATTTTAGATTAAATAAAATTTTGTAATAAAAAACAATTGAGAGTAACAATTTGTTACTACTTTAAAATGGCTTCCTAGGAAGTATGGCTTCCTTGAAGTAAGAAACATCCAAATCTGTAGAGAATTTTCGTAAGAGTTTATTTGAGTCATACTGACAACACTGCCTGGGAGCAAGATCTCAAGTGCTCTAGAGAATGACAGTTTTGCAGTTTCATTTATGCACTTGGAATGAAAGAAGGAGCATAATGTAGATTATTATGTAAAGGTGGGAGAAAAGCAAGGTACAGGATAGTTATCACGATTATGTACTCCCTTAAGGGTGGTTATGCCTTCCTTGAGAGGTCTGAAAAAAAGTATTATTTCTGGCATTTCGAAGGTATGTTATCCTAGATGCACAAAAATAATAAACAGGGTTTGCTTAAAAAATCTTTTACTGGGGGATAAATGGTAATGGGAAAAATACAGTTAAAAATAAGATGATCATAAATAAATAAACATTCAATAAATACCTTTTACTAAAGCAGTTGTAGGCCTTGGGCATGACTACCCACCATGACCTGCCCATTTAGGAATTTATGATCAGATCACCCCATAAGTTTTCTTTTGGTCACCAAACTTATACATAAGCCCTTTTTCATCCACAACTTTTGTAATAAAAATATAGTTTTAAAAAAGGATACTTATATAATACAGTACAGAAAACCAACACCTGTAGATATGATTTGGTAACTTAATAATTGGCCATTATAAATATTAATCTTCTCCTTATTTCTCACAACTGCTTTTACAGAAAAATCTTTTCTTCACCAGGCTTCTAAATAACTCTCAAACTCTTGAAATTAAAGTTTTAAGTTTCCTTTTAGTTAAGACATATATACTTTAAATTCCTTTATTTCTTTTAGCACACTTTACAAGATAAAACACCTCTTTAAAATTACTTGTGTTCAATGGGGATTTGTTGTTTGACGCATATAGAGATTCAGTTTGGCAAGATTGAGTTCTGGAGTCTGGTTGCACAATACTGTGACTATCTTAGCACTACTAAATTGTACACTTAAAAATGGTTAAATGGTTAAAATGGTTAAATTTTTATGTTATGTGTGTTTTACCACAATTAAAAATAAAAAATTCATTGTAGTCTTTTAGAGTTAGGATACTTACAACTTCAAAGATATTGATTTAGAACAGATCAGGTCTCAAACATTCTACATATATGATTTTCCTGTTTGTGCTATCATATAGAGAAAGGAATGATAAATTCTGATTATAGGATGAATGGGAGAAATTTTGAGTAGCTTTGAAATTCATGTGGATTATATTTTCCTCATATGTGAATAAAGAGGTTTGACCACATGGTTTCTGAAGGCATTTCCAGGCTCTGGCAGTATCTGAAATAAACAGTAAGATTTCAATATGTGGATGTGGTATGGAAAGGGTATTTCAAGTAGAGAGTGACTTAAACAAAAGTACTGCAGCAAGGAAGTGTAATTTACAAAGCCATGCTAAGTGGTGGTGCAGTTATAGTATAATATAGGATATGCTTATGGCAGAGAGGAAGTGACAGGGCAGTGGGGATAAGGCTAAAAAGGTATGATGGAGCTAGTTCTTGCTTCCTGGTTTGCTAGTAACCAGGAGAGGGCCTCTGAAGACCTGTGTAGCCAGTAATTTGGAATTTGGGGAATAATAAAACAGAAATCTTGACAGTAATCTTGAAAAGAGATTTCTACTTAAATGTTTTTTCTCAGGTTCTATATTCTGTACTTTGATGATTTTCATAAAGCTAAAATCCTGAGGCCAACAGTTTTCCCTTTCTGTCAACGATTCTGATACATGACTGTGTTTCTTGAATGGCTCAAAGACCTAGTAGTCTTGTCTATCGTTCATATGAAGGTAACTTTTTTAAAAAAATTGATTTTAGAGAGAGAGAGAAACATCAAAGTGTTGTTTCACTTATTTATGTACTCATCGGTTGCTTCTTGTACGTGCCCTGACCAGGGGATCAAACCTGCACCCTTGATGTATCAGGATGAGGCTCTAACCAACCAGATACCCAGCCAGGGCCATGTGTAGGAAAGTTAAAACTAGGTCATCAAATCCCACCTCCCAACCCAATGCAAGCAAGAATCTATTCTATAATATTCATAACAAGGCGTCATCAGAAAAATTACTGTTTTTCAAGGGTATGTGTGTATTTGTGTGTGTTTCCAGTCTCAGAAAGCTGGTTTTTAAACTGTGCTGAAATTTGTTGTCTTGAAGTTTGCTGTTCGGATTTAATTTAACTTTTTTTTTCAATTGCAGTTTACAGCCAATATTATTTTGTATTACTTTCAGGTGTACAGCATATTGGTTAGACCATCATATACTTCATAGTGTTCCCCTGATATTTCCAGGACCCACCTAGCACCATACATAGTTATTAGAATTTTATTGACTCCATTTCCTATGCTGTACTTTACATCCCCATAATTATTTTGTAACTACCAATCTGCATTTCTCAATCCCTTCACCTTTCCCCTCATTTCCCAATCCTCACCCCCTCCAGGCAACCATTAGTCTGTTCTCTGTATCTATGAGTCTGTTTCTGTTTTGTTTGTTCACTTATATTATTCTTTAGATTCCATATATTAATGACATCAGATGGTATGGCTTTCTCTGACTGATTTATTTCACTTAGCACAATACCTCCTAGGTTCATCCATGCTGTCACAAATGGTAAGATTCCATCTATTCTATGGTCAGGCAATATTCCATTGTATATATGTACCACAACTTTTTTATCTACTCATTTATTGATGGGCACTGGAGTTGCTTCCATATCTTGGGTAGTCTAAATGACGCTGCAATGAACATAAAGGTGCATATGTTCTTTGAATTAGTGTTTTGTTTACCCTCACTCTTGAATGAAGATTTAATTAGGTGAAAAACTGTAGATTGAGTGGATTTGTTTCCCCCTCCTGGCTTTTAAGGACATTATTCCTTTGTTTATTTTGCCGCCATTTTTAGTTTAATTGTGATTTCTTGTAGGGTATCTCTTTTATTACTGGATGCTCATAAGAACTACTTTTTTTTTTTGTTTTGATTTGTTTTGTTTTTCTGCTAGGGACCTGGCCTGCAACCCAGGCATGTGCCCTTGAATGGGAATCGAACCAGCAACCCTTTGGTTCACAGGCCAGTGCTCAATCCACTGAGCCACACCAGCCAGGGCAAGAACTATGTTTTGTCCTTCCTGTTATTCAGTTTCACGATGATATGTCTAGAAGTGGCTTTATGTTAATTTATCCTTTAGAACTCCGTATGCTTCTTAATTGAGAGGTCTTTTGTCAGTTTTTGAAAATTTTCAACCATTACCCTGAATATTGCCTCTTCCCCATTCTCTCTCTTCTCTCCTTCTAGAATGATTATTAAGCATATATTGGATCTTCACATTCTATCCTCATGTCTATTAACCTTGCTCTCATATTTTACCTCTCTTTATGAAGCATCATGGGTAATTTCTGCCTTATACTCCAGTCACCAATTTTCTTTTCAGCAGTGTCTAATCTCCCAGTTAATGGCAGTGGCCATTACCTGGTTTACTATGGTTTTAATTCCAATGCTCTATGTTTTTATTTCTAGAAATTCCATTTGTCATATCTGCCTTATATTATTCATGATATCTAGTTCTATCCTTTGATTTTTAATTTTCTTTGTCCTTAATCATTAGATCTTTTATCATCTTAAGAGGATTTTGTGTTTTCTTTGGCTAGGCACCCTGGGCATACTATTTATGTTATTAATCACATGTAGTACACATCCAAACTCCAAACCCAACTGAGGATAGATCTGTAGTTTTGGATTCTCAAAAAGGGACTCCCCCTCTCCCCAACACCCCCCCATCTACAAGATAGCCTGAGATACACAACTTTCTTGCGTCCATATATTATGAGATTTTTTTTCTATCCATCATTTTACTGAATGTCCCAGTTTCACGTACAGGTCTTAGTTTAATGCCTGTCTTGTGAAGACTCAAGTCTTCATCTCCTTTTCCTGTGTGGGTATTAAAATTCAAGCCCCAAAGTTACCAAAACAGATACCCCAAGAGGCTTGATACAACATCATCTCATAGACTTACAGTCTGTCTTCATTTTTAGCCTCTGGAGAGTTCCTCACTTTGTTGCAAGCTCAGTTATGTATCTTAAAGAACATTTTTATTTTTTATTCAGAGCCACTGGGAGTTCAGATGGTGAAGGATTTACAAGTTAGAGTTCAACTTACTGCTGGAAACAGAAGTGAGATTGTTGTCTTTTTCTGAGCTTCAGATAAGAAGCTCAAAAGCATATTGTAATTTAGCAAACATTCATTGGTAACTTACCGTGATGATTAAATTTTATGTGTAAACTTGGCTAGTCTATGATGCCCTGTCTTTGGTCAAACACTTAGTCCATATATTGCAGTGAAGGCATTTTGTAGATGTGACTAATATCAAAAATTAGTTGACTTTAAATAAAGGAGATTACTCTTGACAATCTGTGTAAGCCTTAAAACTGACATTTCCCAAAGACGATGGAATTATGCCTTAGGACTAACAGGAATCCTACTTGAGTAGATCTCCAACCTGCTGGCCTGCCCTACAGATTTCAGACTCAAGTCTGCAATATCAGCTCTTTCCCAAGTCCCTAGCCTGTGGCCTGCCCTGCAGATTTCAGACTTGCCAGCAGTCATATAAGCCAATTCCTTAAAATATATATCCTATTGGTTTTGTTTCTCTGGAGAACCCTAACTGATAATGCTCACTATGAATGAGAACCTCTGAGGGACAAAAAGATGAGTAGGTTCAATCCCTTTTCTTGTCCTCACAGAATTAATGTGTAGTCTAGTGGTAGACAAATAGTTATAAAAAAATGTAGACTCGAGGTACTATAATAATACAAAAAGTTATCTGTTTATCTATCCCACAAATATTTATTAAGCATCTACTATTAGTGAGATGCTAGATGCTAGAAATAGAAAATAAAAGGCATAGAACATCGTCTAGTATGTCAGTCAGGTACAAATAGGTAAAATATAGGATGTAAGTGCAAAGATAAAGATAGATATATTCTATTATGGGGGTAACCTGACTCAGTGTGGCTGGATCGGGGCCATTTTGATAGAAGTGATGTCTAAGCCCATCCTAAATTTAAATAGGAAGTAGCCAGGCAAAAGTGAAGTAAAAATTAGGACAGGGAATTCTGGGCAAATGGACAGCATAAGTAAAGGCACGGAAGTGAGAGACAACATGGCATGTACATAAATTAGGCAGGGAATGATGGGAGACGAGGCTAAACACTTAGAATTCTACAACAGAGGGAGACTGTGTAAGGCTGAAAATTGAGAATGCCTTCTTGAAAAGGTGGCATTTAAAAGCTTGACCCGAAAAGATGGGTAATATTTTGATAGGTGAAGATGAGGAGGAAGGAGACAAAACACAGTGTTCTCAGAGAAAACATAGAATACATGAACGGGACACTGGGCAGAAAGAATAGAGATAGACTATGACCAGACCACAGAGAGCTTTGAATGATTGATGGCTCTCAGAGTAGAGAATTAGATGTATTACCTCAGGTAGAGGCTAGAGGCCTGTGAAAAACAGAAGATAATGAGGAAATTGCGGTTATAAATACCTACCACCTCCAAGGGCTTGGAAGGCCCTGAAAGACACACCTGGCCATGGCATTCAGCTGCCTCTGAAAGACACAGCCAGACTAGCCAAGGGACAGGAAACATCTGTGCCACCATGACCTGCCTGAATCCGCTCTCTCCCTATCCATCTTGGCACTACAAACACTGGGAACAGAACAAAGGCTAAAACAAGCCCCAGCCTGGGTTCTAGAGAAAAACAATAACAAGAGGGGGCCAAACTGATTTACTAGAGGGGAAGAAGAGGAGGACCCTGTCAGATCTCACCAAGGAGAATAAAATAAAAGACTCATTGTTACTGTTTTCTCCTCTTGCGAAATGAGGCTCTAAACAGCAAATTGTGGTTAACAGAACACTGGCCTGGAAAGGAAACCTAGGTTCTAGTCCAGATCCTTTCACTAGCTTGCTGTATAGATTAGGCAAGTTGTTTCACTTCTCTAGGTCTTGGTTAACCCATTTATTGTGAGGGAGTTGAACTAGACTAGTGTGGTTCTCAAATCATGTTCTGTGGAGTCCTCAGATTATCTCTTGGAACCCCTAATCTCATTTTAATGAAAGCAGCTCCATTTTCAACAGTTTATATATAGGGTTTTGCCTACTTTGGGGCTTTGTTTGAAAAAAAGAATTCAGCTACTTTAAAAATGTGAAGACCCCTGGACTTGAATCTTCATGATCTCTTTTAGTTTCCGGGGGTCTATAACTTTGTGGTTTCATGATAATTTGCTATTAGGGAGTTCCTACCTTAAGATCATATTGGGTCTGGGGTTGCATAAGACACTCATGGTGGAGGGAAGGTCCAGAGAAAGCAAAAGCAGGTATACAGGTGGGGAGAGGAAATGAATCTGGAAAAAACATCAGGTATCAAAAAAGTCGGCAATTAAAGAGCTAAGACTAATAGACTCCAAAGTCTTTCCTGACATATGTAAAAATCAGAC
Source organism: Trachops cirrhosus (assembly GCA_028533065.1). Taxonomy (NCBI): domain Eukaryota; kingdom Metazoa; phylum Chordata; class Mammalia; order Chiroptera; family Phyllostomidae; genus Trachops; species Trachops cirrhosus. The sequence goes on from CM052544.1 coordinate 35,765,194, forward strand.
AACCTTTCAAATAATGAGTGAAGAAAGGGTTTCTGGAAAGAACCGTGAAAATATGCCTAAAATTCTATTTGTTTTCCTGCAAATACGTAAAACCACAAATAACAAGGGTTGCTTATATGTGCCACAGCATAGCTCTGTAACAAAAACTGTTGTTGGAGAAAAAAATCACTAATTTGGAGGAAAAAAGAGCTGGCAAGGTATACAGGAAAAGCTTATTTATTTGTTCAGTTATTATAAATTCATCAAATTTCTGCTAGGGACCAGATACTGCTAGGTTGCTGGGATTATAGAAATGAATAAAACACTATCTTTGTACTCAAGGAGCACAAAATTTAACAGAAGATAGACTCATCAGTAAAATGAGATGGGAAGCTCATGTTCAAAAGAGCTGAATGTTCACAGAACAGGAAACATACAGTTCAGGGTACTCTAGCTGATTTCAAAAAATAGCTAGAGAAGAAGATATTTTTTTTTTTACCTGACCAAAGGATACCTGATAATTACACAGAAAAGAAGCTTGCTTCTCTAAGGATGAAAGAAGGGGAAAATAAAGAGATCCAAAAGAAAATAGAGAAGACAGAAATGAAGGTTAGAAAACCAGAGCTGAAGGGTGGGGGAAAATGGAGATTGTGAGGCGCTGTGCTGTTCAATAGAGTAGCATCAGCCACATGTGGTTACTGGGCACCTGAAATGTGGCTAGTGCAAATTCACATGTACTATGAGGCAAAATACACATCTAGCTTCAAAGATTTAGTGAAAGAATGTAAATCTCAAAAAGTGTAAATCTCTCTTTAATAACTTGTTTCATATTAACTATATTTTGAAATAAGAGTATTTTGGACATATTGTGCTAAATAAAATATATCATTAATTTTACCTATTTCCTTTTACCTTTTTTTAATACTGTGGCTACTAGATGATTTAAAATTTCACCTAAGGCTCACATTTGCAATATGCACTACATTTTTATCAGAGAGTGCTGGGTTAAACTTTTGCCAAGCCCAAAGAATAAAATGACAGTATATCTCTATAACCAAAATCCTTAGGATAAAATATGGACCCTCAAACTTCACCACACTCTACCAAAATACACTTAAAAAAAGATTTTATTTATTTATTTTTAGAGAGAGGGTAATGGAGGGAGAAAGTGAGAAAGAGAAGCATTAATGTATAGTTGCCTCTCATGTGCCCCCAACTGGGGACCAACCCACAACCCAGGGATGTGCCCTGACTGGGAATCAAACCAGCAACTCTTTGGTTCACAGGCCAGCACTCAATCCACTGAGCCACACTAGCCAGGGCCCAAAATATACTTTATATAGGGCAAATAGCATACCGGCTACTTAACAGTCTTTCATCAGTTGAGGTCTATGACAGAGGGAGGAGAATGGAAAAAGTCATTTAATTTTGCGCCTAAACTACAAAAGTCTGTTTCATCGCAAACACATGAGACTTTGAGCAAGGCTTTTTCATCTCTCTATGCCTGTTTCCTCATATGTAAACTGGAAAGATTTCTTTCTACCTGTGGTTGTATTTTAATTTGTTTTCCAACGTTTCTCATATCTCACTTGACCCTTACTACAAAGCAGGTTGAAGATGATTATTACTGTTTCAAGAGTAAACTAAGACCAAAAAAAAAAAGTTCATTATCTCATGAACATAAAACTGAGCCTTTGAAGCTGGATCTTTTCACTGTAAAGTCATTACTCTTTCCATTACTCCATGCTACTGCTTCCTGCTCTTACTTTTCATTTAGCTCTTCATATATATACACATAATGTATATGTATATATATGTATATGTATATATGTGTGTGTATATATATATCCCTCTCCCTAACCAAACTAAGTTCTTGAATGCAATATCCATGTCATATTTATCTCTGTAACCATCATATCATCTAACACTCCCCATGAAGTAGAAGCTCAGAATTAAGACTAAGTAAAATGTGACATTGATGGCCAAGACAGGAAGACCTAGGAATCCCCGTTTTCCAGCTTACTGCAGAAGGCTGACTTCAGAAGGGCAAAAGGTAGAAAATATACAGACACAGGGGACAGGATTTAAAACTTGACAACTCTAAGTGAAACCCCAAGGCAGAAGTTTTAGCAGTTTATATAACAGATTCTGGCACTACCCACTCATATCATCCAGAGTGCTGTTGGTTCCCATTCCCCAATTTATTTGGGAGGGTGGGCTGGGTTGTAGTTAGTTTTTGGTCTCTTGGGCCTTTATAAACAATAAATGGTGAGATCTTATATGAGTCGCCCTGAGTGGTACAAAATCCAGAGCAGTATATCTAAAGTAATTTCCAGCATTTTCTTGTAGCTTTTAAGACCAGATTTAAAGAAAATAAAATATTTCTTTTCCTTAAAGATTATACCTTAGTAAGGTGCAATTTAGAAACTGAATCAGTTTATCTCAACATTGAATCAAAGCAACTAGCGAAGCTGTCATTCAGGGAGACCCCCCAAAATGGAATTTATTTATAAAAAATTGTATTTTTATTTTTACATGTTTAAACTTCATTCACCTTCAAAGAACTCTCCATCTGATGCAATACACCAGTTGAGACTTTCTTTTCCACTGCTCAAAAGAGTTTCTGAACTTGACAATTTTTATGTCTTTTAGTGCTTCTGCTATTTTTTTGTTTCAACTTATCCATATCAGTAAAACTTCTCCCTTTATGGACTTTTTTCATCCAGAGAAACAAAAAAATGTCACTAGGGGCAAGATAGGGTGAATAGAGAAGGTGGGGTATGGGGGTCATGTCGTTTTTGGTCAGAAACTGCTGAATACTGAGCACAGTGTGAGCAGTTACCCTGGTAAACCACCCATTATGGAATGGGCAAATGCATTGAAAGAATCTTCAAAAAATATTTGCTGAAGCCAAACTCAGCCCCTCAAAACAATGCCAGCCGGTACACTGATACAGATGGGTTCCTAGAACATTCACCTGGTGGGGGAAGCCTGTTCTACAAGGGGCCCACCTTCATATATGCTGAATGACTCAGTAGTCATTACCTGGAAGAAACTGCTTTGTAGTTTTCTCTAGGAACAAAGTAGATCCAATGATCTTGTACTTGGATGTTTTTGTGAGCAAGGAGAAATCACAGTGAGTGAGTCTTTTTACATATCCAAGAAAGTGAGGGAAGGGGCCATATGGTTGTAACTAACTGCACTGACTTTATATAACTTCTAGTCAATATATTTAATCTATAAAAAATTCTTGGGTGACATTGAAACTACAATGACTTCTGCTTCCCTCTGGGGTTAAACTGTAATCAAGAATGCCCTTCATGCACACCTGTGTGTGTGGGAGGGGCACAACGGTTTTGCTAACCAAAAACTCAGGGAATATACTGATAGAACAGCACAACTGGACCCAGCATGTCACACAAGTAGAAGGCAGCTTAGAGTGGAGAATTCAGGTGAACTTCCTGCAAGAGAGTGGCAGGCTTGGGTCTAGAAGGCAGGAGCTGAATGCCTGAGATTTGCTGCAGTCAGCCAGAGACTCACAGACAGGAGAGCTCAACCCCCCACCTGCAGGATTATAGACTCTGTGGACTGGTGAGGCCAGCCTCTGGAGTTTCAAGCTACATACGTTCCTTCAGGGGAAAGAAGAAAAAGTGCTGATAGGGCCCTTCACCAGACACTACTTGCCAAACACTACATGCTACACAGCTCCTCAGGCCCTGATTTACTAAACCCAACAGAGCAAAGAAAATAGAGATAGGTGCAAGAAGACTCTATTTTCTTTCCTGCATAGCTGTTTCATATCCTTCAAGTTTGGGCATAATATGGCACCAGGTTTTATTATATAGCTTATTTCAAATCTCATATATTGCTCTTCCCTTCTCTTACGCCATACTACCTCCTTCCTCCCTCTTCATATTTTTGTCTTAAATTCTATTTTCTCTCTTGCTACGACTTGTTTCTATTCTGCACTCTTACTACTGCTACCCGCTCCAGCCTCTCAAAACCATTTGTGATTGTCATTAGTCATCTCACATTCTTTCTCCTGTTCTTAAAATACCCTTATTCTCACTTCACCTTTATCAATCTTTGCTCGTAGGTTGTGCATAAGGTGGTTGTTATTACAGTTCTTCAATCTTATTTCTAGATAGTGACTCATTTGTATTTCAAATTCCAAATTTCAGTGTTCCCTCTCCTACTCTACTTTGCCTTCCTCCTGCTCTTTCCTTTTCTTTTTGGTTTTAAACATTAATTTTTCCCTGTCTTAGCCAAGTCTTCATCCCATACACTTAGTATTCCTTCTCCCTTGATTCTCTCAACATAACTTCTCTTTCCTCTAGGCATCTCTTAAGCTCTTCTTGTCTTTCCTTCTGCCTTCTTATTCTCATCCCACCTATACAAATCTTAGCTCATCGATTATTGATATTTCTGTGGTGGAGCTTTTTCTGCAATTAGGCCCATGTTATTTTATATATACAGGGTCCAGCAGAAGTAATGCCTGCTTGAGTGTGGTTGGTAGGGTAATGATATGGGTGTAAGAATTTATAGTTTTAATTTGACATTTCACCGAAAATGTCATATGGTGTGCTTGAGGGTGATATTGCTATGTTACAGAATTACATGTGTATGACTTTGTAATAAAGAAGGGGCATTATTTGTGCCAGATACTGTATATATTTTTGTTGTGCTTGTCTGTTTTTTCTCACTAGATACATACATATATTTTTT
>CM052544.1:35770397-35796235 GCA_028533065.1 Trachops cirrhosus
GGGGGGTAATGGGACAACTGCAATAGCATAATCAATACAATACATTAAAAAATTTTTAAAAAGTGGGCAAAGAACCTGAACAGACACTTCTCCAAGGAGGACATACATAGGACCCAGAGACATATGAAAGGATGCTCAACATCACTAGCCATCAGAGAGATGCAAATTAAAACCACAATGAGATACCACCTCACACTGGTCAGAATGCCCATCATTAACAAATCAACAAACAACAAGTGTTGGCGAGGTTGTGGAGAAAAGGGAACCCTAGTACACTGTTGGTGGGAATGCAGACTAGTTCAGCCTCTGTGGAAAACAGCATACATTTCCTCAAAAAACTAAAAATGGAACTGCATTTTGATTCAGTGGTTCCACTGCTGGAGTTATACGCTAAGAATCCTGAAACACTAATTCAAAAGAACCTATGCTCCTCTGTGTTCATAGCAGCATTACTTACAATAGCCAAGTGCTGAGAACAGCCTAAGTGACCACCAGTAAATGAGTAGATCAAAAAAGCATGGTACGTTTACACAATGGACTACTATGCCGCAGAAAGAAGGAACTCCTACCCTTAGCGAAAATGAGGATGGAACCAAAGAGTATTATGCTGGAAATAATTCAGGCAGTGAAAGACGAATACCATATGATCTCACCTAAAAGTGGAACCTAATGAACGAAACAAACAAGTGAGCAAAATATAACCAGAGACATGGAACTAAAGAACAAACTGACAGTAACCAGAGGGGTGGAGGTAGGGCAATAACAACCGAAAGAAGGGGGGCCAAGTCAAAGAACATGTATAAAGGAAACATGGACATGAACAACAGGTACAGATTGACATGGGGGCAGGGGAGAGCAATGGAGGGGAAACTGGGACAACTGTAGGACAACAATAAATAAATAAATAAAACAAATAAATAAATAAAATCTAAGAAAGGGAGAAAAAAGAATTCTCTCAATTTTAGAGTTTATAGCAACATTTGTTATCAGCAAGGGGGAACTCTCTCTAAAACATCAGGACCTCTTCTGAGAATATTCATCATGAAGGATAGCTGTTATTTAATGCCTCCTCCACTCTTTCTCCACAAAACATGGAGCTCACTTTGGATCCCAAGGTCTCACAAGACTAGAAAAGGGTTAGGAGGATGGTGACTACTAAAGTCAAACCTAATGCAGTGGATATTCTGGCCTCTCTGAGCAAAGAGCTTTCCAGCAAAAATGTATTTGCCAACAGATCACTGACCAATCACAGAACTAGGATGAGGCCACAGCCACTATTCTTTCAATTAAATTTTCTCTCCCGTTGTATTCCTAGCTACTTTTCCCTTTTCCTCTTAACTGTGACCCCATTCTCTTCCCCTATTTTCCTAATCTTCTCTGACCATGCTCCCCATTTCCCTGCTGGTGATTAGAAATACAGCATCCCCACAAAAATCCCTAGTTTCAAGCCCAGAAATATGATTAAGGAAAAGTTTTTCATTTCCTTTCTGCCCAGGAGTTCAGGAAGATACACAGTTTTTGCTGTCTGGCGCTATCAATACATTATCGCTACTCTTTGATTTATCTAGCCATCTCTCAAAAAATAAAAAAGCTGATATAGCCCCACAAATCAGCTAAGAAACTTAGTCTATTTTTCTGGATTATCATTAACCCCTGATCCCGACTCAAGGACTCATTTGGAGCCTTGACACTTTTGGCTGAGAAATGTGTAGTTAAAAAGACAGGCACTCCCCTCAAAGTGAAGTAACTATTTCAATTTAATTCTTTAAAAATTACTGAATATCTCTTTTCTGCTAAGGAGGTACTATACTAGGAGATGGGCATATAGAGATGAGCAAGTCTAGACCCCTCTCTGAGGAAGCCAACAATTACCCAACTTATCAAAAGTTCTCAGAATGTCCGCTATGCATGATTCAACTCTCAACCCCTAGTGGTATATAACCTCTAGGGGAAAAAGAGTGGTGTTCTGGGGAGCAAAATAATACTTCCAAAATATAATTTCTCATCCTAATCAAAAATTAAGGAGACAAACATCAAATATCTCAGCCAGAAACCCTCAGGATTTAAGTTCTTATGTAAACTGGAACTCTGGGTTCCTTGCATAAATTTCCCAGTCACCTGTTGTTTTAGAAGGACCTTAGAACATTTTTAGGTTACTAAAAATGCAGATGAATAATGGATTAAGGAGGTCTTTAACACTGGAGATTCCTGAACTCTGGAAATTTTTCACTTGACTTATGGTACAAAAATTTATTTTTCACAGCAGATATTCTTGGAAGCCTTTTTATAGGAAAAGTAGAAAAATAATCAGAGGTATGAAGGTGAAACTGTTCATATGCCACTACTGAGAACTGGCTGTGGGCTCTCTTTCCCTCAGAGTTGATTTTACTTCCAGGGTGAGGTTCTAAAGTAGGCAGTTGTCCATACAGCAGGATTCAAGGGGTGAAATAAGTCCATGCCTTCTGACACTCAACCACTAATTTCTTTAGGTCTTAAAGATCAGGCACTCCTGGTCCCAATTCTGGCTCTACCGATTATCAATTGTTTGACATTTCACAAGTCACTTACCTGACTGAGTCTACTCTAGAATACAAGTCTCTTACCTTCCAATCAACTGTCCTTTCTGCAAAAATGCCTTTGTTCAGATAAAAATTAGGTGATTCTTTGTAAAGGTAAAGGTGAAATTTTTCCAGACACTAAGACTTTTGTCCAACAGAAATAGGTTCAGTAATTAGGGATAAAATTGGGGACTGATATACAAATTTTGGGAGGCTTATATAGAAGAGAGGCTCTGGATGACAACATAGAGTAACAGACTGTCACAGGATTTAGGGTTAATAGAAAGTTGTCATGGCACCTTGGAACTTGATGAGTGAAGTTCTACTACATTCATCTTTTCCAGCATTTGCCTTTATCTCACACTGCTCAGTTTATAAGGCTGAGGAGAAGGTGGGTGGGAGAACATGATTCAAGAGGAACAATTAGGTTTCCCAATTTGGCTTCTTTCCCCCCCTTAACATTTTATTATGAAGAATTTCAAACACAGCAAAACTGAGAGTTGAAAGAATGTAAAGAACCCACCACCTAGATTCTACCATCAACATTATACCATACTTGCTTTGTGACATAGCTATCCAACTTAATCCATCTTTTTAAAATAAATGTCAAAATAAATTGCAAAATCAGTACACCTCCCTCTAAATGGTTTAGCATGAATATCATTAAGTAAATTTAATATTGATTATTTTTTTTCACTTTTTTTTTGCTTTTAATGGCAGAAATTTATTCTCTCATACTTCTGGAGGCTAGGCATCCAAAATCAAAGTGGTAGCAGGGTCGTGCTCCCTTCACATGCTCTAGGGAAAGATCCTTGTCTATTCCCAGCTTCTGGTGGTTCTTGGCATTTCTTGGCTTATAGATGCATCACTCCAATCTCTTCACATGGCAGTCTTCCCTCTGTGTGGCTTTCTCTTCTCTTCTTGTAAGGATAGAGCCATTGAATTAGAGCCCACCCTAATCCAGCAATGAAGTTACTGGATTAGTAATGGTGGAGACTTGAAGTCCATGATCACATGTTAACAGGTTACTTCTGAGCCCTGTCTCCTTGACTCATAAATAGCTGTCTTCTCTATGCATCTTCACATTGTTTTCTTTCTGTGTCTTGTTTTTCTCTTTTAATATAATATTTACATGCAAATAATGTTCCAAATTAAGTGTATTTGCTCAGTTCTGACAAGAGCTCCTATGTAACTCAACCCCTATATGCATATAGAACATTACTATCACCCAAGAAAACTTCCTCATACCCCTTTCCCATCAATCTCCACTCCCAGAGGCCATTGTTGATAATTGTTTTCCATAATAAATTAGTTTTGCCTCTTCTAGAATGTCATATAAATGAAATCATACAGTAAGGCTTTTTTTCCACTCAGCATAATCTTTTAAAGATTATTCATGATGCTCTAAGCATCCGTAATTTGTTCCTTTTTCTTGCTGAATAATATTCTAGTAAATGAATACAAGAGTTTGTTTATGTAGTCTCCATTGATGGGCAAGTAGGATGTTTCCACTTTGGAGCTATTATGAATAAAGTTGCCATCAACATTCTTGTATGAGTCCTTTTTGTAAATGCATGTTGGTTTCATTTTTATTTTACTGTGTACTGACCCTAACCACAGAACAGGCTTCTCAAGTTCATATGAAAACTATTTGATCTAAGTTTTGTTGACTACAGGAAAAATATTAAAAAATTAGAATTTAATCAAAAGAGTGCTAAACCTCTAGTGAGAAAAGCTGAACTCTAACTGAAATTGTGTGAGCCCTCAATAAGTCATTAAACTCTCTGAGAGCCTCAGTGTCCTTATCTGTAAAATAAAATATTTCTGGTAACTTGGTAATAAAAGAATAAAATTAGCTGTAAAAAGCACTTTACAAATTGTAAAGTGAAAATAAAAGATATATGTCAGAATATCTTTCTCACACTGGGGCTAATGTGTACTGCTAGTTAGGTGAAGTAGTAGTAGGCAATGAGTAACATTTTTTTTCTATCCTCACCCCAAGGACATGCTTACTGATTTTTAGAGAGAGGAGAAGGGAGGGGAGAAAGAGAGAGAGAGAGAGAGGAACACTGATGTGAGAGAGAAACATCAACCGGTTACCCCTTGTACATACCCCAAATGGCACTGAACCCACAACTGAGGCATGTGCCCTGACCAGGAATGAACCTGTGACCTTTCAGTTTATGGGTGATGCTCCAACCAACTGAGCCACACCAGCCAGGGCATGAGTAGCATTTTTTTTAAAGAGGGAGAGAAATATTTCACAAAGGATATGATCTTAAATATAGCTAACTAAAAAATCCACAGACAAAAAGAGCTAATAAATGAATTCAGCAAAGTTGAAGGATGTAAGATCAACCTGCAAAATCAATTATATCTCTATACACTAATAATAAACAATTTGAAAACAAAATTAAGAAAGCAATTCCATTTATAATGGCATCAAAAAACCAAAATACTTAGCAATAAATTTAACTAAGAAGGAGCAAGACTTGTATACTGAAAACTATAAAAACTTTGCTGAAAGAATTTAAAGACAAACAAAATAAATGGAAAAACATAGTATTGTTTAGGTGGCCACACTTTCCAAAGTATTCTATAGATTCAATTCAATCCCTACTCAAAACCTAATGTCTTTCTTCAGAAATGAAAAGGCTGATCCAAATATTTATATGCAATTTCAAGGGGCTGTGAATAGCTAAAATAATATTGAAAAAGAAGAACAAAGTGGGTGGGCTCACAATCCAACTTACTATAAAGCCATAGTAATTAAGACAACTATAGTATTGGCATAAAAAATACATATAGATCAATGGAATAGAATGGAAAGTCCAAAAATAAGTCCATACATCTACAGTTCATTGATTTTAGACAATGATGCCAAAACAATTCAGTGGAGGATATAATAGTCTTTTCAAAAAATGATACTAGGACAACCAGATATCTGTTCACATGCAAAAGAGGGAAGCTGTACCTTTGCCTCATACTATATACAAAAATTAACTTTAAATGGATCATAGCATTAAATGTAAAATATAAAATATGAAACTGCTAAAAAAATAGGGATAAATCTTTATGACCTTGGATTAGACAATGGTTTTTTAAATATAGACCAAAAGCACAAGTAACTAAAGAAAAAACAAATTAAACTTCATTAAGAACTTTTGTGCATCAAAGAAATAAAAACACCACCAACAGAATGGGAGAAAATATTTGTAATACATATCTAATAAGGGTCTAGTATCCAGAATATATCAAAAAAACTCTTACAAGACTTCTGGCCAAGGTGGAGGTATAGGTAGACATGCTTTGCCTCTTTGCACAACCATAAGAAAGATCACAACTAACCTCGAAACAAAATACAACCAGAATTGCCAGAAAATCCAACTGTATGGAAGTCCAACAACCAAAGATTTTTTTATTTTTTTTTTAATTTATTATTGTTAAGTACAGTTGTCTCCATTTTTCCCCCAGCACTAACCCCGGTCCCATCCCTCCTGCCCTCCCACCCTCAATCCTACCCTCTTTGGCTATGTCCATGTGTGCTTTATATATATATGTTCCTTGATGACCTGTCCCCTATTTTTCCTCATTATCCCTCTCCCCTCTCCTCTCTAGTTATTGTCAGTTTGTTCTTTATTTCAGTGTCTCTGGTTATATTTTGCGTGCTTGTTTGTTTTGTTGATTTGGTTCCACTTATAGGTGAGATCATGTGGTATTTGTCTTTAACCACCTGGCTTATTTTACTTAGCATAATGTTCTCAGATCCATCCGTGCTATTGCGAAGCATAGGAGCTCCTTCATTCAAGAAGAAATATTCATTCATATAGGTAGTAGGGGCAGAAATGGAGAGTTGGGGCAGAGAAGACACAGGGCGAGGCGGTGACAGTGAGGTAGGGGAAGCCAGCAGAATGGGCAGTCCCAGATTCATGTGTGGCAGATAAAAACCAGGAGGGACACCTGGGGAATGAGCCATCCCAGCACCAGGCCAGACCATGAAGCCCAGGATTCCAGCATTGGGAATAATAAAGCCTCATAACTTCTGACTATAAAAACCAGAGTGGGCTGGGATTGCAGAAGAAACTGCCAGTCCATTTAAAGGACCCACACAGCCCTAGAACATACACAAATCTACCCACTCTGGGATTCAGCACTAGGGCAGCTGCTAGCAAGGCACCAGTCACATACAGGAAGTGGGGGAAGTGACTGGAAATTTCTGGTGGTGAGAGCCAAGCAAGTGGCATTGTTCCCTCTCCAATCCCTTCACCACATACAGTGTCACAAAGCAGCAAAGCAGGTTGTACCACTCTGGTGAATACCTAACTAACGCTCAGCCCCTTACAACATAAAAGGTGTGCCAAGACAAGGCAAAGCAGCTCTATCTAATACAGAGCAACAAACACAGGGAGGCTGCCAAATTGAGGAGACAAAGAAATATGGCCCAAATGAAAGGACAGATCAAAACCCCAGAAAAAGAACTAAGTGACATGGAGATAAGCAACCTATCAGATGCAGAGTTCAAAACATGGGTGGTAAGAATGCTTAGAGATCTCATTGAGTACAGCAAACCCATAAGGGAAGAAATGAAGGCTACACTAAGTGAAATAAAGAAAAATCCACAGGGAACCAATAGGGAAGGGAAGGAAGCTGGGGTTTAAATCAACAATTTGGAACATAAGGAAGAAATAAACAGTCAACCACTACAGAATGAAGAAACAAGAATTCAAAAAACAAAAGAGGATAGTATAATGAACCTCTGGGATATCTCCAAACATGCCAACATCTAAATAATAGGGGTGCCAGAAGGAGGAAAGAGAAAGAAAGAAATTGAAAACTTATTTGAAAAAATAATGAAAGAAAACTTCCCTCATTTGGTGAAGGATATAGACATACAAGTTCAGGAAGCACAGAGAATCCCAAACAAGTGGGACTCAAAGAGGGCAACACCAAGACACATCATAATTAAAATGCCAAAGGTTAAAGATAAAGAGAGAATCTTAAAAGCAGCAAGAGAAAAGAGTTACTACAAAGCAGTTCCCATAAGACTATCAGCTGATTTCTCAAAAGAAACTTTGCAGTCTAGAAGGGACTGGCAAGAAGTATTCAAAGTGATGAAAAGCAAGGACCTACAACCTAGAGTACTCTAGCCAACAAAGCCATCATTTAGAATGGGAGGGCAAAGTGCCCTTTATCTGCCTATATCTTATAGCCTTATCTGCCTATATCTGTAGTATGGATATACTACATTTTGTATATCCTTTAGAATATATACCCATATCCTATACGTCCCTTTAGGATATCCATTCCTTTAGGATATGGATATACATCCTAAAGGATATACAAAATGTAGTATATCCATACTACAGATACAGGCAGATAAGGCTATAAGATAAAGGCAGATAAAGGGCACTTTTGCCCTTTCGAATCAACAAAACCGAATCAACAAAACAAACAAGCAAGCAAAATATAACCAGAGACATTGAAATAAAGAACAAACTGACAATAACCAGAGAGGAAACATACAAGGAATGGATATACATTCCTTTAGGATATACAAAATGTAGTATACCCATACGATGAAATATTATTCAGCCATAAAAAGGAATGAAGTATTGATACATGCTACAACATGGATGAACCTTATAAACATGCTAAGTGAAAAAAGTCAGACACAAAAGACCACACTGCATGATTTCACTTATATTAAATATCCAGAATAAGGAAATCAATAAAACAGAATGCAGATTTGTAGTTGCCAGGGCTGGGGTATGAGGAAGTGGGGAGCAAATGCTTAATGGATACAGGATTTCCTTTTGGGGTAATAAAGATATCATGGAATGACATAGTGGTGATGGTTGCACACATTGTGAATGTACTAAATGCCACAAAGTTGTACACTTTAGAATGGTTAAAATGGTGAACTTTATATTAAGTGTATTTTACCCTAAATGTTTAAATTATACTGATTTATTTTTACAGAGGGAGAAAGGAGACAGAAAGAGAGGGAGAGAAATATCAATGTGTGATTGCCTCTAGCGTGTACCCCAACTAGGGACCTGGCCTGCAACCCAGACATGTACCCTGACTGGGAATCAAACTGGGGACCCTTTGGTCTGCAGGCCCGCGCTCAATCCACTGAGCCACACCAGCGAGGGCTACCCTAAATTTTTTTTAAAGAGGAGGGGTGAATGTGTCCTGTCTTTCTGAAGCATCACTTTTACTTAAAGGGTTTTTTTTTCCTTCTTCTATCAAAGACTTTTACCTTAAACAATTACAAATATTATGTTTGTAGAATGAAAAATTCACATATATTTAGAAATCAAAACAGAAGACTTCAAAATATTTCAAGTTAAGGCCAGCAGCTATTTGGGTTAAATATGTACTATCTTATAGAAATACTTTAGTGGGAAAAAATACTGCATGAGGATATCAATGCAGAGAACTAGAATGCCGATGTGGGGCACAATCATTCTTAAATGTGGAAGAGAGAAGGGTGAAATGCTTATTTAGGATGACAGACTACGATCACCACCACATAGCTTAGAACTTGCACAAAGCCCTTTGCACAAGAAAGTCCTGTCACTCAGAACTGGTAGTGATTACCCCTTGGACAGTTCTATTCATTTAAGGCCCAAATGAAATCTTATCTACTCTACAAAGCCTTCCTTGTTCATTACAGCCCATGATGATCATTCCTCTCTGGACCACCACAGAACTTATTATTTGTACCATAAGCATATACCATATACTAATTTGATATGACTTAACTCTTAAAATATTTTTTAAAAGTACAGGGAAAATATCCATGGAGGAACCTAAGGCATAATGAAATAGCTTTCACTTGGCGTCAAAAGAGATGGGTTCATGTTTTAGTCTGCTATTCATTAGTGGTGTGCTATGTATGACCCTGGCTAAACACATCTCTACCAGCTTTAGAGTCTTCATCTACAAAAATCTATGTAGTAATTAACAAAGACTATAGGGGTTACTGTGATAACTAAAAGAGAATTTTTTACATTTTGCAAACTGCCAAATACTGTACAAATATGAGACATTCTCAGTACTTATATTTTAATGAGTTAACAGTCCAGTAACTTCACCATAAAATTTCTGAAGGCACAACCTATATGTCTGTGTCCTCCACAGCTGCAAGCTGTGTCTGAGCACAGGGTAGGCACCTCCAAGTAGTGAAATAAATTTAAACTGAACTTAAAAAGCCCATGTCATAATTCAGTTGACATAGGCAGTTAAAAATGCTCAATGAATAATTAAAATGAACTGACTATAAGGATGCCAGGTATGCCTCAAAGACAAAAAAATTGATCCAAGAAGAAAAACAATGGGGCAGGGGTAGCAAACAGTCAGCCTGCAGCATGGTGTATTTTACGGTCCTAGTATACAGGTACTATGCTTTCAGATCCCAAGAAGGCTGGACCTCTCTCCTCATATACATTCTAAGCACCTCTAGAAAGCCTCTCCTTAGGTTACACCATTCTCATGTTTTTCAGCATTAAACATTGTTCCTCCTCTTAGACAGATTCTAAGGAAACAAACTATATCAACAATCACCCAAAGGTCTTATCTAGGGTTTTTTCAATGTCTCTTAGGTAGATGGTTTGGAAAAATAGCTCCTAAACTGATTATATATTAAAAAACAATCAAAAAAACTATTTTAAAAAAACAACCACTACATAATTTATGACAGATGCAGGTCCCCCCCTTGGAACACACATTTCAATAGTACAGATGCTAGAAAAATGACAATTAGTTCACACTGGAGTCTGAGGACCTAATAACAGATTTTACTCCTGAAGAGGAAAGGGGAGATAAGAACTGCCTTTCCTTAAAAGACAGACTATATACAAAGAAAAATGAAACTAAAGTTGGAAAAAGCTATCTTGTGACATTCTTTCAACAAACAACAACAAAGAAAAACAACATATATGCTTTAAGTCAAAGCCCTCTTCCCACTGCTACTCTCAAACTGAGGTCTAGTCAATGTTAAAGCTATGGCCATCCTCAGAAAAAACAGGTTTATGTCTTGCAGTAGCTAGGTGATTTTTATCAGTTTGTTAAGAACTGTACTATAGTAAGGAAAGCACAGAAGTGAGAAATAGGACATCTGGTGTTTTCATCTGAGCTCTCCATCTTAAGCAAGTTTATCTTTCACCAACTCACTATCTTGAGCAAATTTTTTCAATCCCATAGAGACTCAGATTCTCTAACAGAAATATAATTCAACCAGATGATGTCTAACACTACTTCTAATAAAAATGTTCTATAATGTTACTAAAAGTTGGTCTTAGTTTCCTAGATAAGAAAAACATCAGCTTTCCCAAAACTGTGTTCTATGAGATTTACAGGGTATTCTACCACAGGGCTTCTATAGTTAAATGATTTTAGAAAATGCTAGGTTAAAACCCATACTGCATGGAAGGGTCAGAAATGATAAATAAGTCATATTACTCCTCCTTACATGGTATTCTTTTAAGTACAGTACCATATTCCAGAAGCCTCTCCGTGAATCATCTCAGATGGGAATGATGTCTCTGGATGACCCTTAGTAACTGAGCTAAGCAGAGAATTACATTACCCTGCCTGATTACAGTGACGTCATTACACAGACAGGCTCTCTGATGAGATAAGTATCTGCTAATCTATTTTTTTGACCAGATAGTCCATAATAGCTGAACAAATGTTATTAAAATGCAAGGACACCCATCACTCAAAACTACAGGTTGAAAGCTACTCAAGTAGGAAGGAAAACATTAACATTAGATAGTCCTAGGGTAATAGACTTTCAATTCCAAAGATAAATTGTGTTAGAATCTATTGTTCACCTCCATTTAGATACCAGGAGGAAATGATTAGTTCCTTTTATGCCTAACTTCAAGTATGTTTTCCTTTAGTTGGAATACTTTTACTGGGTATCCGGAATCAAAATAAGGTACATGGTTATGTGAAATAGTATGTTTGAATAGTTGAACATTGGAATGTAAAAGGTTAACTAATCCAAGTTGTCCTTACCCCTAAAACATACACACACAGAGCCCTCTAGCTAGCAGTAAGATTTTAAATCTCATACATAACTTCAAACATTAATTTTTAGTCACTAATAATGTGCCAGGCATTAACCTGTCCTCAAGACCTTAGGATCTAGTAAATACAAATGTGGTAGGCAGAATTCTAAGATTTCCCACCCTAACCCCAAGATTGTTGAGTATGATGAATTTTATACCCACAATTAGGTTATTATAATACATCATTAATTTTAAAATAAGATAGTCTAGGTGGGCCTAATCTAATCACACAAACCGTATAAAAGCAAAGAGGTTTCTCCAGCTGATGGCAAAGAGAAAGTGAGATATTTGAAGCACAGGAAAGATTCAATCTGCCATTGCTGAGTTGAAGACTGAGAAGGCCACATGTTGAGGAACACAGGAAGCCTCTAGGAGTTGAGAGTGGCTCCTGGCTGACGGCAAGCAAGGAAACAGGGACCTCAGTCCTATAACCATACAAGATTGAATTCTGCCAACAAGAATAAAATGAAAGATGTTGTCCCTGCATCTCCAGCCAACACCTTGGTTCTGACCTTATGATACTCTAAGAGAACCCAGCCTCATTATGTCAGACTAATGACCTACAGAACTGTGAGCTAATAAATGAGTGTTGTTATGCAGCAATAGAAAACTAATACCACATATTATGCTAAGTGAAATAGTCAAAGTCAAATACCATATAATTTAACTTATAAGTGGAATCTGAAGAGCAAAATAAATGAACAAACCACATAGAAACAGACTCATAGATACAAAGAGCAACAGACTGATGGTTTTCAGAGGGGAGGGAGTTGGAGTCTGGGTGAAAAAGGTGAAGGGATTAAAAGCTACAGACTGGTAGTCACAAAGTAGTCATGCAGATGTAAAAACTACAGCATAAGGAATATAGTCAATAATATTGCAATAACTATATATAGTGCCAGGTTACGTGACACTTGATTACTTGAAATTTCAGTGGGAACGCTTTGTAAAACATATGATTGTCTGACACTATGCTGTACACCTGAAACTAATACAAACTGATATTGAATGTAAACTGTAATTGACAAATGAATTTTTTAAAAAATAAAATAAAATTTCCTTTATTAAAAATAAAAATAATACCACAAACCATGTCCATAGGAATTGCATGAGTTCATAGTTCTATTAAGGTGGCAAGGTGGGTCTGGGATAACACAGAGCCCCACTTGAAAGCAGGCTAGAAAAGTTTTTCCTATATTATACTAGAGTCCATGTGTTTTCCCGAAATCCTGAGAAAAAAGTTCCATGTGAAGCTATGTGAATTCTGCAGTGAAAGGTCTTTGAGAATATTATGGAGTGTTTCACTACAGCTCCTGATGCTTTCCTTATATATAAAGCACCAGAGTTGCCCCAGAGCAAGGCTGTTTTCTGATTAAGTCAAGTTTTCTTTCCTGGGTTGCTACCCAGGACAAAAACCCCTAGAAGCCTTCTCTTCTTCCCTCTTTCCCTTCTATTCTGTCATTCAAATATTTGTTAGATGTCCACTTTGTGCTAAATATTGTGTATAGATAAAAGACTGCTGTGACTCAGAGGAGATGGAGGTTGCACTTCTGGCTATGTGGGGTGGGGTATATTTGGAAAAGCCAAAATTTTCTTTTCCAGGCTTTTGGATATGCAAAGAGGTATAATCTTAGGTGTCAAGAGTGCTGAAGAAAGGGTTCTGCCCCAGAATTCCAGTGACTGGATGCAAAGCTCTTATTTAATACTGCAGCTGCTGCATGAGCTGTCATTCTAATTTAAACTTTATGAAGATGAAATCAGACCGCTCATACAATTCAATTATGTTATCAAAGACACAAGCAATTCCCTCTCAATTCATGGAAGGATCTGCAAATTTTGAAAATGGATGACTTTCACAGGGATAATCAAGGCTTCAGAAACAGTGATTACATGTATTGTGCTCATTTAGTGCTAATAATGCTCAAAATCAAGAAAAGATTTAAAACAAGAATCTTGTAAAGCCCATCTTATCTGTATCACCACCATCTCTTCCTTCTTAGTTGCTTTAGGTTTTGTTTGATTTTAGAAAATGCTTCACATGTGCTTAAGAAGAATGTGTATCCTCTAGTTGTTGGGTGCAGAATATATGTACCTCTATATATGTACCTCTTAGATCATGTTATGTTGTTCAAATGTTCTATAACTTCATTAATTATGTTGTTCAAATGTTCTATAACTTTACTGCTTTTTTGATTCTTGACCTTCAAATAATTAAGAAAGGTGTATTGAAATCTCCTAATGAATATATTGCATTTATAAATTTCTTCTTGTGGTTCTTTGATTTTGATTACATATTTTGAGGCTATTTTAGAACTACTGAATATTCTAAGTGAGTTGACCTTTTTGTCTTAAAATATATTTTGTCTGATATTAATATGGATGTCCTAGCATTCTTTTTTCTTTCTAAACAGCTTTGTTGAGGTATTATTGCTACTCCAGCACTCTGATGTTTAGTGTTTGTCTGATATATCTTTACTGGTATTTTCACTTTTATGATCTTATGCTTTGGGTGTTTCTTGTAAAAAGCATATACTTAAATTATTGTAAAAGCCTGCTTAACAATCTCTCCTAACTGGTAGATTTTGGCTATCCACATTTATTGGGATTACTGAGCCCTGAACATCTTTCTTACTCTTTTCTTTTTTAATTTGTTAATTTTCTCAGTTCTGTGCTAATTTAAAAGTTATATAATACGATTTCTTTTCCTTTGATGGTTATTCTTGTGTGTGTTTAATTTATTTTTAAAAATATATTTTATTGATTATGCTATTACAGTTGTCCCATTATCCCCTTTATTCCCCTCTGCCCTGCACACCCCCACCCACCATCACTCTCCCACCTTAGTTCACGTCCATGGGTCTTATATATAAGTTCTTTGGCTTCTACATTTCCCATACTATTCTTAACCTCCCCCTGTCTACTTTGTACCTACTGTTTATGCTTCATATTCCCTGTACCTATTCTCCCATTCTTCCCCTGACCCATCCCAGCTGATAACCCTCCATGTGATCTCCATTTCTTTGAATCTGTTCCTGTTCTAGTTGTTCGCTTAATTTTTTTTTAGGTTCAGTTGTTGATAGTTGTGAGTTTGTTGTCATTTACTGTTCAGAGTTTTGATTTTTTCTTAGATAAGTCCCTTTAACATTTCATACAATAAGGGCTTGGTGATGATGAACTCCTTTAACTTGACCTTATCTGAGAAGCACTTTATCTGCCCTTCCATTCTGAGTGATAGCTTTGCTGGATAGAGTAATCTTGGATGTAGGTCCTTGCCTTTCATGACTTGGAATACTTTTTCCAGCCCCTTTTGCCTGCAAAGTTTCTTTCAAGAGAAATCAGCTGATAGTCTTATGGGCACTCCTTTGTAGGTAACTCTCCTTTTCTCTTGCTGCTTTTAAAATTCTCTCCTTATCTTTAATCTTGGGTAATTTAATTATGATGTGGCGTGGTGTGTTTCTCCTTGGATCCAACTTGTTTGGGATTCTGAGTTTCCTGGACTGTATGTCTATTTCCTTTGCCAGACTGGGGAGGTTCTCCTTCATTATCTGTTCAAATAAGTTTTCAATTTCTTGCTCTTCCTCTTATCCTTCTGGCACCTCTATGATTCAAATGTTGGAATGTTTAAAGTTGTCCCAGAAGTTCCTAAGCCTCTTCTCACTTTTTTGAATTGTTTCTTCATTCTGTTTTAATTGAATGTTTATTTCTTCCTTCTGCTCCAAATCATTGATTTGAGTCCCGATTTCCTTCCCTTCACTATTGGTTCCCCGCATATTTTTCTTGACTTCACTTTGCATCACCTTCACTTTTTCCTCTATTTTGTGACCATACTCAACCATTTCTGTGAGCATCCTGATTACCAGTGTTTTGAACTCTGCATCTGATAGGGTGGCTATCTCTTCATCAACTAGTTGTATTTTTCCTGGGGCATTGATCTGTTCTTTCATTTGGGCCATATTTTTTGTCTTAGCACTCCTGTTATGTAGTAAGAGGCAGAGCCTTAGGTATTTGCCAGGGTGGAGCAATCCACATTGTTGCCTCCCGGCACTGTACGTGGGGGAGCAGTCCAAGAGGGAACAATGCTGATTGCTCAGCTCTCTGCAAGGTTTTCAGTCACTTCCTCTGCTACCCACAGGCAAATTGGGCCCTTCTGGTGCTGACTCCTGAGTGAGTGGTTTTGTGTATGTTCTAGGACCCTGTGGGTCTCTCCAACAGAACTCTCCTGTGAGGCGGGGAGTTTCTCCTGCCACCTCAACCCCCAGAGATTTTTTCAGAGGTTTTGAGGCTTTATTTCCCTGTGTTGGAACCCTGTGTTGCTTCCCAGTTATTCCTCCTGGTTTATGCAAATAGACCGCCCACTCCACAAGCCACCACCTCACCTGGTCCACCAGTCACCACCTTGCCCACCCTGGTCCTCCAGCCGCCACCTTGCCCAGAGTCCTCTCCACCCCGGCTGCCCATCCCCACCCCTCCTATTGGTCTGGATGAATGTTTCTTCTTTAACTCCTTGGTTGTCAGACTTTCATACAGTTCAATTTTCTGGCAGTTCTGGTTATTTTTTTGTTTTCAAATTTGTTGTTGTCCTTCTTTTGGCTGCGTGAAGAAGCAAACTGTATCAACCCATGCCTCCATCTTGGCCAGAAGTCCCTGGTTATTCTTGAAATTATACTGTTGATTTTAAATACATTTGAAGTTAATTGATAGCATAATTCTCATCCCAAACAATGTAAACACCTTGGAAGAGTGCTTCTCAATCTTTAGTGTGCACATAATTACCCGGGGAGTGTGTTAACATGTAGATTCTAATTCAGTAAGTGTGAGATGAATCTGAAATTCTGTATTTCTAAGCTCCCAAGTGATGCCATACTACTGAGAAGTAAGGCCTTAGAATTAGTTGGTAGACATTTGGATTTGTTCCACTTTTGAGCTAATATGAATAATGTTGCTATGACCATTTTTAACATACAAATTGTAGTATAGATATGTATCTTCAGTTCCCTTGTGTTTATACTGAAGAATGGAATTTTTGGGTCATATTGTAATTCCATTTAATCTTCTGAAGAACTGACAGACTTTTCCAAAGTGGTTCCAAGATTTTACATTCCCAACAGCAGTATATGAGGTTCACCATTTTTCCACTTCCTCACCAACACTTGTTATTTTCCATCTTTTTTTATTATAACAATACTAGAAGGTGTAATGGTATCCCACTGTGGTTTTGATTTGCATTTCACCGGTAAATGATGCTGAACATCTTTTCAACTGCTTGTTGGACATCAGTATATGTTCCTTAGAGAAATGTCTTTAAATCCTTGGATCATTTTTTCATGGTTTGTCTCTTCAGTTTTGAGTTGTAAGTCTTCTTTATATGTGGGGGACACCCCAAAAAAACAGAATTTATTTATAAAAAGTTGTGCATTTATTCTTACATTTAAACTTCAGTTACCTTCAAAATACTCTCCATTTGATGCAATACACCTATCAAGAATTTTTTCTACACTGCTAAAAACAGTTTTTGAACTTTTAAATTTTGATGCCTTTTAGTGCTTCTGCCATTTTTTTGTTTCACCTCTTCCACATTGGCAAAACATGTCCCTTTGAGGACTTTTTTCATCAGGGAAACAACAACAATAAAAAAAGTCACTCGGGCAAGACTAAGTGAATAGGGAACATGGGGCACAAAGGTCCACCGTTTTTGGTCAAAAACTGCTGAACACTGACCATGGTGTGGGCAGGTGTGCTCATAAATTACCCATCATGAAATGGGCAAACACGTTGAAAGAATCTTAAAAATTTACTGAAGCCAAATGCAAGCTCTCAGTTGGTACAGTGATACAGTTGGGTTCCTAGAACACTCACCTAGCAAGGGGAGCCTGTACTACAAGAGACCTGCCCTCCAGAAGATAATTCCATTTTGGGGGGGTCACCCCTCATATTCTGTTTAGTAGACCCTTATCAGATAACTTGCAAATATTTTTTCCTATTCTGTAGGTTGTCCTTTTACTTTATTAATAGTTCCTGTGAAGTGCAAACATTTTTAATGTTAATGAAATTTAATTTATCAAATTTTTTCTTTTATTGCTTGTGTCTGGGTATCATTTCTAAGAAACTTTTGTATAATCCAAGTTAACAAAGACTAATGCCTATAGTTTCTTCTAAGCATCTTACAATTTTAGCTCTTGTACTTGTCTATTGTCCATTTTGAGTTAATTTTTGATACAGTGTGAGGTAGAGGTACAATCTAATTCATTTGCAAGTGGATATTCTTTTGCTCTGGCACCATTTATTGAAAAGACTCTTTTTTCCCCTTTTAATTGTTTTGGCATCCTTGTTGAAAATCAACTGAGCAAAGATGTATGGGTTTATTTCTGGACAATCAATTCTATTTCATTGATCTACATGTCTATATTATGTCAGTAACACATTGTTTTGATTACAGTAGCTTTGTAATCAAGCTTTGTAGAATCGGTTGAAATATGCAAATATTTCTAACTGTCCTTTTTAAAGTGATTTTGGCTATTGTGGGTTCGTTGAATTTCCATATGACTTTAAAATCACTTAATTCCTGGACAGCAGGGGAAAGACCTGGTAGAATTTGGACATTGGACTGTCCTGAATCTGTACACTGATTTGCAGAGTAATGCCACCTTAATAGCTTCTAATCCATGAATATGGAATGTACGTCCATTTATTTAGATCTTCTTTAATTTCTTTAAACAATGTTTTGTAGTTACCAATGTACAAGTCTTGCACTCTTGTTAAATTTATTCCTAAATATTTTATTCTTTTTGATGCTATTATATATAGAATTGTTCTCTTAATTTCATTTTCAGATTATCCTTTGCTCATGTATAGAAATACAAATGAATGTTTCCTTTCAAACATGGATGCCTTTATTTCTTTTTCTTGCCTAATTACCCTGGCTAGAATCTCCAGTAAAAAGTTGGTGGTGAGAGTGGTGATCTTTGTCATGTTCCTGATCTTGGAGGGAAAACTTCCAGTCTTTCACCATTACTGTGACATTAACTATATAGGTTGTTTTAATAGATGCCCTCTGTCAAGCTGAGGAAGTTCCATTTAATTCCAAGGTTGTCAAGTGTTTTTATCATGAAAAAGTGTTGACTTTTGTCAAATTCTTGTTCTATGTCAAATGCTTTTTCTGTGACTGACTTTTGTATGTTGATCCAACCTTGCATTCCTGGAATATATGCCACTTGGCTCATGACATATAATACTTTTTATATAGTGCTAAATTCAATTTTCTATTATTTTGTTGAGGGTGTTCATAAGGAATATTGGTCAGCAGGAGTTTTTTGTAATGTGTTATCTGGTTTTGGTATCAGCATAATACTGGCCTCATAGAATGAGACTTAAAATGTTTCATTTTCTTCCATTGTTTTGAAAGAGTTTGTGAAGAATCATGTTAATTTTTTAAATGTCTGCTACAAGTCAGCAGTAAAGCCACCATCTGGTACTGAGCTTTGTTGGTGGAATTTAAAAATAATTATTAATTCAATATTTTTAATTTTATGCATCTCTATAGAGCTTCCATTTTTTCTAAGTTATTTTAATACTCTGTGTGTTTCTAAGAATGTGTCCATTTTAACTAGGTTATCTAATTTATTGGCATACAAGAGTTCATAGTGTCTCCCTAGAGTCCTTTTATTTCTTGATTTTAGTATTTAGAGTCTTATTTTTTCCCTGGTCAGTCTAGCTGAGATTTGTCAATTTTGTTAATCTTTTTGAAGAACCAACTTTGACTTTACTGATTTCTCTCTACTGTTTTCTAGTCCCTATTTCATTTCTTTCCACTCTAATCTTTATTTTTTTCTTTCTGGTAACTTTAGATACAGTATGTACAGTATGTTCTTTTTCCCTACTCTTTTAAAGTCAAGGGTTAAGTTATTGATTTTTAAAATAACTTTTAAAAAAATATATAGGCATCTATAGCTATAAATTTCCCTCTAAGCATTGCTTTAACCACATCTAATATATTTTGCTATTCTTGCTTTTCATTTTCTTTTTAAACATATTTTATTGATTATGCTATTACAGTTGTCCCAATTTTCCCCCTTTACCCCCTTCTACCCTGTACCCATATTCCCTCCAGCAATCCCTCGCCCTTAGATCATGTTCATGGGCCATGCATATAAGTTCCTTGACTCCACTTCCTATACTGTTCTTCACATTCCCATCTACTTTGTACCTACCAATATGTACTTCCTAATCCCTGTGCCTTTTGCCCCATTCTCCCCCTTCACCCTCCTAGATGATAACCATCCAAATGATCTCCATACCTATGATTCTGTTTCTGTTCTGCTTGTTTGCTTTGTTTTTTAGATTCAATTACCGGTAGTTGTGAATGCTATTTTAATATTCATAGTTTTGACTTTCTTCTTTATTGTAATTCCCTTTAGCATTTCATATAATAATGACTTGGTGATGATGAACTCCTTTAGCTTTACCTTGTCTAGGAAGCACTTTATCTGCCCTTCCATTCTAAATGATAGTTTTGCTGGGTAGAGTAATCTAGGTTGTAGGTCCTTGCTTTTCATTATTTTGAATACTTCTTGCCAGTCTCTTGTAGCCTGCAAAGTTTCTCTTGAGAAATCAGCTGATAGTTTTATGGGAATTCCATCGTAGGTAACAATCTGCTTTTCTCTTGCTGCTTTTAAGATTCTCTCTTTATGTTTAGCCTTTGGTGTTTTAATTATGATGTATCTTGGTGTGGTCCTCTTTGTGTCCATCTTGTTTAGATTGTGCTTCCTGGACTTGTATGTCTATTTCCTTCACCAAATGAGGGAAGTTTTCTTTCATTATTTTTATAAGTTTTTGATTTCTCGCTCATTCTTTTCTTCCAGTACCCCTATGATTTGAATGTTGGTACCTTTGAAGTTGTCCAAAGGGTTCCTTACCCTATCCTTGTTTTTTGGGGATGCTTTTTTCTTCTTGCTGTTTGGGTTGAATGTTTTTCAATTCTTTATGTTCCAAATCATTGATTTGATTCTCAGCTTCATCCACTCCACTGTTGGTTCCCTGTAAATTTTCCTTTATTTCACTTAGTGTAACCTTCATTTCACTTAGTGTAACCTTCATTTCTGCCTTGGTCTTCTTTATGCTGTTGAAGTACCCAATGAGTTTCTTGAGCATCCTAATAATAATGTTTTGAACTCTGCATCTGATACATTGCTTATCTCCATTTTATTTAGTTCTTTTTCTGGAGTTTTATTTTGTTTTTTTTTTTCTTTTTCATTAGGGCCATATTTCTTTGTCTCCTTTTTGGCAGCCCTCCTGTGTTTGTTTCTATGTATTAGGAGGAGCTGCTCTGACTTCCTCTCTTAGGAGCATGGCCTATTGTAGAAAAGAGCACCAGTAAGTTTAAGGGGGTAGAGTCACCTGTGTGAACTAGGTTTATGGAGTCTCCAACATTGCATTACCACTCTGTGGCTCTGTGTGGGGCTGGGCTCAGAAAGAGGACAATGTCACCCTGGTCTCTGGAGTTGTCTCCAGGAGGAAGCTGTCTCCTGGCACTCACTCTGTTGCCAGTCACTTCAATTTCTCCCTGTATGCCACTGGTGCCCTTCCAGCTGCTGGCCCAGTGCTAAAGCCCAGAAGCAGTGAATCTGTGTAAGTTCTAAGTCTGCTAAGGGCCCTTTAGGGAGACTCCTGAGAAGCCCACAGTTTCTTCTGCTGCCTGAACCCTCACTGGTTTTTACAGTCAGAAGTTATAAGGACTTATCTTCCTGACACTGGAATCCCAGACTGGGTAGTCTGTTGTGAGGCTGAGATCCCTTGCTCCTGAGGTATCCCTCCCGATTTTTATCTACCACATGTGGCTGTGGGACTGCCTGTTCCATGTCTCTGATCCTCCTACCCATCTGTATGAATATGACTTCTTTAATTCCATGGTTGTTGAACTTCCATACGACTTGACATTCTGATGATCCTGGGTGATATTTGCTTTATAATCTAGTTGTAATTTTTGCTGTGGTTGTGTGAGGCAAGCTGTGTTTACTTATGCCTCCATTTTAACCAGAAATCTGTGTTCTTGTTTTAATTAATCTCAAAGTATTTCCTAATTTTCCTTGTGATGTCTGCTTTAACTCACTGGTTGTTAAGAATGTATTATTCTAGAGATACAGCTGGAAGAGCCAGAGGGAGCCCTGGCATCAGTTGACCAAGAACCCTGTCTACCTCTCTTCTCTTCTGTGCTCCTGTACTGCTATCACCTTGGACTGCAAGGTTGCTACCCAGGGTCTGTCCCCTGTCCTAGGGACTCACACACAGCACTCTTAGTTGCCAGGCATGTTGCATTTTAAATCTCTGTAATGGACTCTGTTTGGTTATTTCTTCCTTTCAGTGCCTCAAAGGCTAAGAAACTCATGTCTGGGTAGAGGTGTTATTTAACTTCCACATATCTGTGAATATCTTAAATTTTCTTCTACTATAGACTTCTAATTTCACTGCATATGGAGAACATAATTTATATGATTTAAATCCTGTAAAATTTACTGAGACTTGCTTTATAGACTAACATATAGTCTATCTCAGGGATTTTCAACCTTTTTCACCTTACAGGACACAAACTAATTGCTAAAATTCTGCAGCAAACCAAAAAATATAGTTTTTGCTGCTCTGACAAAAAATAGGTATAATTTTGATTCATTTACACCACATGGCTATTGTTGTGTTGGCTATCATTTTTTTTACACAACATGTAAGGGAAAAGAGGTCAGTGCCCCTGACTAAGTGGTCAGGTATTGCATGTTTTAAAAATTCTTGTGGCATACCACTGTGCTATAGCACAATGGTTAAAAATCACTGGTCTATCTTGAAAAATGTCCCATATACATTTGGGAGGAATAAACATTCTACTATTGCTGGATGAAGGGTTCTAGAGATATTTGTTCAGTCTAGTTGATATTGTTGTTCAAGTACTTTATTTCCTTATTGATCTATTTAGATTATATATTCATTAAAGCTCAGTAATCTCCAACTATTACTGAATTATCAATTTCTCCCTTCAACTTTGTCAGTTGTTGTTCCATTGTATTTTAAGGCTGTATATGTATGTGCATATGTAATTAAAATTGTTACATCATTGAAAGATTGAAATTTTATCAATATATAATAGTCTTTGTCTCTAATATGAATTTTTGTCTACAGTCTATTTTGTCTCATATTAGTACAACTCTCTAGCCTTCTTTTGATTACTACTTGCATGGTATATATTTTTCATGATTTTACTTTTAACCTATTTGTGATTTTAAATCTAACTGTATCTCTTGTAGATAGCAAATAGCTAGATATTTTTATTTTTCAATCCTCACTCAAGGATATATTTATTAATTTTAAAGAGGGAGGAGGGAGAGAGAGAGAGGAACTTTGATGTGAGAGACATCAATCAGTTGCCTCCCATACATACCTGACCAGGATCAAACCTGCAACCTACATATGTGCGCTGACCAGGGATTGAACCTGCAACCTTTCATTGTATGGGATGACACTCCAGCCAACTGAATTGCCTGGCTGGATCATATTTTTAAAATCCATTTTGCCAGTCTTCTTTCTGATTGGATATTTACTTTATTAACACATTTTTAAAATTTTTTTCCAATCAGTTTACATTTGACATTATTTTGTATTAGTTTCAGTTTTATAGCATAGTGGTTAAACAATTACAAACTTTACAAAGTATTCCCCCTGATATTTCACCTACCTACTTGGCACCATACACAGTTACTACAATATTATTGACTATATTCCCTATGCTGTACTTTACATCCTGGGACTATTTTGTAACTACCAAATTGTACTTCTCAATCCCTTCACCTTTTTCATCTAGTCTCCCAACTCCCTCACCCTACCACCCAGCAACCAACAGTCTGTTCTCTGTATCTATGAGTCTGTTCCTGTTCTGTTTGCTCATTTATATTATTCTTTAGATTCTACATATAAATGAAATCATATGGTATTTGTCTTTCTCTGACTGACTTATTTCACTTAGCATAATACCCTCTAGGTCTATTCATGCAGTCACAAATGGTAAGATTTCATTCTTTATTATGGTCAGGTAATATCACATTGTATATATGTACTACAGCTTTTTCATCCATTTCTCTACTGATGTGTCCTTGGGTTGCTTTCATTTCTTGGCTACTGTAAAGAATGCTGCAATGAACACAAGGGTGAACAGGTTCTTTTGAATTAGTGTTTTGGGTTTCTTGGATATACACTCAAAAGTAGAATAACTGAGTCATTAGGCAGTACCATTTTTAACTTTTTGAGGAACCTCCACACTGTTTTCTATAGTGGCTGTACCAATCTGCACTCCCACCAAGAGTACACCAGCGTTCCCTTTTCTCCACATCACTGCCAACATTTATTATTTGATTTGTTGATAATAGCCATTCTGACAGGTGTGAGGTGATGTCTCATTGTGGTTTTAATTTGCATTTCTCTGATGTTAATCTATTAACACATAATGCAATTACTGTTAAGATAGGATATATATTTGTCATTTTGTTACCTGTTTTTTCATATCTTATGTATTTTTGTCCCTTTATTACTCCATTACTTTCTGTCTATGCTAAATATGTATTTTCTACTGTACCATTTTAATACCCTTATTTTTTACTTTAAAAATATGAATAAATTTTTTTAAAAATGGCCTGTCCAGAAAGTATCCAGCCACATACTGTGAAAGTCAGACATTTCTTGAAGAAGATATAAGATACAAGAAACATTGTACACAGGACAAAGATGCCTCAGTCCCCTTCAAAGTAGACATGCTGGGACCTCACAAAGTTCTCCCAATCACCATCAGCTGCCCTGTCATATTTTGCTGAATCTCATCAATGATCTGAAATCTCTTCCCTTTCAAAGGTGATTTTAGTTTATGGAAAAGCCAGAAATCATGGGGTGCCAAATCTGGGCTGTAGGGTGGCTGAGTCACCTAGGTGATTTGATGTTTTACCGAAAACTCTGCATGAGACGTGGTGCATGACTGGGTGCATTGTCATGATGAAGCTGCCAATCACCAGTTGCCCATAGCTGTGGCCTTCTGAATCACCCAAAGTTTTCGTGAAGTAATGTTCAAGCTTAATACAAAATCTGATACAGATTTATTGCTCTACTTGCTCAAACATTTTGCATGCAACGGCCACACAGTACACATGCTAACTCAATGGCATCTACTGCCCCCACTGACTAGTACAGTGAAATTGTCACTGTTCACACATGTGCATTCCAGTCCACTCTCCTTGGCTGCCAGTTTACACTGATGTCACGCAAACTGTTCTTGTTATATTAACAATGGTTGGACTTTTTCCGGACAGACTGTGTGTGTCTGTGTGTGTTAGTGGTTGCCCAGCAGGTTACAATGAACCTTTTAACTTATAACAATCTTGTTTATATTAATACCAACTTAATTACAGTAATATATAGAAACTACTCCTATGTAGCTCCATTCTCCCCCCCATTCTTTTGTGTTCTTATTACCAAATAATCTTTTTATACATTATGTGTCCATCAACAAAGATTTATAATTATTGCTAGCAATGAATTCTCTCATTTTTTGTTTATTTGGGAATGTCTTAATTTTTCCTTCATTTTTAAAGGGCAATGTTGCTGGATATAGAATTCTTGGTTGACGGTCATTTTCTTTCAGCATTTTGAATGTGTAATCCCATTGCCTTCTGGCTTCCATCATTTCTGATAAAAATAAGCTGTTGATCTTTGTGCATGACTATGTGTGTGTGACCACTAGTGTACATGTTTTCTATCATTTTGTTGGTATTCTCTATTTCACCCTCTTATTTTCCTTTAATTACTTGCACATGGTTTCCCTTAGTTACCTATTTTAAACATGTTCAAATAACTAAAGTGTCTGTCTATTAAATGTCCCACAACCAGAGTTTTTCAGGGACAGATTCTATTGAGGTTTTTTGCCTCTGTGTATGGGTCATACTTTTTATTTGCATGTCTTGAATTTTGATTTGAAAAGCAGACATTTTATTTTTTTAATTTTTTAAAAATATATTTTATTGATTATGCTATTACAGTTGTCCTATTATTCCCCCCTTCATTCCCCTCCACCCTGAACACCCTCTCCCACCCACATTCCCCCCCTTTACTTCAGTCCATGTGTCATAAGTTCTTTAGCTTCTACATTTCCCATACTATTCTTGCCCTCCCCCTGTCT
>CM052544.1:35796735-35842470 GCA_028533065.1 Trachops cirrhosus
CTATCTCTTGGTTGCTTAAAAGGATGGGTTCTGGGGCTTTCAATTCTTCTTCTGTTTGAGCCATCTTTTTGCTGTTTTTTGTTTTGTTTTGTTTTGTTTTTTGGTCTTGCCGAGCTCCTGTAGTGACGGCTGGGGCCTTAGGAGTTCACCAGGGCAGGGCACCCCAGTGGCTGGGTTGTGACACTGTATGTGGGGGTGGGGTCCGAGAAGGAACAATGGCGCTTGCTCTGCTCTCTGTAGGACCCCAGACCCTTCTGCCACTTTCCGCAAGCCAACCAGGCCCCTCTGGCACCAGTTCCAGTGTGGGTGGACCTGTGCACCCTGTGGGACCTTCCTTTTCAATCAGTGACCCAAAGCTCTATCTCCCGGCGCTGGGACCCTGAGTTGCGTGCAGTGCCTTGCTTCACAATGTCCTCCTCGCTGGGTCTGCTGGTCGCCACCCCTGGCCAGGGCCCACCAGCCACCACTGCTTGTGCGCCCAGGGTCTGCCTGCTGCGGGCCCGCACGCTGCCCTGGGTGCTCAGCTCTCCGCTCCATGCCTGGCTGCCGGACTCTGCCCCTCCTACCGGTCTGGATGAAAGTGTCTATTTTTAAATCCTTGGGTGTCCGACTTCCATACACTTCAATTTTCTGTCAGTTCTGGTTGTTATTTTGTTTCTATATTGTTGTTGTCCCTATCTTGGTTGTACGAGGAGGCACAGTGCATCTACCTATGCCTCCATCTTGGCCGGAAGTCTCGAAAAGCAGACATTTTAAATAACATAATGTGGCAATCTAAATATTATAATCTTTCATGTCCCCAAGCTTTGTCTTGGGGGTTTTCTGTTGTTTATGCTACTGCTGTTTATTTGTTTAGTGACTTTCATGAACAAAGTCTGTATTCTCTATTGTATGGGTCCAGCGAAGTCTCTGCTCAGTTAGCTTATTGGGCTCCTAATGATTGGATGAAGGTTTCCTTTAATACCTAGAACCAATAAATCTACTAGTCTTTGCTGAGGAATCTATGTATGTTGGGAAAGGATTTCAATAGTCAGTCAGACAGTTTACAGCTCTGCTCTAGCCTACCCATCCTGCTTGTACTGAGCCTCCCATAAGTCAGAAATGAGAGATTAGGGTCTTCTCAGGTCTTTTCTGCACATGCACATAGCCTTGCACAGGTGCCTGGACTTCTAGATTCCCTGAAATGTGCTAATTTTTCTGAAATTGTCTATGGACATCTCATTCCCCAATTTTTCCCTTAAAATTCCTACCACCTCAGGCAGCCATAATGTTAACCAATTGCCATTTATGAACTTTCATGAGACATTTCTGTATCATTCTCTGATGTGTTTTTACACCTGTGAAGTTCACTTCCAAAATATCCTCAAACTCCAAATATCTTTCATGTTCTAGTTCAAATATCAACTCCTATGTTAGGTCACCTTCAATACATCTATCTGTGAGCCAAATCAATCCCTCCCACATCTTCTCTTATAACTCTTTACATACATCTACTATAGCTGATATTTAATGTACTCAGTCTTCTTTATTAGACTGTGAATCTTTGAGGATAGGTACTCTATTTACCTTTGTATACCTAAAATCTAACACAGAGAAGGCATGGAGATGTGTTTGGAATTGATTTTTGGTAAAGAAGTTATCACACAAGTGTTGGTAAGAACCAATCTCATTAAACCACTGAGTCCTTAGACATAAGCAGAAGCTGATAACCACAACAGAATTTTATAATACAACTCTCATAGCAGAAGGTCTTATAATTAACAGAATAAATAGAAAACCATGTGCTTTCTTTTTATTTAACTTTGAGAAAATGTCATTTGGAATCATATTAGTGAGAATGCCCTTCTGAAACTCTGGACTGGTTCTCCACACACCTGGATTCTCTTCCAAGCCACTCCCCTGACCTGCCAGAGTATTCCGAAGGACCCAATTAGAATCTATCCTTTAATATGAAAGTGATTAATTTCACCTTTAACTGATACATGTCTCATTAAATTGAAATTTTTAAGAGATCTCTGTCCTTGCTGTATGGAGATATAATTACAGGAAGGTAAGGCTGAAAGCAGGAAGACTAGTTAGGAAACTGCTTCAAGAATCTAGATGAAAATTGATGGTAACCTACACCAGAAAGAAATAGGATTTGAGAAATTATGGAAGTAGAACAGATTTAATTTGATGTTAGACTAAATGTAAAGAATGAGAAAAAGGCAGTGAAAAGAGACCCCAAAGTTCTAGCTTGATGGGTTGGATGTTGGTACTATTTATTAAGATGGAAAAAAAGTGTTGAGGAAGAGGTGGGTTTGAAGGGGGAAAAAAATTCAAGAGTTCAGCTTTGGATATATACAGGGTGAGGCAAAGGTAGGCTTACAGTTATTTGTATGGAAAATAATACAATAAGCCCTGGCCATTGTAGCTCAGTTGGTTGGAGTGCCGTCCCACACACCAAAAGGTTGTGGGTTCAATCCCTAGTGGGCACATGCCTAGGTTGCAGATTCAATCCCAGGTCAGGGTACACATGGAAGACAACCAAATCATGTTACTCTCTCACACTGATAGTTATTTTTCCCTCTCTCTTCTCCCCCTTACTCTCCCTCTAAAATCAATAAACATATTTTTAAATGTTTTTAAAGAAAATATGATAAATAATAATACAAGAATAAATTGTGTTTCATATATTCACAACTGTAAACCTACTTTTGCCTTATCCTGTATATAAGACATGTAAATAGAGATATCATGCAGATAATTGAAATTCATAGGAGGGTTTTATTGGAAATAAAAAATTGTAAGTTATAAGATCAAGATGGTATGAAATCACCTAAGAAAAGAGTTTACAGAGAGGGGAGATAAGGGTTCAGTCCTAAAGCATGAAGAACCCCAACATTTAGGGATTAGGTAGAAGGAAAATAACTACAAAAGGGTACTAAAAAGGAGTGGCCACAAAAAAAAAATAGAGCAGCCACATTCCTCCAGTGGTGCCATGAGTCTGGACCAGAACATGTGTTGGTACCACACACTGCGCACCTAGACACAGCTGGGCTTCTTAATTTTCTTCCATGAGAAAAAGAGTAAGCCATTAGGTGATGAAATATAACAAAGGATGTCTCAACAGAGAAAATCCCTGAGCCACGTGGTGAATTAGAGCAATGAATTCTCTATATCTCAATGAATGAAATAACTGAGCCCCTTTGAAAGGGTTTTATGTGGAAACAACTGTTGTATATAAAGATTTTTCTCCAATTACTAACAAGTTCCTCAACTATAGGAAATCATGGACTGGTGGCCATGACTATAGGAAAACCTGGACCAGAATCATGATAGCTGAATTCTGAAAACCAGAACTTTGATTAAGCATTTAAATTTGATGGATGCCTTTTTTTCCAGTTTATACTTGTAAAAAGTGTATACATTTAATCTAATTTTGCTATAAAATATGATCAGTAATAATACACAATAAATATTTTCTTAAGGAAAAGTAAAAAAATTAAAAATAAAAAAGCAGCCACTGAAGTAGGGGAAAGAAAGAAGGAATAGTTAGCTGTTCTGAATGCTGCTGATGGAGCAGGTTCAATGAGGATAGAGTAATGCCCACTGAATTTGTTGAAAAGAGCCATTTCAGTGCAGTTGAGGAGATAATGCAGAAGCCAGACTGTACTGAGTTGAAGAATAAATGGAAGGTAAGAAAGAAAAGACATCATATGTAGAAAATTATTTCTTGAAATGTTTTTGTCCCTTACCTTCATCGACACTCTCCTGGTCCTCCAACCTGTCTGGATCCTTTTTCTCCAGTCATCTTTGTTGGGTTATCCTCTACTCACCTTTAAATGTTGCAACTCTTTAAAAATTAGGTCATTTAACACTGTGCTTTCTCTCTTTTACATATGAACTTTATTCACCACATGTAGCTATATCTTTTGCTCAGGTTTCTTCTCTGAGCTCTACACTTGTATATTCCATTGCCAATTCAACATATCAAACATCTTTAAACTTAAAATTCTCTTTCCACAACTGTTTTCCTCCCAGTGTTCCAGATTCTCTATAAATTATGTCATCTTCTCAGTTGTTCAAGACAGATACCAGGAAGTCATGCTTAACTTTTTTTTCTCCTGTTCTGTACCACAACCAATCCAATAGCAAGTCATGTCCATTCTACTTACAAATATGTCTCATTTGTAGACTGTCTATGGACCAAGCATCCAAAGGCTGCTTATCTGCATTATCTTTCTCATTAAGGTTCAAAAGTACCTAATAGGGTAGATATCATCCCCATCTGGAAACTGAAGCTCAGAGAGGGTAAGCAACACAAAAAGTAAATGGCAGAGAGGGAGGGATTTAACACTAAATATGCCTGCCTCCACACTGTCTCTGACCAAACCTTTCTGAGGCCAAGTCTCCTCAGTAGTACAATAAAACGGGCCTAATATTTCCTATTTAGGCTGTTGTGAAAATTTAAAAATAAACTATAAGGTACATATCCCTAGTACAAGGCATAAATATATCCCTAGTACAAGGTATGAATTCAGTAAATGTTAGGTCCCTTATGCTCTTTTACTCCTCCCTCTACACTATTTCTGGGGCCAGCCCTGTGATAGCAGGATCACAGAGATGAACAAAGATTGCTCCATGCCTTTAAAAAGCAAATAATTTGAGGAGACAAAATGAATAAACACAAAACAATAATATAATAAGATGATAAAGAACTAAGTAATAAATTATATAGTATAAGCTTCTTTAATAGAATTTCAGAGAAAGAAGAAAGGGCAGTTGGCAAATGGGGATGGGAGTGAAATTTTGAAAATATTTAATAAGGGTATCTACAAAGAGGGGTAGGGCACTCAGAAAAAGATACTGATGTGGAAAAGAGGATAACATGCTCAAGGCCAGTGATTATAACAACCTGACTTCAGTAAAAGGTGCTTATTTTTTCTCCATATTGAAATATTTTTACTACGAAGCTCCCTTCTTACAGTTTAAGTTCCCAACAGAACAAAGGAAAATTTGAGCCCATTATTAAGACCAAATGTCCTGACAGGCAAAGCCATCAATTAAAATGTCTACCCACCTTCACAAAGAAGAGAAACAAGCCCCAGACTCTGACCCACAGGAAATAAAAATAACTCAGATGCTGGGGTGTGCTTTGAGAATAATTATCACACTGTCAAGTTGGTCTAATGACATCAATCACCTTTTCCTAGTTTGCATTTCTTGGTTGCAGCTGCTAAGACTGACAAATGTCACCATTTCTATGCACAAAATTTCCTTTGATAAAACCCCATGGGGACCATCAATACTAATTGCTCACTAAGTTTGGGACTTGAATGAGGTTTTTATTCTCCAGGACCTGTTCAGTAAACCAATTTGGCTTCTAGGACAAAGAAATGTGATACATAATGTGCTCCATCTTTCAGCAGAGCTTCTGGACAGTGGCATCATAGAACATTAGATGTGGAAAGAAACTTAAGGATTATTTTAATCTATTTCAGTAATGAAGACACAGAAATTCAAAAGGGGGAATTGATAAGTTCAAGGTCAAAGGGATTGTGCAGGAGAGAAAGAGATATGAGGATGACCAATAGACCCTGGAGGCAAATCACATAGAGACTCTGGTGAGAATAATAACAAAAAGAGAGGGAAAAGAAAAAAATATTATAGAGCTACTCTCAGAGCTCTAATGGCTCTTTTGATACTGATCAAAAAACCTAAAAGATTATTCCAAATTCACCTCAAAGTTTGGTCCAACATTCCCTTCTCCCATATGCTAAATGTTTCACATGATCAATCAATAAACATTTATTGCACACCAACTGTGTAAAACATTTTGAAACATCATAGGGGGGTAGAACACAATAATAAACACAATATAGTCCCTTACCCCAAAAAGCCTACAGACTGGCTGAGGACATAAGAAATAATACATGAGGGTGCAGTGCAACAGCAACTGGAGGGAGGAGGAGGTGGAATAGCCAGTCTTATCCTCACCATCAGGCCACAGCAGGTGCCTGTGTTCAGGAAGACATTCATTCAGCAAGATTAAGGCAGTGGCACATGCTGACAGTTCCAGACCAAGTTCCTATGGAGCTGGAGAATTGGCTTGAAAGGCAGAAGTTTGAAGAAACTATTCAAACTCTAAGTAACCTTCATGCAGAAGTGCAGAAGCACAGGGGTCAATCATGTCTTGAGGGTCAATCATGTCTTGAAGGTTGTTTAGCTCATTTAACAGCATATACCATCTTCTTATGCATGGAAACTCATTATGAGAAGACTCTGAAGAAAGTCTCCAAACACATTAAGAGAAAATGAGAAGACATATGCTCCCCAATGCCTTCTCCTGACAGATCCTATTGAAAGAGGACTTGAGTTATTAAAATTAACATTTCTAAAGACAGAGGCATGAAGAATGGAAGATAAACCATGGAATTACAGATTCCAGTTCCAGATCTATCTACCCACTGGCCAATCACAGAATGTCCCCTGCCTCTTCTCCAGAGCATCATTCCTTTGTATCTGCTGCCAGAGCTACCGTGCCACTTACTCTATGCAGCAAGTCTGTTACCATAACATCTACCACTTAAAATATGCACTTTCACCTGCATTTTTATGTATGCTATTCTCTCCGCCTGGAATAATCAATCTCCTATCCACCCCCGCTGGAGTCTCTTGTTTATCTGGAGAATTTTTACTCAACCTTTAAAGCCACTCAGATATGATTCCTCCAGATGGAATTATTTACTTGTTCCTCTGTGTTCCCCACACCTCTCTCTCTGCAAGCCTCTCACTTATTATGATTAATTGCTCTCATATCTGTAGTTCCTACTAAAATGAGCTCTTAGAAAGCAGTGACTGTGTCTTAGCTACCTCTTAAAGAAAGAGCACACAGTTTTTTCTATATTTGGATCTAGACCCTAATTTACTTAGAAATTGTGTTTCAAAACAGTGAGGAAACCTACATTTAATAATGAGGAAGTTCATTTTTTTCATTATTTTCTCATAGGTGACCCAACAAGTTCAAATTAAAAAAAGCCTCTGACATGATATTAGAAATATAAAGATGGTCTATTTGAAGGGAAAAACCCACCTTTAAAAGGGGATTTTCTTTGGCAAAAAAAAAAATTGTTGATCTATAGTAATTTGTCTTAATTACCTGTTAAGGTGACATCTCCCTCTACTGATAGTTAATACTCATTGTGTATAATTATTTTGTGACTTGTCCAAAGGAGTTCTGAAGCTCTAATCCAGAAGATTTTTTATCTGAAGGCTCAATGTTCCTTTTGGTATACCACACCTGACTCACAACCTCCAAATAAGACTTTAAAGTAAATACTTGTATAAGCTGCTGCCTTACATTT
Organism: Trachops cirrhosus; assembly: GCA_028533065.1. NCBI lineage: Eukaryota > Metazoa > Chordata > Mammalia > Chiroptera > Phyllostomidae > Trachops > Trachops cirrhosus. The sequence goes on from CM052544.1 coordinate 35,804,082, forward strand.
ATTTGACAGTCAAAACCTTTATGCCAATAAACAGCAGAAAGAAATGTTGAGAAAGGGGCAAGATATAGAGGCTAGACCACTGTTAAGGTTGCAGTAAGTCTTAAGGTTTTCTTACTTTTACAGAAGTGAATGTCTAGCATAAATAATACCCATAACCCAATGTAAATACAAAAACAAATAATTTTCCCCAAATTAAGTACAAAGTAAGAGCCCTATGACAAATCAAAAGACCTGGCTTCAAGTACCAGCTCTTCTGCTTGCACTGGAAGAGATCTCAAATAAATCACTTTCCCTGTCTAGTCACTTTTCCTTATTTTAAAATAAGGATAATATCACTTGAGCTATGAGTATCAAAAAAGACCTTAAATGTGAAACTCTCTGAAAGAAATGAAGTCCTTCCACAACAAAAAGGCAGAAACAAGGAAAAGACATTTATTAAGAATTCATTGCCCTGGCTGGTGTGGTACAGTGGATCGAGTGCCAGCCTGTGAACCAAAAGGTCACCAGTTGGGACACATGACTGGGTTGCGGGCCAGGTCCCCAGTTGGAGATGTGCAAGAGGCAACCTGTTGATGTTTCCCCCAGTCTCTTTCTCCCTCCCTTCCCCTGTCTAAAAATAAATAAAATCTTTTTAAAAAATAATTTGTATGCTAAATGCTATGCTGCATACACACACATGCATATATACGTGTGTGTATATATATACATATATATGTGTGTGTGTATATATACATATATATGTATATATATGTATATATATGTATATATATAAAGTCATCTGTCCAGAAGGTATCCAGGCATGTAATATGAAAAAACAGAGACATTTACTGAAGATACAAAATTCACGAAATATTGTACGTAGGACAATGATGCCTCAGTCCCCTTCAAAGTAGGCACCTTGGGACCTTATACAGTTCTCCCAATCACCATCAGCTGCTCCATTGTGTTTTCCTGAATCTAATCAATGGTCTGAAATCTCTTCCCTTTCAAAGGTGATTTTAGTTTAGGGAAAAGCCAGAAGCCTCAGGGCACCAAATCTGAGCTGTAGGGGAGTCTGAGTCACCTGGGTGACTTAATGTTTCACAAAAAAACTGCATGAGACATGATGCATGAGTGAGTGTATTGTTGTAATAAAGTTGCCATTCACTAGTTGCCCATAGCTGTGGCCTTCTGAACCATTCAAATAGTTTCCATGGAGGAATGTTAAAGCTTAACGCAAAATCTGATGCAGATTCATTGCTCTGCTCACTCAGTCATTTTGAATGTGACGGCCACATAATACACATGCTCACTCAGTGGCATCTCCTGCCCCACTGACTAGTACAGTGAAGTCATCATTATTCACACAGGCACATTCCAGTATACTCTCCTAGGCTGCCAGGTTACACTGATGTCACATAAACCATTCTCGTTATATTAACAATGGTTGGACTTTTTCCAGATAGACCTCATATATTTAATTTTCACAACAATCTGAAATGGGATAGGCATCATTTCTGATAAAGCCATGAATGGTCAGAAATATCAGATATCTTGCCAAGGCTTCATAACTCATCAATAGAACTCAAGTTATTTTAATTTTGCTTTTTTCATAGTGGTAGATATCTACTCCAAACCCCAGTCCTTTTCCTGTTACATCATGTTGCCTCTCAAAAGACTAATACTCATACCTCCTCTCCCTACCTCCATAGTTGAAACAATCAAATTTGGCCATACAGTTCATAGCAAACATTTTGGGAAACATTAACATTAAAAGCTATCACTCACTATAAACTGTCAAGATATTTCTAAGAGAACAAAGTTGTCATCTCCTAGCTCCATGCTCCTCAAACTAATGTGTCAAAAAGTACTATCTCCACAGAATGTGCATAGAGATTCTTCCTGCTATACAGATTTTACACAATGACTTTTTGGAAGAAAAAGTGAGTGTTCCTAAAATAAATCCTGTTTCTGAATATCCTACATATAATAAATTCCATATAAAAATATAAACTTAAATGAAAGTCCTCTTCAATGTCTTCTCTGAAAATAAACTCTATCAATACTATAAAAGAGTTTAATGTTTATTATTATTATTACAGACTTAACCCCTCAATTACCAAGATTATGAGGGGAAGAGAGAGAAAATAAGTTTTTAATTTTCCTTTCCCTAAAAATAATTTAAAACACAATGTTGACATTAAAACACACAAAAATATATAATGGAAGGGAATTTTCAAAATATACATGGGTTTGTCTTAATATAATAATTTAAATATATCTATCACTCAATTTGAAGTAAACTGCCTAGTGCTACGTTGTTCTCTTCTTCCACAAAACTTGGGGGTTCATCTTCCTCTGTCATTTGGGATACCTATAAAGGGAAAGATAGAAAAGCACTACCTAACTAGTCTGTCAGTGGTACAATCAGATAAAACACTGTGACTTCAATTTGGCCATGATACAATAGGAAATAAAACTTCATTATCAGGCTCTCAGACAGAAACATCCTGCTATTCCCGCTGTCATCCCAGAAGACTTTCTGTCCAGGGGCTTATAGCTCCATTTCTTTCTGAGTTACCTACTCTCAGTTACTAAAACTTGAAAGATGGTCCAGCCCTCTCATTTTACAACTAAAGATCCTGATGTACAGAAAAGTAAACCCAGTAGCTCAAGGTCTTATTTGGCAAAAACCTGGCAGAGCAAGAACTTAAGTCTTCAGACTCTCAATTCAGTATTCTTTCTACTCCACAGTGCCATCTCTCCTTTGGGCAGCTCTGAATTACACGAACTTAGTGTTTCTATAGGCATATCTCATTTTATTGTGCTTTACTTAAGTTATTGCATTTTTTACCGATTGAAGTTTTGCAGCAACCCTTTGTTCAGCAACTCATTTTTCCAATAGCATTTGTTCACTTTATCTGTGTCACATTTTGGTAAATATCACAATATATCAAACTTTTTAAATGCTATTATATTTGTTATAGTGATCTATGACCAACAATATTTGATGCTACTATTGTAATTATTTTGGGGTGCCATGAACCATGCCCATTCAGGATAGCAAACTTAACAAATGTTGTTATGTTCTAGACTGCTACAGACTAGCCATTCCTCCATCTGTCTTCCTTTCCTTTAGCCTCCCTATTCCCTCAGACAGAACAATATTGAAATTAAGCCAATTAAAAATCTTTCAGTGGCCTGTAAGTGTTCAAGTGAAAGAGTCACCTGTTTCTCATTTTGAATCAAAAGCTAGAAATTATTAACCTTAATGTGGAAGCCAAGGTAGGCCAAAAGCTAGTTCTCTTGTGCCAGTCAATTTCTAAATGCAAATGAAAAGTTCTATTCCAGTGAACACATGATAAAAAAAAGTGAAACAGCTTTATTGCTGATATAGAAAAAGTTTTAGTGATCTGGATAGAAGATCAAACCAGCCACAACATTCCCTTAAGCTAAGTGTAATCCAGAAAAAGGTCCTCACTCCCACCTATTCTATGAAGGCTGAGACAAGTGAGGAAGCTGTAGAAGAAAAGTTTGAAGCTAGAAGAGGTAGGTTCATGAGATTTAATGAAAGAAGCCATCTCCATAACATAAAAGTGCAAGGTAAAGCAGCCACTGCTGACACAGAAGCTGCAGTGTTATCCAGAAGATCTAGCTAAGATAATTAATGAAGGAGACTAGGCTAGACAACAAATTTTCAATGCAGACAAAATAGCCGTATATTGGAAGATGCCATCTCTGACTTTCATAGTAGTACAGGAGAAATCAATCTCTGGTTTCAAAGCTTCAAAGAGTTAATGCAGCTGGTTACTTTAAGTTGAAGCCAATGCTTATTTACCACTCCAAAAATCCCAGCACCCTTAATTATGCTAAATCTACTCTGCCTATGCTCCATAAATGACACAGCAAACAACAGAGCCTGGATGGCAGCACATCTGTTTACAACATAGTTTCAAAATATTTTAAGCCCACTGTTGAGACCTACTACTCAGAAAAAAAGATTCTTGGCGAAATATTTCTGCTCATTGACAATATACCTGATCACTCAAGATCTCTGATGGAGATGTACAAAGAGATTTTCATGCCTGTTAACGTATCATTCACATGCAGCCCATGGATCAGGAGTAATTTCTACTTTCAAGTCTTATTATTTAAGAAATAAATTGCATAAGGCTATATCTACCATAGATATGATTCTTCTGATGGATCTGAGAAAATTAAATTAAAAGCCTTCTGAGCCCTGGCCGGGTAGTTCAGCTGGCTGAAGCATTGTCCTAATATGCCAACGTTGCAGGTTTGATCCCCAGTCAGGGCACATACAAGAATCAACCCATAAATAAATGAAACAACAAACTGGTTTCCCTCTCTCCCCGCTTCCTCTCTCCCTCTATAAAATCATTTTTTTAAAAAATTTATAAACCTTCTGGAAAGTATTCACCATTCTAGATGTCATTAAGAACATTAGTTATTCATGGGAAAAGAGTCAAAATAGCAACATTAACAGGAGTTTAGAAGAAGTTGATTTGAACCCTCATGAAGAATCTGAGGAATTCAAGATTTCATTGGAAGAAGTACTGTGAATGTGGTAAATACAGCAAGAGAATCAGAATTAGAAGTAGACCCCGAAGATGTGACTGAATGCTGCAATCTCATGATAAAACTTTAATAGTTGAAAAATTACTTCTTATGAATGAACAAGAAAAAATGGTTTCAGATGGAATCTACTCCTGATGAAGATGATGTGAAGAATGCTGAAATGAAAACAAAAAATTTAGAATGTTAATAAACTTAGTGATAAAGTAGCAGCATTGTTTGAGAGGACTGACTCCAATTTTGAAAGTTCTACTGGGGGTAAAATGCTACCAAACTGCATTGCATGCTACAGAGAAATCATTCATGAAAAGAAGAGTCAATCGATGCAGCAAACTTGTCTTATTTTAAGGAACTGCCACAGCCATCCCAACCTTCAGCAACCACAACCCTGAACAGTCATCAGCCATGAACATCAAAGCAAGACCTTCCACCAGCAAAAAAGATCACAACTTGCTGAAGGTTCAAATAAAGGTTAGCATTTTTTTTAGCAATAAAGTATATATTTTTTCCTTTTTATTGAATTTATTGGGGTGACAGAAGTTAACAAAACTATACAAGTTTCGGGTGTGGAATTCTGCAACGAATCATCTATACACTGTATTGTGTGTTCACCACACCCAAGTCAGGTCTCTGTCCATCACCATTTATCCCTCCATGCCCTGCTTCATCTCCTCTCACCCCTGTCCCCTCACCCCAGCAATCTCCACACTGTTGTCCACATCCATGAGTTTTTCTTTTTCTCCTCTTTTTTGCTCAATCCCCTCCTGGCAGAAAGCAGAAAACTGTCAGCCTGCTTTCTATGAGTCTGTCTCTATTTTGATTGTTAGTTGCATTTTGTTCATTAGATTCTACACATGAGAGAAATCAAATGGTACTTGTCTTTCTCTGGCTTATTTCACTTGGCATAATAATCTCCAGATCTGGCTGGTAGGGCTCAGTGGCTTGTGTGCCAGCCTATGAACTGAAAAGTCCCTGGTTCAATTCCCAGTCAGGGTACATGTCTGGGTTGTGAGCCAGGTCCCCAGTTGGGGGCATGCGAGAAGCAATGGGTTGATGTTTCTCTCACACATTGGTGTTTCTCTCCCTCTCTTCCCCTCTTTCTAAAAAATAAATAAAATCTTTAAAAAAAATAATCTCCAAGTCCACTCATGCTGTTGTAAAGGGTAAGATGTCCTTTTTATGGTTAAGTAGTATTCCACTGTGTAAACATACCACAGCTTTTTTATCCACTCATCTACTGATGGACACTTGGGCTGCTGATTCCAAATCCTGGTTATTGTAAATAATACAGCAATGAACATAGGGGTGCATATATTCCTTTGAATTTGTGTTTCGGGTTTCTTCAGATAATCTCCCAGATGTGGAATCATGGGTCATAAGGCAGTTCCATTTTTAATTTTTTTATGAAAAAAAATTTTAATTTAATTTATGTGGAAATACTGTTTTCCACACTGGTTGTACCAATTTGCATTCCTACCAACTGTACACTTTTCTCCACATCCTTGCCAACACTTGTTTGTTGATTTATTGATGACAGCCTTTCTGACTGGTGTGAGGTGACATCTCATTGTGGTTTTAACTTGCATTTCTCTGATAACTGGTGATATTAAGCATCTTTTCATATGTCTCTTGGCCATCTATATGTCCTCTTTAAAGAAGTATCTACTCAGGTCCTTTGTCCATTTTATAACTATACTGGTTTTGGGGGGTGAGGTGTTGAATTGTATGAGTTCTTTATAAATTCTAGATACTAACTCCTCATCAGATGTATTGACAAATACGTTCACCCATTCAGTGGGTTGTCTTTTCATTTAAAAAAAATTAACTATTGATTTGAGAGAGAGAGAGAGAGAAAAACACCAATTTTGTTGTTCCACTTATTTATGCATCCATTGGTTGATTCTTGTTTGTGTCCTGACCAGGAATCAAACCCACAGTCTTGGCATATTGGGACAATGCTCTAATCAACTGAGCTACCCAGCCAGGGTTTCATCACATTGATGGTTTCCTTTTCTGTGCAAAACCTTTTTGGTTTGATGTGGTCCCATTTGTTTATTTTTTCTTTTGTTTTCCTTGCATGAAAAGATATATATAAAAAATATTGCTATGAGAAGTGTTTGACATTTTGCTGCCTATGTTTTCTTTGAGGATTTTATGGTTTCAATTCTAACATTTAACTCATTACCAAACTTTATTATTGTGTACAGTGTAAGAAGGTGATCTAGTTTCATTTTTTTGCACATATCTATCCAATTTTCCCAATACCATTTATTGAACATACTGTTTTTACCCCACTGTATGTTTCCACCTCCTTTGTCAAATATTAATTGAGCATAAAGGCATGGGTTTATTTCTGAGCTCTCTATTTTGTTCCATTGATCTATATGTCTGTGTTATCCCAGTACCATGCTGTTTTGATTAACATGGCTTTATAGTATAATTTGATATCAGGTAGCACAATTCCTCCAACTTTGTTCTTCTTTCTCAAGATCACTGTTGCTATTCAGGGTCTTTTGTGGTTCATATAAATTTTTGAAATATTTGTTCTATTTCTGTGAAATATGCCATAGATATCTTGATAGAAATTGTGTTGAATCAGCTGATTGCTCTGGGTAGTATGGACATTTTAATGATGATAATTCTTTCCATGAACTTGGAATATGCTCCCACTTATTTATATCTTCTATTTTTCTTCAGTATCATATGATTTTCCAAGTGCAGGTCTTTTACATCCTTGGTTAAATTTATTCCTGGGTATTTTATGCTTTTTGAATTAATTGTAAATGAGATTGTTTTCTTAATTTCCCTTTCTGATAGTTCGTTATTGGTGTATAAAAATGCAAATTATTTCTAAATATTTATTTTGCATCCTGCTACTTTACTGAATTCATTTATCAGTTCTAGTAATTTTTTTGGTGGAATCTTTAGGGTTCTCTACATACAGTCTCACATCATCTGCAAATAATGACAGTTCTACTTTTTCCTTACCAATTCAGGTGCCTTTTATTTCTTCTTGTTGTCTAATTGCTGTGTTACCATGTACCATGTTAAATAAGAGTGGTGAATGTTCCTGTTTTGTACCTGATCTGGAGGGAAACGTTTGTAGTTTTTGCCCATTGAGTATGATGTTGGCTATGGTTTTGTCATATATGATCTTTATCATGTTGAGGTATGTTCCCTTAATTCCCACTTTGCTGAGAGATTTTATCATAAATGGGTGTTGGATTTTTATCAAATGTTTTTTCTGCATCTATTGATATATTGCTATACTGTGTATATTACATATACTGATTTGTGAATATTGTACCAATCTTGCATCCTCAGAATAAATCCCACTTGATTGTAGTATATGATATTTTTAACAGTTATTTGTCTTTAGATTTTATTTACTTTTAGAGAGAGGGAAAGAGAAGGAGGAAGAGAGAGAGAGAAACATCAATGTGGTTGCCTCTCACATGCCCCCTACTGGGGACCTGACCCACAACCCAGGCATATGCACTGACTAGGAATTGAACAGGCAACCCTTTGGTTCATAGGCCAGCAGCACTCAATCCACTGAGCCACACCAGCCAGCGTTGGTGTATGATATTTTTAATGCATTGCTGGATCCAGTTTGCTAATATTTTATTGAGGATGTAGGCATCTATGTTCATTGGGGATATAGACCATTAAATTTTCTTTCTTCATAATGTGTTTATCTGGTCTGGAATTAAAATAATGCTGGTCTCCTAAAATAAGTTTAGGAATCTTCCTTCCTCTTGAATTTTTTGGAATAGTGTGAGAAGAATACACATTAGTTTTTCTTTGAATAATTTATCCATTTTGTCAAGATTGTCCAATTTCTTGACATACAGTTTTTTGTAATATTTTCTTATAATTCCTAGTATTTCTGTGGAGTTAGTTGTTACTTCTCCTCCTTCATTTATGATTTTGTTTACTTGGGTCCTCTCTCTTTTTTTCTTGATCAGTCTGATTAATGGTTTGTCAATCTTGTTTATTTTTACAAACAACTACGTTGATCTTGATTTCATTCATCTTTTGTATTGCTTTTTTAGACTCTATTTTGTTTAGTTCTGCTCTGATCTTTATTATTTCCTTCCTTCTACTCACTTTAAGCTGTTTGTTGTTCTTCTCCAAATTCCTTTAAGTGTAAAGTTAGATTGTTTGTTTGAGATTTTCTCTTTTTCTTGAGATATGCCTGTAATGCTATGAATTTCCCTCTTGTGACTGCTTTCATCGCTTCCCACAGATTTGGGGGTTGTTGTGTTGTAATTTTTACTTGTTTGAAAGTATGTTTTGATTTCTTCCTTGATCTCATTGTTAACCCATTCATTGTTTCACAGAATCTTATTCAGCCTCTGTAGCTTTGTGTGTTTTCCAGTGTTTTCTTGTGATTGATTTCTAGTTTTATACCACTACGGTCCGAAAAGATGCTTGGTATGATTTCAATCTTATTAAAGTATTTCATGTGCACTTGAAAAGAATGTGTACCCTGCTGCTTTGGGGCAAAATGCTCTGAAGATATCTACTAAATCCATCCGCTCTAGTTTGTCATTTAAGGCTGCCTTTTTCTTATTTTCTGTGTGGAAGATCTATCCATTGAAATCAAGGGGGTGTTAAATCCCTGACTATGACTGTATTTCTGTTGATCTTGCACTTTATGTCCATCAAAATATGCTTCACATATTTCGATGCTCCTAATTGGGTGTGTAAATGTTTACTAGGGTTATATCCTCTTGTTGCATTGTTCCCTTTATCATTATGTAGTGTCCTTTGTCTCTTTCTATATATAGCCTTGGTTTTAAAGTCTATTTTGTCAGATATTAGCACTGCAACACCGGTTCTTTTTTCTTTTTTTCATTTGCATGAGAAAGCTTTTTCCATCCCTTTGTTTTTAGTCTGTGTGATCTGAGATGGGTCTCTTGCAGGCAAGCACATCTATGGGTCTTGTTTTCTTATCCATTCAGCTACCCTCTGTCTTTGGTCACAGCAATTAAACCATTTACATTTAAGGTGATTATTGATAGATATGTATTTAGAGTCATTTTATTGTTAGAGTATTTTCCTGTTTTTTTTTTCTTTTTCTTCTTTTTAAAGCAAGTGCTTTAACATTTGTTGCAGTGGTGGTTTGGTGTTAATAAACTCCTTTAGCTTTGTCTTGTCTGGGAAGCTCCTTATTCTCCTTCAGTTTTAAACGATAGCTTGGCTGGGTGAAGTAGCTTTGGTTGTAGGAGCTTGCTTTTCATCACCTTGAATATTTCACTCTACTCCCTTCTGGCCTGAAATCACGTGACAGTCTAATTAGTGCTCCCTGGTAGGTAACTACCTGCTTCTCTCTTGCAGAGTTTAGGATCCTCTCCTTGTCTTTAAGCCTTGTCATTTTAATTATGATATGTCTCTATGTAGGCCTCTTTGGGTCCAACTTGTTTGGGACTCTCTGAGCTTCCTGGATTTGTGTGTCTTTTTCCTTCACCAGGTTAGGGAAGTTTTCCGACATTATTTCTTTAAATATATTGATGCCCTACTTGCTTTCTTCTCCTTATGGTATTCCCATGATGCAGATATTACATTTCACATTGTCCAAGATGTTTCTTAAGCTCTCATTTTATTAAAATTATTTTTTCTTTTTTCTACTCTGCCTGGGTGTTTTTTCTACCTAGTCTTCCAAATCACTGGTTCAATCCTCTGCATCATCTTACCTATTGTTTATTCTTCCACTATATTATTTATTTCAGATATTTTATTCTTTATTTCTGACTGGCCCTTTTTTATGGCTTATATGTCTTTTTTTCATGCTGTTGATTACCCTTATAATTATTAACTCTATCTGATAAATCTCTTCCCTCCATTTCATCTAGTTCTTCTTCTGGAGAATACTCTTGTTCTTTCATCTAGGATCTGCTTCTTTGTATTTGTTTCTATGTATTAGGTAGATCTGCAAGACTCTAGTGCACACCTAAGTCAAACCCTGCCTGTGGCTGGCCATGGGCAACCTGTTTGTAGCTATCAGTGACCCATAGCATGTGGCTGCCTCTTCTGGGTCTAGGTGTGTGCAGAAAGAACAAGACTGTGCACCAAGGCTGGCTTTTACCAGCACCAGCCCTGGGGACATATCTCAGAGCTCCTAGCAATCTGCCTGCAGGCTTTCCATAGGGTTAATCAATGAATGTCTTCCAGCTGTACTACTCAGCAGCAGGGCTTAAGCACCAAAGGGTGGGGCAGAGTAACACATGTGGACAGGGCTATTGCTTCCCCTAAGGCTGATGCCACTTGGAGGGGAATGCTCTGGCTGAGAAAGATGGTTCCTGCAGTCCGGGGAATAACTCAGCACAGGGATCCTGGCGGTTGCTCCTTCAGCTCTTTTCCCAGAGCCACCAGCCCCAGACTCTCCTCATGCATCTCTAACCCATTCTTCCCTCCCTCTACCAGAGCCCAGTGTCAGTGGCTGCAAATGGAATTTTGTGCATTGGCCCTTTAAGAAGCTCTCTGAGTCTCCAGCAATCTCTCTCTGGCAGACAGAAACCTGGCTGCTTTTCACCACCATGTTATTTGGGTACTTTTCCTGGTTCTGGTGCTGTAGCTGGGGAGCTCAGCTTGGGGTTTTGACCCCACACTTCTTAGGAGCAACCTCCTAGCCACTGAAATATCCTACAGGACTTCAGCTGCTGTCTGTGAGATCCCAGCCAGCCCTCTCACACCTCCTTCACACTCCCTACCAGTCATGTTGTAGTGAAGTGGTTTCTTCCATCTGTCTGTGGTTATAAGGCTTCTCTCCAGCTAGTGGTCTGTTGGTTATTCGGGATGATTTTTCTATAATTTAGTTATTATTCCAGAATGGTCCTGGGAGGAGGTTAATGTAGCTTCCACTTACCTCTCTGCCATCTTGCTTGGGGATCTCAAAGTTTTTAAATTGCAGCAGGGCAACAGGAATGTTAACGCATCCTAAGCAGGGAAGGTCTGAAGAACAGCAGGTCTCACAAGGGGGACAGAAGGCTGGGGCAGGGTCTCAGGAAGGGCTTCCACAAAATCCCACAATCAAGCCAGGAGATGCAACCTCTGGGACTGGAGGAGGATATGCAGCCAGAACTGTCCAAGAGGGGTGAGGGCGAGAACTGATGGTTTTTGACAGAATCTGCTTCCAGGTCTATAGGAAACTGTGAAGACTCTGAGTATAAAGCAAATGCCAGCCTTAGCAAATCCCAGCCTTGTCTTACCCAACTACCTGTCCTCCTTCCAACATACACCAACTATATTCCATACTACTGAGCAATTTATGTTCCCCAAGTATGTCATGTGTTTTCCTGCCCCTAACACCTTTGCACATGCTGCTTCCCTCTACTTATTCATTCAACACTTATGTCTCAAACATTAGTCTAAGCACTACCTAAGCCCTTAATGAAGTTTACATTCTAGTAGAGGAAGAATAAACAAGTAAACAAATAATTACTGATACTAATTAGCACTATGAAGGAAACAGCTGCCAAATACAGATGGTGTAAGACTACTTACAGAGAGTACAGAAGGAGAGGATGAAAAAGCCAGCACCAGGTGCTGGTTTAACAAAGTCAGGAGAAAGTCAAGACAGTACCTGTCTTCCTACCTAACTGGTCCCTTTTGCTCCTCCCTTCCCTGATCCAGCCCCTGAATATAATGGCCTGGTTTCAAATAAGAAAGAATATTTAGAGAAGTCTTATTTTAGTCCTCTCTTGTCCCTCCTATTCTCCAACAATGGTAACCCCCCCAGTTAATCATTTTTATTAATTTTTCATTTATCTTTCCAATGTTTCTTTTTGAAAATATTAATAAATGCATATTCATACTTTTCTCACTTTTTAAATAAAGACATACTATACATACTACATTGTACCTTGCTTTTTTCACTTATATCTGAGAATTAAGTCTTCATTACTTTTTATAGTTGTATATTATAACATTGAGTAGATGTATTATAATAATGGACATCTGGGTTTTTTCCCATTCTGTCAGTATTACAACTAATATGAACTTGAACCTTGATGCCTGAGAGGCAGAAATAAAACCCTAGGCCTAAACAGGCAGACACTGGAACTGAGGCTCCTATGTATAGCCAGTGTATAATAATAATAATAACAATAATAACAACTAATCTGAATATTAAAGCAAGAGAAGTATAATAACTAGACAACAATAACATAAAATGGAAGACAGTAATTAGATTAAAACTGTGGAACTGTTCTAGAGGAGGATAAATAAATCAACTGAATTCAGACTTTAAGTCAACTGCAAGTTTATAATTTTAAGAGTATTAATGCCCTGACCAGTATTTCTAAGTTGGCTGGGCATCATTCCACAAAGCAGAAGGTTACTGGTTAGATTTCAGATCAGGGCCTATGCTGGGTTGAGGCTTAGGTCCCCGGTCAGGGTGTCTATGAGAGGCAACAGATGGATGTTTCTCTCTCACATCGATATTTCTCATGCTCTTTCTCCCTCCCTTCCCCTTTCTCTAAAAATAATACATAAAAAAATTTTTTTAAAAAAGAGTATTCACTAAAGGAACACAAACAGAACATAGAACTCCCAAACTAATGATTAGGGGAAGACAGTGAGAAAAAAGCTTGCAATCTGGTAGGAGGCAGGAAAAACAAAAAATAAAACAATGACTAGTAAAAGTAGGGTAATAAGCATAATATAAATAGTAGAAATTAATCCAACATATCAGTAATTACAATAAAGGTAAAATTTCAAGTTAAGACAAAAAATGTCAGATTAGTTTTTTAATCCATGTATGTGGCTATTTACAAGAGACATACCTAAAATATATAAACATGCCAAGGCTGAATATAAAGACACAAAAGATATATCAAACTAAATGTCACACAAAACTATCCAAGAAAAAAGAAATAAATGCAAAAAGCACTGGTGAAGAAATAAACAGGCTCATTTTATATATAATTAATAGTAGCAAGCTAGCAAAAAACTATAACTCCTTGGAAATATGTTTGGCCCTAATTCACAGCTTCTACATATATAAAGAATTGCAAGGAGAAACTGACAAATGTACAATTGAAGTGGTAGATTTTTAACAAACCTAACTAATTGATAAATCAAGAACAAAATTATTAAGTCCATAAATATTTGTATGATAATTAGCAAGCTTGATCCAAGAAATGGTTCAATTACTAATAATTAAAATATATATATTCTTCTTAAGCACACATGGAGCCATTTATAAAAATTGGTTTATCTAAGGCTTTAAAGACTCGACAAATGTCAAAGATTCAATCTCTGGCTCCAATGCACTAAGTTAGAAATCCGTAACAAAAATAATTTGTAATAGTCTGTCTTTTAGTTAAAGACAACAGCATGAACATAAATGTTTAACTGTTACCTCCAGATATCCACTATAAGAAATGTGAAGGGTACAGCCACAAAAGTGTGGACACTGGAAAACAGGAGTGATAACCAACAGCAGACTTAAGAAAACTGAATCCTAAACCAGCAGACAAAAAAACAGAGAAGTGGCCTAGTTTATACCAGAGAACCCCTCAAAAGCCCAGGTCTTTGGAAGTGGCATTACAGGTAAAGTCAAGCGTATAAACAGAGAGTTTATATGCAATTAGGCTCTGTTTGGGTAGTTCAGTTGGTTAAAGCATGTCCCTATAACCCAAGGTTGTGGGTTTGATCCCCGGTCAGGGCATATAAAAGAATCAACACATGAATGCATAAATAGATGGAACAACAAATTAGTTTCTCTCTCTTCCTTCCTCTCTCTCTTTCAAATCAATAAAATAAAATAAAAAAGAAGCAATCAGGCCTGTATATCCTCTACTACTACACTTAGTTCAGTAACAAATTCCCCTGACTGTCCTTAATCCAAGCAGAAAATTAGAATTTGTTCTCTGGAAAGGTTAAAAAAGTTTTTTTTAGCCTAGGATCACTAAGCACATCTGAAGAAAGGGACAGTTAACTAAAAATAGAATGAATTAAAGGAAAGTTTACATTCTAACTATTGAAAAACCCCAGCCCATGCTACACAAACATTTCAGAATTCTAGAAGCCATGATTATACTCCTCCAGGAAGAGGAGAGAGCTTTCTAAGTTGTTCAAAGAAAAAAATTAAGATATTGACATATTGATCAGGTCTAGCTGGGTGACCCTACAGAGAGGCCCATAGTGTATAAGCTTGACCCAAACCCTTTATCAGCCTTTAGTGACATATCTTTAGATTTGAGCAGAGAGTTGAGAATAATATACATGTTAGTACATACTACAAAATGAAACAGATCAAACCTATGAACAGATAAAAAAACAGAGAAAGAGACTATACAGGGAAGTGAAAGCTTTAAAGGCTATCATTTATATCCTCAGGAAGATAATAGACCCATGACAGAAAAACAAGATGAAAATGGAATAATCAGAGAAAAACAAAGAGCTCTTGAAGGTTAAAATATACATAGAAGCCCAGAAATAAACCCTCACATTTATGACCCACTGATTTTTGACAAGGGTTCCAAGCCAAGTCAATAGAGAAAGAACAGAATTTTCAACAAACAGTGCTGGGACAACTGTATATCCACATACAAAAGAATGAATTTCAACTACTACTTCATACTGTATGCAGAAATTAACTCAAAATGAATCAAAAGCCTAAATGTAAGATCTATTATCTACAGAACTCTTAGAAGAAAACAGCCATAAACCAGTGTGACCTTGGATTAGACAATAGTTTATTAGATATCTCAAACACACAAAGGTAAAAACAAATAAACTTCATTAAAACTAAAAACTTTGTGCTTCAAAAGATACTATCTATAAAGTTAAAAAACAACCCACAAAAGGGAAGAAAATATTTGCAAGTCATATATATGAAAAGGGTACAGGATCCAAAATAAATAAAGAGCTCCTACAACTCAAAAATAAAAAGATAAGAAAAAAACAATCAATAGGTCTGAATAGACATTTCTCCAAAGAATATATATGTTTAGCCAATACCATACAAAAAAGATGCTCAATATCATTAACCATCAGGGAAATGAAAATCAAAAGCACACTAAGGTACCAATTCACACCACTAGGATCACTATAATCAAAAAGACAGACAATACAAGTGTTGACAAGGATAAGAAGAAATTGGAACCCTCATACATAGCTAGTGGGACTATAAAATGGTATAGATGCCATAGAAACAGTTTGGCAATTTCCCAAGTGGTTAACACAGAGTTACCATATGACCCAGCAATTCCACTCCTAGATAATATACCCGAAAGAAATTTAAAAATATATTCACAAAAATTTATGCACATTCATAGCAGCATTATTTGTAATAGCCAAAACCCAAGTGTCCACTAACAGATGAAATGTCTATCAACTTGGGAAAATAATTTGGCAGTTCCTCAAAAGTTTAAAGATATATTTACCATATGAGCCAGAAATCCCATTCTAAGATACATACCCAAGAGAATTTAAAACACATATTCACACAACCTGTAGAAAGTCCATACCAGCATTATTCATAATAGCCAAAAATAGAAACAACCCAGTGGCCATCAACTGTTAAATGGGTAAACAAAATGTGGTATATGCATACAACAGAATGTTACTCATCAATAAAACAGAATGAAGTTCTGATACATGCTAGAACATGATGAACCTTGAAAACACAATGTTAGTGAAAAAAGCCAGTCACAAGAAAACACATGTAATATAATTCTGTTTATATGAAATATCCAGAAGGGGCAAATCTATAGAGATAGAAGGCAGATTAATGAATGCCTATGGCTGAGAAAGTGAAAGGAGACAGGGTGACTGTTTTTATTTGAGGTGACAAAAATCTTCTAAAATTAGGTTGATTAGAAGGTTCAAATCCAAATAACAGTACTTCCAGAAAGAGAAAAATGTGTTGAGCCCTGAGTGGTGTGGCTCAGTGAGTTGGGCATCATCCACAAACTGAAAGGTCACCAGTTCGATTCCCAGTCAGGGCACATGCCTGGGTTGCAGTTTAGGGCCTGCGAGAGGCAATCAGTCAATGTTTCTCTCACACATCGATGTTTCTCTCCTTCTCTTTCTCCTCCTCTCCCAATCTCTCTGAAAATAAATAAAGAAAATCTTTAACAAAAGAAAAGAAAGGAAGGAAGGAAGAGAAGGAGGGAGAAAGTGGGGAGGGAGGGAAAAAATGTGTTGAAAATCAACAATGATAACAAACAACAAGTGCTAGTGAAGACAAAATCTTTCGCACTGTTGGTGGGAATGCAGATTGATGCAGCCACTGTGGAAAGTAGTATGGCGATAACTCAAAAAATTACAAATGGATCTGTGTTTGGACTCAGTGATGCCACTTCTGGGACTATATCTGAAGGAATCCAAAACACTAATTCAAAAGAACATAAGCACGTTATGTTTATTGCACGTTATTTACAATGGCCAAGATATGGAAGCAGCCCAAGCACCATCAATAGATGAGTGGATGGATAAAAAAACTATGGGATATTTACACGATGGAATATTACTTGGATATAAAAAAAGAAGAAAATTTTACCCTTTGTGACAGTATGGATGGACCTAGAAAACATTATGCTAAGTGAAATAAGCCAGTCAGAGAAAGACAAATACCATATGATTTCACTCATATGTGGATCTAATGAACAAACTGAAATAACAAGGAAAATGGGGACAGATTCATAGATGGAGAGTAGGATGACAGCTAGTGGTAGGGGGAGGTTGGGGGTGGAGGGATGGAGCAAAAAGAAAAAAGGATTCATCAACATATATAACAGTGTTGTGATTGCTGGGAGGTAGGAGCATATAAGGGGACTAAATGGTAATGGAAAACATACGATAAAGATTAAATATTTTTTTTAAAAAATCAACAATGAAAGAATTCAAGAAAATGTCTCAGAATTAAAGACTTCTTTCTAGACTGGCAGGGTTCTAGGGAGTGCAGCACAATAAATGAAAATAGATTCTCATTAAGGTTCATCATTATAAATTTCAGACCAGCAAACAAAAAAGAAAACTCCTAAAAGCTTCCAGGGAAGAGGTTGAGAACAGACCACATACAAAAGACCACAAATTAAAGTGGTTTTGAACTTCCAAGGAACAATACTGGAATCCAGAAGATAACTGAGCAATGTCCCCAATATTCTAAGAAAAAATGACTTCCAAACTAAAATTCTAAAGCCAGCAAACAATCAATTGTTAAAAATATTTTCAGACATGAACGGTGGAACTTTAAATGTTTCCATTAAGAAAGAGAGAGTTACATACCAAATAAAGTTTAATTTTTTTAAATTATGTTTTGATTATGCTATTACAGTTGTCCTGATAGTTCCCTCTTTGCCCCTCCTCCACCCAGTGCCCCCCACTCCCTCAGGCAATCCCTCCACCATTGTTCATGTCCATGGGTCATGTGTATAAGCTCTTTGGCTACTCCATTTCCTACACTGTAGTTTACATCCCCATGGCTATTCTGTAACTACCTATTTGAATTTTCATGACTTTGAATATTTCTTGCCAATCCCTTCTAGGCTGCAAAGTTTCTTTTGAGAAATCAGGTGGTAGTTTTGGGGGAACTCTTCTATAGGTAACTAACTTCTTTTCTCTTCCTGCTTTTAAGATCTCTTTATCTTTAACCTTTGGCATTTAAATTATGATGTGTCTTGGAGTGGGCCTCTTCACATCCATCTTGTTTGGGACTCTCTGTATTTCCTGGACTGGCGTGTCTATTTCCTTCACCAAATTAGAGAAGTGTTCTTTCATTATTTTTTCAAATAGATTTCCAATTTTTCGCTCATGCTCTTCTCCTTCTGGAACCCCTATGATGTGAATGTTGGACCTTTTGAAGTTGTCCCTGAGGCTGCTTATACTGTCCTCATTTTGGCAGGAGGGGGGTGGTTCTTTTTCCTTCTTGTTTTTCTGAATGGTTGTTTTTTGCTTCCTTATGTTCCAAGTCATTGATTTCATTCTCAGCTTCATCCACTTTCCTGTTATTTCCCTGTAAATTGTTCTTTATTTCAATTAGTGTGCCCTTTGTTTCTGATTGGATCTTTTTTTATGCTGCTGAGGTCCTCACTAAGTTCCTTGAACATCCTTATAACCAGTGTTTTGAACTCTGCATCTGATAGATTGCTTATCTCCATTTTGTTTAATTCTTTTCTGGAGTTTTGATCTGTTCTTTCATTGGGGCCTTGTTTCTTTGTCTCCTTGTTTTGGCAGCCTCCCTTTGTTTGTTTCTTTGTATTAGGTAGAGCTGTTTTGACTCCATGCCCTAATGTAGTAGATGTCCTGTAGGGTCCAGTGGTACAGCCTCCCCTATCACACAAGCTGGGTACTTGAGGTGCACCCTTTGAGTGGGCTGAGTACACAGTCCTCTTGCAGTTGAGCCTTGATTGTTATTGGCAGACCAATGGGAGGGATTTACCCAGGCCAGTCAGCTGCCAGGTTCGGCTGTCACCACTGACCACCAACCTCCATCTGCCATGGAGAATCAGCTGTGCAGGAGCAGGTGGTGGTTCTCTGACATGGCCTGTAGCTGTCCACTGGGTATACTGACCCTGGGTTTCCCCAGGAGGTGCAGTCAAGGTCAGTCCCTACCTGTGTTTTGCCCAGGGCCACCCTTCCTGAGCTATAAAGCAATCTGAGATGGCTGCTACTTGTGCTGGGCTTGCCTTTCCTAGGCGAAGCCAAGCTGTGAATCTAAGCTGGCTGCTGCTACTGCCAGGCCTGGGGCTCACGAGGCCAGCTCTTGCTTGTTTGAGAGGATTTAGGATGTTGTGAAGCACGAGCCAAGACCAGACATTCATATGGAAAAGTGGGTTGGGTGGGTCCATAAGTTGGGTGGGGCTGAATCTGTGGGGATCTCCAAGGACAGGCTGGTGGAGTCTCAGATATGGCACCAGCTTGCTGGCTCTGTTGGGGAAGGGTTCAGAAAAGGAGCAAATGGCCTCCATTCATCACGATGCCAGACACCCCAGTTTCTCCCAGTATGCTACTGTTGCCTTTCAGGCTACTACCTCCATGCTGAGCTCAGAGGGATTAAGTCTGAGTAGGTGAGTCCATGTGTGGGTTCTTTAAGAGGAACTGCTTGGGACTCCAGAAGTTTTTTCCACTGACTCAATCCCCACTGATTTTTGCAGCCAGAAGTTGTGGGGTCTTATATTTCTGACTAGAACCCTGGGCGTGAGGGCCTGGTGTGATGCCGGGACTCCTTGCTCCCAAGACTTCCCTCCTGAATTTTTATCTACCACACAAGGGTGAGGAACCAGCCCATTCTGTATCTGCACCCCTCCTATGAATCTGGATGGATGTTTTTTCTTTAATTCCATCATTTACAGACTTCCATTCAACTCAATTTCTGAAGGTTCTGAGTGATGGCCATTCTACATTTTAGTTGTAATTTTGACATGATTGTGTAAAGAGGCAAGCCATGTCTGCCTATGTTGCCTTCTTGACCAGCAGTCTCTGAAGTAAAATTTTTAATTCACCTTTTTTTCAATCCTCACCTGAGGACATGCTTATTGATTTTAGAAAGAGGGAAAGAAAGGAAGAGAGGGCGAGAAATATCAATGTGAGAGAGACACATCTATCAGCTGCCTCTCATATGTGCCCCGACAGGGGACGAACCTACATCCCATTTGATTAATGGGATGATGCTCCAACCAAGGGAATCACATTGGCCAGGCCTTAATTCACATTCTAACTTAAAAATTTTAGAGAATGCTTAAGAGGTGAAAACATGAAGACATATTGAGAAGTTTTTCTAGAAAAGGAACAAGGAAACTGGGTGGTAGCTATATGGAGTATAAGAGTCAAGGAAGGTTTTTCATATTAAATTTAAAATGAGTCTAGAGTTTATAATATGCTGGAGGGAACGATTCAGTAGAGAGGGAGAACCTATGCTATTTGGAATGCCCCATCAATTAGCTCTGCGGTTTCATTTATAGCAGCATCAAGCTTTGAAAAGAGCTAGATAGATAATCTTCTACCTTTGACAATTTTCTGAATACCATCAGCACCAACTGCAATTAGATCCTTAGGTTGAACCTATGTGACTACATATAAACCTTGCCATGTACAGCTTCTAAAGACCCTAAAGTGAATCTTTCTAGGTGGTAACACTACTGACAGTGCTTAAAGAGCTAAAGGAAGAGGAAATGTTTTCAGAAGTACTATCTGGGAGAAAATATTCTCTCAGTGATCTAGGCTCAAGCTATGAATGTGATTGTGATTCTTCATACTCTGATCACACATCAGTAATTTCAAACAAAGCCGGTCATCTTCAACCTAGTAGTTAAGGCATACAAGCTCTCAAATGTTAGTTCTGGAAAGGACTGCAGCAATCACACCTTGTGGAAACTCCTCAGTGTGAAGATGAAGAATCTAAAGACCTGACAGGTACAGTGATTTTCTAAGTTAAAAGATAAAAAATTCTGTGTAAAATGTTGTAATCAGATTTTTAAAAACAACTTTACTGTTTCAAAAATAAAAATCAGAGGCAGAGCCAGAACCAGAAAGAACTCCAAGTTGAATCCTCTTATATTTGCTTCTGCTCTAACCTTTCACTGGTAACACATTTGTACATTTGCTATCTCCTCCCAGAATGCCTGACAATCTTTTATTATTACTGTATCAGTGTATACTACAGAAGTTATAGTAACTCAGTTGATAAATGAACCTAATAAAACACTACAGATTTTGGCACAAGGGTAGCCACTTATTTGCCCAGGCCCTACATAAAGTCCTAATATTGGTATATGCAAACAGCTTACAATGCCTGCACAAAGACAAGTCTATGTACTTTTCAACACTCCTTAATGTTGTGTAAAATAAATGCACCTTCCTGTCTTTTAGTAAAAATGACAGTCTGATCCGAACTTGAAAATATAAACAGCAATGACTCCATATACAGAAACAAGTGCCTGTAAAAATGTTCAATTAAAAAAATGTATTAAGATTCTAATGGGTATTCAGCCCTGTGTAAAATGTTCTGCAAAATGTAAGGGATTAAGGACAATTTCTGCTGTCAGAGAGCTTTCACATAGTGGTAAAAGACTGACACAAATACTTGCTTTATGACCTTACAAATTATATAGTTCTTTCACTTTGCAAGTGGAGAAATCAAGTCTTAAAAAACAATTAGCAAGCTACTGTCCCAGCCTACATGAGAACCCAAGTCGAATGACTTCCTAATTACTGTTCTTAACGCACTGGGTTTACCCATGAGTGATAACCATGAGTAACCATATACCCATGAGCAAGTTTAATGTTTAAATCTTCTCCCAAGGGATTTAAGAGTGCTACCAACACACTACACTAGAGAAAAATAAAAATATAAATTACTGATGGTGTTAAGGCAAGAAAAATAGCAGCAGCAGAAAATAATGAAGGCAAAGGAAGAACAGTACAGTCATATGCCATAAGGTCCTATATACAGTTGTTAGTGATAAACAATAAATTTGGCACTCAGTTTCTATACGAAAAACAATGAGAAAAAAAAGCAATCATACTTGTAGGCTCATTAAATGAAAACAAACCATTTAGTTGGGAGTAGCTGAACTACACCTCATAAGAACTAGAGTGGATTTCTCCTATATATTCTCCCATATGACATATGGATATCCCAAATAATACACACACACGCATATATATTCTAAAAGATTCTTTTTTAAATTTTAATTTTCAATTACAGTTTACATTCACTATTATTTTGCATTAGTTATAGGTGTAAAGCATAGTTGTTAGACAATCATAAACTTTACAAAGCTTATTTCAAATGTCTCAAATACCCCCAATATTTCAAATATCCACCTGGTGCCAGGTATAGTTATTACAATATCATTGGCTTTATTTCCTATGATGTACTTTACATACCTGAGACTATTTTGTTACTACCAATTTGTAGTTAATTCCTTCACCTATTTTACCCAGCCCCCCAACTCCCTTACCCTCTGACAACTGTCAGAATGTTTTGTGTATCTGAGTCTGTTTCTGTTTTGTTTATTCATTTATTTTGCTTTTTAGATTCCACACATAAATGAAATCATACAATATTTGTCTTGCTCGCTCCAACATATTTCACTTAGTACAATACCCTCTAGGTCCATCCATGCTGTCACAAAAGGTAAAATTTTCATTCTTTTTAATGGCAGAGTAATATTCCATTGTGTGTATGTGCAATGGGGAATAAATACGCTATACTTACATAAAACTACCCATATTAATCTTAGTAAATGTTAAACCCAGCTTGTTACTCTAACTTAATCTCTGAAAACTAAAACTTGCATGTTAAAAGTTTTTTTTCCCCCATACCCTGTACTAGAATCAGCAATTTCAGTTCCTGTGTGAACCTAAGGAGCAGCCTGACCTCAAGGCTCACAGACACAGGAATTCAATCTAATGGCCAACTCAAGGACACTGACTATGAAATTTATACCGGGACCAGCAAGGATACTGCCTGCACTCCACAGTCCCTATCCCTGATTTCTTTGCTCTGCTTCCCTCTCCCCTCACTGAGGGGAGATGTTAAGATAGGCTCTAGGTATATTTCATAATGGTTACTCTTCTCTTCCTGCCAGAATCAAGATGGGGTTTCTCTAGGATCTTCACAGTGAAATACCAACAAAGATTCCATCTTGATTCTGCTCTAGGTAAATAGATCTCAGCTTTGGCTTTCTGGATTTCCCTGTCTCTCCATATTTTGGGGTAGCAATCTCAATTCTCTGATTTAAAAAAAACACAACTTCCTACTGATTTTTTTGCTTTCCAAGAAAGTTACTATTTTTCCTTTTGGTCAGCTATTTATTGTGTAAGGTAGAAGTGAAGACTTCTAAACTCTTTACATGTCAGAGCTGATACCGGCTGCTTGCATTTTCATCGATATAGTTCAATCAGCTGTTCACTTGGGCAATGTATTACTTGGGATGCATGTAACAGGGAGGTAGATTTAGATATGCCTCAGTGGTATAATCCAGCTTTTGGTCTAACACTAAGAATCCCTCATAAAAATTGGTGACATTCTGGGGCTCAAGAGCTATCAATAGAAGATGGTTTTCCAAGATGAAAAAGTAGTTGGAATCAGCATGAAAATGAAATGAGAGGGGGCTCAGGACATGGTGCAAGGTGGGATGATAGGAATGACAAAGGTGAGTGCTCTGTCAGCACTGACATGACATTCCATAGAATATTGTGACTAGGTCATGAAGAGCAAAATTATCAAATAAATCTCCAGCACTCATGCTCCCTTCTGAGTTTTTCTCTGCCCATCCCTCTCTCCCTATTTCAGCACTGCCTTCGTATTCCCTTGCACATTGCTTTTATTTTGACTTAGTTACTGGGTCCACACTGATATGTTAAAGCTTAATTGTTATCAGTAGGGCTAAACGAGAATAAATGGAAATAATGGAGGCAAATTGTGCATAATTGTAAGGAACAGTTTGCTTCAGGAGACAGTTTCCTGCTGCTGGCATATTAAACAAAAGAGGGAACAATCACTTGTCAGGAAAAGATGGAAATTACTGTTATCTTAAGCCCCACAAACATAGATAGGTTAATGACTGGATAACTGATGCTCATTCTGGAAAAAAAATTGAGTCTTTATTTCTTTTTTTAGTCCTTTACTACATACACACAGCATAACAGCATATCTTAATGTCTTTGATAATGCAGCTAAGAATCATTCAGAAATCACTTGTTAGAAAGAAATGTATTTATGCTGTCAAGATCTCCGACTTATACCAGAATTCTGTTTCAAAAACATGGAAATAGTCCACCAAATAAACCTCCAAGTGGCCAACTGATCTCTATATATCCTTAATAGACACTATAGATAAAAAACACAAACAAGTAAAGAAATAAAGTGAAAAATGGATAAGAATCAAATTCTAGGCAGATGCACTTAGAAAATGCAGAGATTCTGATTCAGAAAGGTTGGGTAGGACTTAGGAAGTATGCTCCTGGTCAGGGATGTATGCTTTCAAAAGTAAACATCTAGGTGATTGTGATGTTAAGTCAAAATACCATATTTGAGAAGCCATTCTCTAAAATGCTCAAAATAAAGAATATGTTTCAAGTATATTTATGTAATTATTTTTTAGTTATAACACTCTTAAAATTACAGAACCAACCTTAAAACAATATAAAAATAATACTGAAAGTAAACTGCAACTGAAAAATAAACGTATAATAGCCCCATCTATAGGAATTACTCTACCCCACCCCGTGGTGCTTAGACCTGACTGCTGATTACAGATTGACTAGATTAACAATGGAAAGAAACAGCCACAGACTGTGGATCACTGCTAGTCTCAAATAGGCTGCCTAGGGCCAGACTAGGACAACATCTGACATCACCATGGAAGGATACAAAAAAGAAAACAGTGGTAAACATCAGATTCTACTGAGTTGAATTCCACCATGGTCTTCTTCATGATTTGCATTATTTTCTCTCCCACATAGCATTTTAACATTCATTTATATTATAGTTTATTTGAAATCTCATATTTTGCTCCTCCCTTCTTACTCCATTTTACATTCTTCTTCCCTCTTCTTATTTTCATTTTAAATTTTATTTTCTCTCTTGCTACAACTTGTTTCCATTCTGCACTCTTACTATTTCTCCACACTCCAACTTCTCAAAATCATATCTCTTGTCATTAGTCATCTCACATTCTTTTTCCCATTCTTATCTTTATTCTCTCTTCACCTTTATCAAACTCTGCCCATTGGTTCTGGATATGGTGGTGGATGTTGCATTTCTTCAATTTTATTTCTAGATCTTCACTATTTTTGTATTTTAAATCTCAAGTTTTACTGTTTTCCTTTCCTACTCCATTTTGCCTCCCTCTGCACTTTCATTTTTTCATTTTAAGTTTTAATATTTCTCTGTCCTAGCCAGATTATCATCCCATACTTAGTATTCCTTCTCCCTCTTTCCTCTCAAAACATCAACTCTTTTTCCTCTAAACATCTCTTAAGTTTTTCTTTATTATTTTTTTCCCCTCTTACTCCTACCCCACCTATATTAATCTTTGCTAATTTCTTGTTGATAGTGCTATGGTGAATCTGTTTCTCCATTTTGGTTCCCTGTTTCTTTATCTCTCTCAATCTTTTTTTTTATTTTTTGGTATATTTTGTTGATTATGCTATTACAGTTGTCCCACTTTTTTTTCTCCTCTTAATCCCTCTCTGCCCTGCAATCCCCTCCCTCCAGCATCCACCACCCCTTCAGTTCATGTTCATGGGTTGCACATGAGATCTTTGGCTTCTCCATTTCCTATACCATTCTTAACCTCCCCTGTCTATTTTGTGCCTACCAATTACCCTTCTTATTCCCTATACCTTTCCCCCACTTCTTCCCCTCCCCCTCTTCACTGATAACCCTCCATGTAATCTCCATTTCTGTGATTCTGCTCCTGCCTGCTCTAGTTGTTTGCTTAGTTTTTGTTTTTTTTGTTCAGTTGTTGATAGTTGTGAGTTTGTTGTCATTTTACTGTTCATAGTTTTTGACTGTCTTCTATTTCTTAGATAAGTCCCTTTAACATTTCATATAATAAGGGATTGGTAATGATGAACTCCTTTAACTTGACCTTATCTGGGAAGCACTGTATCTGCCCTTCAATTATAAATGATAATTTTGCTGGATAGAGTAATCTTGGATGTAGGTCCTTGCCTTTCATGACTTTCAATACTTTTTTCCAGTCCCTTCTTGCCTGCAAGGTTTCTTTTGAGAAATCAGCTGATAGTCCTATGCAAACTCCTTTGTAGGTAAACTTCTCCTTTCTCTTGCTGCTTTTAAGTTTCTCTCCTTATCTTTAATCTTGGGTAATGTAATTATGATGTGTGTTGGTGTGTTCCTCCTTGGGTCCAACTTCTTTGGGACTCTCTGAGCTTCCTGGACTTCCTAGAAGCCTATTTCCTTTGCCAGATTGGGGACGTTTTCCTTCATTATTTTTTCAAATAAGTTTTCCACTTGTTGTTCTTCCTCTTCTCCTGGCAACCCTATGATTCGAATGTTGGAGTGTTTAAAGTTGTCCAAGAGGCTCCTCAGCCTCTCCTCATTTTTCTGAATTTTTGTTTCTTCCTTTTGTTCTGGCTAGATTTTTATTTCTTCCTTTTGTTCCAAATTGTTGATTTGAGTCTTGTTACCTTTCCTTCACTGTTGGTTCCCTGTATATCTTCCTTTATTTCACTTTGGATATTCTTCATTTCTTCCTTCATTTTGTGACTGAACTCAATCAGTTCTGTGAGTATCCTGAATACCAGTGTTTTGAACTCTGTATGTAATAGGTTGCCTATCTTCTCGTTGCTTAGTTCTTTTTCTGGAATTTTCATCTGTTTTTTCACTTGATCCATATTTCTTTGTCTCAGAGCACCTGTTAGATTATAAGGGGCAGAGCCTTAGGTATTCGCCAGGGCAGGGCAACCCTCTTCACTGCATTGTGGCACTGTATGTGGGGGAGGAGTCAGGGAGGGAACAATGCTGCTTGCACTGCTCTTGCCCATTTTTCATCACTTCTCTTGCTTCCCACAAACATATTATGCCCTCTCAGGTGCTGATTCCCAGGTGGCGGGTTTGTGTACATTTTAGAACCTCCTGGGCCTCTCCAATGGACTATCCTGAGAGACTAGAAATTTTTCCTGCTACTACAATCCCCACAGGTTCTTACATTCAGAGGTTTTGAGTCTTTAGTTTCTTGCGGTGGAACCCTGGGTTGTACAGTCTATCTCGCTCCCCAGTTGTTCCTCCTGGCTTATCCACACACAAAAGTGGGACCACCCTCTCAGTCAGCCCCTGTGTAGCCCATAGTCTGCCTCCTTGCCACACTTCCTCTCCAGCCTTGGCTGCCCATCTCTGTCCCTCCTAGTAGTGTGGATGAATGTCTCCACACTGCTAAGACAAATGTTTTACCTCCTTGGTTGTCAGACTTCCATGCACTTTGATTTTCTGGCACTTCTGGTTGTTTTTTGTTTTTAAATTGCTTGTTATCCTTCTTTTGGTTGTGCAGGAAGCGAAGCATTTCTACCTACGCCCCCATCTTGGCCAGAACTCTAAATATGTTTAAATATAATACCATATGCTTCCCTTCTTCTACTCCATTATGCCTTCTTCCCTCATTTTTTTATTTACAATGTAAATTTTTCTTTCTCTCTTTCCCTTGTCTCCATTCCCTGCTCCTCCTTCAACCCTCTCAAAATCATTTTTCTTTCAGTTAGTCATCTCATATTCATTTTTCCTTCCTTATAATAGTCTTAATCTCTTTACACTGTTATTTGTGTAAAGAGATTAACATTGGCTCTTTGGCTGTCAATAGTGTGATTGTGGGTATGGGTTAGCTATGTGGGTGTGGGTTTGTTTCCTGGGCTGTTTCATTTTGTTCTCGCAGCACCTGTACAACAGCATACAAGATGTGGTGGGCAGAGTGGTTCTCAGTCAGACAGCTGGAGGAATGGACCCACCAATAATGACCCAACAACAACCGAAACCCAATTATAACCAGAGAACTAATAAATGGCATAAAGCACATACCAAGAGCATCAAGTTCAGGAGATCAAGGAGACTGCACCACTTAATACCACAGCTCTCCTACAACAGAAGGTCACACTATGAAGACAGGGAGTCAAAGCAGATCAAACTCAGAAGCAGAAAAAAAACAAGAAGAATCACTGAAAATGTGGTAACAAAGAAGCAATCCCCAATCAAAAATATAGGAATAAATACCAGAAAGAGGGCTAAATGAAACAGAAGCAAGAAAACTATCAGACATTGAGACAAAATAATGGCTATAAGGATGCTCAATGACCCCAGTGAGAACTACAAAGAACTCCAGGGAAGCTACAAGGAACTTACTATAACTATACCAGCATGAAAAAGGACATAGAAGCTATCAATAAGAGTCAGAAGGAAATGAAGAATACAATATTTGAGATGAAGAACACAGAAGAAGGAATTAAAAGCAGGTTAGATGAAGCAGAGAACAGAGTCAATGAGCTGGAAGATATGGTAGAGAAAATTCCCAAATTGAGCAACAAAATGAAAAAAGACCCCAAAAGAGTGAAGAGTGTTTAAGGGAGCTGTAGGACATGAAATGTAATAATATCCATGTCATAGCGATACCAGAGGAAGAAGAGGACGATCAAGGGATAGCAAACCTGTTTGAAAAACTAATGACAAAAAAAAATCCCTAACATCATGAAAGCAAAAGTCACACAAGTCCAGGAATCACAGAGCATCCCAATGAAGATGAACCCAAAGACACCCACTCAAAGACACATCATAATTAAAACTGCAATTTTAAAGACAAAGAATCTTAAAGACAACAAAGGAAAACAGCTAGTAACATACAAGTTAGCTCCAATAGGGCTACCTGCTGATTACTCAACAGAAACTCTACAAGCCAGAAGGGAATGGCAAGAAATATTCCAAGTAATGAAAAGTAAATATCTGCAACCAAGATTACTCTACCCAGCAAGCCTCTCACTTAAAATGGAAGGCAAAATAAGGAATTTCCCAGATTTTAAAAAAACAGGCTTAAAGAATACATCTCCACCTGCTACAGAGACTGCTTTAAGAAAATGAAGAAAAAGAGAGAGAGAGATAGGAACACAGGTACAAAGGGGAAAATGGCTATGAATAAGTACTTATCAATAATAACCTTAAATGTAAATGGATTGTATGCTCCATTCAAAAGATGTAGGATAGCTGAATGGATAAGAAAATAGGACCCACATATATGCTGTCTGCAAGAGACCCACCTCAGAGCAAAAGATCTACACAGACTGAAAGTGAAGGAATGGAAAAAAATATCCCAAGAAAACAGACATGAGGGGGAAAAAAAAGCTGGGGTAGTAATACTTATATCAAACAAAATAGATTTCAAAACAAAGGCCATAAAAAGAAACAGAGAAGGACACTACATATAGACACTACATATACTTAAAGGAATAATCCATCAAGAAGTATAACTCTTGTAAACATATATGCACCCAACATAGCAGCACTAAACTATATAAGGAAAATCTTGGAGGACTTCAAAAAAGATATCGACAGCAACACACTCATAGTAAGAGATTTTAACACCCTGCAGTCAACAATGGATAGATCTTCCAAGCAAAGAATCAACAAGGATATTGTGGCACTGAACAACACTCAAGATCAAATGGACTTAATTAATTTATACAGAACCTTTCACCCCAAAGAAGAAAAATATATTCTTTACAAATGTACATGGAACATTTTCAAAGATAGATCACATGGTAGGACACAAAACAAGTCTCAACAAATACAAGAAAATTGAAATCAATTCATCTTCTCAGATCACAATGGTTTGAAACCAGAAACCAACCTCAAGGAAAAAAACTCAAAAAACAGTCAAATCCATGGAGACTAAATAACATGCTATTAAATAATGAATGGATTAACAATGAGATAAGTGAAATCAAAAAGTTTCTGGAACAAATGAAAATGAACACACAAAAGCCCAAAACCTGGGACACAGCAAAGACAGTCCTGAGAGGGAAGTTCGTGGTCATACAGGTCTACATAAAAATGACAGACAAATCTCAAATAACCTAACCTTACATCTACAAGAACTATAGGAACAAGAGCAAGCAAGGCACAGAACGAGTCGGAGGAAGAAAATGATCAAGATCAGAGCAGAATTAAATAACATAGAGACTAAAAGAACAATTTAAAGGATCAATAAATTGAGGAGCTGGTTCTTCGAAAAGATAAACAAAATCGACAAGCCTTTAACCAGACTCATCAAGAAAAAGAGAAGACCCAAATAAATAAAATCAGAAACAAAAGAGGAGAAATTACAATTGATACCACAGAAATACAAAGAATTGTAAGAAATTACTATGAAAAACAATATGCCAAGAAATTTGACAACCTGGGCTAAATAGACATATTTCTAAAAACATATAATCCTCCAAAACTGAATCAAGAAGAAGCAGAAAGCATTGAATAGACTGATAACAACTAGTGAAGTTGAAGCAGTAATCAAAATAATCCTGGCACACAAAAGCCCTAGACAGGACAGCCTCACAGGAGAATTTAACCGAACATTTAGGGAAGTGCTAACTTCTATCCTCAAACTATTCCAAAAAATCCAAGAAGAGCAAAGACTCCCAACCTCTTTTTATGAGGCCAGTATTATCCTAATTCTAAGACCAGTGAAAGACACAACAAAGAAAGAAAACTACAGGCCAATATCACTGATGAACAGAGAGGCTAAAATCCTCAACAAAATTTTGGCAAGCCAGATCCAGCAATACAGTAAAAAGATCATACAGAGTGATCCAGTGGGATTCATCCCAGGGATGCAAGGATGGTATAAAATTCACTAGTCAATAAATGTAATACAGCACATAAACAAAATAAAAGACAAAACTCACATGGTCATATCAATAGATGCTGAAAAAGTATTTGATAAAGAACAGCACCCATTTATGATAAAAGTGCTCAGCAAAGTGGAAATAGATGGAACATACCTCAACATAATAAAGGCCATATGTGAGAAACCTACAGCCAACATCATACTCAATGGGCAAAATCTAAAAGCTTCACCCCTAACATCAGGAACAAGACAATGGTGTCTGCTTTTACCATTTTTATTCAACACAGTATTGGAAGTTCCAGCCCCAGCAATGAGACAAGAGAGAGAAATAAAATGAATCCAAATTGGAAAGGAGGAAGTAAAACTGTATGTGTGTGCAGATGACATGAGACTATACATAAAAAACCCTACAGACTCCACCAAAAACTACTCGACCTAATAAGTGAATTTCACAAAACCGCAGGATACAAAGTCAATATTCAGAAATCAAAGGCATTTCTGTACACCAACAACAAAATATCAGAAACAGAAACTAGGAAAAAAATCCCATTTACTGTAGCAACAAGAAAAATAAAGTACCTAGGAATAAACTTAACCAAAGAGGTAAAAGACCTGTACTTGGAAAACTACAGAACACGGAATAAAAAAAATTAAGGAACATACGAATAAATGGAAGCATATACCATGTTCATGGATTAGAAGAATTACATCATTAAAATGTCCACACTACCCAAAGCAAATTATAGATTCAGCACAATCCCTATTAAAATACCAATGACATATTTCACAGATTTAGAACAAATATTTCAAAAATATATATGGAACTAAAAACAACTTCAAATAGCCTCAGCAATCTTGAGAAAGGAGAACAATGTAGGAGGGATCACAACACCTGATATCAAACTATACTACAAGGCCACTGTGATCAAAACAGTCTGGTACTGGCATATGAACAGACACATAGATCAATGGAAGAGAATAGAGAGCCCAGAAATAAACCCATGTCTCTATGGCCAATTAATATTTGACAAAGGGAGCAAGAGCATACAATGGAGTAAAAATAGCCTCTTTAATAAATGGTGTTTGGAAAACTGGACTGGTACATGCAAAAAAAAAAAGAAGCTATACCGCCAACTTGCACCATGCACCAGAATAAACTCAAAATGGATAAAAGACTTAAATATCTGCCATGATACCATAAAAGTCCTAGAGAAAAACATAGGCAGTAAAATTTCAGATACCCTACTCAGCAGTATTTTCGCCAATATATCCTCTAGGGCAAGGGAAATAAAGGAAAGAATAAATAAATGGGACTACATCAAATTAAAAAACTTCTGCATGGCTAAAGAATATATCATTAAAATGGAAAAGGAACCAGCCGTATGGGAAAACATATTTGCCGATGATACCTCAGTAAGGTTTGACCTCCAAAATATATAGAGCTCATACAACTCAACACCAGGAAGTCAAATAGTCCAATTAAAAAATGGGCAAAGGACCTGAATAGACACTTATCCAAGAAGGACATACCGATTGCTGATACACATATGAAAGGATGCTCAACATCGCTAGCCATCAGAGAGATATAAATTAAAACCACAATGAGCCCTGGGTGGTGTGGCTCACTGGATTGAGTGCTGGCCTGGGAACCAGAAGGTTGCTGGTTCTGTTCCCACTCAGGGCACATGTGTGAGCTGTGGGCCAGGTCCCCAGTAGGGAATGAGTGAGAGGCAACCACACATTAATGTTTTTCTCCCTCTTTTTCTCCCTCCCTTCCCTCTCTCTAAAAATAAATAAATGAAATCTTTTAAAAAATAAAAATAAATAAAACCACAACAAGATACCACTTCACACCTGTCAGAATGCCCATTATTAACAAATTAACAAAAAAGTGCTGGCAAGGATGTTGAGAAACGGGAACCCTAGTGTACTGTTGGCGGGAATGCAGACTGGTGCAGTCACTGTGGAAAACAGTATGGAATTTCCTCAAAAAGCTAAAACTGGAACTGCATTTTGGTCCAGTGATTCCACTGCTGGGATTATACCCTAAGAATTCCAAAACACCAATTCAAAAGAACCTATGCAACCCTATGTTCATAGCAGCATTATTTACAATAGCCAAGCGCTAGAAACAGCCTAAGTGCCCATCAGTAAATGAGTAGATCAAAAAGGTATGGTACATTTATACAATGGAATACCATGCAGCAGAAAGAAAGAACTCCTACCCTTCGTGACAGCATGAATGGATCTGGAGAGCATTATACTAAGTGAAATAAGCTAGGCAGCAAAAGACAAATACCATATGATCTCACCTATAAGAAGAACCTAATGAACAAAACAAACAAATGAGTGGAATAGAACCAGAGGGATGGATACAAGGAATGGATGGACAGTGACCAGAGGGTAAGAGGAGGGGGATAAAAGGGAAGAAAGGTAAAAGTGCCTAGTCAAAGAACAGGTATAAATGACTCATGGACATGGACAAGAAGGTGGGGATTGAACTGTGAGAGCAGGGAATGGGCAGGGGAGAGCAATGCGGGAAAATCGGGGCAACTGTAATAGAGCTACAGTTAAAGATGTTGCAAAATGGTAATACTTTAATTTTATCATTTTTACATAAAAATGCAATTATTTCTATGTGCCAACAACCAGTAAAAAGATAATAAAATTCAAAGAGTAATACCATTTATAACAGCATCAAAAGAACCACCAAACACCCAGAGATAAAGGCAATAAAATACAAGAAAGATGTCCACACTGAAAAACCATGAAACTAAATTGAGAAAAGTTACAGAAACATCAAATAAATGGTGGAATGCATCACGTTTATGAACTCAAAGACTGGTAATTGCAAAGATGTCATTTCTTCCAAAGTTGAGTCACAGAGTGAACACAATCACAAAACCCCAGCATGTCCTTACTATGTGTATGAAAATCCATTCTTTTTTATGTATTTTTTTACCCTTTAGTTTATCCTCTTCATTTTCTAACTTCACAAAATGGACACTTAGCTCATTCTTTTTAAAGTTTTCTTAACTAGCCCTGGCTGGTGTGGCCCAGTAGATTGAGCGCCAGCCTGAGAACTGAAGGGTTGCCAGCTTAATTCCCTTTCAGGGCACGTGCCTGGGTTGCAGGCCAGGTCCCCAGTTGGGGGCATATGAGAGGCTATCTCTCACACATTGATGTTTCTTTCCCTCTCCCCCTCCCTTTCCCTCTCTCTTAAAGTAAATAAATAAAATCTTTTTTAAAAAGTTTTCTTAACTAACATATGTATTTAAAATATAAATTTTCAGCAAAGCTCCACCTTGGCTTTATCCCTAAATATGGCTATGTAATGTTTTCATATCATTCAGATCTAGGTGTTTTTAAATTTTCAAAATACACGGGGAATTTTAAAAATGTATCTTTTTCTATTAACTTTTCATTTCATTGTGTTGTAGTCAAAGATCATTCTTTATAACACTAATTTTTAAAATTTATTGATGTGTTCTCTCTGACTTGTTCATATCAATTTTTATTAATGTTCCCTGTATACTTGAGAAAAATGTATATTCTTAAATTGTTAGATATAAAAATCTCTATATCCAAAAGATCAAGCATCAAGTTTTTACATTTTTAATTCTGCCTTCCTGACGTATCAATATTAAACTTCTCTGTAGTAATAGAAGATGCTAGAACACAGAAGCAATAATTTTCTAAATTTTGGAGAAAAACCACTTTCAACCTAGAACTCTATACAAATGTATGAAAATAATAACAACACTTTTGAACCTGAAATTTCTCAGATTTATCTATGAGGCACCCTTTCTTGAAAAACTCCTGGAATATGTGCTCCTGGATAATGAGATAGTAAAGTAAAGCAAAAAGGAAAAAGTGGAATCCATGGAACAGCAGCTACTTTCCAGGACAGCAATAAAAAAAAAGTTTGAATATTCAACAGGTCTAGATAGCAAACAGTACAGATTGAAATAAAAAAGAGGTTTCTGGGAGGGAGATATCTAGACAGGTGAAGGGAAAGGAAATAATTGGTAGGTTTTCAGATATTGTTAGTCACTGACTGTTAGATACAACTCTTGCTTCTTGTCAGATTCTCTTAGCTATATTTACTCTATCTTCAGCTACCACCATAGTGATTCTGTGTAGGCTCAAATAGTTCCACCTCCTGCTACACACCCTGAGTCTCTGGCCCCTCCCACAACTTCCAGATTTAGATGAAGTGTTTATCCCCAAATTGCCAGACACATCTGATGATGCAACCAGGAAGGATGAGGAGAGGGGTGTTACTCTTCATGGGGCAAATTTTAACTACAGGAGACAGATAAAACCCTGGAATTCACCAGATAAAATCTCTTTCTCTCTTTCTGAAGAACTATTCTAACAATTTTCAGTACAACCTATAAGAAAATGTTCTGAGTGGGTAAGTAGGTGAACTGGCCAAATGACCAGCTCTTATCTCTTCAAGGCCTGTGAAACCATGGCCAGTGCAGTAATGCAACACCTTATATTTGCTTCCCATTCTTCCTGCCTCACTTCCCTCTACCCTCATTCTTGCTGTCCTGGGATTACACCTCCCCAAAAAGAACTGGCATTTAATGACTGCTCAATCTCTGTTATCTAAAGAGCATGGACCAAGTCACAGGTATATGATACATTCTGATGAAACATAAAATTTTTCAATTTAGATTTGTAAAACTCATTCAAGGGAAAACATCAGAGTGCTATTAACTCCAGGGGGGGAAAGCTATGTAAGTTTAGTGTTGTAATCATATATCATCTAACTGTGAAGAAAACAATATTTACATAATAATAATGTAAACACTGATTACTGATAAAAGTACAAATTGTGGAATAATTAAATTTGATGGATGGACAGTAAAGGAGGAGTATGAGAACTACACTTACCTCTGCCCAGGTAATGAGAAAAAAGGGTCACTCAATCAAAATTCTATTCCCTGTTCTAAAGTAATTATTCAATATCTGATCTTGTACAAGTTGTCTAATTTACCTTTATCTCAGTCTTTTCATTTGTCAAATGGGAAAAATACCTGCCATGCTTTTGCAGCAGAGTTATTATAAATGCAAAATGAAACAAAGTGTGTGGAAATATGTAGAAAAAGAGAAAGGTCATCTTTCAGAAGAGGCGTAAGAATGATCAGCAAGTTCAAAGCAGCATTTTGGGGTCAGAAGAAGAGAAGTGGGATATGAGTCCAAATCCTCTAACCTACTACTTCTTTGAAACTTTGAAGGCTAAACTACAGGTACCACGATACGAATTTCAAGAATGTTATAATCCTCTGGCATTAAAAAAAAAAGTATCTCATTTCCTTAGGAAGGAGAAAGATATCATGTTGATTAAAATCTTGTTTTAATCAAGATTACCCATAGGCCTAGCTCCTAATTTGTTTTCCTGTCTCTATTCTCTCCACCACTCTCTCTATGTAGCTTAATTTTCCTAACCTAACTCTTTATTATGTTATCCACAAACCAGGGACATAGAGAGAGTTTCTGGGAATAAATTTCCAGATCGCTAGATCCTATGTCCTCTGTGAGTTTGTATTAGTTTCTCTGTCCCGTTCAGATTTTGATTTATCTTGCCCTTTTCTACAAGTCAACTTAATTTTTTTCTTTGAAGTATAACCAACAATTACTTTCAACATTTGATTAAATTCTACCCCATCTTTACAAATCTAAACTCCTAAACACTGCATGAATTCTAAAGAACAGCAAACATGTCTTCTACTTCTAAGTGCTAAGCACAAGAACAGAAGTTACTTACTTAACCTCTTTAAGTATCTAGTTTTTCTTCCATAAAATGTGGATGATACCTTATAAAGATATGGTGAGGCTTTTAAAAGCACATATATGAGAGAGTCTAGCATAAGGACAAGCATGTAGCTAGCATCTGACAAATGTCTGCTGAATCTAAATACTAAAATGAGGACAATATCCATCTCATGATTGGTGTAATGATTAAATAAGGATATGTCACCATATTTTAAAACCAAACCATTATCAAAGACAAAGAATTATCATCATTAAAAAGTACAACATAAACAAACAGAATGAAAGAGGAAACTACCAGGGAGCCAACTCAGAAGCAGTACCCCACATGGGAAATATGTGGTGGATTTAATACGATATCTGGCCTCTGAAAACCTTCCTTCTTGGGGAAGCTGAATGAATACCTGAGTTTTTGCCTGAAGACATGAGAGCCTAATTCCTCAGGCACACACAAGCCATAAATCAGATTCTGTTGTATAATGTGCTTCAAAGGACATTCTTTGCAAATGACCCATTTAAGGAATATTCCTGCTGGTCCAGAGATCTTTGGTAAGCCATTTCCAAGTGGGTGGTACAGAACCTCAAGATGTACTTAAAGCAGGAGAGTAACTCGGAACTAAAAGTGCTCATAAAACAAAGGATATTGACCATAGGATCTCTAGACCTTTCAGTTTTGACATTTGGGGATTCATTTGTACTAAGAAAACTTACTGGGGCAGCAGCAGTTTGAAGAACAGACCACCACCACCCAAAACTAGAAGACCAGCAGCTCTAGAAAAGAAATTATCAGTCCCTGTAATCTTGCCAGAGGTACAGAACAATGTAGCAACTCCACTCTCAGCACAATACCCTCTACTTGTGTTCCTATAATAAAGAATATTTGGACTTCCAGCCAAGATGGAGGTATAGGTGGACACACTGTGCCTCCTCGCAACCAAAAGAAGGTCAGCAGCAATTCAGAAACAAGATAACAACCAGATCTGACAGAAAATTGAACTGTATGGAAGTCAGAGAACCAAGAAGTTAAAATATACACATTCATCCAGACCGGTAGGAGGGGCGGAGTCGGGCAGCCAGCGGGTGAGGGGTCCGCACAAAAAGTGGTGGGACCGGGCACACAAGGCATCCCGAGCACACAGGCAGCTGGCAGACCCAGTGAGACAGTGACTGTGAAGTGAGGCACTGCACGCTGGGCGACTGGCTGTCTGGGCCACTTTCACACACAGATAAACCTGGCAATATTGGGCAGTGAGACAGACTGTGCAACCCAGGGTCCCAGCACCAGGAAATAGAACCTCGGGACACTGATTGAAAACACCTGTGGGGGTTGAGGCGCTAGGAGAGACTCCCAGCCTCACAGGAGAGTGCATTAGAGAGACCTATGGGGTCCCAGAACATGCACAAGCCCTCCCACCCAGGATCCAGCACCAGAAGGGCCCAATTTGCTTGTGGGAAGTGGCAGAGGGGACTGAAGTCCTAGAGAGAGTAGAGCAAGCGCCATTGTTCCTTCTCT
Organism: Trachops cirrhosus; assembly: GCA_028533065.1. NCBI lineage: Eukaryota > Metazoa > Chordata > Mammalia > Chiroptera > Phyllostomidae > Trachops > Trachops cirrhosus. Next base: position 35,842,257 of record CM052544.1, read on the forward strand.
GACCTCGCCCCCACATACAGCGTCACAACCCAGTGCCTGGGTTGACCCGCCCTGGTGAACACCTAAGGCTCTGCCTCTCACTACGTACCAGGTGTGACCAGACCCACCCCCACAAACAATGGCTCAAACAGAATAACAGATCAAAGCCCCAGAGCCAATACATCTAAGCGACCAAGAGATAGCCAACCTATCAGATGCACAGTTCAAAGCACTG
>CM052544.1:35842970-35863731 GCA_028533065.1 Trachops cirrhosus
TTATCTAAGAAAAAGAAGATAAAAAAACATGTATAGTAAAAAGAAAACTCACGATTATTAACAGCCACACCTAAAACAAAAAGAAACTAAGCAAACAGCTATAATAGGAACAGAACCACAGAAATGGAGATCACATGGAGGGTTAGCAACAGGGGAGTGGGAGGAGGAGAGAGGGGGAAGAGGTACAGAGAATAAGTAGCATAGATGGTAGGTAAAAATAGGGCGAGGGCAAGAATAGTATGGGAAATGTAGAAGCTAAAGGACTTACGACACATGAACATAAACTAAAGGGGGGCAATGTGGGTGGGAGAGGGTGTGCAGGGTGGAAGGGAAGGAAGGGGGGAAAATGGGACAACTGTAATAGCATAATCAATAAAATATATTTAAAAAAGACACTGCTGACACAAAAAAACAGGGAACAGTGCTATAAAAGGTGGTTTTCAGGGAGGTTGGTTGGGACTGGTATTTATCTTCTCTGGAGAGAATGGATCTAAATGATCTCAGGAAGCATCATGTTCTGGAAAACATAGGAGTTTTGGAGTCAGACGATCTGGGTTTAATTCTGGCCATAGCAAATTGCTATTCTCTGAATCTTGATTTCCTCATTCCTAAAATTGGAGTAATAATACCTGCCGTACTTTCTTCATAGGATTGTTGTAAGGTCTGATAGGAAACCAAAACACACACAACAGATTTAAATATACATGTACCGAAGAGAGGAGATATGAGGAAGAATTCTCTACTTAATTTCCTCTTAAATATTGCCATGGCAGTTTTTTTGGTTTTTAGGAGTAAGAATTTTAGGGACAAAATAGTATTCTAGGAATACTAGAATTCTAGGAATTCTAGGAATACTAGTATTCCAGGGAATATAGTAGTATTTGTATATACCCTAGTATCTGAAAATACTGGGAATACTAGCTTTTCCCTAGTATCAGGGCTGCTAATTCTAGCCAGAGCTGTGGAGGTGGTGAATTTTGTATTTTTGCTTTTTTGTGCCTTCTCTTACTGCTGATACTAATCTCATTCTGTGTCTATGGACATATGTCCTATGACTTAAGCCTCATTCCAGAGGTGAACGTATTTCTTGACACAAAATTGGGCCATGAGGTCTTATATTTCAGTGCAAGAAACAGTCTGGGAGATTTTTACATACTGAAATGTAGACATTTGGGAGAAATTTTGGTGCTTGAAGACAATGAATGAAAACTTGAAATTAGGAGTTTCTTGAGAATTGTAGACCAAATTGTTGTTGGCATCATATTTCTTAGATTTTAGTTTTCAGCAGGCTGAATTAATCTTAGCTCAACTATGAATTTTTAATGGTTATTGGTAGTCACCTTTCAGGTTTTTCTGTCTTCATAGGAGGTAGAAAATAGAAAAACTTTTCTAACCCTAAATAACGAATAATGGAATTTCAGCACTAAGAATGGGGAAAAAGTAGAATTATTCTTTATTGCCACTTGCCGTGTGAAAAGTCTACTCCTTGAATGCATAAACTATCAGTTAATTTAGCAAAGTGGGATGCGAATGATTTTCCTTTCACCCTCCAGATGACTTCTTTACAGTTAGATTTGGTTGAAAAATGCACTCAACTTAATTTTGACCCTGGAAGGAAATTGTAGCATTTGTGGTTCTATTATAAGGTCATATATTTAAGTAAAACTTTATAATTTATTATATACTTTGACTCATTTAAGTGTCACCTTAACCTTGTCAGTTAAGTTGGTATAATTTTGATTTTGATTAGGAAACAGGAAACCAAGAAACCAAGGCTCAGCAAGATTGTGATTTACTTAAAGTTACAACACAAAATAGGTAGAACTGCATCCAAAATCTAGATTCTTCTCTCTCTACCCTTTTATCCTTACTCAGGTTCCTTTTTCTCCATGTAGCTAAACTTGTTTATAAGCTCTGCATTAGTCAGTTAGGATGCTTTTGCCTAAAAGCACCAAAGATGGATTAAAAATTGCTTAAGCTGACAAGAGTCTGTATAGTCTGTGACAGGTGCTGCGTAGGTTGGTTGAAAAATAACTTAAAGGTTGTCTCTTTTCTCTGTGTGTTTTTGTTAATGCTTATCATACTTTCATGAGTTAGAGTCCTTCCAGTGCCTCTGGTATATTTCAGACTTATTTTAAGTTGTCAAGAGAGGCGATTTTTACTCCAGAGCTCAATTCCTTTAAAAGCTTCTTATTTTCCCTTGTACCTAGACGTTTATTTCTTAGCCAGAGCTCTGGGTGGTGTCAGACTTAAGTTCCTACTAAAGAGATGTTCCCTGCTGAACTATTTTTTTCTGCCCTCTTTTTTTCATATAGCCAGCCTTTGTCCCTGCACCCAACACTTCCCTTAGTTCCAGTTACAGTTATATGGAAGGTTCTGGGAGTCAGAGGGTAGTGAGTTTGGGGGTAGGGAAAGGACATGAAGCTCCTGTCTTTTCTGACTCCATGTGTTCCTGTAAATCCTGCTATGCCTATTTCTCAGGATCCTATGCTTTTCTCCAGATTGTTGAGAAGCTAAGATCTGGGCATTGGCTTTCTGGGAATAAAGACTTTCCAGAGACATTTAAATGGGTTGATTTGGTTTTTCCCACAGTTAGGACTTAGAAACAGGCACATAGAGGTCAGCCTTTTGTTTTTAATGGTTTACTTCCCCTCCCCTTCTTGGAAGGTTTCCCATGTATTTCATTCATTCTTTCATGAATTATTCAATAGTAACTGGTGCTAGAATCCTGAGAACAAGAGACATCGACCTGTCTTCACAAAGATTATAGTTTAGTTGGAAAGACAGGCAATTAAATAAGCAATGTAATGAAGTGTGATTTATTGCTATATCAACATGATTAAAGAAAGTTTTAAATAGAACATGTTTCTCTCATAATTTTACCATAGCAATAAAGCAGCTGCTTTCACACATTTCTGTATTCTCTTTCAATATTTGTCCATATGCAAACATTTTTACATAATTGTGATTGTTTTCTAGTTATAATTTCTTGTTGTTTTTCTACTTCTAGATAATTTTTACATGTTGTTACAGTCTTAATACTTATATTTTTCATAGGTGTTATACTATGATTCCTTCAATTATTTCTGTGAGAGAACTGTGTTGACTTATAATTTTTAACCATTATTGCATAGTAAAACCAGAGGCATTTTCAATTTTCAGGAAAGAAACTACTTGATTAAAGGTATGATGATATATTTAATTTTTGATAGATATTGCTATACTGCTTCCTACAAAAGATTTTCCGAGTTTGAAGTTTATCAACCATTTTTACCTCACTTTCCAGCATACAGTATTAGTATCTTTTTAAGTATTAATATAATAGGTATAAAAGCCATATTTGACTATTTTAATATATATTTCTATGAGTACAGTGAGGTTGAATGTTTTCCCTAATGTTTGTTTGTAAATATATGTGAAAAAATTGTCTTTTGGCAATTTTCTTGTAGATTTGCTTACTTGTTGGTTTGATTTTGAATGAGACATTCATTGTCAGTGAACAAAAATAGATGACAGTGAATAGAATGTCTTCTTGGGAATTTGCTCTAACTTGGAAAAAAACTTCTTTGATTGTGGAGTTAAGAATCGGATTCTTGGAGCTAGAGTTAGTACTATGTGTTGGACTGACAACTGTGGGGTCTGTACTAGCCTGTGAGTGCCTTTAAGGAAAGGACCATGTTTTATTCTTTGTCTCAGCATTTAGCAGCTTGGCTGATAGTAAGTCTCAAAAATTGTTGAAGGAATAAGGGCACTAAATAATCTCCTTGAACTATCATTCTTACATGTTCGTATATTGCCTAAAATTTCACCTTTGAATATTCATTCTTTGAATCTTAAAAGACTTATTAGTCTTGGAAGTCTCTAGGAATTTATTAATACCTATAGGAAGATGAATATGGTAGTCTCAGCCAACATATTGGAGATTATAACCTCTGTATGAGAGTAATACTTTGTAGGGATGGAACATAGAATAGACACCTGGTGGTAGAGGAGTGGAGATGGGATGATAGAGATGCTCAGAAGACTATTAGGAATTTATCAGAAATAAACCTCATGTATTGCAGAGAATCCCAGGAATATGAGAGCTGGGATTCTCATATTCCCATGTGAATGAGAATACTTACTTTCCCGGGTTATTGTGAGACTATTGAAAGCAGTAGGTTATGAAAGTACTTTGTAAACTTGAAAGTACTGTGTGAGTTAAAAAAAAAAAAAGTTATTGTTGTCATCACTATCATATAGGAAACCAAGGAATAGAGGTATAAAATTACTTTTCCTTTTTGCTAGGAGCTAGATTTATTCATCATATTTTGCAGCCCATCTTTATCATTTGAAGATGAAATTGAATTTTTTTTTATCCTTACCTGAGCACATGTTCACTGATTCTAGAGAGAGGAAATGGTAGGGAAAGAGAGAGAGAGACAGAGAGAGAGAGAGAGAGAGGGAGAGAGAGAAAGAGAGAGAGAGAAACATCAATTCCAGAGAGAAACGTGAATCAGTCACCTCTCATAAGCACTCAGACCAGGGACCAAACCCACAACCTAGGCATGTGCCCTGACTGGGAATCGAACCCACGACCTTTCTGTGTATGGGACGACACTCCAACCAACTGAGCCACACTGGCCAGGGAGAAATGTCTAAAGTGAAGTGTTATTTTCCCCACAAGGAAATAGGAAAGGTAGAGGGTGGGGGTAGATAGCTTTGGGGAGTGAATGGATTCTTTTTGTTGAGCTGGTTTTCCTAGAGTGGAATGAAGCACAGCAAAAAGAGGTAGAACAGTACAAGCATGGCAAAGCGTGGGTCATATGTACAGGCTGTAATTGATGATTGAAACTGAGTTAAGGTAGGAAGAACCATGATCTGATATTGGAGGGGGAAATTGGTATCTGATAAGGAGAATTTTTCTTTATCCTGTAGTCCGTGGTGAGTTGTGAAAGTTTGGAGCAGGGGTGACTCAGTCAGTGCCTTACTGATTGGTTTATCTGGAGGCAGTGTAGAAAATAGGAAGGAGGAAGAACTTGTGCAGGCCTGGAGTCCAATTTAGGAGCATGTTTTAACTGTATATCTCATTCATCTATGAGATACTGAAGGCTTGTAATAAATAGGACCATGGCAGTGGAGAAGAAAGAACGGGTACAAGGATGTCAGAGAGTATAGTCCTAGGCTAAAGGGGCTCTGGGCCCTTATGCCATTCAATGTATTCTGTCTCCCAGAGGTTTGTTTTTCCTGTAAACTTTAAAAAAATCAAAATAGATAAAAGTGTACAAATATACAGCATAGCCAGCACCTGCTAAGCTTTTATAATACCCCTTCAGTCATTACTTCACATCCCTCAGTAGGTAACTACTATTTTTACTTTTTTCATCACATATTAATTTTGCCTGGGTTTTGAGCTTTATTGCAATAGAATCATGCAGTATCAACTCTTTTGAGTCTAGCTTCTTTTGTTTGACATGATGTTTATGAGAATCATCAGTTTTCTTGTATGAAGCATTAGTTCATTCCATTTTATTGCTCATTTGTATTCTATTGTATGAATGTACCGCAATTTATCTATTTTGCTGTTAATAGATACTTAATTATTCCCATTTGGGGGCTATGGACAATTCTTGTATGTCTTTTGATGAATATTAACCCTTGTTTACTATCCAGGAATGGAATTTGCTGGGTTATGGTCAGTGTATGTTGAAATTTAGTAGTTACTACCAGTTTTATAGAGTTTTATAGAATTTATCAGTTTACACTCCCACCAACAGTATGTAAGAGTTCCTTAGCAATATTTGTGTCTTAGTCAGCTCAGGCTGCTATAACAAATACTCAGGCTGGGTGGTTTAAACAACAGAAATGTATTTCTCACAGTTCTGGAACCTGGAAGTCCAAGATCAGAGTGCATGATCAATTTCTGGTGAAAGTCTTCCTGGGTTGAAGAGGCTGCTTTCTTGCTGTATCCTCATACAGTGGAGAAAGACAGCCCTGGTCTCTTCAGCCCTTTATAAGGGCACCCATCATGGGAGCTCCACCCTTGTGACCTCATCTACACCTAATTACCTCTCAAAGGTCCCTCCTCTAAATATCATCACTTTGGGGATTAGGGCTTTAACATACGGATTTTTGGGGGGACACATTTCATCCATAATGAGTTACATAATTACTCAGTATTGAGGCATTTTAAATATCAAAGGCTTTTATGTTATAAGAAACTTAGGGGAGAAAGGAACTACTGGTTATCATATGTCTGCTACATACCGGGTACTAAATGCTTTTACTTATATTGTCTCATTTAATCAAGATAATACTCATATAAAGTGTGAGATCATTGTTATTGCATTGATTTTATAGGCCAGAAAACAGATTCACAGGTTAGTCAGGCAGCTTGTAATTGCCATCCAGAATCTAACCTAGATCTGCTTGAATCCAAACCAGACACATCATGTGGAAACTGCAGTTTGTCAGTGATGTGTCCTCCCTCCCTCCCTCCCTCTCTCTCTTCCTTTCTTAGATGGGGGCTTTTCTTGATGACTCCAAAAGCAAAAGCCCATCATATAGATGGCCCCCTTCTGAGACCCAGTACTTTGCTGGCTTTGCAAAGAGCAGCTTCCCAACCAGGCACCTCCCCAGATCTTGTGCTCTGCCTTGTCTCCCTACTGAATCTCTTAGCAGCTGGTCATTCATTAATTTTTCACAGTTCTGTCTCAAGATAGGTATTATATTGGCACATCCTCTACTCCAGCTGGCAGGCTGATGGAAGAAGCTCCCATAGAATTTTTAAGGCTGGCCAAGCCTCTTAATTCTCTCTCTCATCAGTTTTCTTACAGCTTCTCCCTTCCCCACCCAAAGTAGGAAGATAGGAGACCTAGGTCCTGGCTGTAATACTAAGCTGTTGTATGCTTTTGAAAACCATGTGTCTCTTCTCTTGACTCAGGTTTTCTAATTTATAAAAAGGAGGAGTTGGACTGGCAACAGTGGTTCCATGTGCCATCCTCAGGGCCAATTGTGGGCAGATCCAAGTTGGACATATTTTGGATTCTCTGTAGATAATGACAATCAGAGCAACTCTGATTTGTCATATACCTATTGAGTCTCTTTCTGAGTTAAAGCAAAGGATTATCCACTAGAGTAGACAGTCTTTACTAATTGAAAGTATCACTTTGTAAAAACTGAAATATTATGAGTGGCAAACCTAGTTAAGTGAAATTTTCATCCTTAACACATTAAAAAAATCCATACAAGACCTTCATGCTATTCTTTGACCACCATGAGGGAACAGAGAGGGTATAATCAATTTTGTCTAGGGTAGGGGGTTGGGAAGGATTAAACAAAGAGGAGGCATCTGAGCTGGACTTGAAGAGTAGAAGTTCACTAGGTGAATTAGGAGTTTAGGAGGAATAAGGCATATCAGGTAAAGGAATGAGACAGGAAGACAAAGACATTGCTGTTCTGGAAAAAATGTATTCTTGGTGTACATATTTTGTATGATGAAGAGGAGAAATTTTTTGGAATGTTAGGAGATGAGGGTGGGAGGGTCAGTCACTGGACTTTGTAAAGGGACTTGAATGTTATAATGATGAGGACTAATGAGGAATTGGAAATATCATTTGAATTAGTACTGCTTAATAAATTTTCTGTTCCTTTAGACTCAGGCAGGACCCCTCATCCACCAGCTGTGGCAATTGTGGCGCTCACACACAGAAATGTTTTGATTAGGGAGAGCCTTGGTGACCTGAGGTCTACATTAATTTCTTCTTCTTTTTTTAATTTTTAAAAAATTTTGTTTATTAATTTTTAGAGAGAGGAGATGGGAGGGAGAAAGAGTGGGAGAGAAATATCGATATGTGGTTGCCTCTAGTATACCCCCTCCTGGGAACCTGGCCTACAACCCAGGCATGTACCCCGATTGGGAATCAAAGTAGCAACCCTTTGGTTGGCAGGCCAGCACTCAATCCACTGAGCCACACCAGCTGGGTCTAATTTCTTCTTAATTGGCTTAGGGTTTTGGATATATGTGTAAATGCTTGTGTAAAACAAAAGGGAAGGGGGTTGGGGGTGGCTTTGCTGATGGGCAGTAAATTTCCATACCCTAATAAACTCAAGTGGTATCCTTGCCATTTAAACTCATCACCAGTGGTGGAAATGGCGAGATTGTAATTTTATCTCTTGTGTAAAAAATTAGAGTCAGCCTTGTGGCCCAGGCTTCCCAGCTTTTCTCCCTAAAAGATCTCTTCATTCTTTCCCTGGAAACATGTGTTTATTTGTAATGCATTTCATTCGCAGTAATTTGAGCAGTGTGCCTTTTCATTCTCCTGTCAAATACCTTTCTCCTTGCTCAGAGCCTGACATAATGAGCCTGTGAATTGCAGTAGGCTGGGAATCAGGTTCCCAATTAAAATGGATGTCTCACCTATTTGTGCCCTTGAGATGTTTCTAGATCTTACAAGTCCTGTCCTGGTGGAGGACAGGTTTCAGTTTGGGGCATAGTACCTGCCCAGTTGGGGACAGTATCAATGTCATCCATTTTACAAAACAGTGAGAAGGAGTGGACTGACATTAACAGAAAAGTTACTATGACCAGGCTCTTTACATACATTATCTCACTGAATTCTTACACTCCCAAAAAAATGTTATTGCCATTTTACATATGAGCTGATGGTTAAGTAACTTCCCCAAAGTTACATGCAGCTAGAAAGTGAAAATGAGGACTTGAAATTTTTTGTCTGAATTCAAAATCCATGTTTTTTCCCTTTCATGACTCTGAAAGCAGAATATTTGTGCTATTAGAGTCATAACAATTTTGTTGCTAAATGGAAAAATGTTTAGGGAGAGGACTTTAGGCAGCAAGGTTAGGAAAGAGGTTTTGAGAATCAGCCCTTGGTCAGAAGAGTAACCTTCATGAGGTATACAGAGTAAAGAGTTATAAGAAGTTCTAGTACTTACTTCACTTTTGGAATGAAACATGCTGTGGCCAATGGTGATTTTAGATCATCTCCAGGAGTGAGTCATAGTTTGAGCGAGGTTGACATGAAATGTGGCTGGGGCTTTTTAAAAAAAAATGTTGATATAATTTCTATTCCATAAAATTCACCTTTTTAAAGTGCACAATTTCATTGATGTTTGTATATCCACAAGGTAGCATAAGCATCACCACTAGCTATTTAATTTCAGAACATCTTCATCGCTCGAGAAAGAAACCTCATACCCATTAGCAGTCATTCTCCATGCCCCCTTTCCCTAGCCCCAGGCAGCCACTTATCTACTTTTTGTCTCTGTGGATTTGCCTATTCTAGACATTTCATGTAAACGGAGTTGTACAATATGTGGCTCTTTCTTCTTCTATGTTCAACAACTTCTTTCACTTAGCATAATGTTTTCAAGTTTTATCCACATTGTAGAATATATTAAAACTTAGTTCTTTTTTTATGGAATTTTATTTCTTTATTCCATTTTATACAATATACAATATTCCATGGTATGGATGTGCCACCTTTTATTTATCCATTCATTAGTTGGTGGACATTTGACTTGGATTGTTTCCATTTCGGTGCTATTATGAATAATGCTGTTATGAACATTTGTGTACAAGTTGTTATGTAAACACAATGTTTTCAGTTCTCTTAGGTATATACCCAGGAGTGGAATTGCTGGGTTCTACAGTAATTCTATGTTTAACTTTTTGAGGAACTGCCAAACTGTTTTCCAATGTGATGCACCATTTTATTGATAAATAGCAGTGTTCATAAGTATAAAAATTGTTATATCCAGTAGATGGTATTCTGTATAGTCAAGAAAATAGAATTGTTTATAAAATTAGATTTTAAAGAGGCAGAATTTCTGATAATTACCAGTACCTCAAGCGCTAAAATGAGAAAATAGGACCCATTGATTAATATTTTGCTTTGAGAAAGCCAGAAATGATTCTATTTTAAGCAATCAGCAATAATGTTGAAAGATGTAATTAATATACTGCATCTCTTTTAAGCCAAAGCATACTTTTTACCTCAGGACAATTCTAATTTTTACATTCTTAGTTTCCTTTGTACAGAACAGGACTCCATTTTAATTTATTTGAATAGAGTTCATAATCTAAAGTCTTTCTTTTTATTCACAGGATGTTTACCTTTCAGGACATAAGCTGCAAAATGGCAAATGACCAAGTTGGTTATCAAGAATTTGTAGCATAATAAATGCCAATTTATAACAACTGTCTGTCAGACTGCTATAGTGAAGCCTAAAAGTTGCTACAGTAGAGGTCAGAACTAACATGATTCTTCCAATATGCTCAGACTTTACTAAATTCTGTCATAAATACACAAAAGAAACCTTAGAGGGTCCTTCCAAAGCCGCAAAATTTTCCAAATGATTTTCCTCTGGTTGCAGAACCTATTCATTGCTTCAGTTCTTTTTTAGTTGTTTAGCATTTGCAATATTTTATTGATGTTTTTATTTCTTCTTTTGCTCCTTTTCACTGACCTCAATCATCTTGGCCAACTTCCAGAACAGTACAGTATTCGCTAGAAACAATGGAGTAAGGGCCAAAATAACTGTTGTAAGGAAGCCATATGGGCCCTTTGCAGCCCATTCCATAACATACTCAGCCTAAGCCTTTATATCAAACATCTTTGTAGCAGGTTTAGGAAAGGGGGCTTATGCTTGTTTGATTTGTGATCTCTAACTTTGTCCTGAGATTAATGGTGAGTCAATTACAATTTCAGGCCGATGACTTTGGTTGATTGTCTTCTTCTTTAGCTGTACCATATATTTCTGAGAGAAGGTTTGGATTCTGTATATGCCAGGCCAGAGCCTGGTCTTCTCACTTTTGATTGTATTATTTATTTATTTATTTTTATTGATAGTACTTTTTAAAGTATAAAGTTTTTTAATTTTGATGAAGTACAGTTATCTATTTTTCTTTTATTGTTTGTGCTTTTGGTATATATTTAGGAAACCATTGCCTATTTCAAGGTCACAAAGTTTTAAACCTGTGTTTTCTTCTAAGAGTTTTATAGTTTTATTGCTTACATTTAGGTCTTTGATCCATTTTGCATTAATTTTTACATTTTGTATAAGGTAGGAGTACAACTTCGTTCTTAAACATGTGATATCTGTTTTTCCCAGCACTGTTTTCCATTGAACTATCTTGACAGCCTTTTGAAAATCAGTTCACCATAGAATTATGGGTTCTTTTTTGGATTGTCATTTTATTACATTGATTCAATGGATTTCAATGATCCTTTGTCCATCTTTATGCCAGTAAATACCAGACTATATTTATTATTGTGGCTTTGTAGTAAGTTTTGAAATTGGAAAGTGTGAGTCCTCCAACTTTGTTCTTTTCTAAGATTTTTAGCTATTCTGTGTCCCTTGAATTTCCTTACGGATTTTAGGATCAGTTTGTCAGTTTCTGCAAAAATGACAGCTAGAAATTTCATAGGGATTGCATTGAATCTATAGACTAATTCGAAGATTTTATTGGTATTTATTAAGTCTTCCAGTCTATGAACATAATTATCTTTCCATTTATTTTGATCTTCTTTAATGTCTTTCAATGTTTTGTAGTTTTCCTTGTATGAGTTTTATACTTTCTTTTAAACATTTATTTTCTTTTTGATGTTATTGTAATTGAAAATTGTTTTCTTAATTTTAAATGATCTGTTACCTATTTATGGAAATACAACTGATTTTTGTATGTTGATTGTGCATCTTGCAACCTTGCTGAGTTCATTTATTAGCTCTAGTAGTACATTTTGTATTCCTTAGAATTTTTTACGTGCTAGATTATGTCATCTTTAAATATAGTTTTACTTCTTTTCCAATCTGGATGCCTTTTATTTATTTTTCTTGCCTAATTGCACTGTTTAGAAACTAATACAAACTTGAGTAAAAGAGCAGACATCTTTGCCTTATTCCTGATCTTTGGGGAAAGGCTTCAGTCCTTCACTATTAGTGTAATGTTAACTGTGTTTTTATTCATATATGCCCTTTATCAGGTGAGGAAGTTCCCTTTGATTCCCAGGTTGCTAAATGTTTGTATGATGAAAGGGTGTTGGATTTTTGTCTAATGCTTTTTCTATATCTATTGAGATGATCATGTGCTTTTTGTCCTTTATTCTATTAATATGGTATATTACATTCACTGATTTTCATTATCTTGAACCAACTTTCTAATTCATAGTATATAATACATTTTATATATTGCTAGATTTGGTTTGATAGCTTTTGGTTTATATCTGGGGCAAAGTATGTTTAACAGATCTGCTGAGATTATGCTGAGAGAATTGCAAGATGACTCATTTCATCAGAGTAGTTTCTACTCTATACTACCACCATACTAAAAGCCTTTACATGCGTTATCTTAATTTAAACTTCTACTTTTGTGCTAGGTGAAGGTCACTTAATCTTTTAATGTATACTAGGTAGTGGTGTCCCAATGTTGCAGATGAGAAAACAGAGATGCAAAGTTTTTCTTTTTTTGGTTGTTCAGCTGCCAGCCATATAAAAGTATAGCACATGTAGTCACATACAGTGCATAATACTTAATAGTGATAATAAAATGATTTCATGCAGATTCAGCTTCCTAAAGATGATTGGAATTTGATGAGAGAAGAGCTGACAACTGTGTAGTTGCAGACGGAAAAGGCAGTGAAAGCTGACTTTGGAGTGGAAAAGTAGGTAGAAGGTCTTTGGATTAGCAAATTAATCTAGTTCTGCTAGAACTAAAAACAGAGAGAAGAATGGTAACAAAATTCTGCATCATAATTACAGTTATGCACCACTTAAAAGCAGGGATACATTCTGAGAAATGCATTGTTAAGTGGTTTTGGTGTTATGTGAACATTACAGAGTGTACTTACACAGATCTAGATGGTATAGCCTATTGCTCCTAGGCTATAAGCCTGTATAGCATGTACTACCAAACACCATGAGATTAAATCAAGCACAAGAGAAAATGATGCAATTAAGAGAGATGGGAAGTATAAGATGCATGAGGCTGCTGGAACATTTTTATAAGTAGAAAGAGTACACTCTAAATTAATGATAAAAATCATACTACAGTGAATACATAAACCAGTACCATAGTTGTTTATTATCATTATCAAGTATTATATATTGTAGTTAATATTATGTGCTATATACTTTTATACAACTGGCAGCACAGCAGGTTTGTTTACACTTCATCATAGACATGTGGGTAATGCACTGTGCTGTGATATTATGATAGCTACTAGGCAACAGGCATTTATTAGCTCCATTATAATCTTACAGGACTATCATTGTAGATGTGGACCATCACTGACATTATGTAGTACATGATTACTTCTGATGAAGCCAAAGTGAGGCAGGAGGGTGTGGTAGAGAGCTTTAATGGTAGGTTCTTACCAATGTCAGTTCTGCTTAAAGTGAGTAGTAGGTCCATGAATGTTCTTTTCATTAGTAAGTGTTAGAACTTCTGTATATATCACGTTTTTAATATATTCAGTATTTCATTCACAAAAGAAGAAAATAAAAAAAAGAAAGATGGAGGAGTAAAGGAAGAAAATGAAGTACCAGCAAGGAACTAATGTGGTAACAATGGAAAAGCCAGGCAGCTTTTGCTCATTGAATGTTGTATTATAGTCATCTTGCCCATTTGGAGTTATCTGGGGAATATGTGCTTCTCTATTCTTTTCTGTAACCTATAATTGACAGGTAGTTTCTTAGAGCTGGGCTTTTGGAAGAGGAAAAAAGATGAAGCTTAGAAACAGATTTTGTTTCTGTTTCTCCGAGGAGAAAGTGGTGGGTGTGGGAGTGGAAGCTCATGTGTCCAGGCATCAAACTTGGCAGACAACTCCCTCAGAGCAGATGGAGTGAGGATTTCATTGCCTGACAGACTGACTCAGACCTGCCTCCCTGCAGCCAGACACTACTGGGTATGGCATGAATCTCTGTCAAAAGCTGCAGGATCATGTTATTCTTCTTTCCACTCTAGCAGTGGCAAACTCTAACCTTCCCAAATGAAGAGCTTCCCAGGACTCTGGCTCACCAAGTGTTCCATCAAGGAGCTGATATATTTGACTTTGGTTGTTTTCAGGGATGGTGGCTTTGGTGAAATGGGCATTTTTTAGGCTGAAGTGGAGGATTTTTACATTGGATTGGCTGTGTGTCCTCTGTACTTCTTTTCTGCCCTGAGATTATAAAAAATGTGAAATAGAAGCTTCTTTACAGTCCAGTGATTCGTTTAGGGAGGTTAGCACAGGAAAAAACCTTGGGAAAGACTCAGAATTATTGCCTAAGAAGTAAGTGGCTTTCCAGAAATTATAATTCTTGCTGCCAGTCACAATTTTAGCAACCAGTGGGGAAAAAAAACAAACCATGTTCTGGATTAGGGCCACAGCCTTTTAGTTGGTGTGGTTGCCTTTGGTCTCTTTCCTGCCAATTTAGATTGTAAATACTGCCAGGATTTTTTTCCCTAAAACCCTGCTTTCATCATGGCAATCTCCATTCAGGTACCTCCTTGAGGCAGTAGCTGATGCTCTGCTTCAAGTCTAGGCATACTATCTAGCTTTGAAATTTGTTATATTTGGGCTTAAGTTCTTATCTTTCTCCCCAGCATTCATTCCTTTCTTCTCTAGCTAAAACCTTCCTATAAGACTTAGCTCAATTTCTTCTTCCCTTAAGGTAGCATTGATCACTGTCTTCTCTGTTCTATCAAACATATATAGTAACTTCCAAATAATTGAGTGGTAAATTATTTTATAATCTTTATTTGTATGTTAGCGTTGGACTATGAGCCCTTTGAAGTTATGGACCATGCTTTTTTTATCTTCTCTTCCCCATGGTATTTAAGATGGCATCTGGCACATATCAGTAGGTTTTGTTAAATAATTAAACTTCAGAAATTTTGTAAATAATACCTAGTATTTGTATTTTATTTTAGAGTTCATATAATTCTTTCTCATTTATTATCTTACTTAATTCTCCCCCACATTTTATGATATTCCCATTAAAATATGACGAAATTGAATCTTAAAGACCTGATATAATTTTCCCAAGGTCTCACAGTTGCTCACTGGTAGAGACAGAACTGGAGCCCAAGTTTTTGGGTTTGTAGAAAATGTCCACTTGCCTGAGGTTTTCTTAAAAATCCCAATTTTGCATAAGGGATTTATGGATATTGTTACTTAACACCATGGAAATATTCTGGGAGTGCAATGAAGAGGCAAAGTTTTCTTGTAAACTAAACAGTAATAAAAGATGTTGTGAATGTTTCAGACTCAAATGCATTTGAAGAAGGGAGGCGTAGTGGGCTGAATAGTGTTCCCCCCAGATTTGTGTCTACCTAGAACCTCAGAATGTGTCCATTTTTAGAAATAGGGTCTTTATAGGTGTGATTAACTAAGGATCTTGAAATGAAATGATCCTGTATTTATGGTAGACTCTAAATCCAGTGACCAGTGTCTTTGTAAGAACAAGAGAGGGGAGGACACAGAGAAACAGGGAAGACAAGGTGGTGAGAAGATGGAGGCAGAAATGGGAACTCTGCCATTTAAAGCTGGGGAACCGCAAGGATTGCCTGCCGATAACCACTAGAAGCTGGAAGAAGAAAGAAACTGATGGTCCACAACAGCCTTCGAGGGAACACCTTGATTTCAGACTTCTAGCCTCCCAAACTGTGAGAGCATAAATTTTACCAGTTTTAAGACATTAAATTATGGTAATTTGTTAGGGTAGTCTTAGGAAACTAATGCAGAAAGGGAGAAAAATTAATACTTACTGAAAGGTCTCTTATATACCAGGTTTGTTCTAAGTACATTAGGGGTTATTTATCCATATTTTACTAGTCAGAAAAAGAAGGCATAGAAAGATAAAATAGAAAGCTCATATTTTAAGAATATTCTGTCATTCTGTCTTTAGCTGCACAATTTCTTCTGTTGATTACCTGAGGAATTTATTTTGTGGCCCCCCGAGTGACTGGGCACTGAGTTGTGCTGGTTCATCCCTACTAGAATGGTTAAAGATGCGAAAGGTGGATTAATTAGAAGAGGGCCAGAAGTCTCATATGACTTTTCTTCTGGGATTGACTTTCAGCATCTGACTCCACCAACATCTTTATCTATTCCTCACTCCCTACATATTCACACCTCTTTCATGACACTTTCCTAAATTCCTCTTTACCTAATATTCTCTCTCTCTCTCTTTATCTTTCTCTCTCATCTAAAACTCCATAGCAGTTTATCTGGTTCAGTTTTATTGTACTTATCACAGTCCATCTTTTATATGTGATTTCTGCCTGTTTCTTGTTTGCCAAGTGTATTGTAAGCTTCTTGAGGATGAAGGTCTTGTCTTGTTTATTTTTGTATCTTCTATATTGCCTACTAGGAAAGGAATATATAGGAATCCTTATATATAACATCTGCTAATTAATTGCTAGTTGAATTTGTTTTCCTCTCTTGCCTCTTCCCCAGTTTCTATGTTCCAAGGCGAACCTTTTGGAGGCAAAGCTCATCTTTGGTTTCTTCCTGTTTTCCTTCTCAGTGACATCATTATCCCTTGTGGTGTGTCCGGTACCTACCCTCTCTGGCCTTGTTGTCCATGACTCTCAATTCTATTCTGAAGTGATTGCTGTGCTCTATTCCAAATCATTTTATAAAAGATCTATCATAGCTCTTTCACATATTTTATAATTATGTTACATGTCTGCCTCCCAAACTGCAAACTCATCAAAATGAAGGGTTTTTCTTTCTCATTCTGATACCCAAAATGCTTACCTATTTGCTTCACATTTATTAAATGTTGGTTGAGTAAGTTAAAGATGTTTTTCTTACTTGGATGTTTGTATTTTTCTAGGAAAACTGGTAGTCCAATAGGCCTTCCAAATTCAATTGAATTTGGTGATAGACTTTTAAAAAATATTAACAAGTAGTAAGGTGGAAGTCTAGGCTGGGAACCTTTGATTCCCTTTAGTATTCAATCTTATAGGTTACCCTCTATTTTATATAACTGGTCCTGCCAGATATTGATGGGAAGCAGATCATAAAGCTAAGATCATCTTCAAAAGTGATACTGAAACTCTCCACATGGCACAGAATTATTTCCTGGAAGTTTTGTGAATCTGTCTTTTCATGAAAATAGCTTTTAGGAAACAAAGCAAAACATTTTAAACTTCAGTTAATTCAAGGCTTAGAGTTGATTGAGATCCTGTTTTATAGTTTCTTCCTCCAGGAAGAATAGTATAGTATGATAGCATAGTGTAAGGGAAAGAACACTGAATTGAAAGTCACAATGCAAGTTCTGGTTCCAGATATGACTCTTATTTGGATATATGATTATAGTGGATTTTTGTTGTTTTTGCCCCCCACCCAAAGTTCATTTCCCCTTCTTTTAGTACCGGTACCCAGGTACTCCTCTGGAGAGCCATCTTCTCCCCAGAACTCAGGCCTTGTGCCCACTTCATCCCTGTCTTCAGGGATGGGCATGTGATTCATGCCTTGCTAATTAGAGTATTACATTCTTCTGATCATGGAGATTGAGTTAGGAAGGGGCACTAAACTCAGTTTCGATGTGTGACTTGGACTGTTGACGAGTTTTTTAGAGAAGGTATATATTCTTTTTATACTGGACATGAAGCTGGGAGGATGTAAGATTGGGCTTCTCAGGAGAAATTATGCCTGAGAGTGAAGCCAAAACAGAGATGACGAGCAGTTATATACTTTGAACTCAAAACCAGGACTTTTCAAATATACGAATTAGTAAATTATATTTTTGCCTAGTTTACACTTGGAATTGTAATACTCCTTACTGAGAAAGTGACTCTAAACAAGCTTTTTTAACCTTTATTTCAATATATTTAAAATGAGTACACTGGCTCATTAAGAAGTATATTTACTTCTATCTTTCTTTAAAAAAAGATTTTATTTATTTATTTTTAGAGAGAGGGGAAGGGAGGGAGAAAGAGAGAGAAACATCAGTGTGTGATTGCCTCTCGTGCACCCCCTACTGGGGACCTGGCCTGCAACCCAGGCATGTGCCCTGACTGGGAGTATACACGGCCACCTTTTGGTTCGCAGGCTAGAGCTCAATCCACTGAGCCACACCAGCCAGAGCTACTTCTGTCTTTATACCTATTTGGAATTAGCAGGATTTAAAAATGTTAGAATAATTTAGATGGGTGGCCTAGATCTTCTTGGTGCTAAATTATCATTATGTTTTCCTATAGTTAAACTGGAACACTGATGTTTCAGTAGATTTACAAAATCATAGCACTGTCACTTACCAGCTCTGAAAATTTGGCCACATCTTTAAGGAAATAGGTATGAGATGTTTAGAATCTGATGAAGACATTTGGTTAAACATTAGAGCCCGTCAAAATAGTTCTCTTTTATCTTGGGTCATCATTACCTAGTTTTATAGAAGTATATGAAGCCACTGAGATTTCTAGATGAGTAACTGGCATCCCTTTTAACTGTAAGTCTACCTTGTTGTGGTTCTTGTTGTGAATTATAGAATATTTCTGCTATTGGGGAATAAGAAAAATACCATTAATACAGATTTTCTATATTTTATTGTGTTCTGTGGCATTGGATTTATAGAAATGGTAAGACTTTAGAGATCAAAGAGATTAATACCAAGCTGACATTGCTAGAGGGGAAGGTGGGGAGGACTGGGTGAAAAAGGTGAAGGGATTGATAAGTACAGATTAGTAGTTATAAAATGATCATGGGATGTAAAGTACAGCATAGGAAACACAGTCAATAATACAGTAATAACTATGTATGGTGCCAGTTGGATTCTGGAAATATCAGTGGTAATACTTTGTAAAGTATATGATTGTCTAGCCAATATGCTGTACACCAGTGCAAACGAATGCAGAATAATATTGAATGTTAACTGTAACTGAATGAATGAATGAATGGTCATGTCCCCTTTCAATCCGGTGTAAATCCACTATACCACCACCAGGTGGCTGTACCTATAGTGTAACACAAAATCTGCACTAAAAAATGAATTTAAATGGAGTTTACTGCCTTTAGTATGTTAATGTTTTTTGTAACTTCAGTAACAATTTAATGACTGAGATATGATTATAATAAATTTAAAATGTCACACTTTTAACACTTTTTTGATGCATTAAGTTCATATAAAAAGTAAAATACAAATAGAATTTTGTTTGTAAAATGTAAAATGAGTTACAGTGAGATACTAAGAGTGAATGAGGAGAAATATAGTTTAGGTGTTTTTTTTGGGGGGGGAAGGGGGTTAAATAAGTCAATGGCTGTACTGATTTTCTATTTGAATAGATACTGGTTTGTTGTTGTTTTTTTTGTCATTGAAGGATTTCATTGCTTAGAGACCAGCACAGTACTGCCATAACTAATAACAATCATTTGAGTGATGTTTTACATTTTACAGAGTACTTTCACTTAGCTTATGGCTCCAGACAAAATCTTTCCATCTTTTATGTTCCCATAGTCCTTTCCACATAGCCCTGCACTGTATTGTAATGATTTTTTATGTCATTTACTCTCCACAGTCCCTGCCCCCTCCTAGAATAGTGTTCATAGTGATCTGATTGTGGACCCAGGGGAGTATTGCCATGTTGAGTGGTGGTGAGCTTAGTACTGCCTCTGAGAGGCATGGGAGAGAACTGTGCAGAATTTGAATCTGCTGGAGTTAAGTAGAAAACAGTTAAAATTAGTTATGCTTAGAAATAAAAATGAAGCTTGAATTTACAGCTGATTGTAGTAGGGAAGAAAGTACTTTGGAGTCAGTCAGAAGACCTGGATTTGAATTCCTTCCTTCCCCCATTTACCAGACATTCATTCATTGTGAAAGCACTCTGTACTTCTCCTTAATAGTATTTATTACAACTGTAATTAAATAATCATTTGTTTAATGATCATATTTTCCACTAGGACATTAGTTTAGTCAGGAAAGAGACTGTTGGTATTGTTCACAGTAATTTTCTGTACGTAGCATAGCAACTGGTATAGTTTAGGTGCTCAATAAATATTTGCTGAGTGAATAAATAAATGAATATCCAGTAAATTGTGTGTGTGGGTGGGAGGATTTAAAATTGGTTTGACCAAACCTGAGGGGTTGGAAAAGGTTTCACAGAGGATATTGCATTTAAGTTGAGACCTGAAGGATGAATAGGAGTTGTCAAGGCAAATTAGGAGAACAACATTCCAGGAGAAAGAACATCTGTTTAGCTCCTGAAAAGGAAAGAACATAGTTTGAAAAATACTGCCCTGTGTGACTGGAATGTAGAGCAGGAGAGTGATGTGAAATGAGACTAAGTAGAGGCTAGGTCATGCACAGGCTTCTAGGCTTTGCTAAGGATTTTGTATTTTATTCTAATAGAAATTGGAAGTTATGACAGTTTTGATAAAAGAGAGCCACGATTAGATGTTTACTTTGAAATGACTGCTGTGGCTACAATCTAGTGGAGACTGTATTGGAGGAGGAGAAATGTGTTGGCTGGGAAACCATTAAGAAGGCCAGTAAATGAGTAGCCCTGGCTGGCGTAGCTCAGTGGATTGAGCGCGGGCTGCAAACCAAAGCATCGCAGGTTCGATTCCCAGTCAGGGCACATGCCTGGGTTGCAGGCCAGGTCCCCAGTGGGAGCCACGTGAGAGGCAACCACACACTAATGTTTCTCTCTCTCCTTCTCCTTCCCTTCCCCTCTCTAAAAATAAATAAATAAAATCTTAAAAAAAAAAAAGAAGGCCAGTAAATGAGTGGCTCAAAAAGCCGTAGTACGTTTATGCAATGGAATACTATGCAACAGAAA
>CM052544.1:35864231-35914829 GCA_028533065.1 Trachops cirrhosus
TTTACAGGAACAAATATAGAGGACACATGGACAAAACTACGGGGCTTGGAAATGGAAGGGAGGTTGGGAGGGATGGGTGGGTGGGCTGGAATGGGAGTAAAAGATTGAAACTATACTGAATAATCTAAAATAAAAAAGAATTATCCAATACTATGCTTTGGATAAACTAAAGAAATTTTTTTTCACTAAAGAAAAAGGAACGAGAAGTTTGGGTGGCCCAAGATTGAAGTTTCACACTAAAAGAAAAGTTTGCTAGGTAGAACAAGAAAGCAGGATTAACTTCAGAAAAAAATGGGCTCCTTTAGAGCCAAGCATCACTATAGGTTAGGGAAGAAAAACTTGGTCATCAGTTTTGTTCCATTCCCTTTGCTCTGTTCAAAGCTGCCATGGACCAGATAATACTTTCTAGTATTAGGAGCTGCTATGGCTCTCATTCAGAGCTAAATCTCAAAAGATTTATGAAGTGGACTGGTTGAAAATTTGTGATTAAGTTAATTTGTATTTCATAGAGCGTAAGAGCAAAAGTATTCTAAAGCTTATTATATTTGTAGTGAATAAGTAAGACTTCCAACATAGTAAAATACACCTCTAATCCTAGAATACTTCTTCTTGTCCATTGTTTCCTTCTATGCCTTTTCACATTCTTTGGATCCCTCTCCTCAACTCAATTTGGTAAAGTTTTACTGACCACAAATTATGTATCAGACATTCTGCTGGATGCTAAGGATACAAAAAAATGTAGAAAACACTAACTTGTCCTCAAAGGACTCACTATCACATAAACAGATATCACTGTGTTGAGTTCAGTGATAAAGATATCTACTGGATTGAAAAAGGGCATACAGGAAGCATAGATGCCTAACATAATCTAGAGAGTAAGAGAAGAATTTCTGGAAAAGAAAATATTCAACTCAGTTTCAAAAGATGAACATGAGTTTAGTCAAGAAAAAGGAAGAGGAGATGAGGCGATTGCAGTAGAAGTATAAACAAAGGCAAAAAGGAGGAATGCCATAACGTGTACAAAACTGCAAATAGTTCAGTTGTGCTAAAAATTAAAGTTTGGGGATGAAAATGTTAGAAGGAGGTTGGAGAGGTAAGCAGGGGTCTGATCACAGGAGAGCCATGAACTTTACCTATAGGACAGGGAAAAACACTAAAAAGCTTTAAGCAAAGGAATGAAAAGGTCAAATTTGCATTTTAAATAGTTCATTCAAGCTATTAAGTGGAAATCATAATGAGACCTGCAGAAGTTCTAGATGAAAGGTATTAAGAAATTGAAATAGATGACCACTGCTATCCCTAATCAAGATAAAGAATATAAGAACTGAAAGAGGAAGGAAAGATAAGGAATTCAACACTGGAACAAATGATCTTGAATTACCTTTAACCACGCAGATGGAGATGTCCATCAGACAATGAGCACGTCTGAAGATCAGGACAAAGTTATGAGCTATAGATTTGGGAACCAATTACATTTAGTAGGTAATGGACATTTTGAGAGCGGATGGACCAGGGAGAGTGTGTAGAGTGAAAAAAGAAGTGGGTAGAAAATGGGACTCTGAGGAATACCTACATTTAATGAGGCAGGCAAAGAAAAGAACAAGAAAAATGAGAAGGAACTTTAAAAGAACAGGTATAAAGTGAACAAAGAATGCAGAACCCAAGGGACTTCCAGATGGAAGATAAACAGTGTCAAACCCATCAGTGAAGGTATAAACTGACACTTTTCTTTGGATTTAGCAATTAGGTAAGATAGCAAAATGAATTTCAGTATTATGGGGAAGGCAAAAGCCCAATTTCAGCTCAGGAGAGCAAATGTCAGATAAAAAAGTAGAGATGAAACTCAGATTTATTTTTCACATCTGGAAGAATGATTAAGAAGGTGAAGGAGGAGTTTTTGCTTCTTTCTTTCTTTACAATGATGGAGCAACTAGTAGAAGCAACCAGTAGAAAATGAGATTATAAGCAGAAGAAAAAAGGGATAAAATTTTGAGCAAGGTCACGGAGAAGGCAGGAGGGGGTGGTTCTTAAACAATAATCAGTACGCTCACCCTCTGAGTATAGAACAAAGAAAATGAGTGTTGAGGTCAAAGAGAGAAGCAGAAGAAGAGCATTCCAAAGGCAACTGTGTAACAACAGCACAGAATCCAGAAAGTAAAGTATGTATTGGAGGGAAGGGTAATCCAATATATAGAAAAAGTCTGAAAGATAAGCTAGAGCCAGATTGTGAATAAGCCTAAGGAATAACAGTGTGATAGAGAAGACTATTTACAAAGTAAATTTATAAGATCTATGAATGCTTTCGTTTTGTTTAGGAATACTCTGAAAACAATGTGAAAGATGGATTGGATAGGGGAAAAGAACACAGGAACTACTTTTTAAAGCCATTCTACATATTTCTCTCCTTTCATTTCCCTCTATAACCATCCTTCCTTAATTAGTTACAAGTAGAAACTGAACCAGAGCTGTTTTAGAATTCATTTATTTATTAAATATCATAAAGATTTATGTGGCCATGTCTCTAATTGTTATATACTGCTGAGTCAAATTGGTAATGCTTCTCTCTTCTAAAAAAAGAAAGAAACAAACAAACAAACCTTTTGTAACAGCTTGCATGGACCTGGAGAGTATTATGCTAAGTGAAATAAGCCAGTCAGAGAAAAACAATTACCATATGATTTTACTTATATGTGGAGTCTAATAACAAAATAAACTAACAAACCAAATAGAAACAGACTCACACAGAGAACAGTCTGACAACTGTCAGAGGGGAGGAAAGTTGGGGGGTAAGTGAAAAAGGTGAAGGAATTAAGAAAAAATACCTCACAGACACAGACAACAGCATGGTAATTACCCAAGGGAAAGGGGGGGTGGGAGGAGGTAGAAGGTCAAGGAGTGATAAATGGTGACAGGAGACTTAACTTTGGGTGGTAAACACACAATACAATATACAGATGATGTATGATAGAACTGTACACACTTGAAATCTATAGAATTTTATTAACCAATGTCACTCCAATAAAGTCAATAAAAACTAAAAATAAATTAATAAAAATTTAAAAAGAAAAAATCATCCTCTAATTTTCTGCTGGCAAAATTATCTTTTTTTTGTATGAATCTATCACTCTGGGTTCAGATCTTGACACTTCACTTTAATAGCTATATAATCTTCAGCAAGTGACTACTTTTATGAGTCTGTTTATTCATCTATAAAATGGATGTTCTATCTATAGCTCAGGATCACTGTGAAGATAAAATGAAACAATGGGTATGAATACGCTGTGTAAACTATAAAGCACAGTGCA
The DNA here is from genome assembly GCA_028533065.1 of Trachops cirrhosus. NCBI lineage: Eukaryota > Metazoa > Chordata > Mammalia > Chiroptera > Phyllostomidae > Trachops > Trachops cirrhosus. The sequence continues at coordinate 35,867,537 of CM052544.1, forward strand.
CATGACATGGATCAAAAAATAAATGCTTCTAGCCAACATATATGAGGTCTATACAGAAAAAGTCCAACCATTGTTAATATAATGAGAAAAGTTTGCATGACAATGACATAACCTGGCAGCCAAGGAGAGTGGACTGGAATGCATATGCATGAACAATGATGACTTCACTGTACTAGTAAATGGGGGCAGTAGACACTGTTGAGTGGGCATGTGTACTGTGTGGCTATCCCATTCAAAATGACTGAGCAAGTAGCAGGGGTGTCCAACCATTTGGCATCTCTGGGACACAATGAAAGAAGAGTTGTCTTGGGCCACACATTAAATACATTGTGACACATAATCACAAAGAAATCTCATAATGTTTTGAGTAAATTTATGATTTTGTGTTGAGCCGCATTCAAAGCTATCCTGAGTTGCATGCCGCCCATGGGCCACAGCTTTGACATCCCTAGTAGAGCAATGAATCTGCATTAAATTTTGCATTAAGCTTGAACACTCCTCCACAGAAACTATTCAGATGATTCAGAGGCCACAGCTATGGGCAACTGGTGATTGGCAGCTCATGCATCACATCTCCTACAAAGTTTTTTGGTGAAATATCAAATCACCCAGGTGACTGAGCCCCCTGAAGCCCAGATTTGGCACCCTGCAACTTCTGCCTTTTCCAAAAACTAAAATCACCTTTGAAAGGGAAGAGATTTCAGACTGTCAATGAAATTCAGGAAAATACAACAGGGCAGCTGATGACGACTGGGAGAACTGTGTGCGTTCCCAAGGTGCCTACTTTGAAGGGGACTGAGGTGCCACTGTCCTAGTGCAATGTTTCTTGCATCTTGTATCTTCTTCAATAAATGTCTATTTTTCACAGTACATGGCTGGATATTTTCTGGACAGACCTGATATATACAGGAAATGATAGCTAGCTAGACAGACAGACAGACTTCTTAGATCCGTCAGGGAGAGAGAAATTCAACCACAAGTCTCCAATTTCCATCATGAGGAGGAAACACACACAGAAGGCAGTACAGAATTGAGCCCCCTTTTTTTTCAGGATTCCACATGATAGCAATAACCTAAGGAGGTACTGAATGGGGAGTAATAGAAGATGAGTTTTTCATCTAAAGGCATGTAAATTCATTTATTAGCCTATGCCTGTTTTTGCAAAGATTTACAAGCATTGCCACGAAGAATAAAATACAGAGCTAAAATTTTTGAAAGACAATGGTACAGAAACTGTAACATAGAAATAACATAGTGCTGTAAGGTAAGTTAGAGAATCTGTTTCAGTCTTCTCATTTGACAGATATTAGAGGATCAAAAACCAAAGAGGCAAAGTGGCTTATCTAAGAATACACAGTGGCACATTTTTAAGGGTACAAACATTTCTAATCACAACATCCTCATTCCTCAGGACAGCCTACCTCTGTGTTCCCATAGCACCCTATGTATACTAATTATCACACTATATTAAAATCCTATTTAAATGTCTGTCCTCTCCCCTAGCGGACTGGAAGATCCCAGTAGACAAGGTCTATGCCCTATTTATTCTTATATCCCCAGCACTACCTGGCTTGTTAGATGCTTAATTGCACTGAATCATATCCCAGTTAAAAATGTTTTGTAAATTTGAGGAGAAGTTATGCCATATGGAAAACTTCCTATTTAGGCCTCCACTGTATTTTGTTTAGCAAGATATTGCTAAGACTAATGTTACTACAGACCTGAACTTGGATACAAAACTGCAATAAGCAATCTTAGGTAGACAGGGATGCTGAGGTAAAAATGGGTCCCTGAAAGGAAGGTCACCATTGTAGAACAACCCCATTAACTTTAGAATGTTGTTGGATTTTGGTGACTAGCTCTTTAAGAGTCTACTTCAACCATTTTACAACAACCTTTGCTGAAACATCAATAACACAAATAAGATTGTGAAATTGCTAGTGTAGATACAGTGTGATATGCTCATGTGGTTCTTTTTAAGTACTTACTAACAACTTTACAATGAATCTTTAAAGGAAGCAGACACAAACAGTATTAAGGAGAAAAAGGATTAAATTTAGGGGATCTACTCAGAGTGACTTAAAAGTAGAAAGAAACGAGGTGGAGTCAGAAGATGTGAGTTCTAGTCTCCATTCCCTCACTAACTTATTTGACCTTGGGCAATATAATCCCATTTCTCTGGGCTAGATAATGATTCAGGTTCCTTTGAGTTCACATGCTGTAAGATGAAAAGTCCCTGTCAGTCCTTGAGATGATCAGGGGTGGAGAAAAGTTAGGAAGGTAGAAGGATGGTAAAACAGAGGAGTACTGTTACATGGTATACAGGGGAAGAAAGCTTAGTATATAAACTGAAGTTTTATATTCTAGTTCTGGTTCTGTCATCAACTAGTTGAGTAACTTTGAACAAGTCACTCTCCCTCTTTAGATCAAGATTTCCCCCATTTATAAAGTGACCCAGATGATATTCCAACTCTAATAACCTAGAATTCTAAGCTCTAGCCTACTGCTGCTATGAACAATGAAATTCTATGAAATTGGTCCATAGAACATATAAATAAAATATTTAGCAGAGAGAAGCCTCAAAATTCACTTGAGCTTCCCCCCCCATGTTCCAATTCAAATAATTTTCTAGAGCCACTCACAAGCCCTGGTCCAGACCCCTGCAGTTTGAATTCCCCTATTCTTAATGAAATGCCAAAAGAAACACCAGAAAATAATAGAAACAGGTGCTGCCTAGAAAATTCATCAGTCCAGTCTCTCATCATCTCTTTCATTTCTGCCACTGTACTTTCCTTATACTACCCCTATCTGGACTGAGCCAGACCTATCTCTTTTGATTCAAATTCTTCAGGCTCAGTTCAAATCTCACTGCTTTCATAAGCATTCCCTTCCCACTCTAACCCACATTCATCTCTCACTTTTTTAAGTTTCTAAAGCAATACATTGCTGTGACAGAGATTAAATGATATTTGTAATATATGCAATATAGTAAAACATATGGAATATACTCATTGTTTGATAAATGATAGTAGTTATTGTTGCCACACCTTTAGCACTTAAATCACACACCCTTTTGTTCAATGCTGCTTTAATGTGCACGTGAATCACCTGGAGACCTTATTCAAATACAAATTATTACTCAATAGGCACAGATGAGACCAGATAATCTATAATTCAAGAACCTCTTGGTTGATGCCAATTCTGTTGATCCAGGGACCAAACTATGAATACAAGGAGTAGTTTTTAGTACGCTTTTAAAACATATATTTATCTTATTTACCCAGATGGACAGATGTTAGAAAACAGAGTGTCTCATTTTTCTTAGCATATACACCCTATACAAGAAGGTGCTCAATAAACATCTGTGGATCTGTCATATCTTCAACCTCCAGATCATCTAGATAAGCTTTAGAATGCCTGTGCTGTACTGATTTTCAAATCAAACACTGAGACATGGCAGGATGAAAGAACTCACTTGGGCACTGGGATTGGAATCACTGGAAAAAAGTCAGGGGAGAATCTGAGAAAAAACTTACCTCTTCACCAGTAAGAATATAATACCCAATATATATATAGGTGTATGCTTGATCCTTGTTTAAGCACAGAGATCATTTATTAAAGTGCAGTCTTAACTGTACTTCAAATTTATATATGAGCCTTGAAAGGATATGTATGCATATACACTGATATCTATAGTACATACACACACATCTTGAAAATACATATACATATAGAGGCGAACACACATATAATTAGTAATAATTATATACTAATAATTATAATATTAGTAATAATATTACTAGTAAGGTATGATAATTACTACTACTAATAATAATAATATATAATGAGCTTGATTTCATTTTTTAGTAAAACAGATACCTTTTCCCAATGATTCTTCAGTGTGCAATTAATCTAAAGATCTCAGGCAACCAATAAAAACACAATTTCAAGCAAAATACAGAAAGAGAAACACCCTCTAATTTCTCCATTATCTTGGACAGTGGTAAGGTTCCCAAATTCCAAGTCCCACAATTACACTGATAGAAATTCAAAGAATTCCCTTGTGAATTAAGGCTGCTCTGAGAGGCAGCCTATTTTAGTCCCTTCTTTTGAATCTCCAGTTATTTAAATGCTTGTAAAACCTTTATTTTAGCATTCTATAATTCAGATGGGACCAATATTCTTAAATTCTACTGAGCTGCCACACTCTGACTTCCTATTAAAGCACCAAGAAAATAATATTGGGCATAAAATTACACCTGCTCACTGAATACTATGTAGGTAGTTTAAACTGTGAGACTAATTTACTAAAATCAACTTTTAGAGCAAAAACCACCTTTAAGTCACTCCATTTGTCATAAGCAGGCAGCTGCTTCTTAACTCAGAGAACTTTCAATAAAACCATTCACCAATATTTAACCAAATGTCTTTTAACAAATTCAGACATGTTAGAAAACAAACTGCAATTCTGAGAATTGCTATTAAGTACAGAACCATAGAACTGCGGTCAAGCATGAGACTCAAACTGGAATTATGAGTTTTAATAAATCAATGTTACTACTTCAGAGAAAATCAAAATACAGTTGGGAATCGGCTTATAGGAAAGTACATTCCAGTGTATTCCATTACTTCCCTTAGAAATCTAGTCTTCAGGCGAAGATAATTCTCTGGTTCATGCCAGGCAGTCCAGAGAATAATAGTATCCAAGGAAAGTTTCTAATCTCAAGTCACTTTGAAGCTATTAGAACTAAATACAAATCAGAAACATCCAAGGTGGAAAAAGAGTAAGTGGAAGCTACACTATCCTCCTCCCAGGACCAATCAGGAAGTACAACTAAATTGTAGAGAAAGCATCCTGAATACTATACTGAACACTAGCTGGAGAGAAGCCTTATAAACAAGGACAGACAGAAGAAACCACTTCACCACAACAAGACTGGTAGGGAGTGCAGAGCAGGCACAAGAGGGCTGGCTGAGATCCCACACCAACAGCTTAAGTTCTGGAGGAATATTTCAATAGCTGGTGAGTTCCCCCTGAGAAGTGTGGGGTCTAGAACCCAAGCTGGGTTCCCCAGCCTACAGCACCAGAGCCAGAAAGGAACCCAGATAACATCCATCTGTGAAAAGCAGCAGGGTTTCACTCTGCCAGGGAGAGAGAGCTGGAGATGCAGAGAGCCTCTTAAAGGGTCAAAGCACAAAATTTCATTTGTGGCCACTCACCATGAGCTCCAACAGAAGAGGGTAGAGTAGACTAGAGACACTTGACGAGAGATTGGGGTTGGTGGCTCTGGGGAGAGAACTGAAGGAACAGCCACCAGGATCTCTGTGCTGAGTCATTCCCTACACTGCAGGAGTCATCACTCTCAGGCAGAGCAATCCTCTCCAAGTGGCATCAGCCTGAGGGGAAGCAATAGCCCCACCCAGCAGAATTACTCTGCCCCACCCTGTTGTGCTAAAGCTGATTATGGCTTGATTAGTTTAACAACTATGGTGGAAAGTACAAAAAGAAGCCAAAATGGGAAGGTAAAGAAACAGACCCCAAATGAAAGAACAAGAGAATCCTCCAGAAGAAGAACTATATGCAATGGAGGCAAGCAATTTATCAGATGCAGAGTTTAGAGTAATGATTATAAGGATAATCAACAGCATGAAAAAAGACAGAAACCATAAAAAGGACCAGTCAGAAATAAAGAATGCAATATCAGAAATAAATAATACACTGGAAGAATAAACAGTAGGTCAGGTGAAGCAGATGATCAAATCAGGGATTTGGAAGACAAGATAGAAAAAAACACCCAAGGATGGCAGCCAAAAGAAAAAAATAATTAAAAAAAAAACGAGGAGTGCTTAAGACACATTTTGGACAACATGAAGAATAACAACATCTGCATCATGGGAATACCAGAAGGAGAAGAGAGCAAGCAAGGGATCAAGAATCTATTTGAAGAAATAATAACACAAAACTTCCTTAATCTGGTGAAGGAAAAAGACATACAAGTCCAGGAAGCTCAGAGTCCCAAACAAGTTGTACCCAAAGAGATCTACACCAAGACACATCATAATTAAAATGACAAGGCTTAAAGACAAGAAGAGAATCCTAAAAGCCACGAGAGAAAAGCAGATGGTTACCTACAAGGGAGTACCAATTAGACTAGCATCTGATTACTCAACAGAAATATTTCAGGCCAGAAGAGAATGGCGTGAAATATTCAAGGTGATTAAAAAGCAAGGGCCTACAACCAAGACTGCCTTACCCAGCAATGCTATCATTTAAATTTGAAGGAGAAATAAAGAGCTTCCCAGACAAGAAGAAAGCTAAAGGAGTTTATTAACACCAAACCACTACTGCAGCAAATGTTAAAGGGCTTGCTTTAAGAAAAAAGAAAAATGTCTAACAATAAATTGGTACTACACACGTATCTACCAACAATCTCCTTGAATGTAAATGGCATAAATGCTCTAACCAAAAGACAGGGTAGCTGAATGGATAAGAAAACAAGACCCATATATATGCTGCCTCCAAGAGATCCATCTCAGATCAAAAGGTACACACAGACTAAAAGTAAAGGGATGGAAAAAGATATTTCATGAAAATGGAAAAGAAAAAAAAGCTGGGATAGCAGTACTAATATCTGACATAATAGAGTTTAAAAAAACCAAGGCTATAGTAAGAGATGAAGAAGGATACTACATAATGATAAAGGGAACAATCCAACAAGAGGATATAACCCTAGTAAAGATTTGCATACCTAACAGAGGAGCACCTAAATATGTGAAGCAAATCTTGATGGACTTACAGAGAGAGATCAACAGAAACATAGTCATAGTCAAGGATTTTAACACCCCATTGACTTCAATGGACATAACTTGCAGACAGAAAATCAACAAGAAAAAGGCAGCCTTAAATGACAAACTACAGCAAATGGATTTAATAGATATCTTCAGAGCATTTCATCGCAAAGCAAAATACACACACTTTTCAAATGCACATGGAACGTTTTCTAGGACAGAATACATATTAGGACACAAAACAAGTCTCAATAAATTTAAGAAGACTGAAATCATATCAAGGATCTTCTCTGACCACAATGCTATGAAACTAGAAATCAATCACATGAAGAACACTGAAAAACATGCAAAGACATGGAAGCTAAATAACATGTTATTAAAAAATGAATGGGTCAACAATGAGATCAAGGAATAAATCTAAGATACCTTGAAAAAAATGAAAATGAGGACACAACAATCTAAAATCTGTGGGACACTGAGAAAGCAATCCTAAGAAGGAAATTCATAGCATTACAGGCCTTTCTTAAAAAACAAAACAAAAAAAGAAAGGAAAAGCTCAAATAAACGATCTAAGTTTACACTTAAGGAACTTGAAAAAAAAACAACAAAAACATCCCAAAGTGAGTAGAAGAAAGGAAACAATACAGATCAGAGCAGAAATAAATAAAATACGGTCTAAAAAAGATACAAAAGATCAATGAATCCAAGAGCCGGTTCTTTGAAAAGATAAACAAGATTGACAAACCTTTAACCACACTTACCAAGAAAAAATCAGAAAAGACCCAAATAAATAAAATCAGAAATGAAAGAGGAGCAATAACAACTGACAACAAAGAAATACAAAAGATTATAAGAAAATATTATGAACAACTATATGCCAACAAACTGGACAACCTGGACAAAATGGATAAATTCCTAAAAACACAGTCTTCCCAAACTAAATGAGGAAGAATCAGAGAATCTGAATAAGCAGATTACACCTTGTGAAATTGAAGCAGTAATCAAAAAACTCCCAACAAACAAAAGCCTTGGACCAGATGGCTTCACAGGGGAATTTTACCAAATATTCCAAGAAGAACTAACACCTCTCCTTCTCAAACTATTTCATAAAATTCAAGAGGAGGGAAGACTCCCAAACTCATTTTACAAAGCCAGCAGGGCTCCCAAACTTATTTTACAAGGCCAGCATCATCCTAATTCTAAAACCAGATAAAGACACTACAAAGAAAGAAAAGTATAGGCCAATATTCCTGATGAACACAGATGCTAAAATCTTCAACCAGATATTGGCAAACCAAATACAGCAATGCATCAAAAAGATCATACACTATGATCAAGTGGGATTTATTCCAGGAATGCATGGTTGGTACAACATTTGCAAGTCAATAAATGTGATTCACCACATAAACAAAGTTGAAAGCTAAAAACTACATAATCATATCAATAGATGCAGAAAAAAGCATTTGAAAAAATTCAGCACCCATTTATGAAAAAAACTCTCAGCAAACTAGGAATAGAGGGAACATACCTAAACATAATAAAGGCCATATATGACAAACCCACTGCCAGCATCATACGCAACAGGCAAAAACTACAAGCATGCCCCTTAAGATCAGGAACAAGACAGGGATGTCTTTTACCTCTCTGATTCAACATACTGCTGGAAGTCCTAGCTACGGCAATCAGACAAGAAGAAGAAATAAAAGACATCCAAATTGGAAAGGAAGTAGTAAAACTGTCATTATTTGCAGATGACATGATATTGTACATAGAGAACCCCAAAGATTCCACCAAGAAACTACCAGAACTGATTAATGAATTCAGCAAAGCAGGATACAAAATTAATCCAGAAATCAGTTGCACTCTTATATGCCAATAATGAACTAACAGAAAGGGAAATGAAGAAAACAATCCCATTCACAATGGAATTCTTATTTATTCTTTTTGAATAAAACACTTAGAATAAACCTAACCAAGGATATAGAAGACATGTACACAGAAAATTATGAGACACCAAAGAAAAAAATTGAAGAAGATACAAATAAGTGGAAGCATATACCATGTTCATAGATAGGAAAAATTAACATCATTAAAATGTCCATACTACCCAAAGCAATCTATAGATTCAACATAATTCCTATCAAGATTCCAATGATGTATCTCACAGAACAGAACAAATATTTCAAGGATTTATATGGAACCACAAAAGGTCCTGCATAGCAACAGCAATCCTGACAAAAAGGACACAGCTGGAGAAATCACACTACCTAATATCAAACTATACTATAAGGCCACAATAATCAAAACAGCATGGAACTGACATAAAAACAGACATATAGCTCAATGGAACAGAATAGAGAGCCCAGAAATGAACCCACGCCTTTATAGTAAATTAATATTTGACAGAGAAATCAAACACATACAATGAGCTAAAGATAGTTTATTCAATAAATGGTGTTGGGGAAATTGGAAAGATATATGCAGAAACATGAAACTAGACCACCTTCCTACACTACACACAAGAATAAAGTCAAAATGGATCGAAGATTTAAATGTTAGACCTGAAACCACAAAAATCTGAGAAGAAAACAGAGGCAGCGAAATCTCAGAGAGTGCTCGTAGCAATTTTTTATCAGATATATCTCCCCAGGCAAGGGAAACAAAAGAAAAAATAAACAAACGGGACTACATCAAACTAAAAAGTTTTGCACAGCAAAGGAAATCATCAACGAAATAAAAAGACAACCCACAGAATAGGAGAATATATTTGCCAGTACATCTGATAAGGGGTTAATATCCAAAATTTATAAAGAATTTACAAAACTCAACACCAAAAAAGAAAACAACCCAATTAAAAAATGAGCAAAGGACCTGAATAGATACTTCTCCAAAGAGGACATACAGATGGCCAGTAGACATATGAAAAGATGTTCAACATCACTAATCATCAGAGAAATACAAATGAAAACCACAATGAGAGATACCATCTCATACCTGTCAGAATGGCTATCATCAATAAATCAACAAACAGCAAGCACTGTCAAGGATATGGAGAAAGGGGAACCTTTTTGCACTGTGGGTGGGAATGCAGATTCATGCAGCCATCGTGGAAAGCAGTATGGTGATACCTCAAAAATTTAAAAACGTATCTGCCTTTTGACCCAGCAATCCCACTTCCGGGAATAGATCCAAAGAAGCCCAAAATAGTAACTCAAAAGAACATAAGCATCCCTATGCTCATTGCAGTGTTATTTACAATTGCCAAGATATGGAAGCAGCCAAAGTGTTCATTATAGATGAACAAGTGAATGAATAACTATGGGACATTTATACAATGGAATACTATTCAGCCTTAAAAAAGAAGAAAATTTTACCCTTTGCAGCAGTATGGATGGACCTGGAGAACATTATGCTAAGTGAAATAAGACACACAAAGAAAGACAAATACCATATGATTTCACTTATATGTGGAATCTAATGAATAAACAAAACAGGTAGACTCATAGGTGGAGAGCAGATGACAGCTAGTGGGAGGGAGGAGGTTACGGGGTGGAGGGATTGAGCAAAAAGGAAAGAAAATTTTTTTAAAAATAACTAAGTACAAATCTACAGCAGCCTCACCAAACACATACAAATGAGTATCTTCCTACCTGCCAGTACCTAACTGGTAATTAGACCCCAAAACAGATGCCTTCAACTCGATAAATTGGAACAATGTGCAGGAGGATCAGATTCTTGCATAAAAAAATGAAACACCAATGTCATTTCCATTTCTCCCCTTCTTTATTCAAAACTCATCTTTTGTGATGCTTTCCTTCTCTAATAATTCCAGCCCTCACTAATCACTTCATTTACTGAATAACTAATAATTCTATATTCCTTTTTGTTAACTGTTTTTGTTAAATGTTTCCACTTTGTCTCCCAAATTTAACTATGAGTACTCTGTAAGGTCCCTATACTACCTAGCCCCTAGAGGGAGCCTGTTATTAATATTACTAATAACATAATAATAATAATGAGGGAATAGCAAGCCAGTGCAGTGGCAACAGTGAAGTAAAATGAGCCTAAATTCAAATCCTGGTACTATATATCATTTGCTGGCTATCTGACCACGAACACATTACTTAATTTTGCTAAGCCTCAGTTGGTGGTGAGATTTAATGAGATGTACTATATCAGAGCACCTAGGACAGGACTTGATATATAACGTATGCTTAATAAAGCTTAGTTACCTTCCCTTCCCACTAATAAGCACTTGTTGATTTAAAGGGAGTTGGAGCAATTCCTGTAGGGGGCTGTCAATGGCACCATCATTTAAACTCTTATACTTTCCCCCATTAAACTCTTGCTTGTGATTTTGTCATTTCCTAACAAAGGTTCCTTCATATTTTCTGCTCCATGGTCTTGAGAAAAAGCCAACTACACAAGTCATCCAAAAGGCTACTCAGAATGGTCACATTAGGGGCCAGCAGGAGGGCATCTCTACATCTACATCTCTCTTCCATCACACCCTCCCTAGCATTCTCTCCCTCTGGGTCTGCCAGTGAGAAAAACAGTGAAGCAGCCAAAAGAGGAGCTGGAAATAAACAGCTCTGTGGTCCCTCTGTACCTCCCTCTTAGGAGGAAACACTCAGGTCCAGTCTCCTACCTCAATTCCTGTGTGAAAGAAAAACAAACAAACAAAAACAACCTGTCCTATATTCCAGAAAAAAAGCAACCCGGATTTCTGGCCTCTTCATTTCTTCAAGTCCTTCCTTCACCAGTCAGTTCCACCCTCACCACCCACTGCAACCATCATCCCCTAGGTCAACTTCCTGCTACATAAAATAGAACTTCTTTTAATTGATTTGTCTTAAGTGTATCTCATTCCTGCCTTTACCAACTAGTGGTACCATTTTCCCCCAGCCTTCCGATTCTAAGTTGGAATATCCTTTAATAATACAAATAGTAATTATAATTATTGAAGTTCCCTGCCTACTGTATTAAAGCAGATCTCTTTTTATTTGTGGCCCTTTAATGATCCAAAATATTTTACATTGGTCGTCATCTTTCCAGCGAGAAAAAACCACCGTCACTTCCACTCCCCACACACATACCAAAATAAAAAAAAATTCCATAAATCCCCTTCCCGCTGCACAAAATACAAGAATTTCATTATTCTTAAACGGACTTCTGCCGTGCTGCATGGGAACAAGCCCATGTAAACCGTGGCTTCCACATCTGTGATTTGATCAACCTTGATGTCAATATTGATATCAGCCCCCATCGGAAAGTTGAAAAATATTCGTTTGACCTTCTCCCCGCAAAATACCCATTTCCTTTCCAAATTCACTCGAGCTTCATAGAGTAGAACCTTTTTTTATTGGCTTTAAATGTCCCTTCAGCGATCTGGGACCATTTTTACCTCATCGTTTCTGTGCCTAGGCTGACCCCTCCGTCCGCCCCTCAAAAGCAAACTGTTAATTAAGTCTTAAGACTCTTCCCTGTTGCATAAAGTAGCTCCTTCTTTTGGAGGATTTGAGACAACTGAGGAAATCTCTTACCTCGGGGTTTACCTTTCCAGGAGACCAAGGCCGATTCCCACCCTACAAATATCCTTTCTTCCCTGCTCAGCCCCTACCCCGCCGTCTCCTCGCGGCGGGACCACTCAGACCCTCGTTTTTATTGGTCTAAACTGTCTCCCTGGCGCCCTGGTGCCATCTCCTTGGCGGCCCCCAGTGGCCCGGGCAGGCCCTGGGAGTTCCTAGTGGCGCGGCGACCGGGCACCTACCAGTCAGTGTGCGGCTCGTCGACGACCAGCAGCACCTTGGCTTTCCTGGCGGCGGCGGGAGCCGGTGAAGGCGAGTCCACCAAGCCGGCCGAGGCGGCCGTCTGCTTCACGGCTTGGGACAGCGAGCTGAAGAAGCTGCTGCCCACCGACGGCGCCGAGGCCGCCTGCGGCGCAGGCTGCGGCGCGGGTGCGGGGGCCGACGGCGGCCTCCGTTCGGGGCCAGGCGAGGCGGCCGGGGTCGCCGACGGGACAGGGGGCGCCGACGACGCCGAGGCCGTGCCCGGGCCAGGGGGCGGCGGCGGCGGCTGCTGGGGCTCCGGCCGCTGCAGGTCGGTCATGTAGCCATTGGGCAGGTTGGCGATGAAGCTGCTGTCTGACAGCCGGCGCCGCAGGAAGTTCATCATCTGGCTTGAGGGGATGGGGGCGCACGGGGCGGCGGGCCCGGCCGGCGCGGAGGGCGAGACTGAGGCGGCAGATGTAGGGCTGAGGAGGCCGAGGGGGGTGACTCTCAGAAGCGGGACCGCGACTCCAGCAGACAGCCGCGGCAAACTGGGCCGGGCGGGCCAGGCGGCGCGAAGCTCAGCGCGGTGGAGCAGACGGGGGCGGGGCCACAGATAGCCCCGCCCCGCGCCGCAGAGCTGGCACCGCCCCCGACTCGCCGCCTGCGCACCCCGCACCGTGCGGCGGGCCTCCAGGGTCTGCGGACTTGAAGGCTGAGGAGAGCTAAGTCACCTGCAGCCTGAATGTGGCTCTATGGGCAGGGCGTGGGAGGCCATTCTGCTCTCCAAGAATAAGGAAAAGGGAACCGAAAGTCCCTACTGTAACCTTTTGGTTGGGGAGAAAAGAACCATGTCCCACTTGAGATGGAGGCGAAAAAAACTGTCCTCACTCTCTTTAGAGGGAAAATAGGTGTTAGTCTCCCTGCCCTGAGGTGAGAAAGGAGCTATTCCCCGCGCGCACTGTAACGAGAAAGAAAAGAACCACCTTTCTTCCCAAACCTAAGAAAAAGGTGTCATTTCCCCAAACCCTGGATGAAGAAGGAAGGAATAATCTTTGTCCCCACTAACACGCACGCACAACACACACACCCTATGGTGAAATGGAAAATAACTCTACCCCCTTTCTTAATAGTAGGGGAGAAAGACATTCCCCCAACCCCTCACCCCAAAGTGATGAAGACAAGTCTTAGTAGGGAAGCAAAGGGTCATCGTCTGTACTTTGGGAAGGAGAGGATGAACAAATCCTCTCCACCTCTACTTGGAAGGATGTGTCAGTCTCATTTTATTACGGCTGCACTTGAGAAGGGCTCACCTAAGAGCATGTACTTATCTCCCCCTCCTCATCCACCAGAGAGAGAAAACCATGTATAAAACTGGGAACTCACACACTAGGCGCGTGCGCACGCGCGCACACACACACACACACACACACACACACACACACACTCACACGACTCTCAAATGGTATATCTAAGCCTCCACTACCCCTTCTTTGTCCACCTCCCTAACAGGCATTGGTGCATCTGATGTAGTAGTACCAAAAAGGTCATCTTCAAGATGTTTCAATTTGTTTTTGTTTTTGTTTTTCCCAGTTCACTCACTGGCCCGCCCTGCCTGGAACTCTATGAAGACTTCTCTGATTACCACTTTCCCACGTGTGCTCCCTGAATCTCGTGTGACCCCTGGACCTTTGTTTTCACCTCTAGTGAGATATACTTAATACCTGTGTTGTAGTGGAAAAAGACACAGCAGTTACGCTTTACTATCTGACTACAGGTGACCTTGGTCACATTAGCCCTGAGTCTCTTTTCCTCAGCTGATAAAAGGAAATAACTTTTCAAAGTTGTTACACAGAGTAAATGAGATCATGTATGTAAAGCACCTGGCAAACAGCAAGTATTCTAGTGATGGTGGTTGGATTCTTATTTGAACAAGTTCTCAGTGAGTATTTATTCGGCTGAATGGAATCAATGAGCAGCTTGCCACTAACATTGGCAGGCAGTTCTTACTTCCTACATCCTAGCTGGCACTCTCAGCTTGGAGACTAGAGATGCACAGTCCAGCTCTGAGCCAGAGCCCCAATGATGTCCAAGAGGTCTTCAACCAACTATAATAATACATTGGTCTTTCCATCTACCATATGCCGGGCAGTGGTGAGAGCTAAATAGACTGATATGAATGGGAAGTGGCCCCTGTCTGTGGGAAGTTTGCAATCTATGTGGGCTAAAGGAGAGAGTAGGAAGGATAGACACAGGAAAAATTAATCTCAGTAAGATGTGACAAATGCTATATAATACAGTTGAGTAAGGTGGTTTCGGAGCATCAACAAGTGAAGAATTCATTCTGTTTGTGAGGCTTAGGGATGGCTTTTCAGAGGAGGTGACATATGAGATAGGTCTTGAGGCAGCAGCAAGAATTTACCAGCAGATGAGTGAGGAAGGCACTCAGGTAGAGAAAGCCTGGAGGAATGCTAGTTGATGACTCCTCCAGGAAGCCTTCCCTCAATCTTACAGGGTGAGCTAAGTGTTTTATCACCTGTGCTTGGCTTTTTCATAGCCTCTGAAGAAATTATAATATTCTGGTGACTAGCATGTAAGCTTTTCAAGGATAAGACTGTGTCATTAATCTTTGGACCCCAACATTAAGCAAAGTACCTGACACATCATAAGGTCTCAGCTATTTGAGAATCAAACTGTGCTCTTACCCAACTCATTTCTTGTGTCTATTGGAGAATAAAACTGATAAGTCACTAATAACCTAAGGAAATAAACTTATTTTAATGTATTGCCTTCCTAGAAGTATTTTTTAGAGAATCAGAGGAATCTTTTCCAAAGGCATGAATCTCTAATGATGAAATTTCAGGCACTATCACTTCAATTTTATTTCAGATGATTGGGTTATCTTTTTTTTTATTTCACTAAGTAATTCCCCTTAACCATTAAGCTTGTAGTATATGTAAAATTTAAAAATCAAACAATAAGCAAACATGTTTTGACTAATTAATATGTGTAAGGCATTATGCTAGCTACTGGAGGGTGAAGGAGATTAAAGGATGAAGAAAACCCAAGTTCTTCTCCGAAGAAGACAACTCATAAACATGTGAGCACATAACTAGTAATATCAGAGCAGTCTCTGAGTCATCAGAAAGTGGAGCAGGCTGAGTGTTAAAGGAGCCAGGGGAGGAGGAGATCTTTGGGGTAGGAAAAGATTTCACAGGGGAGGAAGGACCCAGGCCTTGTAAAATGGGTGGACTTCAAGTAACTAGAACAAGGTGGAGAAGGCAACCAAGACAGAGGAGACAGCAAGATCAAAGTCAGGGAAGATGGACTGGATAAGTTATAAGGATGTATAGATCTATTCTTGAAGGCAAAGACCTTCCCTGTATTATCACTATATTCCTTGAGCCTTAGAATAGCATCTAAATGTAGTAATCACCCAAATATTTTTAATATAGGCTCTAAGAGGCTGTACTTGTATGTGTATATCCAGCTTTTTTTTGTAGCAGGCAAGCACCTCAAGGTGAGGAATTCTCTTCTGCTTCTCTTGGAATGATCTACAAAGTCTAATATAACATCCAATACATATTAAATGTCCCAATCTTGGGTGCTAGATCAGAACATTCCCAGGGAACTGCTCAGCTATAGGTTCCTTTATTGATACCATGGAAGCCCACAAGACCACTAAAAAGTACTTATCAGATAGTCTATTAATATTAAGTTAGGTCATAATAAGAATATTACTCATGGAAGAACAGAGTTTTTATTTTATTTTATTTATTTTAGAAAAACATCGATGTGAGAGAGAAACATTGATCAGTTGCCTCTTGCACACCCCCACCAGGGACCTAGCCTGCAACCCAGGCTTCACCAGGAATCGAACCTGTGACCTTTGGTTTTCAGGCCAACACCCAACTCACTGAGTCTTTATACCAGTCAGGGCCAGATTGTTTTCTTATAATTGGGCATGATGGTCATTAATCAGCTGTATATGATCAGAAATTTTTCATTAGTTGGCACAACTGTAAATCATATCTGCTTAAACCAATATCCCCCATGTTCCAGTGAGACATTGCCAAAAATTGTCCTTGTAGCATTCAAGACACTTTATTACAAATGGGCTTGAGTTTTTAACAAGCTATAGTGAATGTCTTTCCCTTATCCTTACTGTGGATCTAGGTTCCAGATGCAGGCAGAATATAGCACTATTAGTCTATCTTATACCCTGCCTTTTTCCTGGAATTGAGGGGAGGGGGAAGGATTTGGAAATGCTCCAAAATGTAAAATCCTAGTGCAGTTTGGACCTTTTCTGCCTATTTCCCTCTGAGACCAAGCAGCCATTCTCCATATCTAGGTGGAAGGCATTTCTCCCAGAGTAATCAGTAGAGGAGTCTCCCCCACCTTTTTTAATCATTTGGGGATCAACTAAGCCAACTGTCAGAATCTCAGAGCTCTCTTCCAGTTCCAGAATCCCATGACTCTTTGAGGACCTTCCTTGTGTAATCTTTATCTTCCCACTGAATTGTAAATACAAGTAAACATCTGACAACTGTATATGAAAGGATCCTGTTAAAATCAAGATCCAATTTAGCTTTATCACCTCTCTCATTTCTCTCTTCCCTTGAGCAACAATGCAGTAAAGAAAGCCTACAAGGTACAAGACTGAGGAGGAATTAAAGTGCCTTCTGCAGGCAGAGCTCAAATACAGAGCCTAAAGGAAAAACCTAGCACACTGAACCACCTGGCAAAACACTTGTTGACTGGTGGTCCTCCCAAACAAAGAAGTTTGCTGGAACATGCCACCCTTGGAAGTTGCTCACATCTCAGGATTAGGGACGCCATTCAGGCCCACCAGCCCTAAAGAGAAACAGAAAGAGTTTGGGATTCAGAAACTGTGGGTTCTAGTCCCGGCTCTATCACTCATTAGCTTTGCAATTTTCAATAAGTTGCTGAGTTCTCGGGGCTTCTAATGTAAACAGGGAGGGGTAGGTCCGCCTTGGTCCTCTCATGAGATAATATGGGAACACTTTGAAAGTGACAATCAAGCTTTATCATTATTTCCTTTAATACATCTTTTTACCTGTCATTCGGAGACCCCAATTTAATTAAAAGCTTGTCATCTCCATTCAGGTGGGACTTCTTGACAACTGGTCCTGTGGATGATTTCCTTCTCCACCTCTGTATAGAGGTCGGCTGTAGCCTGAACTTTGAATTCTCCAAAGGTGGCCACTTCAGTTGGGCCAGTTTGCTATAATTAGAAATCACACTAATATAAGTTTAACTTCTAAATCTGCCCCATGGTAACTTTGAACAAAGCACTTTCAGCCTCAGTTTCCTCAGCTGGAAAAGAAAGGTAATAATTATTATCATGACTTTGAAGGACTAGTTTGAGGACTAAATAAGATCAAGTAAATGATTATATTTTATAAGCTATAAAGCACTGTGCAAATGTTAGTTATTAATTTCTCTAATGCCAGGGGAATCACAGAAGTCACCAGTACCACAACTAAAAAACACAAAAAAGGACTTCTCTCACACATCCTTACCCCAATGTTACACACCCAGGGGAATTCGTGAAAGGCTTGAGGTCGACCCTCTGCAGCTACTCCCAGGCTTAGTCATACCTGTTAAAATAAGTGCAAAACATTGCAACTAATGGCTTCTACTTTGCTGGGTGACCTTGAAAATGCACTTAACTTCTCTCTTCAGTCTTCCATTTCCTAGCCTGGGAAATGAAGGAGGGGGAGCTGAGCTGGGTGATCCCCAAGGTCTCGTGTTGTAAGATTCTCTGGGCAGAGCACCTTAGGAGAAATATGCACATGATGTCACCAAGCTGAGCCAGGAAACATAGGGGCTGAGTCTGGAGAGCAAACATAGAGCATTGACAGATGGTTTCAGGAAGAGAAAAAGGCTGGGGCACTCAGAAGAAACACAGGTGGCATGAATTCTAATTCCAAGTCTGCCTCTGACTTAGGGAGTTCAAGATAGCCCTCTTGCCAAGTCTCCATTCCTCTAACAGTACTGGAGACACAGTAATAACTGCAACTGATTAGATGCTGACTACATGCCACAACTGCGTGAAATATCTTCTACTTCTTTTTTTTTTTTACCAATGAAGCAATTAGACTTCAGAGAGGTTATACCACCTAATATGAGATCTTAGAACTAAAAAATTGCAGAGCTGGAAGTCTCTGGTTGCTTTCAAAGCCCATGAGATTCTCCATTAGAGTATATGGGCAGGCCCCTTAGAAAGGTGCTGTCCATTAGCCGCTAATGGATGTCAAACTCATTTTCACTGGGGGCCACATCAGCTTCTCGGTTGCCTTCAGAGGGTGGAATATAATTTTAGGACTGTATAAATGTAACTACTCCTTAACTAGAGGCAAGGAGCTTGGTGCTGCTGCCAGGTAGAAACAAGGTGCCGGGCCGGATAAAACAAGGTGGAGGGCCAGATTCGGGCCATGGGACTTGTGTTTGCCACCTGTGCATTAGCAGCTTGCCTAATAAACACATTTATCAGAAACCATACAAGAAATAATACATACTCCTGGACTCTCCTCAGTGTCCCTGCCATCTCCCTTTGACCAAAATCCTGCAGACTTAGGAGGCGTGGCATCCTGTATAAACAGTCCTGCCGCAGGAACAAGCTAGCTTCAAGCGAGAAGGAGATAGCTAATTAGACACCCCTCCCTCCGTACACCCAACTCCTACTCCCACTGAGCTTGGACCACAGCTTCCCACAAGAGCAGCTCTGGTCTTTTCTGGATGCTCATGTATTGGTGTTGCCATGGTGATAGAGGAACATTTCTATCACGCACACATGAACAGCAGAGTGGGTTTCCCCTGCCTGGGAAACTCAGAGGACTCATCAGAGATTGTTTTCCAGCAGCATCCACACACTGCTTTGCTGATAAATGAAAGAGCACCCCTTCCATTTAGCATTTGACCCAAACCAGGGACAGAGCTGAGCTTTCTATACCAAGTCAGTATAGAAGGCAACCCCATCCCTCTACCTCTAGTACAGTCCCTCTTTAAGGAAGCACCTTCCGGGTAATAGGGAAAGATGTTTACAAGATACCAGTGAATGAGCTGTTGTGTTTACATAACCTGTGGGCAGCCCCGACTCCCCAGTCCTTCTCAGCCATTTCCAAATGGTGGATCAATTAGATCTTTAGCATCAGACCCATATAGGTTAATCCTCTGCCTCAGCCACTTATTAGTAAGACAATCTTATGCAATTTCTTTAATGAGACTCAGTTTTACGTATATGTAAAATGGGGTTAATCTTTCTTTGCAGAGCTGTTGTAGAAAACTAAATGAGATCATGTATAAATAGTGCCCAACACAGCGTCTAGCACATGGTAGGTACATATTCATGATAGTGATTATTTCTAAAAAATAAATGTAATTAAACATATGTTCTGATTAGGAGACAAATATTTGAATTCCTGGTTTACCACACAATAGGTTAAGAGTTATGTAATATGCTGGAGTCAGTTCTATTTTGAGTCTCACTTTTTCATACATAAAATGAAGAGGTCAGGATGAGATATGTAGGGTCAGGACCTATAGGATTCTATGTGAAGATTTTATTTTGGCAATATAGTTATAATATCTCTGGTGGGAATCTGGGAATTTGGGCTGAGAATAAAAGAAAAAGACATCCTCTTTATTAGTGAAATTGCATAAGGCATTAATGGCATTGTACCTTTATGTAAATAAATATCTGTACATTGAGAGATACCTTTCCCCCACCCCCACCCCAATACCACATTGTATAAGTTCCTGCATAACTGTCCCCAGGGAAAGGTTCCTTAGTGCCAGGGCCAGCTCTGAGCAGATGGCCCCATTTCTTTTCTTGAAAATAGCCAGCTCCAGAGTTGGGAGAAAAACAGAGTCATAGTCCAAGGTCAAACACTTGACTGTCTTTTTAATGAGTGTGATTCAGTCCAAAAAGCCCACCAGCATTCTCTCTCCATACCCTCCCCTTCATCCTGCACATCTGCAGAACTCTGCCAGGGCTAGAGACCCTCTGGAGGGCCTGGCTGGCTTGCCTGTCCCCTGTTCCTGATCAGGAGTGAGTCAATATTCCTATTTCTTGGTTTTTATCTTCTCCCTCCCTACACTGTCAGTGTCAAGAGAATGTCTTTTCTAATCTCCAAAATAGCATCTGGTTCATTTGAAGCAGGCTAGCAGTAAGCTTTCTGCCAGCACCATCATTTCTTGGAAGACAGAAGGCATCCCCTATCCAATTATCTAAAAGTCCCCTTGCCTGATGATTCATCCAACCACTCCATCAAGAGCCAGTCCTGGGTACCCTAAAGTCACCTTGAACAGATCAATAGTAATGATTGCTTACCACATTGCCTTGAATTTTTATAACTTCACAAGATAGGAACTACACTCTTATTTAAACAAATGAGGAAACAGAGGCTCAAAGAGGGGAAAAGACTTCCCCAAGGTCACACAGTCTGTCACAGAAGAGCTGAAATTCAAACAATACTTCCTAATTTTAGGATGAAGAATTGAACACTCACTAGCCACTTGCTTTTCTACAGGTCATAATGAATGCTTTAGAAAGTGCCCAGGCTCAGAAAGCATGACACCCAAGGGTTCCAGAAAATCAACCCCTGTGTCATCATCTCTCCTATGCTCCAACCATTTGTTCAAACTGTTTCCTCTGCTTAAGATACCCTTCTTCATGCTTGCAGCAAGGTGCAGTGGAACAACCACAGTCTTTGTGGTAGACAGAAGTGTTTTTGGATTCTGACTGTACTACTTGCAGCTTTATGATCTCAGACAGTTTATTAAATCTCCCTACAGTTTTCTTCATCTGTAAAGTAGGCTATCTACTTCATAGAATTGCCATGAGAATTTGAACTAAAAAGGGCCTAGCAGGTGCTAGTGATTATAACCAGTTTTTCAAATGCAGCTCAGGCACCACTTCCTCCATGACGATCTCCCTGACTGTGCCTCCATCCTCGTGCTCTAACAGTCATTCATTTTTTCTTTCTTTATTCAACAAGTATTTAAAGTACATAAATAGCTCAATCATAGTACTCAGCATACAATATTATAATTGTTAGGCCTTATTCTGTTTTCCTCATTAGAGGGGGATCTTTCTGAGACCAGAGATTGTGATTGAGTCATTTCTGAATCCTGATTACCTGGTCCAGGGCATGGCAGGTGGGAGGAAGAAAAGAAGAAAGAAAAAAGAAAGAATAAAAGGAGAGACAGAAGGAAAAGAAAACAAAGCACAGGACTGCTTTTGAAAACCTGGTCCAAAAAATAACATGTCTGTGTATCCAGGCAGACAGGAAAAGCACCTGGTCCTTCCCTAGTCCCCTCTGCAAATGCCTCCTAATTCCTCCATTTACAGAAGCCAACAACAGGATGAGAATATCAATGAACTCCTGAAAAGGAAGCCTCAGATGAGTCCCGCATTGAGAGTGCAGACAGGCAAGTGGTGAGTGGTAAAGCACAGCTGCAGAAAGGAAAATTCCATCTATGCAGCCTCTGGGCAAAGACAGCTGTCCCAGGCCTGGTAACAGAGTGTGCCAGCTGCTGACTGAGCTCCGCCCATCTCCAGCAACTGCTGCTGCAGCCCAGGCAACCGGCATGGCAGGTGATGGAAGGCAGCTACCAACTCAGCAGGAAAACAGCAGGGTCACCCAGGTAGGGGAAGCCTGAGCCCCAGAGCTCTGCAGAGCTGGAGCTTGGAGCCCTGAGCCTTGGTCAAAAGTACCAGGGAGGAGGACAGGAGGATTTTCTTTCTCCCTGCTCTCCAGACCATGCCCCTGCCCACCACTGAATCATCTGAAGGACTTTTTTTTAAATTCCATTCTAAACCCACTATCATTCCTCCAGAAAGGATATCCAGGCATTCATGATTCTCCATACCCTCTGTCTAGCTCATCTCCTAGTCTTCCTTGACCCACTTTGCAGCCATACTCAGCTTCTTTCTGGTCTCCAAACAAAGCATGCTCTGTCATACCTCTGTGCCTTTGCTGATGCTGTCTCCTATTCTAAGAAAGCACTCTGCCCATGATTTGCTGTGTTGGGGTCAGTTGCCCAGAAGCAGAGTACAAATGGTTTGCTTAAGATGTGATCCCAGGAAGCACCCAGGAAGCAGTGGGGACGTAGACAAGTGAGACTGAGAAGGCAAGGAAGCTAAGAAAAGGTGCCTTCATGAACAGGTTACCATTTTGTGCAGCTGGAGCCAAATCCCACTGAGCAACACTCAGTTGTATTGTAGACCACATCTTGGAAAGCTAGGGCATTTTTTTCACCAACTCCCATTCAAGATTGGTTGAGTACAGCTCCTGGGAGTGTTAGATCCCCCAGCAGCTTGTGCAAGAGCCAGGCCCATCGCCCTACCAGAGCTAGCTCCCAAGTAGAGTTATAGGGTAGCAATACCATCTGTTACCCTTGCCAAACTAATTTAACTACGCCTCATCTTTTAAGGCCATGCTCAAAAGCCAATACCTCTAATCCCAAATAAATTTCACAGCCCTCTCCTCTTCATTCCTAGGGCATGTTGAACACAACCCTATTAAATATTTATCCTTTTTAATTATAGTGATTTTCTACATATCTTCTCTACTGGACCATGGGCTTCTCCAGGACAGAAATCATGACACAAGATGGCACATAGATAGCCATTGCTCATTAAATATTAGTAACAGTTAAGAATGCTAATGAACATTGATGATTCCCAGTACCAGCCCAAGACTCCATTTGTCTGGGAGGATCCTTGATGCTCTATTGCATTTTGTGATTTGAGGAGAAAATAGTGTCATGGCTTTAGAAAATATAATACTAAATGCTGCCTCAGTTTCCTCAAGGTCATCTATTGTCAGGATACCAAAAATCGGCCTATCCAAAGATCTCAGATTAAAGCTTCATAAGGCCTACTTTGCCACCCTCTGCCCTGGTGTGGACAGACGTCTCACAGTGGATGAAAAATCATTGTATTCACACAGAGTTGTAGTTGTTTATAACATACATAACATTATCAGCCTATTTCAATATTCCTGGCACTCATCATAGGGGAGCTTAGTTGTATGAATAGGTTGTATGGCAGATTCCCTGTGCCAGAACCCTCAGATACTGTCTTTGTCTCAAGGGCTCTGGGTCTTGCCTACAAGCTGGTGACAGAAACTAGGACCCAAGTAAAATCAGATGTGATGTTTCCTGAGATGCCTGAGGCAATTCTGCCAGTGTGGAGATTTAAAATTTGAGGGAAAAGAGAAAACCTTTTCAATAGCGATAAAAAAGATAAAGTATCCACCAGTAAACTTAACAAGATGTATGCAAATTCTATGTGAAAAATTAACATTATTAAGGTATACCAAATAATACTTTACAAAAAGAAATATATATCATTTTCTTAGATAGGAGGATAATATCATAAAGATGTCATTTATCCCTAAATTAATCTGTAAATTTAATGCAGTTCTAGTAGAAAAAAATACCAACAAATGGGGAGGGGGAACTAGACAAATTGACTTTGAAGTTCACATGGAAAAATAAAAAATCAGGAAAAGCTGGGAGAATTCTGAAGAGAAAGAATAGAAATGGAGAGAGTGGCTCTATCAAATATCAAAATATGGTATTAATTACAGTAATTTAAACAATGTGGTACTTATGCATCAAGAGACAGATCAATAAATATAAAGCCCAGAAATAAACCTAAATATATTCAGGAATCTAGTATGAATAAGTGTGGCACTTCAAATCAGTGAGGGACAAGATTATTGTTGAAATACCTGAATAGTTATCATGGGAAAAACTTAAATGGGATCCCACATTATAGCAAAAAAAGAAAGTTAGATGAATCAAAACCAAAATAGTAATAAAAGAAAATATAAGGATTTTTGTTTAATAATCTTGGAGTGAGAAATAACTGTCTAAGAATGACATATCTCAGCCATAAAATTTAAAATAGATAAATTTGACTGCCATCATGTTTCTCCATGGGGAAAAAGAAACCTTCACATATTCAAAAGGCAAGAGACAAACTGGGAAAATTACTGGCAATTTATACCACAGGCATAGGACTAATTCTCTTAATATATTAAAAGCTTCTATATACCAATAGGGAAAAAAACAACAATTCTATAGCAAAACAGAGAATAGACATGAAAGAACAAAAATACAAATGACTTTTAAACCTCATGTATTGTTAAGAGAACTGAGTGATGGGGAAATGCTCATTTGCTCCTTTGTATCTCTAAATTTTGTAACATCTGCCTGTAATACCTAGTTTAAAAAAAAAACCCAAACTCAAAAAAGAACCAAAAAATTATTTGTAATAATAATCAATAAGACCCTGGGTACTAGCTGAAAGGACAACCGTGGGCATCAAAGGCATACATGGGAAAACAAGTGATGAAGCTGGCAACTGAGAGAGTTAAAGGCAGTGTGGGGAAGGACAGTGGGGTATCCGTCACACAAGTTTTGGTGTTCAAGTTCTAGATTTATTCTGTGCTAGCTGTGTGACTTTTCCAAATGATGTCATTTTATGATCCTCAATTTCCTCATCTGTGAAATTGGAACAGTTGTCATTACTTCAGGGTGTTTTTGAGGTTCAAAGAGTTAATGCACAAAAAATGCTTAGGACAATGTCTGGCATATATTAAATGCATGAAAGACATCTTGCCTGTGCTCAGAAGAGAGCAGACATGACAGCTTAGTGGCTGTGCAGGATGGGTATAGAGTCCTAGATATCTGACTTCCCCAACATACATCTATTCGACTGTGACTATACTCCCTGCTGCCAGTCATAAAGTCACCTCCTCTAATCTCAGAAGATCCACAAGAAACAAATAACCCAAATCCTCTTTTGTAGTTATTCTCTTTATTTCCCAAAGCCTCTGATACTCAAGAATTACAGATATCTGTTGACTTGCTCAAGGCTCTTTGGCCCTGAATTCCCCTGGAAAAATTCTAATAAGGTTCCAAATACACTAATCTATAATTGTGGCTTGATTCAGCACACTGTGAGAGTTCAATATGTCCATTTTGCACAGTGCCATAGCTGTTCCATCCTAGGACCTTTCAATAAGACCATCCCACCCACTCATCATATTCTTGCCAGACCTTAAAAGCAAGCCATAATTGATAGCTACTACCCTAGGCAATCCCACAAGGCCAGTAGATCCCCACTGCTACCTGATCCCAACACACTCCAACCAATCTGTCTCCCAGGTCTGAACTCCTGACTCCATTCCCAGACCTTGATCCTTACTTCTGGCCACTTCTAGATGTTTGTACCTTATCTCTCCTTTGGCCTTTTGACCCTCATGGCTCCTGAATAATTTTTGACTTGCATAACCATTATAATAGTTAAGGACTGTACCTTTGTTCCCCCCATTAAAGGGAACTCAGATTAGGCTGATGCCCAACAGGACTGAGAAGAACATAACAGTTCGTCTCTACTCCATTTCCATTTCCATTCCCATCTCAGGGCCCCTAGCCCAGACCTGACACTGTTCTTCTCCCCTGGGCACCATCCACAATGCTTTACTCTGTGTTAACTGTGTCATCAGTACCCTCAAGACATCAGCTGATGTGGTTTAAGAATGATTGCCCCTGCCTCCTTTTGCCATGAATTTTCTAAGGAGTTCTGAAGACCTGCAATGCCTCCAACTCCCTGTGAAAAAATTTTATTGTATTATCTACCTAGCAACCTATTCCCCAATCTTTTCTTGGACACTTTCTCCCACACTCCATCCACATGGCTCACTCTCTGGACTCAGACCATACCAATCAGAACCTTTCTGCGGGATTTCTTTTATTTTAAAACTAGATTAAAGAATAATAACTAATCTTCATGGTAGTAGAAACTGTAAGGCAAAATGCAAGACTTATTCAAAGCCCTTTTACCATCTGTTGAAGTCTTCTGAAAAGGACATACCAAGTGGGATTAGGCATGGAAGAGAGTTCTTAGGGAAACACCTGTGAAAGATACGGAGCGGGAGCAGGAATAGGGCACAGGAGCCTCAAACTGCAATGAAGATCTGACACCTGTGAAAGGAAAGAGGCTTGGTTAGGAACAGTCTCTGACTGCAGCATAATTCTAAGAAAGTTTGGGCCTGGCCCAAACTTTTGGGTCTATGCAGAGTTGCCAAGCCAAAGATGCCTAATAGAGGAATGGACCAACATCAGATTGCCACCAGCTCAGTGTTGGCTGGAAACAGTCTGGAGAAAGTGTGGTCTCAGCAAAATGCTATTGTGGGTCCAGAGGGGTATAGTTAGGCCTGTCAGGCAACACCACTTTCCACAGTAGGCTCTCTTGAAGTAGTCTGTAAGTCCAGTACTTTGAAAAGCAGACACTAAAACAGTACTAAATGAGCAAGGATTCTATTAGGCAAATTTCCAGTGAGAGGAAATGGGAAGGGATCCAGGGAAGGCTGGGAGAATATCAGCCTGTGATGCAAGCTTGACTCCAGGTCAAGAGAGAGAAAGGAAGGTAGCATCCTAGACCACTGTGCAGTCCAGGGAAGGTTTGATAAGCTGTTGGGGCATCCCCAAGCCAAAAATCAGTCATCCATGCATTCTGTTCTTCCAAAAAGGCCTCTCTTAGTATTCCTGACACACTCAGACCCTACCTGGGAGTGGCATAAAAAGCATAGCCTCAGGGAAAACATAGGTAATGAATTTCAGCATCTGGGACCCTTGAAATGAAGATGTCTCAGGCGCATTCTCATTGGCTACCTCAAGGAGATCTGAATGATTCACTTACATAGCCTCTAATACCACCATACAAGAGAAAGCTGGTTGGCAGAAAGAATATTTTGGTCAGGGAATTTAAATCAAGCCAACTCACAGGGCCTAGGTACAAGGAATGAACAGACAAATGAGACTGTTATGGGTGTTCCCTGTAAAAATTGTCAATTTGAATGAAATTTGGTGGGTAAATGGCTACTCTATGAAAGTATAAATTCTTTCAGAGCAGGAACCATGTATTATGTCTTTGATATCTCCAGCATGTGTAGTGGTGTCTAGCATATGAAGCTTAGTTAATGCTTGTTGGATACATGTGACAGTTCCTTCCTTCAATAAGCTCCCAGCCTAGTAGCAGAAACAGACATATAAAAACCACAACACAATAAGTGCTATAAATTATATGCAATGTGCTATGACATTGCAGAGGAAGAAGCATTCAGCCTGTCTCAAGAGATCAAGAGATTTCACAACTGACCTGGACTTTAAGAGGTAAATGAGACTACACCAACAAGAGAAGGAAGAAAACTGTTTCCAAGCAACAGGAAGAACATCTACAAAGATATGATGACATAAAACTATGAGGAAGCTTCAGAAACAGAAAATTTAGTTTAACTAGACTATGAGCTCTGGTGTCTTATAAGTTGTGTCTTATTTTTGAGTGGGGTATCCAGACTTAGCAGTAGCCTGTAATATAGTAGGTGCCTGATGCATTTTTTCTTTTTAGTTTTTTTCAGCATTATTTATATATAATTGACATTCAACATTGAGTAAGTTTAATATGTACAACATGTTGATTGATACACTTACATATTGCAAAATAATTGTACCATAGTTAGCTAACACCTGCATCCATGGCACATAATTACCATTTCTTTTTTGTGGTGAGAACATTAAGATCTACTCTCTTAGAGACTTTCAAGTATATAACACAGTATTATTAACATAATCACCATGCTGAACAATGCATTTTTGGGTGGAATTTCAAAGTGGCTGAAGCATAGTATTATGTGAAGATGGGCAGAGGGTGATAAGCCTAGACAAACAAGTTGGAACCAGGTGGTAATAAATAAGAAAAATAAATAAATTAATAATAATAATAATAATATAGTAACAATACCAAACATTAATTATGTGCTTGATGCATGTCAGGCTTTTGCTGAAAACTTCACATGCATATAATCTTTTCAACAACCTTATGAAATAATCACTATTATAATTCCTTTTTTTTTTAACAAACTAAAACTACTGATACTCAGAAAGTGGAATGGCTTCACCGAAATCAAATAGGAAGGATGGGACAGAGATAAGATTCAAACCCAGGTTTGGCTAGTCCCAGAGATAGGGTGCTTCACCACAATACTGCCCCCCTTGCTGAAGAGTATTAACTTGACTCTGAGACAATGGGGAGCCACCAGAACCATCTCATATCTGTGTGATGCCCTCAAACTACAATGCATCAATGGCGCTTTTCCCTACTTCTCTGGTATGTAGAAGTCAAAGATATTGCCAGAGTGACATGACAACATTGGATGGGAGAGACCAGCACAAAATCAGGAATGAGACTGGGGTAGATGACAGGAAACAATCTTAAAAGTACTCTCAACCCAAGTAATAAAGACTATTGTATGCCAGGCCCTGTGCTGAGCACTTCTGTTGCATCCTCTTGCCCAGTCCTCCTGTGTACAAGCCCTCCATGTGCATGAGGATTCTGAAGCTCAGAGAAGTGTAGGGTCTTGCTTAAGGTCACTAAGCTAGTTGCCCACAACTAATCCAGAAGCATCAAATACTTACAATAGTCCTTACAGACTATTCACCTATCCTAGAACTTTCCCCATTTTCCTTATTTATAAAGCAAACATAAATTCTTTCAGAGCAATTTACATCTTTCGTCTCCAAACTCGGTGTGTAAAAGACCCCCTTCAGCCCCCACACGGAGGACTTGTCTGTGTTCTCCATCTAGCCCTGCTGCTGGTGGCTTAGACTGCATGTTTCAGGACCTGGCCCTTTTTCTGGCTAGCATATTGCTCAATAAACCCTGTCTTTTAGGACAGCTTTTGGCCTCAACATTTTTGTATAACACAGGTATTTCTGACTCTTAAACCCATGTTCTTTTCACAGCAGAATGCTTTTCTACAGTTTTAATTTTAATCAGCTCATTCTTCTTTCACATCATGGCCATGTAACAACAGGGGGCAGCTATCGACAAGGTTTATGTCAAAAATTCAGTTTCACCAACTACGCAAATGCCTGCTACTGGTCAGGGCCCTGCCTGTTTTGTCAGGCTTTTCTCTTTCATCAGCTGCGTAGACGGGTCTATCACACAGGTCTGTGCCAAGCCGAGACACAATCTAAGGTAAGCTGGTTTAAGAAGAATTTTAACCATAAGATTAATTGGGGAAATTCTCAAACTTTAACATCTTTTTACAAGGTTCCTCAGAGGAGGAATCACCCTTTCCCCAATCTGTGTTACTGGTGAAAAAGCACTCATTATCTCTGTTTTAAAATCTGAAGTTCTGTTTAAATATGTTTTTTAAAGTCATCTCTGATAAACTTGGATCTATAACTGAAAGCTCTCTGGCTGGAAAAAAATTGGTAACAACGTCTAAGCTAGCTGTCAGAAAATGTAGTAATTGGAGAAAAAAAGGGTTAGAGCATCAGTGTGATCACACCATTACGTAAACTGTTTCTTTTTCCTTCTGCTTCACCCAAAGGAGAGACAGGACCCCTCTAGGAAAAGGAGCATGGCCGAAACTTCTCCCACTGAACAAGAATGCTAGGACAACTGAGGCTGGTCCACTAATGATCGCTAGCAGGAGAGGGATATGAAACAGTGACGCCACTGGGAATTAAGATGTCTCTGGAAGGACATTTAGTGTCAACCTTGTTCAAAGCATGTCTAACTTGGATAAGCTCTAGAAAGATTTAATGCTAGAAGAGATTCAGAACGTTTCAAAAATATCATCTACCCAGCAGCCAAATCCTCAGTTCTAACCCTTCCTATCTGGCCTCACCTGACAGCAACCTTGGTTAAATGCTGAAGCTTGGTAAAAGGGCGGAGCGACTTGCTCAACGTCACAACAAGGAAGCGTCAGATTAGGGCTTTTTCTCTAAGCTCTTTGTAGCTGTGCTCCACATCTAGGTTGTAATTGTAGGGATCTTAGAGAAGTCAGGTCTGCTTAATGCTGTCTTTATCCCAACTCAAAACAAAAATTTGTCATTGACACTAAGGGTCTTCCTCCAGTGTAAAGCAGTTCTTCATCAAAGTAGTTCGAGTGGAAATTTGTCGTTCAGGCCCTCAGACCCCAACCCCTACCCCCATTTTTTACTTTTTTCCTTCTTCCTCTTACTCAGTCTGCTCCTATTCTCTCTCCTGGTTCCCTCCCTTCAATTAAAACTTGCTCTCAGGAAAGAGTGCACATATCACATTGAAATGCTTAAGCAACTGCATTTTAACAAGGAAGTAAGAATGGCCTAAGTTAGAGGTAAATATTTAATGGTAGAGACCATCTAATGGAGGAAAGTGTATCTTGGGAAAAACAAAGTCTTCCCAAGGCCCTCAAAGTCATATCAATAGTGGATCACCTATATGTCTTATAAATCAGATCTATTTCACCAACTGTATGGATTTGGGCCAGTTTCCATAAAAAGCAGCATAGTGCATTAGAAACCATAGTGGGCCAGGAAGCATCTGAACACTGTTTTCCTCGTATGTAAGAAATGGAGATTGTGTCTTATGATCTCTTGCTTACATTCTAGAATTCAGGGTGGATTTTTAAGGGTCACAGCTCCACAAGCAGTTATACCTGGATTAGAGTGTCATCTCTGTCGCTACCATTTGGAGGAAATTGACAAGTCACTGAACATTACAAAGCCTTACTTTCCCCATCTATAAAATGGGAATTAAAAGCACCTACCTCAGAGTATTACGAGAAATCCAATATATTGTGTGGTGCATGAAAGAGCTCGATAAATATTGGTTATTATAATCATTGCCTCCTGTTAAAGTGTGATCAATTTTTCCTCCGTCAGCAACCTGTCACCTGATAGTTGGATAGTCTTCCAACAAAGGTCAAGGCTGAAACTTCCTTTAGTTTCTCTGAATTCTCTAACCTGACTTCAAGAAGAAATTTATATCCAAAACAATTGAAGTCTATTGAAAAGAATAAAAATGATTTCTTTCTTAAACAGATGGAGGTTTAATATTCTAATGTTTCACCTAGCATTTATGAGTCACTGAAATTAATTGGGTTTGGTATTGAAAGAAGCTCATTATTAACCTTATGTTTTTATAGTCAGCTCCCTGGAAAGTATTTTTAAAGAAAAAGCAGTATGTCACACCTGATCAGCATTATAACATGATTAGTTTTTAAATTAACAAGGAAGAAAAATATTACATTTTATTAAATCTTCTTGGGAATAAAGTTGGATTCTAGCAGCTCAATAGTTTGTAACAATTCAACATGAATCATACCCAAAAAAAAGCTGTTCAACAGGAAAGTGTATATTTTATTCATCAAAAGTTAAAATGTTTGTTGTATGTTAAAACACCTCTTTATTGCCCTGAGTATTTTTTTTACAGTATCATTAATTTCTTTCCATCCCCTCTTTATTTTTTAATTCTTTTTTTCCTTATCCAAGTATATTTTTCTAATTTTCTTAGAGAGAGGGGGAGGGAAAGGGAGAGAGAGAAACATCAATCAGTTGCCTCCCATATACACCCCAACCCGGGGACTGAACCCATACCTAGGCATGTGCTCTGACCAGGAACTGAACTCGAAATCTTTTGGTTTATGAGACCAAAAGATAGTGTGCAACTATTACCATTATCTCCAACCAAATGAGCCACCAGCCACATTTCATCCCCTCTTTTTAGTGCATAAGTAAATACAGTTTCTTTGTAAGAAATATAGATCAGCAAAAAAAAAGAATAAATCCCCTAAATTCTACTCTAATCAGAAACTTAGAACTCATCCTTGATTTCTCCACACATCAGAACAATCACCTGATCTTGTCAATTCTACCTCCTTAATAGCTGTGGAATCTGGCATTTTCTCCAACACACTACCACTAACTTATGCCAACCCCTCATCCCATATGACCTAGATTTGTTCTACTCTAAATGTAATCCATGGACGAGCAGCATTGACATCACTTAGAACTTATTAGAAATGCAGAATTGCAGGCCCCGCCCCAGATCTATTGAATCTAGATCTGCATTTTAATAAGATCTCTGGGTAACTCATATAGATACCTCAAAGTTTGAAGAGCACTGCACTAGACCACGTCAGGAGTGGGGTCCCAAATTCTGCATCTTTAACAACTGCCACATGGTGCTAGATGTGGCACTTCCACAGACACACTCTGAGTGGCTTCTCATTTGTTTCCGTGCCCCAAGCCTGGTCTCTTCCAATTCAATCCACATTTAGCCAATAAAACAATCTTTCTAGAGTATATTTGATAATGTCACTTCCCTGCTCAAAACCCTTTAATGGTCCCTGGAGTGGACATTTGCTTTATTAGTAGCAGTAATTATAATAGTACTAATGGTTGTTGTTCCTGGTGATTTGGGTTTTTGTTGCTTTAGAGGGGCAGTTTGGTTGATCCCCTTCCTAGTTTGGAAAATCCCCCACTCTCTAACTCTCAGTGGGAGTCAAAGGTGGCCTCCCCATGTAGAAGCTGAAAAACCCAGATACAATTTCTGTCTCAGAATTTCTGGCAACCAAAGAACTGTGCACATGACCTAGGTTAAGCCAAGCTAATGCTCTCTCTTAAGGATTTTAAATCTGGAGTTATTGATGAAAAGAAATAGAGGAGCAGTTCCAACACCCTTTTAAAGTGTACAATGCAGTGGTTTTTAGTATATTCATAAGAGTGTGCAACTATCACCACGATCTCATTTCAGAACATTTTTATCACTTATAAATGCTTTTTTGACCCTTTCATCCCAGACAGTAGCTTCGGGTGATGGATGAGCTTTAGTTCCCCATTTTGTTTTGCCCCTGTAGCTGGAGCTACATTCAGGTTAACCTGGGACCTTCCTCATTCAGGTTTGCCTGGGACCTTCCTGGTTTTAAAACTGAAAATCCCACATCTCAAAATATTCTTAGTTTTGAGAAAACTGGAGCAGTTGTTCATCATCAATGATAATGAAGGAAACATCATCAATGCCCTGCCCATATTACTTACCACTCAGGAGTGTACCGGCTGCCTTCCCACTGCCAATTCCTGCATCTCTATGTCTAAAAACTTTCTCCAAAGCCTTGAAAGTCTGCTTTGCTCAAAAGAGAAGGATAAATTAAACCCTGTCCTATGGGAACAGCGCTGTTGGCAACTGGAATACCAATACCTCAGCTCTGTTGCCTCTCAGGTGCGATAACTCTGGAGGTGAGGGTTTTACACTGACTGCCATTGTTTTCCCCAGTAAGATGAGCTCCATTCACCCAAAATAATAGCTGACTGAATAACCCTTGTTTGCCTTCTCACTTCCTCAATTTTGAATCTGTATCTCAGGATCTGTTTCGGTCAAATCCACACCTAGGCCCAATCACAAATCTTTGAAATAGACAATAATGCTTTTTCATATGTGAAGTGTTATGCAAATAAAACTTCCTATTCCTTCTTCCCACCAAACTGCTGCCCATAATGCCCATCATATAGAAATTCTGGAACTGCCACCATTTTGCTGAACAGATCTTAATAACCCACATAACCCCAAACACACAAACTCCCTTAACCAGAGCTTAGCCCACCTTCAGTCTTTAAGCTTCTCCTTGGGCCCAGGGAAGGCCTATTCAAGGCAGGAAACTTTATAATCATTATTGGCTGGGCTCCATCTGATGGCACAGAAGCAGATCACACTTTTTATTTCTGTTTATTGTCGATGTCAGGTCCTCTTGGCAGGCAGGATCATGCCCCTGTCTGTCAGTGGTGAGCTCTGTCTGAACTGTCTGAGAAAAATGGATCACGAACTAACTGCAGTGTAAATGCAGAGCAGAGAAAAGCACCATTATGAATGCAGGAAGCTGGAGCAAAGCAACCCCAGGAACAATGGGATCTGATTGGAGCCACACCAAGAGGATTTCCATTGCCCAAATATCTGTTCCACAGACCAGACATGTGCAGGAAATGCCACCATTAGAGAGTTATGTCACAGTGTATTTTCCAAAGACAGCTGCACCAATACATATTCATCCCACATGTTCTTTTATAATATGATGTTAACATTCTTTCATTGAGAAGTAGGGTCCATGTCACCTCCCCTTAAAACTGGGTAGACCTTTGGTATGTGGATGAAAAAAAAAGGGGGGTTTCAATGGAAAGAAACCTCACAGGGTGATCTGATTATAAATTTGTAATTGGGCAGGTTATAGTAGGTAATCATGCCTCAAGCCTTTAACTTCTTTAGTGAAAGATTTTATGCCAGTACTGTCCATTATTTTTGTGCATCTAGGTTAACACACCTTTGAAATGCCAGAAGTAATACCCCTCAGAGGGGATATTAATCCTCAAAAGAGCATATGATCTTAACTATCTTGTAATACAATCCCCACCTTGCTTTCTCCCACCTCCTCGTAATGTTGCTTAGGTTCCCTCTTTAATTTCGAGTGCATAAAAGAAGCTACAAAACTGTTATTCTATGGAGCATTTGAGATTTTGCTCCCTGTGTCATCAGACTGGCTCAAATAAAGCCTTATAAAAATTCTCTACAGGTTTGGGAATTTTTTATGTCAACAGGTACTGCCTCAGCCAATGAGATGAGGCAGAAACAACACTGCATGAACTCCATAGATCATACAAGGCAATATGAGTTCCGTTAGGCTCTCTCGAGATACTTGCCCATGGAACCCAGTTACCATATTAAGAGGAAGTTTTGGCCAGATGGAGAGGCCACAAGTGGGTGTTACAGCTGACAGCCAGCACCAACCAACAGATGTGTGAGTGAATGAGTCTTCAGATAATTCCTGCTCCCAGCCTTTTTTGTCTTCTAGCTAAGGACCATCATGAAGCACAGTCAAGACTTCTCTTTACCCTGAGTTCCTAACTCACAGAAATTACGAGAGATAATAAATTATTATAGTTGCATCAGGCCACCAAGTTTTAGGCTTATTTGTTATGTAGCAATAGATTACAAATACAGGAGTGAATCCCTCAGTTGTGCTAAAGAGCATCCTCTCCAAATGCAAACACACCCAGATGGGGAAACATATGAAGCTAAATATAGTCATTTACACTTTAGTATGAATCACTCATACTTGGCACCACTCCCCATCCTTTAGAAAAGAGAGAAGATTAAAAGACTTTGGAAATGGTAGCTGCAATGAATGTAGAGAACTGAAGAGGCTGAAATGGAAATGGGGCATTTGTAAGAGATCTGGACTTAAAGCCAGACAGTACTGGGTTCTAGTCCTAAGCACATTGCTTTATGACAGAACATCCTCTAATGTATATAGTAGGTTCTGCCACTTATTAGCTATGTGACCTTGAGCACAGCCTCAGTTTCTTCATTTTTAATGCACTCATAATAATACCTACTTATCTCCCAAGATTGCTGGGAAAAGCAAGTAAGACAACTGTTATGAAGTTAAATTGTTCACATAATTTAAGAAAGTTGCAGAAGGTGGTGGATCCAAGTAGAACTCATCAGATCTGGGCTCTAGTCTAGACTTTGTCAGTAACTCATTCTGCAACCCTTGGCACTCCCCTCCCCATCATAGGCCCCATAAAGCTCACACAAATAGAATACTATATCTCCTCTAGACCCTCCTCTAGCACAAGGAGGTCTTCAGCCATAGTGCCAGCAGAGTGTTTCAGAGTCTCCAAGTCACCAGTCCAGGTAATAAGGAAAGGTCAAGGTTAAAGAAGGGTCAAACTAGCAAGGGGAGAAGCCAGTTATCAGACAAGGTAAAGTGATACAAAGTGAGTCCCATTGTCTAAATATACCTTTATTGTTATGAGACCAGAGATGCAGCTCATAACTGGTAATGGGAACATCCGGGGCCAGTATAATATATTATTTAGAAGCTTAGACTCTGGAGCCAGAACACCTGCATTACAAATCCTAGCTCTCACACAAATTAGCAATAGTGATCTTGGCCATGTTAGTTAACCCTTCTATGCTTCAGTTTCCTCCTCTGCAAAATGGAAGTGATGCAGCACTCTCTTGATAGGGTTATTGAGAAGATTACATGAATGTGTGCAGTAAGAGTTTTTTCACATCTAGGAAGCCGTCCCTTAGGCAATTCTGGCTGGTGTTTCCCAAAATGAGGAAAATGATGACTATAAGAGAAAATTTTAAGAGGTAAATTCACGGGTCCTTCAACTTAAACTCACACGTCCTCCCTCTGGGAAAAAAAAATCACTTTCAACGTGATTTTTCTTTCTGACTATACTTTTTGATCTTTCTGACTATACTAAGGAGAAAGTGTCAGCTTGGTGCTGGTAAGTCTCTAACACCTCTCTATCACAAGCTAATTCCCCAGTCCCCCTCATTAACAAGACCAAGTTCAGGGCCCGGAGCTCAGACCATTCCCAGGCAACAGTGCCTAGCTACAACTTAATAACATTTGCTTTTGTTATATTTATTTTTACTTTCTTTTTATGGAGTAATTCTGTTTTGCATTTATAGCAGTGATTTAAAGTTTTCTTTTAAAGTAAATGTATTTTTAAAAGATTTTATTTATTCATTTATTTTTTAGAGAGGGTGAATGGAGGGAGAAAGAGAGGGAGAAAAACATCAGTGTGTGGTTGCCCCTTCACATGCCCCCTACTGGAGGCCTGGCCTGCAACCCAGGCATGTACTCTGACTGAGAATCAAACTGGCAATCCTTTGGTTTGTAGGCCGCTGCTCAATTCACTGAGCCACACTAGCCAGAGCTAAAGTAAATCTATTTTAAAATATTAAATATATTATGGTATAGATGGTTTTGGAGATGGAAAAAATCATGGAGATGGAACTTAAATGACCAAAGTCTGGGAAACATGGTATTAGGTTGCAAAGAGCAGACATGGATAACATCTCCAGGGGACTACAGGGATCTACCAACTACTAAAATACATTTCCTAGTCCCAAATTCTGTCCCCTGCTCTGTTTTTCAGGACCGCAGAGACTCGTGCTGCTCTCTCCTCTCCTTTTAAATGCTTCCAGAATGTAAATTGATACAAATCTTGAATAATTTAGCAAGCATATCCTCTATAAATCAGCAATTCCATTTTTAGGAATTTAATAAAACAACCATAGATGTGCTCAAAGATACATGGTTGAGAATAATTATGGCCACATTATTTATGATAGGAAAAACAATGAAAACCATCAAAAGGGCCAACAATAGGAGGCCATCTCAGCAAATTATAGTATATTTAAAAAACAATAATATGGCACATTGTCTTATGTACTTTTCTAACGACTTTAGATAAGTTAACTAATTTAACCCTTGCAACAAACCTATGAAGTAAAAATTATTATTATTAGCCCCACTTTACAAGTGAGTAAACTAAAACACAAAGAGTTTAAAGTTAATTATCTTGCCCAAGGTCACACAACTAGCAAGTTGTTCGAACTAACATTTGAACCCAGGACATCTGGATCAAGAGCCTATGTTCTTAACCACTGTGCTATAGCCCTCTCATTAAAACTGATGTTGTGAATGAACATTTACTGACAGGGGAAAACATTCCCAAATGTACTGGCAAGTGAAAAAGCATATAGAGGGAAAACAAGTCTGAAAAAACATACACCATAAATCAAAAGAGGTTATTTCTGGTTGATGGGATTATATGACTTTAGTTTGTTTTTTTCTAATATGTGTTTTTCAGGTTTTCTGTACGGAATGTTTATTATTTTTACAATGGAAATTAAAATTTATTAAAAGATGACTTTTCTTCTCAGTTCTCCCTTTGTTTTTTCTAAAGATAAAATAATCAGTTCTTCCTGATGACAAGAAAAATGATGATGATGATGACAGTCAACACTTAGTGAACTCTTAATATGCTCTCATTTCATTCTTCATAGCCAAGACCACCATGGATGGCCTCCCAGGCTGTGCACTGCACTGCACTGCACAACTCTGAATGTCACTACTCATGTATCATCTCCCTGACGGACTGTGCTGTGAATGGTGCTGCTTGGAGCCAAGCGACATGGCCACCCTGTCAACAACCCTAAGAAGTATATAATCTTCATTTTATGGAAGAGTAAATGAAGGCACAAAAAAAGCTAATTAACTTGCCCCATACCACCCAGCTGGTGAGTGGAACCAGTATTGAAACCCAGGCAGTCTGACTTCAGGATCTGTTCACTTATGTTTAATTGTAGAGGGGAGACATCAAGGGTATGACAAAGAAGACAAAGCAAAATCAGGACATCTACAAAAAGACTACAAAACCAACGGAGGCATTATAGCAACATGAAAAGAGCACTGGCCTGAGAGGCAAGATATCCACGTGCTAGTCTCTGCTCTGTCTCCTCCTAGTATGTGACCTTAGGTAAGTTCCTTTTTCCCCCTCTGGGCTCAGTTTCCCATCTGTAAAATGAAGGAATTAGACAAGATGATCTTTAAGATCTCTTGCAGCTCTGAGAGTCTACAATTACAGATGGCATCCCAATATGGGCCCAGAGTTGTGTCCTCCCACTCAGCATGGACTGTTCTCCCTCCTGCTCGCTCAAGGCAGTGTCTCTCCAGCTGACCTACTTTGTGTGGAGGAAGATAGAAGGACAGAGAAGGGAGCAAATGAATAACCAAAGGTGTGCCCTCCTGAAAGAAGCAGGCAGGCTGTTCTCCAGCGTGCTAATGGTTCAGACAATGCCCAGCTCACTTACTGATGATGCCTCTCCTCCTGGCTTGGCTCACAGAAGGCAGCAGGCTCGAAATATCTGATGGGGGGCTGGTGCTGTTTTAATGCATTGCTTTTAGTTTTTAATCATGCTGGTGATTCACTCTGACTTTCCAACCATGCTTTGTTAAAGTCATTCTTGTGGGATCTTCAGGATGATTTATTAAGCAGAAAAGCAAGACACAAAACTGTGTGTATAAGGTGAGAAAAATAATTTAAATATACATTAGTGTTGTTTGTGGAAGGTAAAAGAAATAATAACAGGAAGGATCATTTGCCTCCCTGGAGGGAAACCAGGTGGGAGTGGAATGGGAGTGGGGCAGAGGTAGGAGGGAGATTTTTAAAAAAGATTTTATTTATTTACTTTTAGATAGAGGGGAAGGAAGGGAGAAAGAGAGAGAGAGAAATAGCAACATGCAAGAAATACATCAATCATTTGCCTCTGGCATGCTGCAGCTGGGGACCTGGCCCTCAACTCAGGCCTGTGTCTTGATGGGGAATCAAACCAACAACCTTTCAGTTCACAGGCCAGAGCTCAAACCCCTGACCCACACCAGCCAGGGCAGGAGGGAGATTATATGCCTTTTAAATGTGCATGGATTATCATCTAAGCAATTTTTTTTAATCCACAAAAGGCATTATATCTCCATCTCAACACTGTTTAATTCTGACTCTTCTCTTTCCAAGATATTCCTGGCTGTATTAGTTTACTAGGGCTGCCATAACAAAGTGCCACAGACTGGGTGCCTTAAACAACAGAAATTTTTTGTCTGACACTTCTGGAGTCTAGAAATCCAACATCAAATTGTCTTCAGGGTTTGTGTCTTCTGAAGCCTCTCTACTTGGCTTGTAGATGGTCATCTCCCTTTCACTAGGGCTATCAGAAAAGAAGTGCTCTCTGTTCACCAGGGTTGATAAACTGGAATGGCTAGTAGCTGTTTTGCCATTGCGAGGGGAGAGCCCACCTGAGATGCTGCTTTCATTGTTTGAGCACCTGGATCCAGACTTGCCTGAAGCGAGCCCTGAACATCTTGGTCATAGGAGCCAATAGACTTTCCTTATTTCTTACATCAGCTTAAGTTGGGTTTCTGTCACTTACTTACCAAATGAAGAGCACACACAGGATTAGTTCTCAATGAATTCTCTCTACTTGTAATTCTAATCCTTTCTTTGTAGACCTAGACCTATTCACTGCTAAAAAATGAATTCATCAAACAACTTGCATGAGTATGTATGGCCTTTTGGAGTTTACAAACCCTTTCACACATCTGGGAGCGTGTGTGAGAAAATAGATATTGCAGAAGGGGAGGATGAAATGAGAAGTGACTAATAACTACACTTGCTAGGTATACCCAAATGTTGATTCTGGCCCAGCCAGGAAAGTTCACTGCCAGGTGGCTGGTGCTGTGCTCTGCGCCAGTAGACTGCTGGAATTGGCTTGTACCGACTAACAAGATTTATTAAACATTTGGAAATTTTGCAGCTGTTTATTAAACTGTTGGTAGCTTGAAATAGGTACAGTGAGAGTATTTATTCCATGGATATCGTCAATCTCTACAAATCAAGTTTTGGGGTGTTTTTTCCCTTTGGAGAGTCAGTTTACCAGCAAAACACAGGCTCTAGCTTTGATTTGACAGCTTTCAAAATGGCCAGTAAGAATGATGGCTAAACAACAACTACAAGTGTCTCTATTCTTCATAGCACTTTCTCATCTATAATCTCATCTTGCCCCTCTTGCAATGCTATGAAGTAGAAATTATTTTTCACATCCTAGAGGTAAGGAACCCAAGGCCTGGAGAACTGTATTCCATGTGGTCAGATGGCAAAGCTAAGAAATAAATACAGGTCTTTGGACCCCATGCCTAATGCTGTTTCTCTGACATCCCAGTGGTAGGTGACTAAAATATCAAAATGGGGTATAAACAAGTAATTTGGTCACTGGGTATGGAAAAGCTATTTCTAGAAAAAAAGCTTTTTAACAATGTCTTTCTAAGAGGTGAGCAATTAGCAAAGCAATTACCCAGGGGTTAGCAATAAAACTATATATTTGATCTGCTGAGAAACACAACATCGCTTCTAATAAATTATATACCTCAAATTTCTACAGAATTTTTTGTTTATTAAGCCCTTTCAAATATGTTACCTCTGTAGATAAACTTTTAAAATGCTCAGAAATTTGCCCCTGTGTAGCAGACTAACCCAAAACCCCCCACCAACACTCTTCTTCCTTAACTTCCCCCACTAGAAAAGTCAGAAGTCTGCTTTCGTGATAAAAAACATATTGCCACCCCTGCTGGTGTGGCTCAGTGGATTGAGTGTCAGCCTGCAAACCAAAGGGTCACTGGTTCAGTTCCCAATCAGGGCACATGCCTGGGTTTTGGGCTAGGTCCCCAGTAGGAGTCACATGAGAGGCAACCACCCATTGATGTTTCTCTCCCTCTCTGTCTCCCTTCCCCTCACTCTAAAAATAAATAAATAAAATCTTTTTTTTTTAAAGTATTGCCTTTTTTCTCTTTATCCTGCCTTAAACAAGGACATGCTATCTGGGGCTGTGTAGCAGTCATTTTGTAACCATGAGGTAACAAGACAAAAAGCTAAGCAGAGCAGAGCAGAAATAGAGCAAAAAGTATGGGCCTTTGGTGGCATTATTGAGTCCAGGCTGCTTCCTTTGAATCTTTTGTTATGTAAGAAAAATGTATTATTGTTA
This sequence comes from Trachops cirrhosus, assembly GCA_028533065.1. NCBI lineage: Eukaryota > Metazoa > Chordata > Mammalia > Chiroptera > Phyllostomidae > Trachops > Trachops cirrhosus. Next base: position 35,909,357 of record CM052544.1, read on the forward strand.
TTTGGGTATTTTGTTACTTGCAGTGGAAACATCCCTAATAAAACTAGAAATTCCACTTCTAGGAATTTATCATAAAGATCATCTATAATAAAGAAAAATGAAATCTAAATATCCAACAATAGGAGATTGATGAATAGATTGTGGGGTGACCATATAATGTATACTATTCAGTTATTAAAATTATATTGCACTCATGGATACTGACAACGGTGTGCTGATTGTGGGGGGAGGGGAGTAGGTGGAGGTAAAAGAGGGTATGGAGGAATAAATGGTAATGGGAAAAATACAATATAATAAAATAAAATTATATCACAGATAAGAAATTCTTAACTTGTGTTTAAAGGTACCTTTAAATTCTACACAGTACCTTTAAACTATACACAGACAATTTTGTGGGGGTACATGGAAATTTTTCCAGTTATATAATGCTTACCAGATTCTCAAAGTTTTCCTAAAAAGTTTAAGAATCACTTTTACAAATTAATATTTGTAGACATAGAAAGATGTTTGCAATACATCGGGAGGATAGAAATTGATAAAATAATATGTACCATATTCTTCCATATTGGAAAAATTACATATACTAGGTCCAGCACAAACAGCACCCCTTTTTTATTATAAAATCTTTTATTACAAAATCATAAGCATGTAACTCTGTAACATAACAATATCACACTCAAGCACACCATATGACATTAGATCAAATGTGTAAATTATAACTATAAATTATTACATCCATATTATTACCCTACCAACCACACTCGAGCAGGCGTTACTTCTACCAGACCCTGTAGATTATAAATACACGTAGGTGCGGTAGTGAGCTAAAATGTACAGAATACATACTTGAGTATCAAAAAAGGTAAGCTTTACCTATTTCTTTAAACTGAACTTATCTTAGGCTATTATCCCGCATTCCTGCTGACTTTAGAAAACTTAATCTTGCAATTCAAAGTAACCCAGACACTTCCTAATTTAAGGCAGTTCATTCAAATTCCTTCCCATTTCTTGCTCCATCTCTGCTTCTCTAGTACTTTCATGAACAGATGTATAGTTCTGGAATCCAAAGGAGTGGCATCTAGTCCTGTGCTACCCTCTGCTCTTCCTTGAGCTCAGCAGTTTATCTTATCTGCTCCCCATCATTAATTCTGGCATCTGCTGCTAATGTCTGTGGTCCTGTCTTAGCTATCATTTGAGAAGTCTACAGACTCCTGGTCTACTTTGTCCCAGTGTATTCTCAGCGCATTTGATAGCCATCACAGGGATCCATGGGGAAATTCTTAGATGTTTTCCCATATCTCAAAGAATGCTCTTGCCCCTGCCCCCCACCTGCGCAATGGCTACTTTGCCGCTCAAAGTGACAAGTTTGACATGGAGCAACTTCAATGAAGTTACATCCTGGAAAGAGACTCTCCAGTGCCTTCTGTTTTCATATTCATACTAAACTTGTTTATGATTCCTAATACCCACCACCCAGTCAAGTGGGGGGCAGAGTTCTGAATCCCTTCTCAACCTAGGTAATAAGTCAGCTCTGGCCTCATACATTCAATGCTTGCTTATGTCTCCAGATATTCCAACTCCTATCTTTTGTACCTGCATTCTTCTGTGTTCTGAGGCTTCTGGGCTTGCTCTTTCATACATAAAATCAGGCTACTGCAAATCTGTAGATAAACATTTTTTTCTGTCAAAAAAAAATCCTGGCTCTTGTAAATTAAAAGGACTTTAGCTTCCAAATTTTTATCCCTGCTGTAGGTTCTCAAGCTAACTTAGGAGTAGCCTTAGTTTTTTGTTTTTCTGTAGTATTTATTGTCCCTCATGAATAGTCCCTGGAAAATGCCCAAATAGTGGGTGTAGAAAACAAAAAGTACAAGGTAGCAACCTCTTAATAATTCAAAATATTTTCCTGCTATATATGCCTTGGAAAAGGATGCATCTGAAAAGATGCATGCTGAGGTGTTATCAGTTATGATCTCTGGATGCTGGAGGTGCGTTAATGTAATAGTTATGTTTGTAGTTACAGAAAGCCCAACTAACGGTGGCTTAAAATAACAAGGGTTTATTTTTCTCACAAAATAAGAAGTCTGGAGGTAGGTGCCTCCTGGGATGGCTCAGCTAGACAACATTGTCAGGGTCAGCCATCTGTGCAGTCCCCTTGGCCTTTCCTTGTGGTCTCAAGATGGTTGCAACTCCAAACATTACATTCCACATTCAAGGGATAAGAGATGACATGAGCCCCGTCTGCTCATTGGAACAAGAAAAGCAAAAGCCTTTCATCTCACTGGCAAGAACTGGGTCACATGACCACTCCAACTGCAAAGGATGCTGAAAACCTAAGAGGGGGAGGGAATGGGGAAGGAGGAGGTAGGGAGGAAGGGGAGGAGGGAGGAGTTGGGATTGGGGGTGGGGAGGGTTCATATTGGGTTAGCCAACCAATGGTGCCCACCACAAAGGATATTTACATTCTTTGTTCTTGTTTCTCTTTGGCTTTTAATTTTTTCTACTATTGACAAATATTAAATTTATAACAGGTGCTATATTTCATTAAATACAAATAAACTGTGCTTAGAAATCAATGATATTGCCTCATTTGATACTCCCAATGCCTTGTCCCAAATAACCTTAACCTTGTTTTAAGAGAAAGTAGAGCTCAGAAGTAAGATGATTTTTCCAAGAACACATGGCAAATTACTGACAATACTGAACTAAGAATGCAGGTGTCCAAATTCTATGATTTTTCTACTCTGTGAACTTGTTGTTCAACATCAGGAAGCTTATAAATTAAACTTCAGCCCTGGCTGGTGTGGCTCAGTGGATTGAGCAATGGCCTGCAAACCAAAGGGTTGCTGGTTTGATTCCCAGTCAGGTTTCATGCCTGGGTTGCAGGCCAGGTCCCCAGTGCGGGGCATGCAAGAGGCAACCACACATTGATGTTTCTAACCCTCTCTCTCCCTTCCCATCAGCTTAAAAATAAATAAATAAATAATGTTTAAAAAAACTTCACAGTTACATGGACAGAGAGGCTAGTGCAAGTTAATTAAGCACAGGCACAATAGCCCTAATTCCCATGTTTTAAGCAACATTGATTTGGGTTCCCATGAAGCCTATATTGACTGTCCATTTCTCCCTACTTTCCTCTTGCCTCCTCTTTCCTCTGCCCTCTCTCCTCACACTCTGCCTAGCTTTTCTCAGCTGTCATCCTCAGCAAGTGTCACTCACTGGAAAGAGCAAGCGCTGATTCTACCACTTACTACCCAAGAAACCTTGAGCAAGTTGCTTCAACTCTCTGGGCCCCAAATTCTACAACTGTTAAATGAAAATAGGACTAATAGGACTAATTTGGTAATATGAAACAGCATAAGTGAAAGCTCCTTGATTGGTATTTGATGTACCCAAGTACCATCATTTGGCCACCCTTTTTTTTTTTTTTTTTTTTTGACCACTCTTATCCTCAGAGGAGACTGAGAAATACAGTTTCAAGTGTGCACATTGTCACTCCCAAAGAAGTCCTATGATTAAGGAAAATGGTAACGGGGCAGGCAGCTAGCTCTTGTTATCCACAGAAAGAAGAACAGGAGAATGGATGCTGTGTAGGCAGTTAGCTGTCTCTACTACTCCATCATTAGAATTCCTTCTGAGGAGAGTACTGTGCATGGTTGGGAAGGATTGTCTGATGAATCACTTAGGCAGATGATAAGACACTCAAGAAGCATGGTCCAATTATAATGAGTCCCTAACTCATCTTTTAGGAAGGAGGGTTCAGATTAATAGTAGGCCTTTTGTTTTGCTAAATGGAGATGCAAGTTTGATTCCAGAGCTTTTTATTGGACAACAGAAAGACTAAATACTGCAAAGAGGAATCTTATTTGTTTTCATTCTTAACACCCAACAACATTCAGCCTCTTCTCTAAATATCCGTTTGACAAATATTAGAAGAATAATGGTTTATAAAGAGATGCCAAATTATTAGCCTGCCTGGGATAGACATTACTTATGCTCACCAGTATCTAGTTCTCCTGTTCCTCTTTCTGAGCCCACAGGAAGAGTATGCCATGCAGACCCCTTACAACTATATAGGGCTATGTGCCTAGATCTGCTCAGCAGGCTGTAAGTAGAAGCAACATGTGTCACTTCCAGGCCTAAGCACCCAAGAGCAGATGTGAGTTCTTGTTGCTCCTCTCTTCCCCTTGCCATGGTGAATACAGAGGTCTTGTGTTGAGATGGTGGAGCCACAGAACTGAAACCACCTGGATCCCTGGGTGTCAGTACACAACGGTCCCTGACCTGGGAGCTGGACGGGGTCTCAGTGAACCTTAACCAAGAAATAAATTTGCCCATAATAGCTAAAAAGTAAAACAACCCAAATATCCATCAAATGATAAGTGGATATATAAAATGTGGTACATAACACAATGGAATATTATTTAGCAATAAAGAGGAAAGAGCTACTGACACATAATATAGCATGGACAAACCTTGAAAATGTTATGCTAAGTGAAAGGAATCAGACACAGAAAGCCCAATATTGTATAATTCCACATATATAAAATGCCCAGATTAGGCAAATCCACAGACACAGAATGTAAATTAATGGTTGCCCAGGGCTGGATTGGGAGAAGGAATGGGATACAGAGTTTCTTCTTGAAGTGATGAAAATGTTCTAAAATTAGATCGTGGTGATGGTTGTACAACTCTGTGAATACATTAAAAGCCATTTGCTGTATCTAGTGATATAACATAAATGAATATTAATACCCATATTAGCCAGTACAAGGTGTCCTTGCTTCTAGATGCAACACAAGCCAAAGTGAATCTCCCCAGAGGTTTAGGAAAAAAAAAAGGACTTCCGGCCAAGATGGAGGCATAGGTAGACACACTGTGCCTCCTTGCACAACCAAAATAAGGACAACAACAATTTAAAAACAAAATAACAACCAGAACTGACAGAAAATTGAACTGTATGGAAGTCCGACAACCAAGGAGTTGAAATGGACACATTCGACACAACCGGTAGGCGGGGCAGAGTCAGGCGACAGGGTGGAGAGGGGTCCTGACACAAAAAGCGGTGGCACTGGGTGCGCAGGCAGAGGCTGGCAGACCCCGGCCGAGGGGTGGCAATGGGCAGACCCAGTGAGGTGGTGAATGTGAAGCAAGGCACGGCATGTAAGGTGGCTGGCTGACCAGGTGGTCCCACATTCGTGTGCAGATAAACCAGGTGAGGCTGGGGAGCAAGACAGGACGCATAACCCAGGGTCCCAGCACTGAGAAACAAAGCCTCAAGGCACTGATTGGGGCCACCTGTGGGGGTTGAGGCACAGGGAGAGACTCCCAGCCTCACAAGACAGTTCACTGGAGAGACCCACGGGGTGCCGGAATGTACACAAGCCCACCCACATGGGAATCAGCAACAGAAAGGCCCAGTTTGCTTGGGGGAAGCAGTGGAAGGGACTGAAAGCCCACAGAGAGCAGAGCAAGC
>CM052544.1:35915329-35948048 GCA_028533065.1 Trachops cirrhosus
TGGGTTTGTACCCAGAAGTGGCATTGCTGGATGCTTCCTGGCAGATGTTGTTTCTGTCTGAGAGATTTACTCCTCCTGGAGCAGTTGGAGAACTGATATCACCATCAGCTTTAGGAGACTGTTAGACTGAGACAATCTTCCTTGCTAGTGATTGGTTCAGATACCCCAGCTCAAGTCAATCAGTGCATGTCATCCTCTTGTCAACTGTTACTTTTCCAAGGGTGTACGTGTGAACCAGTCCAGCTGAACAGAAAAAGGAAGACAAGAGTTTGGATATAACCTACTGGTCATGGAATGAAGAAACATACTGCTTCTGTTGACCCTGGCGACTATCTTGAAACCAGGAAGGCAAGCTAAAGGAGGCTACGACCTAGAGAAGAATAGAAAATGGAGTCAGAGCCCTCTTCTACACCTGAAGCCTACTTTATCTTTGAATTTCTGTGAAGTAGAAAGTAGCCCAATGGATACACCTCTCAAAGTATAAGGGTGAGAACACAAAGACTTCGTTGGCTAACCCTATGAATTTACTCAAAATCCAAGTGTTCTACAGATGAAGAAATGGGGTTATAATTAATAAATGCAGTTTGTGCGATAGAAATTATTTCAAAACATAGAGTTCACAGGGCTTGAGCTACAGTACATTGTAATCATTAAGAAGGCAGAAATAGCCAACATGTGAAAACAACCTGGTGTCCATCAATAGATGAATAAAGATATGGTGCACACACACACAGTGGAATATTACTCAGCCATAAAAAGGATGAAGCCTTGCCATTTGTGACAACATGGATGTACCTAGAGGATGGTATTATGCTAAGTAAAATAAGTAAGACAGAAAGACAAATACCATATGATTTCACTTACATATGGAATCTGAAAAACAAAACAAATGATAAAACAAAACAGAAATAAACATACCTACAGAGAACAAAACGATGGTTGCCAGATGGGGATTGGTGAAAAAAGTGAAGAGGACTAAGAGGTACAAACTGACAATTATAAAATAAGTCACTAGGATGTAATGTACAGCATAAGGAATATAGTCAATAACATTGTGATAACTGTCAGATGGTTATTAGACTTATTGTGGTGATCACTTTGTAAGATATATAAATGTCTAAACAGTATTTGTGCACCTGAAACTAATATGATATTGTATGTCAACTATAAATTTTATTATTGTTTTTTAAATCCTCCCCGAGGATATTTTTACTAATTTTATTTTAATTTTAAAATTTTATTTATTTTATTTTTAGCCAGAGGGGAATGGAAGGAGAAAGAGAGAGAGAGAAACATCAATGTGTGGTTGCCTCTGGCTCAGCCCCTACTGGGGACCTGGCCTATAACCTAGGCATGTGTCCTGACTGGGAATCAAACCAGCGACTCTTTGGTTTGCAGCCCAGAGCTCAATCCACTGAGCCACACCAGCCATGGCATATGTCAACTATAATTTTAAAATGAAATTTAAAAAAAGAAGGCAGAGATTATGTCTTTTCTTTTCTTTGTTATAGCTCCAGGGTCCAGCTCAATATACACACACACTTAAAAAAACATTTGTTAAATGAATACATCATAAAATCACAAAGATGGGTCCATAGTCATAAGAAAGTTGGGAGGTTATCTAAGCATTGTAAAGTAAACACAGAAACATTGCGAGAATTAGTCTGAATAAGGTAGTTAGTGCATATAAAATGCTTAGCACAAGGTCTGGCACCTAGTAAATAGATGGAAATCGTCATTAAGATTATTTGTATCAACCAAGCCAGGACATTTGAATGGCTCCTTTTGAAATATAATTATGCTGTTATTCTAGGACACATAGTATAGTGATTAAGAATTCAGAGAGAGGGGAGAGCTGGGGTGGAGGGGAGGAGTGGGGGGAAAAGGCAGAAAACTACTTGAACAACAATTTTTAAAATGTTTAAAAAAAAAAAAAAAGAATGTCGAGAAAGACTTCCAGGCAAGATGGAGGCATACGTAGACACACTGTGCCTCCTTGCACAACCAAAAGGACAACAACAAAGTTAAAAACAAAAAACAACCAGAACTGACAGAAAGATCAAACTATATGGAAGTCTGACAACCAAGAAGTTAAAGAAGAAACATTTGCCTGGCTGGTGTAACTCAGTGGATTGAGCTCAGGTTGCGAACTAAAGGATTGCTGGTTCAATCCCCAGTCAGGGCAGATGCCTAGGTTGCAGGCCAGATCCTGAATGGGGCACACGTGAGAGGCAACCACACACTGATATTTCTCTCCCTCTCTTTCTTCTTCCCTTCTCCTCTCTCTAAAAAAATAAATAAATAAAATCTTTGGGGAAAAAAAAAAGAAACATTCATCCAGACCTGTAGGAGGGGCAGAGATGGGCTGCCAGACAGAGAGAACTCAAGGCAAGGCTGCAACTGGTGGTCAAGGTGGCAGCTGGCAGACCCGGTGAGGCAGCGGATTGTGGACCAGGTGGTCCCACATTCACATGCAGATAAACTGGGAGGAACAACTGGGGAGCAATACTGACCTAGCAACCCAGAGTTTCAGTGCTAGGAAATAAAGTCTCAAACCTCTGATTGAAAACACCTGTGGGGGTTGAGGTGGCAGCAGGAGAAACTCCCAGCCTCACAGGAGAGTTCGTTGGAGAGACTCACAGGGTTCTAGAACATACACAAACCCACCCACTTGGGAATCAGCACCAGAAGGGCCCAATTTGATTGTGGGTAGCGGGGGAAGTGACTGAAATCCAGCAGAGAGCAGAGCAAGCACCACTGTTCCCTCTCAGACTCCTCCCCCACATACAGCATCACAAGGCAGCCCCACCCTAGTGAACACCTAAGGCTCTGCCCCTTACTACATAACGGGTGCGCAGAAACAAAAAATAAATGACCCAAATTAAAGAACAGATCAAAGCCCCAGAAAAAATACAACTGAGCGACAAAGAGATAGTCAACCTATCAGATGCACAGTTCAAAACACTGGTAATCGGGATGCTCACAGAATTGGTTGAATTTGGTCGCAAATTAGATGAAAAAATGAAGGCTACACTAAGTGAAATGAAGGAAAATGTACAGGGAACCAACTGTGATGAGAAGGAAACTGGAACTCAAATCAATGATGTGGACCAGAAGGAAGAAGGGAACATTCAACCAGAAAATAATGAAGAAACAAGAATTCAAAAAAATGAGGAGAGGCTTAGGAATCTCCAGGATATCTTTAAATGTTCCAGCATCTGAATCATAGGGGTACCAGATGAAAAAGAGGAAGAGCAAGAAATAGAAAACTTACTTGAACAAATAATGAAGGAGAACTTTCCCAATCTGGCAAAGGAAATAGATTTCCAGGAAGTTCAGGAAGCTCAGAGAATCCCAAACAAGCTGGACCCAAGGAGGAACACACCAAGGCACATCATCATTACACTACCCAAGATTAAAGATAAGGAGAGAATCCTAGAAGCAGCAAGAGAAAAGGAGACAGTTACCTACAATGGAGTGCCCATAAGATTGTCAGCTGATTTCTCAAAAGAGACCTTACAGGCAAGAAGGGGCTTGAAAGAAGTATTCCAAGTCATGAAAGGCAAGGACCTACATCCAAGATTACTCTATCCAGCAAAGCTATCATATAGAATGGAAAGGCAGATCAAGTGCTTCCCAGATAAGGTCAAGTTCAAGGAGTTCATCATCACCAAACCCTTATTAAACGAAATGTTAAAGGGACTTACCTAAGAAAAAGAAGATGAAAAATATGAACACTAAAATGACAACAAACTCGCAGTTATTAACAACCACACCTAAAACAAAAACAAAAACAAACTAAGCAAACAACTAGAACAGGAACAGAATCACAGAAATCAAGATCACATGGAGGGTTATCAGCAGGAGAGTGGGAGAGGGAGAGTGGGGAAAAGGTACAGAGAGCTACTTAGGTAAAGCTACTTAGGTAAGTAGCATAACTGGTAGGTAGAAAATAGATAGGGGGAGTTTAAGAATAGTATAGGGAATGTAGAAGACAAAGAACTCATATGTAGGACCCACGGACATGAACTAAAGTGGGGGAATGTGGGTAGGAGAGGGTGTGCAGGGCAGAGGGGGAGTGAAGGGGGTAAATAGGACAACTGTAATAACATAATCAATAAAATATATTTAAAAATAAAGATAAATTAAAATTAAAAAATAAATAAAAAAGAATCATAATGTTGTATACCTGATAATAACATATAATGTTATTAAGCAGTGTTACCTCAATTTAAAAAACAATGTACATTTTATTTATAACTTTCTTAAACTAGAAACAATCCAAATCAAATTCCATCAGCAAGTGAATGAATAAAGAAACTGTGGTATATACACACAACAGAATACTACTTAGCAATAAAAAGGAACAAAATACTCATACATACACACAATGTGAATGAGTCTCAAAACATTAATGCTAAGTGAAAGAAGCCAGAGACAAAAGCCTACATTTTATATGATTCTATTACGTAGCATTATATAACATTCTTAAAAAGGCAAAACTATAGAGATAGAAATCATATTAGTGGCTTCCAGGAGCTAGAAATACAACCAGGAAATTAACTGGAAAGAAGTATGATGGAGGTTTTTGGAGAGATGGAAATAGTCTATGTATTGATTACAGTGGGAAACTTCCTCTCTGATAAGAGGAGTTGTAGTCCCCAACATATGAGGGAACTCTGTTTATTTTTCTCTTTCTTTATCCCAGTTGTAGATATGTTCATTGGAAGTGAGTAGCAAAGCACCATAAATAAATCCCCAGTTTTCTGGCCAAGGACTAGGAAATATGTAAAGCATTAAAAGATAAAGAAACTAGAAGAGAAATCTAAATTAATGGAGAAACTGACATATTATGTTCATGAATCAGAGACCCAACATAATAAAAAAGTAAATTCTTCCCATATTGATCTATAGATTTTACATAATTCCAGTAAAAATCTCAGTGGGACTTTTGTAAATATAGACAAACTGATTCTAAAATATAGGGGAAGACAAAGGAACTAGAATACAAAACAATTTTGAAAAAAAAGAATAAAATTGAGGGAATCATGCTGCCCAATTGTAAGACATTGTAAAATCCACTAATCAAGGCAATGCGGTGCTAGGGGAGGAACAGACACACAGAGCAATGGGACAGAACAGAGATTCAGAAACACACCCCAATAAAATATAACCAATTGATTTTTCACAACAGTGCAGACAATTCAATGGGGAGATTACAATCTTGTCAACAAATAGTGATGAGAAAATTATATATACGTATGTGAGAAAATGAACCTTAACTTAAATGTACAATTTATATAGAAATTAATTCAAAGTGGATCATAGATCTAATTATAAAACCTAAAATTATAAATCTCTAAGAAGGAAGTATGGGAGAACAATCTTTGTGCTTTAGGGTAAGGTGAAGAGTTATGAGACATGGCACTAAAATCACGATCTTTAAAAGAAAAGATTATCCTCTGTTGATAATGGGATTCAATGAAAAACAAAATTTCTGCTTTGTGACAAACATTTTCAAGGGTATGAAAAGATTAGCTACAGAGTAGGAGAAAGTATTTGCAAATCACATATCTGACAAAAATTTTTTGTATCCATAATATAAAGAACTCTCAAAACTCAGTAGCAAGAAAACAATTTAACAACAACAACAACTACAACAAAGATTTGGACACTTCAACAAAGTGAATATGCAGGTGATGAATAAGCACAAAAACAGATGTTTTGGGATGAAGGACCTATTCTATACCCTGATTGTAGTGGCATTTACATGAACCTGTACATGTATTAAAACTTATAGAACATCAACAAAAAGGCAAAAAAAACCATGATAATGAAAAAAAATAAAATTAAAAGAAAAATAACATCATAATAAGAGTACTGTCCTCATAGGGCTTTGGTATTTCATACAGGGAAGTACTAACAAAGAGGTGTTTGTGCACCAGCTGTAGTATTTCTTCCTTAGTCACTTCCATCTCTGAAGGGACCCAGATGATGCCCAAAGTAGTGAGATGCCAGGTGAAAGCGTCAAATGCTCAGACCCTGGATATGTGGAGAGTCACTGTAAACAAGGTAACAGCCTAGAGTTTTGTCAGTTTTGCGTTTGAACAAAGACATCCTAAGAATTGAAAGCATAGATATTCTTGGGGTTTTACAACTACAAATTATAACAGTACTTCATGTGTCAGGAAGCTCCTCAATTTCTTATAGGTTATAAGATTCTTTGGTGCCTTCAGGCAAAAGAAATTTATGTCATTAGTCTTGATTAGTCTGGGACACTGAGCTGATTCTCTGATAGCAAAGGAGTGCTTGGCACCAGTGTTCCCCAAATTGATGCTACAGAACATTAATTCCAGAAGTGTTGAGAGAGGAGGGAGGAGAGAAAGAGAAGAAGAAAACATAGTCTGCGAAACTGGAAAATGCTACATGTTCAATTTTCTCTTGGAGATTCACAATGCATATTAATATATTAATGCTCTGAGAAATCCCACAGCAAAGAAATTGATTTGTCTCTTTTAAATTAACCCAATTTCCCAAACCTGGATGACAATGGAATTTTTATTTTTAAATAACTCCAAATAATAATTCAATAAAACTCATTTTGGGGACATGCTACTCTACACCAAACCCAGATTCCAGATTTTGGTTGCTAGAGACCGGCTTGGTATACAGTAGTTAATTCTTTCTCTTCTACCTGGGTTCTTTGCCAACTCAGTTTATCCCAAAATTCAGGACCAGTTTTACAAAGAGAAAGTAGACAGTTAATGACTTGCTTGAATTTTAAGGACAGTAGATGATAATAATAGCAGCAAGTGCATACATAGTACTCAGTACATGTCAGGTATTTTTTCAAACACTTTATGTATGTTAACCAGATTAGTTATTCTGATAACCCTGTGAGTAAGCACTATTATTATCCCCATTTTATCCATGTGGAAACTGAGGCACACAGTTACTTGCCCAAGGTCACACACAGTCTGGAACTAGAGTTAACACTCTTGACCACCATATTATACTGTGCTTTAGATAAGTTACCTGCTCTGCTCCCTGAAATTCTACATTATCCACTCATTTCCTTAGTGTTAAAGAGACTGTGGTCTTTCAGAACTCTGTTGGAAAACACAGTGTCCTGCCAGGGTGAGAATTCCAGGACTCAGTATAGAAGTTGTTCTTTCTTCTACAGGGGTGTCCAACCTTTTGGGATCTCTGAGCCACCATGGAAGGAGAGTTGTCTTGGGCCACATATTAAATACACAATCACTAATGAAAACTGATGAGCAAAAACAAACAAACAAACAAACAAACAAACAGGTTTTAAGTAAATTTGGGATTTTATGTTGGGCCACATTCATAGCCATCCTGGGCCACATGCAACCCAGGGGACATGTGTTGGACACCCCTGCTTGAATGTTATCATTATTCTTTCCTGTCTAGTGAACTTCTCGTCATTTTTCAAGATCTAGCCCAAATATCAACTCCCCACCCCTACTCAAGAAGCTTTCTCAGGAAATTTTGAAGAGCTGTGGTGCAGATGTTGTCTGTATTTTACTACAATTGTTTTGTATATATGCTTATATTTCGTCACCAGCCTATGACGTTCTCAATTACAGAAACTCTGTTTCAGGCACTATGCTTGGCCCTAAGTAGTAGATAGATGAATGAAAGATGGTCCCTGACTTCAGTGAGTTCCCAAACCTATTCTTTTTTTTTAAGATTTTATTTTTTAAAGAAAGGAAGGGAAAGAGAAAGAGAGGGAAAGAAACATCAATGTGTGGTTGTCTCTCATACACCCTCCACTGGGGACCTGGCCTGCAACCCAGGCATGTGCCCTGAGTGGGAATCGAACCGGCAACCCCTCAGTTCACAGGCTGGTACTCAATCCACTGCACTGAGCCACACCAGCGCCCCCAAGCCTATTGTTGATGGACATATCTGATATTTAAGACATAGGCTGGAGAATTACACGCAAAGGGTTATATGGGCACAGAGGTTAGAAAATTTACTTCTAATTAGGAGTGATATTTGAGCTGGGACTAAAGGAGGAGGAAGATTTCAATGGGAGAATGAATGAGTCCCTTGGGAAATGAACAATTTGTGCTATTTTTACGGTGCAAGAAGACAAGGGTCAGACTTGGAGACTATTATCAGGATTGCCATTAGCCCTGTGACTTCAGGTAATTCATTTTTTTTCTATGTTTTAGTTTATCCCTCTGTAATTTTCGAATAATATCCACTCATTTCCCAGGATTCGTCTTAAGTATTAAATAAAATCATGTCTGGAAAATGTTTCGTGTAAAATGCTAAATGCTGTAATTATGCTTCTGAATTTCTCTTTGCACATTGCCTCTTAAGAATTAAATAAGATGGAAAACATTTACTGAGAACTCACTCTGGGGCAGGCACTGTTCCATGTACTTTCTGGATACTGTTTCATTTACTGTCCCAGCAGCCCTGGAAGGCAGGCATTATTACTATGATCATCCTACAGACGATGGCGGAAAGGGCACAAAGAGCTGCAGTTGTGTTGCCCAAGGTCAAACAGCTATTGTGTTAACTCCTGGGGCCCAGATTCAAATCCAAGTGGTACCGCAGACACTGAAGATGTATGAAAGATGCTCTCAGTCTGGCCAAGATATGACACTTGGACTGATGCGATGACAGAGTGACCGTCCTCTGATCTGGTCCCCTCTCGCATCAGTGGACAAACTGAGCATGTGATTAATTGTAGGAACCACAGGGCTTGGATTTTTTTCCCCAAACATTTTCCGTCTTTACTTAAAAACTGATTAGAAGAAAAACCCATACATAAAAGTTATAGAGACTTTACAGGGCTTTTTAAAAATGGAATAGGAGAACATTCTCCTAGTGAAACCTAGCCTTGATAAGGTCATTGTTAAGAAATACAAAGCCAACAGCTGGATAAATCAGAAAAATGAGGCCTACATTCACTCAAATCAAGTGGCATTTATCTGTATTTGAAAATGGCTCTCTAATGTTTTTATTTCATTGGTATGAGAGTTCCAACAGAACCCCAAAGCGATTATATAGAACACTAGGGCTTTTTAATAGCTTCTAACTTCACAAGCCACAGTAATTTAAAAGGGAGCGGATGAACTGCTAGGAGCAGGGAGATTTCTGCTGGAGAATAAAAATGTTTTCTCTGCTACATTGCTTCTGTTTCTTTCCGGGAGAGGCAAATACACGCAGGAATGTGATGGAATTTTCCAGCTGGTGATTTTGCATTATCAAGAAGGAGAGTGTTTGTGAAAATGACTGATAATTAGGTGTGAAAGCCTGTAAAACTGAGAAGTAAAGAACACTGCAGAATCTTTATTTATGTCAAGGGCTGAACTTTGTACAACCTTTTGGAGGGGATTTCAGCAAGGTGCTGACACTTTGACCCAGCAATTCCACTTCTAGGAATCTACTTCATAGCAACTTGCACATGTACACAAAGGTCTGTGTACACGGATGTTCACTACGGCATTGTTTGCATGTATGAAAAATGGAAATACTCTATATCCGTCAACATAAAAATGTTTCAACAAATGATAGCATATCCATAGTTTAGAAAAATTTGCTGCTAGTAAGTAGAATGAGATAGATCTGTATATTCTGACATGGCAAGATGTTCCTGATATATTAAATGAAAAAAAAGCAAATCGCAATATAGCATCTATCCTATAATTCCATTTAAAAATGTTTGTAATGTTAATATATTTATAGATAAGTATCTAGAGGAATATGTACCAAAGATTATCAGTGGCTATCTCTGGGAGATGGTATACATATTTTTGTAATGTTTACATTTTTATGAACATGGATTACTTTTGCAAAAAGGGACAAAAAACAGAACAAAGTTAAATATTACTACAAGGAAGGAAAGCAAAACTATAACATGACTGGTGGAGATTTATTCACTATCTTTGGGTAAAAAGTTTCAGTGTAATTCTGCAGTAAACACTCTTCAGATTCTGGCATTTGTGAAAGGGTGATCTTCAGTCAGACTGAACAGGAACAACTGTGCTCACATAGAGGGGCTGAAACACACTGTGCCTCCCTCCTGCCATCCCTATTCTGGTCTCAGTTGTCTCTTTAACTACTGCTACTGCTCTTCGACTTGGGCTGTTGGAGTAGAACTGGGTAGGTAGTTAGACAGACGTGAGCAGAGCAGGCACTATGAGCCAGGTACACAAGGTCACCAGAGCAGAAAGCTTGGGTGCCCAGCAATGAGCAAAACTGGGGAAACAAGGACCTCACTCCCACAGTAACCTACCCTCTCCTAGAATGTCGCTGGGCTTGTGGTTTAGACTCCTTGACCTTTCATATTGCTGGTCATGCAGTTAGGACCTTCCCCTGACCTTTGCTTCCTTGGCCTGTTGCTAGTCATGCAAGTTAGATCCCATAGAGGTGCTAAAGACAATAGGTTCAGAGAATAACCCTTAAGCATTAAGCCCCCAGGATAATGAGGTTCTAACCCACGTCAAGTATATCTGGCCTCAGTTGTGTTTCAGCTCCAGGCCCAGAAAAGCAGCATAACCAGCAAGTGATGTCATTGCTGACATCAGGACAAGCTGCATTGACTAATGACCCCTTTCTGGGCACCAACCAATCAGTAAAGACCATGACCCTGAAAGGACACACTTGGGAAGCTGATGAATATTCTATTGGAACCCTCCCCTAAGACCTCCAGATAAATACCCTCTAGAGCACAGGTGGCAAACACAACGCCCGAAGGCCAAATCTGGCCCTCCGTCTTGTTTTATCCTGCGACAGCACTGAGCTCCTCGCCCCTAGTTAAGGAGTAGTTACATTTATTCAGTCCTAAAATAAGATTCGGCCCTTTGAAGGCAACCATGAGACTGATGCAGCCCCCGGTGAAAATGAGTTTGACACCCTTGCTAGAGGAGGACCCAGTGTGCCTTTCCCCATACCTTTTCCTCAGGCGCGTGTTCCTCATCTCTCTTTTTTTCTAAGGTCCAAGGGCCCTTTTTTTTTTGCCTCTGTAACTTGTTTTCTGAGCCCATTTCTTCTACAACTTACTTCTTCTACCTGTGTGACTTTGAAAATAAACTTTCTTTTGTAGTTTGAGTCTTGACTCTGAATTCTTTCTTAGGCAGAACTCAAGTACCAAGGTTGCTGAACTGAGGTCTGGTCTGACTCCACTGGTCTAACGCCTGGTGCCGTTCTTGCTGCCAATGGGACCAGCTGATTTTCCATTGCTTTCTCTTGCCGCACAACCGCCTCTTTCAGAGGTCACCAAAACAAGGCGGTAAATAGCTCGGCCTTTGGCGTTTGGGAGTCCTGGGTTCAAATCTCCTAACTGTGAATCCAGGAAATTAACTTCTCCTTTAATGCCCTCTCTTTCTTCATGTGAAAAATGATACCCTTAGAGAACATGTCTCATGGGGTCTTTTGAATGATAAAAAAGATAAGTATTGTAGGAGCTTGGGAATAGTAAATAAACAAATGTCACTTATTATTATTGTCGTTGCATCCTATCAATTCTTCTTTGGTAGAATCTCTCCCATCCATCTTCTGTCTGATAAACTCCTACTCATCCTTCAAAGCCTGCCATCACTGTGAAAACTCAGATGCCATCACTGTGAAAACTCCTCTGGTCTTTTCTTGCACACACAGAACTGATTAGTGCTCCATCATCACAGGTCGTACAGGTTGCTGGGCACCCAAATTCATATTGCCCCTTATATTCTGGGTTTGCTTGTCTGTCTCCTCCATAAACCCTGAGCTTCTGTAAGGCAGCAGCTCTGTTCTAGTCATCTCAAATCGTCAGCACTTACCTCAGTGCCAGGTTCAGGGTTTGAATTCAAATAATCATTTTTCAAATTGAATTAATCCCATCCGTGCCTTTATTACCCCAGGCCAAGTGTCTTTACTTACAGTGAAACTATGGTATCAGCCTCCTATGGCCTTTTCTTTCCCCACTCCCATGCAGGGAACAGATCCCTGCTCAAAACACTTCAAGGACAGAGTGAAATTGTAGGACGTGGAGTCAGACCCAGGTTTTAGCTCCAGTTTTGACACAAGCTGATGTGATCCTAAGCACATTGCTTTTTCTCTGTGACTTATCTTCTTCATTCCTAGAATGGAGGCAATAACTTTCTCCAACAAGACAGCAGAGGGGACTCAGTGCAAAATTCATCATCATTATCAAATCGAGCTAAAACTACCTTTATTTTTGAGAGGCAGTGTATGAGGAAGAAGGAGAGTATCTGCAAAATCTCTGTCCTGGAAGTTAAACTACATACTGAACAGCCCTGTGATCCTGGGCAAGTTTCTCTAGTTACACATAAAGAGGTGAGCTCTCACCTGGGGTCTTGTTTATTTCCAGGAAACATTAATGTGCCCTTTTCTGAGATTAATCCCCAAAGTAAAGGGGCAGAAACTCTTCTCCACCCTTAAAATTAAATACAAATATCAGAGAAATCAGTGCAGACCTTTACCATTTATGGAGCACTTTCATACCCATCATCACACTTGAAAAGGACTTTAATGGGAAGAAATCACAGCCAAATCTTAAGAGTGATAAGAGTGATCGTCTCTGGATGGTGTAATTGGGCATGATTTTAATTTTGTGTTTTCCTAAACCTTGAAAATCTAGTTTTGGAGCTGTATACAAATAATGGTTGCACAACATGATGAATGTTCTAAATGCCACTGAAATGTACATAAAGTGTACAATTTTGTTATGTGAATTTCACCTAATTAAAAATCTGCAATAAACACACATGATTTTATAGTCATTGATGAAAATATGGTTTGAAGTGAGAACAAAAAAGGATTCTCAAAAGCAATTCAATTAGCCAACACTCTTTCCCCCACCAGTATGTTCATCACAGTCCCTGGCTGCCAGCCTGCACTGCGCTCCTCCGACCACCAGGGGTCTCTACAAAGCCCTCGCGTCCCCACACATGGGCGAGGGCCTTCTCTTGCAGTTTTGTAACGCGTGTGCGTGAGAGCTGTGCCTGGGGTTGGCCGCTCTCCGCCACGACTGTCATCCTAGTGTTCTCGGGTCTCACCGGTTCTTATTTTTGTCTCCAGCATTCTTCCGTTGGTGCCGGCCCCGGCCTTTCATCTCCCCGCCCTTAATTGCATTCGCCGTATTTGTTCCCCGCCCCTCTGTCCTCTCCCCTGCCCTACCTACCCTGCCAAGGGTCCCTGTCTCTGGGCCTCGGCCCCATGGCGCTGCAGGCGCTGCAGAGCTCGGGGGTGGCCTTCCGCAAGATCCTGTCTCATTTCCCCGAGGAGCTGAGCCTGGCTTTCGCCTATGGCTCCGGCGTGTACCGCCAGGCGGGGCCCAGTTCAAACCAGAAGGTGAGCCCGACCCGGGGCCAGCCCCACGCCGAGAATTGGCCTGTTCGCCCGAGTTTTCATTTTGCCTTCGATCCCTTCAGAACCCTAGAGAGGCGTGTCTGCTCTGCGCTCTCCACGTCTCAACTAGCAAAGTACAAACTGTATGGAAGTGTTCCTAGTATAACAACATGAGCTGAGTTTTTAGCATAAGTAGGAGTCTACTTTCTTCTAGAGCAGGAGATGCAGTTATGTGGAAGGGAAAGCTGGTGCAGAGGCAAGGTGGTAGAAAGGGGAAGAAATATTTGCTAGGTGCTACTTAAGGTTCTGAGCCTTGGGTGAGCATGGAATTCTCTGAGAAGCTTTAAGAATTACTGATGCCAGCGTTCCACCAATGGAGATTCTCATTGAATTGGTCTGGGGGAAGGCCTGGGCTTCAAGAATTTCGAAACCTTCCCAGGTGATTCTAATGCACAGCCGAGCTTGAGTGAGTAGAGTATCTCTACTGTAGGAGAAAATTCATAATGATCTTCCTGGCTTACAGGAGCTGAGGTTGTAGGGCTAAGGCAGGTGCAGTGAACTTAACTAAGAGTAAAAATTAGTGGGTGGCCAGTATATATACCCATGCTCAGGACATTGAACAAGACTGTTTAGGATTAGGCATTGTTACTCTTCAGAGTTGGCTGAGCACAACAGCGGTGAAGGTACAGTTTTCCTAGTGATGGAAGATTTTTTTCTGAAAATAGTTTGTTTCCAAGGTGAAGACAAGATTGAAGACAGCAGAAGAGTGAAAGGCAAATATTTTCCATTTAAACGAAGCTGTCAGTTACTTTTCTACCAGGGCTGTAGAGCTTTTGCTGAATTAATGTAAAAGGGGCAAAAGTCTAAATAGAGTTAGTTGTTCTCTGTGTGTGTGCAACTTATGTTCTGAACTGGATTTCTACTTACTGTAATTAATGCACAGCCTAATAGTTCATTGTCATGTGTAATAAATTAGGGAAATGGAAGTGTGCAGATTGCAGAAGGGCCTTCTGGATTTGAATACCTGGCTGTAATCTGTCTGGCCACCTATACCGTTTGGATTTGCTGCTTTCTACCTACGCTAGTTTCTAAGTAACACTTTAAATTGACAGCATATGAGAATTTATAGATTATAAGTGTGTAAATTATAGGTTATTATAGGCTAGTCATTTTTCTAAATACATTAACATAATTATACATTTTTTAAAAACATGTCTCCAAAATTTTAAGTATCACCAGTGGTTTGTGGATCACATTTGGGAAACTCAGAGCAGCCCTTAGCCTCCTGATTCTATAGCCACCTCTTCATTTTTTTCATGAAAATTTTCCTTTGAGCAAAGGTGGAATTCCCTCACAAAAGATTCTTCTTTTGCTTTCCCTCACCTTCATTTCCTTCAGGTTAACAAGTCTTGTAGCTTCCAACACCTGTCAGATCAGTCTCTATATCCTTTAGTGCCTTACTATCTTTTCTTTTCTCACCTGGAATCTTGCAATTAGCCTGCTGTATGGTTTCCAGGCCTTTATTCTCTCCTCCCTCCAGTGAGTTCTAAAGGAAAATTTCTTTGCATAGCAACCATCCTCCCTCTCTAGTCTCATCTCCCACCACTCCCCTGCCCACATTGTATTGCCCCACATTGTATTCCAGTGGTAGCACACAGAACATGCCCAGCTCTCATGTCCAGCAGAGTGTTTCCTCCAACAGGACTCCCCTTCCCTGTGCTTCTCCTAATACTTCCACCAACTCTGCTTAACTTGCCCATTCTTCAAGACTCTGATAAATCTGAGTAATTTTATAGGAAATTTTAGGCTTCCTGTTCTGACCCAGTTGTGAGTGAAATTAGTACATTTTGCATTCTTCTATCAAGTCCATCTACTAATAATTTGTCTGTTTTCCCCAGTAGTCTTTGAGCTCTTTACCACTCCCTCAGGATCTATCAGAACTCATTTTAGGTCTTCAGTGAGTATTTGGTGAATGACTGGAAGTTAAAATAACTCCCCTTTACCCAGTACTGAATAGAGTTCATCCGTATAGGGTCATTTCATCTGGAAGAGAAATATTCAGCAACACTTATATGAGAGGCAGTGTAGAAGAGTGGTCCAACACACAGAATTTGGAACCAGACTATGTTTGCCACTCACTAGCTGTCCTTCAGCAAGGAATTTACTCTGTACTTTGGTTTCCTTTCCTATAAATTGGAGTAGTAATGGTGCCTACCTGGTAGAATTGTTTCAAGGATGAAATGAGTTCCTGTATATATAATATATAAAGTGTCTAGAAGAGTGTTGGCACGACAGTACACATTAAATAAGCATTGTTGTTATTATGTGTATTGATGAAAACAAAGCTCAAATTGGTTCCAGAGACTTGCTTAAATTTCTGATGAGAATCCTTGGTCTTTTATTAATCATAACAGCATAGAATTTTAGAGCTTTTCACTCTATCTGGGTGCCTTTCCAAGAATTAAAACTAAAATCATTCTCTTTTCTTCACCTTTCAGAATGCTATGCTGGACTTTGTGTTCACAGTAGATGACCCTGTTGCATGGCATTCAAAGAACCTGAAGAAAAATTGGAACCATTACTCTTTCCTAAAAGTTTTGGGGCCCAAGTTTATCACCACTATCCAGAATAATTATGGCGCCGGAGTTTACTACAATACATTGATCATGTGCGATGGGAGGGTAAGTGACTTTGGGCTTTCACCTTGACTTGGGTTGTTATTAACCTTTGTTACTAGAATACCAACTAGATATCTATATTTTTGCGGTCAGGAAATGTTTAAGCTCCTGCTGGATGAAGATGATCTAGTGTAATTGTCTTTTCTTTTTTTTTTTGCCTTTGGCCAAGTGTTTCTCAAATTTCAGTGTGCATCAGAGTCCCCTAGAGTGCCTGTTGGACACAGATTGCTGGGCCCCACCCCAGGGTTTCTGATGCATGAGGTATGGGGTGGGGTTTGAGGCTTTGCTTTTTTTTTTTTGTAAATTGAGATATAATTACCATTTAATGTTGTATTAATTTTAGGTGTATGACACTGATATATGTATATATTATGACATGATCACCATAATAAGTGTAGTTAGTATCCATCACCACACATAGTTTCGATTTTTTTCTTATGATGAGAACTTTAAAGATTTATTATCTCAGCAATGAGGATTTGCATTTCTTTTTTTTTAAAAAGATTTTATTTATTTACTTTTAGAGAGGGGAAGGGAAGGAGAAAGAGAGGGAGAGAAACATCAATATGTCGTTGCCTCCTGAGCACCTCCTACTGGGGACCTGGCCCACAATCCAGGCATGTGCCCTAGATTGAAAATTGAACCAACTACCCTTTGGTTCACAGCCCACACTCAGTCCACTGAGCTATACCAGCCAGGGCAGGGTTTGCATTTCTAACAAGCTTCCAAATAATGTTGCTGCTGGTCTAGAAAACACACTTTGAGAACCAGTGGTTGGGTCAGTGGGAGGAATAGGCAGGCCCATTAAGGATCAGAGTGGAAATTAATCTTATCTATACAAGGGGCTGACACCCCCAGGAAGAATGTGGAAGTGAAGATATCATAGGTAGTTGAGAAGCATGTGGTGCCAGCAGGTGGGTGGAATTTGATGATTACTGGTACTGGTAATGGTTGGAGAGTGTGTAAAATGCACAGATCCTGGCAGAGGGTTTTCTGACAGCAGGAACCTTGAACTGTCTTTTAGATGAAGGGGCCCAATCTCTAAGAGGACTGCCAAGAACTTGGCAGCATCCCAGCCTAAGATGGCCAACGGGGACTAAATCAAGTGCCTCTTAGAGATGAGTGGAGCTAAGAACACAGGTGGCAAACACAAGTCCCATGGCCCGAATCTGGCCCTCCACCTTGCTTTATCCGGCCTGGTACCTTGTTTCTACCCGGCGGCAGCGCCAAGCTCCTTGCCCTTAGTTAAGGAGCGGTTACATTTACACAGTGCTAAAATTACATTTGGCCCTTTGAAGGCAACTGCTAGGCTGATGCAGCCTCCTGGTGAAAATGAGTTTGACACCCCTGGCTAAGAATGGCGTACGGGTTCCACCAGCCATGTTAACTCTGCTCAATGATGCTGATTGCTTAGAGCAGTTCTACTTTGATGTGCAATCACCTGAGGAGCAGATTCTGATTCAGTAGGTCTGGATTGGAGCCTGAGATTCTGTAATTTTTCAAGCTCCCAGGTGATGCTGATCTTATTTGTCAGTGGACCACACTTTGAAGGCCAAGACCTTGAGTACTGACTGAGAAGGATTTTGAAGATCTATCTAACTTGGCAGGAATGAGTGCTGTGATAGAGGTGGTATGTGCATAACCTTTGGGCCATATATTTACTTTTTTGGTTGAGGTTCAATCCTACTCCACCTGCACTTTGCAGATGAAAAAAAACAAGTTTCAGAGAGAAAAATAACTTCCATAGGCTCATGCAGCCGGCTAGTTAGTGACAGGTCCCTGACTTCCAGGCCAGTGGTGTTTCTGTTAGCTCCCAGCCTTTATGTGCCTGCAGCAAGAAGGCTTTCTGCAGTATGGTGGCTAGAGTGGAGGGAAGGTTATTTAGCACAGCCTCCAATGTCCACTTAGTCATGCCAAACACGTAGCTTTGTTACTTCTTCATAATTAATACTATGGTGAGCCTATCTCTAATTAGTAGTTTCAAACAATGTTAAAAGCTCCAGTAACCAAATATTTGGACATGATTATATGCCCAAGGGCCTGTACTTTTTAATTAAAGTTCTTTAGCTACTTTTCAGATATTTGCAGCCTGCGAAGGCCTTTGGGATACTGAAGTTCAGCTAAGTGAAGCCAGAGATATTTGTTGAAACAAATGGGATTTTGTAACCTGGAACAATTACAGTCAGGGTTTGTACAAATTATTGTTTCATGAGCTTAACCATAATTCCATGTGTTGAGAACTGATAAAGAGGTTTTCTTTTTGGATGTTGCTTTGTAAGTATAAGAGTGTTCGGAATAGTCAATAGTGAAAGAGAAATTCACCATGTAAAGCAGCAGTCCCAAACTTTTTGGTACCAGGGACTGGTGTCATGGAAGACAATTTTTCCAGACCAGGGTGGGGATTGGTTTTGGAATGATGCAAGCACATCACATTCTAGCTCACCTCCTGCTGTGTGGCCTGTTCCTAACAGACCCAGGCCAGTATCAGCCCATGGCCCAGAGGTTAGGGCTCCTGCTATAAAGGATGTCAGGAAAGACCTAAACAACATTTCTTGTATTTTGTGATAAAATGAACATTGGAAAACCAGACTAAAATTAAGGAACCTAGTTTTGTCTCTGCTACTGATGGTTCCACCTTAGGTGTATCATTTATTAACTCTGAACCTTGGGTTTCTTGTTTCTCAAATGAGAAGCGTGACATTTATTATTGCTTCTCAAACAGTCTGTGCCGAAGGACCCATTTTTTATTTCTAACTCCTTGAGTACCGATACTAGACCGCCTGTAAGAGCCATTCTGCCTTTAACATCACAACAGTCTAAGTTAAAATAGTGGTCATTTCACCTCAAATACCTGAAGGAACAAATCAGTCTTGGAAACTTATCCTTTGTGGAAAATTTTGGTAGAGATGTGTGTGTGTGTGTTTTTTTTTTTTTTTACAAAGTAGGCATTTTGAGTGGCTTTGGAAATAAAGGTACTACTGTGGCAGAAATGTATTACCTTATATTTTGTATCTGCATAAGCAACAATATGGTATTTTGCTCCTTTTTATGCCCATTTCTTTTATTTTCCAGCTTATAAAATATGGGGTTATTAGCACTAGTATTTTGATTGAGGATCTCCTTAACTGGAATAACTTATACATTGCTGGACGACTCCAAAAACCGGTGAGTGTTTCCTTTGGCTGCCACAGTTAGGGATATCTCTCCTCTCTGAACCTGACCTTACTTTGACATTTGATTGCAATGAGATGGAACTCCAGGAAATAGAAGTGAGTTTTAGATTCCTTTTCCTGCCTAAAAATTCATTGCCAAACAATATCTAGATATTACCCACTCTACTCCTGCCCTCTCTCCAAAGATTCTTCAGTTGTCTGGGCAGATCAGGCTCAGAGTTAGTCCTTTGGGCTGGAGAGGATGGCAGAGGAAATGCCCAGTGCCTCAGGGCAGCCTCTCTCAGCTTGACCCAGATCCCCTTCTCTTCTAGAATGTAAGTGCCATAGGGCACTGTTTGTCCACTCATGTATCCCAGCAGTGCCTGGATCAATGCCTGGCACGTAGTTAGCATTCAACAAATGTTTGTTGAATAAATGAATGAACCAGGTAGTCATGCTGGGTTGGGGGTGGGGGGTCTAATCCCTGCTATTATCCTCCTCAGGCCAATGGTGAGATCCTGCCATAGCATCCTTCCTTCATTTGGGATACTGCTAGAGGAGGCTGTAGGGGGGTAGGTGTCTCCTGGGCTTTAACAGAAACAGAAAACAAATAAAATAGGAAAAAAGGTGGAGAGGACTTGAACTTTGGACTTGTATTTGCAAATGTCATGTTTCTTGTTTTTTGCAAATATATAGCCTATTTTCTGAGAAGGGGTCTTTTCATAGAACTATGTGACATAGTCACAGTTGCTAACCTCGCAGCAAGGGAGTAATTTCTTTGTGTTGTCCGAGGGTCTCAGGCCCTGGAAGAGAATATATGGATGGTTCTCAAATGTCTCCCAAAAGAGTGACTCTGTTGCTCCTCCTTTTGTCAGTTATGGCAAAAAATTAGAGAGAAATTTATACAATCTTAGCTTACTTGGTTGTGTCATAAAAATCTCTATTGATATATATGGGTGGTCATGATTCTCTTGCCTTGCATCTGGGCTTAAAATTTATTGGTGTGTGTGGAATTATGCACCTTAAACCTATGTAATTTAGTTAACCAGTGTCACCCCAATAAATTAAATAAAAAGGAAAATATATAAATAAAATTCCATGTATAAAATAATAATGGTGTAGCTCATTAAAATGTTCAGAAACACTTGATAAGGGCAATAGTTACATGGAAATATCCATTTATAAAAATTTGTCAAACTGTACCTGCTAGATTTGTATACTTTACTGTGTGTACTTCAGTAAAAACATTAAAGTTCAGAAACAATAGGCTTACCAAAAATAATTTCCTATCTATCTAGATGAATTTCTCATTTCTAGTTTGGATAACTACTAAAGCTCATAATCAAATAAATGTAGTTGAAAAATTATAAATATTAATTTTCTTTCTAAGTTTTTTTAAAATTTACTAAATATGTCACTTCACTGGAAGAATAATGAATGTGGAATGAGAATCTTTGGTTCTTATTCATTCCTACCACTTATTAGCTATTTATGTGAACGTGGGTAACTTGTTTTATCTTTCTGAACCTCCGGTAATTTGTCTGTAGAATGGGGACTACAGTATTCACCCTGCCTGCTTCAAGAAGGTGTTGAAAAGTAGAAGCAGAATGGTGATGCAGGGAAGGAAACAGTGTTTTAGAATCAGACAGATCCATGGTTTGGGTCCCAGTCTGATACTCCCAGCTCTCTGACCCTGTACCAGTGACTTATTCTCCCTGAGCCTTGGAACATCATCATCCATTGATAAGGCTGATCACACTGACCTCAAAGAAAAACCTAGATCTAAAATGCCTGGTACTTAGTAGACACTCAGGAAATGATCATTCGCTTCCCTTTGTCCTTGCCCATCTTAGAGTTACTTGGAGATAAAATGAGATACTCAGTGTGGAAATGTTGTTATCCTCTGTGCTGTGTTTTGTGCTTGGAATATTTCATTTTTTTTTAAGACTTTAGAAAACTGAAAACACCATGAAATCTCAGAATATAAGCACTAGAAATGACCTCAGATTTTATCTCAATGTCATATATCCTGATAAAATAAAAACAGCAATTCAAGTAATAGTAGCTACATTTATATCATGCAAAATGGCATTTCTCAGCTAACTTGGAGAAGAAAATGTTATTGATAACAATGACTATCTCCCAGGCTTATTAAACTTCTAGCACAAGAAAATCAGGATAGCCTAAAAAAAATTATTTGAGCCCTGCTGGTGTGGCTCAGTTGGTTGGAACATCATCCCATAACTGAAAGATTGCAGGTTCAATTCCTTGTCAAGGCAAATACCTAGGTTGCAGGCTTGACCCCTCGTCTGGGTACTTACAGTCTCTGGTCCAGGCACAGATGCGAGGCAACCAACAGATTTTTCTCTCTTTCCCTTCCTTTCTCTAAAAGCAATGAAAAAATGTCCTCTGGTGAGGATTAACAAAAAAATCATTCAAAGTGTTGACCATATATGTGGTAGGAAAAAAAAGCATAAATGGGTGAATTAACTCCATGCATTCTTGCTCTTAGTTTTCCTCTCTACTAGAAATTCTCTTAACCATTCTCAAGATAACTCTTTTTTTAATAAAGATTTTTTAAATTTATTTTTAGACGGGGGAGGGAGGGAGAAAGAGAGGGAGAGAAACACTGATATGTAAGAGAAACTTTGACCATTTGTCTCTTGCACATGCCTCAACCAGGGACCAGGGTGGGCCAGCAACCCAGGCATGTGCTCTGACTAGGAATCCATGCTGGTCAGGGCTAAAGATAACTCTCTTTAGAGGTAAACTATTTTTACCTCTAGGTGGCAGCAAATGTTAATCAAACAAGAATGGGTACGTGTTCTAGGCAGGAATTAGAAGCATATGAACGTAAATTCTTTGTTTTTATGTGTTTTAAAAGGAGTTACATTAAATGATATTGCCTAAAGCTCTAAAATTATCTTTCATATTACAATTAGGATAGAATTTCTTAACCACTAACAAGTTGTTTAAAATATACAGAGAGTATGGAAACCATAGTTTCCATTCAGTTTTGCTGTGAATCTAAAACTGCTCTACAGAATAAAGTTTGTTAATAAAAAAGAAAGGATACTACATGAGTCTCTTGCTTTAAAAGATGGACATTTCTGGAACATGTTGAATGTAAATTAAATTTCTATCATATTGGGTTGGCCAAAAAGTTCATTTGCTTTTTTCCCCATAATACGGCTCTGATAGCACTTACTTGTCTTTCATTTCATTTGAAACAATTTAGTTAGATTGTATTGTGACAGCTGTCATATCAGTGTGCATTTAAAAAAAAATCAAAATTGGCGAATTTTTGTGTAGCCATTTTAATATTGAAGATGGAAGAAATATGCAACATTTTCAGCATCTTATGCTTTATTATTTCAAGAAAGGTAAAAATAGCACTGGCTGGTATAGATTGAGTGTGGGCCTGAGAACCAAAGGGTTCCTGGTTTGATTCCCAGTCAGGGCACATGCCTGGATTGTGGGCCTGGTCCCCAGTTGTGGACTTGTGAGGGGCAGCCACACATTGATGTTTTTCTCTCTCTTTCTTCTTCCCTTCCCCTCTCTCTAAATAAATAAATAAAATCTTTTTTTAAAAAAAGGTAAAAATACAACTGAAATGCAAAAAAAGATTTGTGCAGTGTATGGAGAAGGTGCTGTGACTGATCGAATGTGTCAAAAGCGGTTTGCAAATTTTCATGCTGGAGATTTCTTGCTAGACGGTGCTCCACAGTCAGGTAGACCAGTTGAAGTTGGTAGCAATTGGATCGAGATAGTAACTGAGAACAATCAATGTTATATACCATGATAGAGATAGCTGATATATGCAAAATATCCAAATCAGTCAAGTTATTGGTGAAAATGAAAAATGAATCTTTTATTTTATGGAAAAAACTATATGCACTTTTTGGCCAACCGAATACTTTACTATTAACTTACTTCATAGTTGAGGAGATAGGCCATTTTTATTTTTAGTGCAGCCTTAAGTTTGAGTCATTTACCAAGTCATTCTCCAAGTAAAGAACAATAAAATGTAAAATAGTTAATAGAACCTAATGGCTAATCCCTTTTTAAGTCAGAAGAACTCCAAAGTAATATTAATAGCATTTCCCTAATTTATTTAACATAAATTTGGACTTTTGCATTTCATATTTAGTATATAACAGCTTCATTGAGATATTCACATACCATACAACTCAACCATTTAAAGTGTACAATCAGTGGTTTTTAGCATAATCGCAGTTTTGCAACCATCATCACATTGTAGCTATTGATTTACTTTTTGTAGATAAAAAAGAAAAATCCCAGCAGTAGAACAGATCCCTGACTGGAGATGGAAAACCTGGCTTACCAGTCAGGGCTCTGCCCAACTGTGAACAAATCTTTGGGCCTGTAGTCTTTGAAATGCAAAGATTGAGCCTTTCATTTACTTATTTAAAAGGCCATTAAGTTTTTTCTCTTAATTCCTTTGTATGCCAAAGGAATTAAAAAAGAAAAAAAAAACAACAGCACCACACTGGTATCTTGGGAGAGGCCATAGTCCAACAGGTGATTAATAAGGTTTCACCCATCTCACTGTTTCTTCTCGGCCCACAGGCAATGGCCATTTAGAAAACTTAGCCTTTTTGGCCATTTGAAGTGAAAAACTTCCATGGGAAGGGTCATTTGCTTCGTGGTTGGGTGCTTGAACACTAGATTGGGCTGTGTTCTTTGTGACCATAACTTCACTGTTTGCTATTCAAGTACTGAGGAGACCACATGTGACTTTCTCTTTTTTTCTATCTTGAAAGGTACTCACAAATCTCTCGAGTTGGGCTTTTGAAAGTCCCTTCAAGTGCTGCCCCTTCCTCTCTCCAGTAAAGATTTTCTCCTTGGCAGTAGTGCTAATGCTATCTGTGCGGTTCAGATGGGGCCATTTCCAGTAAGATACAAACAGCTATTCACACATCTGAGGGTTTTCTTTTTTTCCCAGGCCTCTCTGGCAGTGTCCCAGGAGTTCACTGGCTTTTCACTCTGAACAACAAATAACAGTGCTGCTGAGACAAGTTCCTAGTTCACCTTACACTGGAGAACCAGATCAGCACAGTAGCAGACTCTTCTGAATTGACATTTTTCCTTTGAGTAAGGATGCTTTTATTTACACTCTTACCCTTAAATAGCAAACAGCCTGCTTTTTTAATAAACTAAGTAGAACAATTTTCTTAGAGAATAAGTGGTATCATGTTAGCTAGGAAACTTTCCTCAAACTTACTCTTTTCTTTGTAACTTTGATTTGTTAGCATCTCAAAATAGCTTCTGTTTTCATGGAGTTTCTGTAAAAGCTACCAAAAAAAAAAAAAGAGAGAGAGAGAGGAGGAGAATTATTGAACAGGACCTGGTGAATGAGGAGGAAGAGTAAGATGTGGAAGTAAGGCTTTACAGACTTTTGGAAAGAGCTCTGAACGAATGACCTGGATCTTCATTTGTTCTATCAATATTTCTCATGGAGAAGTCTTTTAATCCTCTGGGCCTCACTTTCCCCATGAGTAAGATGAGGAGATTACCTTCCTACATCTGTGATTCTATATGGAATACAAAGTTTGGGAAAGTTACTCAAGAAATAAATATAGGAGTCATTATTAGGACCTTAACATTTGTTTTAATCATCTTGAAAGAAAGGAAGTTAACCAGAGCAGATCCCTAACTAATGCATGAGAATAATCCAAATTATTTAGAGCTGGATTTGCCAAGTATAAGGGTGTTACTCTGATTTTGCCATCAACTCATTATGCAACCTCGGGCAAGTCTTGCTGCTGGGCTGCTTCTTGGTTTTACTTTCTGCAGATGATTGCAATAATGCTAAATTCCCCCAAGTGCTGAAAGGCTTAATTAAAGGTTGTTAAGTCCTTGTAATTACAAGGGAGGAGGTGGTAGTATTAAATAAAGTGACTTACCTAACATATGAGAAGTTTTTATGTTATAAATATTCCCTTACTAAAAAAAGTAGAGACAAAAGGTAAAAAGATAGAATTGGGTTCTTAAGCCTGATTTATAAAATAGTTATGTTTTATGATACTTCTTTTTACAATTAATTTTTTAAAAAGAAACTATACTTTGAGATATACATCAGTCTCTTGTTGTCTAATAAAATTTTAATTTGGAGTTTCTTATATGTATGTGCCTTTTATGTACCATTGTAATTTTATCAGAAATTATCTCTATTCGGACCTGGCAGACTTCCAGACAAGATGGAGGCATAGGTAAATATGCTTAGCTTCCTTGCACAACCAAAAGAACAACAACAAATTTAAAAACCAAAAATAACCAGAACTCCCAAAAAATCCAACTGTATGGAAGTCTGACAAACAAGGAGTTAAAGAAGAAACATTCATTCAGACTGGTAGGAAGGACAGAGAGGATGCCTGGCAAGGCGGTGGCTGGCAGACAGGGCAGTCCCACATTCACGTGCAGATAAACTAGGAGGAACAACTGGGGAGTGAGACAGACTGCACAACCCAGGGTTTCAGATCCAGGAAAGAAAGCCTCCAAACCTCTAGCTGTAAAAACCTGTGGGAGTTGTGGCAGTGGGAGAAACTGACAGCCTCACAGGAGAGTTTATTGGAGAGAATCGTAGGGGCCTAGAATATACACAAACCCAAACACCCAGGAATCAGCACCAGAATGGCCCAATTTGCTTGTGGGTACTAGGGGAAGTGACTGAAAGTGGGATGAGAGCTGAGCAAGCGGTATTGTTCCGTCTCGGGTTCCTCTCCCACAGACAGCACCATAATGCAGCAAAGAGAGTTCCATGTCCTGGTGAATACCTAAGGCCCTACCTTCTACAATGTAACAGGTACCCCGAGACAAAAAAAATATGGCCCAAATGAAAGAACAGATCAAAACTCTAGAAAAAGAACTAAGCGATGAGGAGGTAGACAACCTATCAGATAGAAAGTTCTAAACACTGGTACTCAGGATACTCACACAAATGGTTGAGCTTGGTTGCAAAATGAGGGAACAAATGAAGGCTACCCAAAGTGAAATAAAGCAAACTATACAGGAAACCAATAGGGAAGGGAAGGAAACTGGGACTCAAGTCAATGATCTGGAACAAAAGGAAGAAATAAACATCCAACTGGAACAGAATGAAGAAACAAAAATTCAAAAAAATGAAGAGAGGCTGAGGAACCTCTGGGACAACTATAAATGTTCCAATATCCAAATCATAGGGGTGCCAGAAGGAAAAGAACAAAAGCAATAAGTCAAAAACTTATTTAAACACATAATGAAGGAAAACTTCCCCAATCCGGTGAAGGAAATGGACTTCCAGGAGGTCCAGGAAGCCCAGAGAGTCCCAAAGAAATTGGACCCAAAGAGGAACACACCGAAGTGCATCATCAAGTTCCCCAAGATTAAAGATAAAGAGAGAATCTTAAAAGCAGCAGAAGGAAAGGAGACAGTTACCTACAAAGGAGTTCCCATAAGACTGTCATCTGATTTCTCAAAAGAGACCTTACAGGCAAGAAGGGGCTGGAAAGAAGTATTCCAAGTCATGAAAGGCAAGGACCTACATCCAAGATTACTCTATCCAGCAAAGCTTTCATTTAGAATGGAAGGGCAGATAAAGTGCTTCTCAGATAAGGTCAAGTTAAAGGAGTTCATCACTACCAAACCCTTATTATGTGAAATGTTAAAGGGACTTATCTAAGAAATAGAAGATCAAAAACTATTAACAGTAAAATGAGAATGAACTCAGAACTATCAACAACTGAACCTAAAACAAAAACTAAGCAAACAACTAGAACAGGAACAGAATCACAGAAATGAAGATCACATGGAGGGTTTTCAATGGCGGGGAGAGGAAGGGAAAGAGTGCGAGGGGGAAGGTACAGGGAATAAGCATAATTGGTAGGTATAAAATAGACAGAGAGAGGTTAAGAATGATATAGGAAACAGAGAAGTCAAAGAACTTATATGTATGACCCATGGACATGAATTAAGGGTGGGGGCAAAGCTGGAGTGTTGGGGAGTGCAGGGTGGAGGGGTGAAATTGGGAAAACTATTAGCATAGTCAATAAAATATACTTAAAAAAACTATGAACAGTAAAATGACAACACTCACAGCTGTCAACAACTGAACCTCTAAAACACACACATACACATACAAACCAAATAAGCAAATAACTGAACAGGAACAGAAACACAGAAATGGAGATAGCGGGGAGGAGGAGGATGGGGAGGAAGGTACAGGGAATAAGAAGCATAAATGGTAGGTACAAAATAGACGGGGGAGGTTAAGAATAGTACAGGAAATGGAGAAGCCAAAGAACTTAAATGTAGGACCCATGGACATGAACTAACAGCGGGGGGTTGCAGGGTTGAGGGGGATGCAGGGTTGAGGGTGATAAAGGGGAGACAAAAGTGAGACAGCTGTAATAGCATAATCAATGAAATATAACTTAAAAACGAATTATTTCTGACAAAGGGCAGTTTAAGCCCTGTTTTCTAGAATAGGAGGAGAATTTGGTGGTAGCACTAAATGGTTTAGAGATGGTGGATACATTTGAGATTTCTGGAGTTCTTATCAGGGACTTGTAGAAAATCAGTAGAAGGAGCATGATGGCTTTAAAAAATTATGGCAAGAGTGTAAATTGGCACAACAATTCCAAAGAGCAATTCAGCAGTTCTAAGTATTTACCTTAGAGCTGTGGTTCTCATAATGTGGCCCCTGGACCAGCAGCACAGACATTACCTCGGAACTTGTTAGAAATGTACATTTTCAGGTTGTATCCAGACCTTCTGAATCAGAAACTCTGGAGAATGGCCTCAAAATATGTATTTTAACAAGCCCTTTAGAGGATTCTGGTGCTTGCTAAAAGTCAGAACCTCTGTCCTAGAGAAACTCTTTCAGTATGCACCAAGAAACATACGGAATCTTACTGATTCAGCTAAGGGTTCATGTGTAATATCTCATTTAATCTTCCCAGCAACCCATAAGCTTGATTCTGTTATTAACCCCATTTTACTGATAACGCCCATAGTCACAGAACTAGTAAGAGGTAGAGCTGGGACTTGAACACATTCTCTTAACTATAGTGTAGTCTTTAAAACCTAGAATCTGAACAGACTACAATTTATATTTTCTTGAACTTGGGGAAAGTCAAGGACAGCAGCCTCTGCTATTTATTCAGGAGAAAGATTTATTTTATTGATCAAGGCATTCACTAGTACATTAGGCATTTTACATTTATTATCTCATTCAATCTTTGTAACAATTCTTTGATGCATGTCTGTTATCCCTGTTTTATAAATGACAAGTTTAGTAATTTGCCCAGATTCACACAGCTAGTAAATACCTGGACTTGAGCCCATACCTATACCCCGAACCCATGCTCTTTCTACTGTAGCTAATTTTCTTTCCTTTTCCCTTAGTCAAGTTCAAAATCAGTTCAAAATAGAGTGTGAACTACTCAGGTTATATATGGGTAATAGAACAGTTCAGTTCTAAATAAAGAACTAAAATTTCACCTTTGTCCATCATAAAATTAAGTGAACAATGAAATTATAAAATAAAAATTAAATTTCCAAAAGGATGTTTATTCCATTTCTACCGACTTCTATTTAAAACCTCATTTAAGAGATTTATTTATTTATTTATTTTTTCCTGTGTCATGATTTCTCTGATTTGGCACTAAACAGGAGGTTCTGGGATTGCTTATTAGAATAATTATTATTTTGTGTCAACTGGCCTAATATTCCAAGATCTTCAGGGCTAAGTTTGGGACAGTTTCGTTGCATGTTCCGTTATAAACCCCTTAGGCTGAGCGATACTTTTCTGGAATTTTTCTTCTGAATCTTCTCCTTTTTTCAGGTGAAAATCGTAGCAATGAATGAGAATGTCATTCTCAGGTCAGCCCTAGATAAAAATCTGAGGAGTGCTGTGACTGCTGCTTTCCTCATGCTCCCCGAAAGCTTTTCTGAAGAAGACCTCTTTATAGAGATCGCTGGACTCTCCTATTCAGGTTAGTACATTTGGTTCCCAAATTTTCTGCAAGAAGATTGGTTGTTTGAAGACTGTACAAACATCCCACTCCTCACTCTACAATGGCGCTATAGCAACCTTAGTTCCAAAACCCATCACCTCCTGTGTAGGTTACTGCAAAAGTCCAGTGATTTGCCTCCTTGCCTCCAAAGTCTCTTCCTCTCCACATCTGAACATGAATTACCCCAGGGTAATCCTTTTGTTGTTGTTAATTTTTATTTTGAGACAATTTCAAACCTACTGAAAAATTTCAGTAATACGGAAGACCTATGTATCCTTAGCCCAGATTACTAATTTTAACATTTCACCACATTTGTTTCTCTGTACCAGTGGTTTTCAAACTTCAGTGTGGAATCCCCTGGAGGGCTTGTTAAAATAGACTACTGGGCCCACTCCAGGTAGCTGCTTTTTAGTAGGTCTGGGATGCGGCCCAAAATTTTATATTTCTAGCAAGTCCATGGGTAATGCTAATGTTTCTTCAGGGACCCCACTTTGAGAACCACTGCTCTCCTGTATATATCAGTACACTGTATTATGTATTTTTTATGAATTATTTAAAAGTAGGCCACATATCATGTTCCCTTTAGGCCAAATACTTCCAATATGTGTTTTCAAAGAACAAGGACATTCTCTTACATAACCACAGTACAGCTTTCAAATTCAGGAAATTTAACACTGATTCAGTACTTTTATCAAATTGATGATCCATATTCCAAGTGTTGTCAGTTGTCCCAATAATGCCCTCCATGGTGCTTTTTCACCTCCAGTACATAATCCAGTCAAGGATCATATATTGTATTAAGATGGATCATATATTATATTAAGATGTCATGTCTATTTTATCTTTTAATCTGGAATACTTCCTCAGCCTTTCTTTGTCTTATATGACATTCACACTTTTGAAGTCTACCAGTGATGTTTATGCCCTGACAAGCAGTTTTTTCTCACTTTTAAACAATTTAGAGAGACATTTGAGGTATTTGCTTCTTTTTTTTTAGGATTTTATTTATTTATTTTTTGAGAGGGGGGAAAGAAGGGAGAAAGAAAGAGAGAGAAACATCAATATGTGGTTGCCTCTCTCATGCCCCCAACCAGGGACCTGGCCCGCAACCCAGGCATATGCCCTGACCAGGAATTGAACTGGTAACCCTTGAGTTTGCAGGGCAGCACTCAATCCACTGAGCCACACCACCCAGGGCTAAATATCCTGCTTCTCATCAAACTGTTCCTCCTAGGTCAAGCATCCATTGATGATTCTTGTTCAAACCCATCTTTTTACTGTGATGGTTATGAAGTGGTAACTTTCCAGCTCTATCTCTTCCTCCACATTAAGGGGAAGCTTCCCCTTCTTCCCTATTTATTTATTTATTTATTTATTTATTTATTTATTTATCTAAATATTAGCTTCTTTTCCCTTTCACTTACCCGGCTGTGTTTCTCATAGATGTCAGGGGCCCCTTCAGAGGCCAAGGGGAGAGTCGAGAGGATAGAGCCCTGGTCCCTTGCCCCAGCTGTAACCAGAGTACCACATTTGCCTCTTTATTGTATTAAGAAGCTATATAAAATATCATTTACAAAAAAGTAGTCTTCTACTTTAAAAATAGTTTGAAAACCACTATCTTAAGTAAATATCCTCTTTTCCAACTTTTGAGTCAAAACACTATGCTCAAAATGTTGCAAAAGCAGTTTGGTAATTTTTTGAATCCCTGTACGGATAAGATTTCATGAAATGTAATGCTGAAAGAGACCTTAAAAGTCTTATTCTTCAGTGTTTTTCCCAAAATGTGTCTAGCATGACTACAGCTCTAACTGCAGCACTGTGGAGAAGGGAAGTCTTTGGTTGCTTCCAGTTGCATGTGGCAGCTCCCCTGCTGTTCAACAACAGGTGGGAGGGGCAGAGAGTGGTGTGGCTGCGCACCTGGATGAATGGGTTCACATGCCACATGTGGGGAATGGGGTCACTTTGTTAGGGAATTCCCCCACCTTGCTCCCTGTGAGAAAGATGGACCAGAAGTCTTTCACTGACTTTGTGGAAGAAAATGCAGAACTGTTCTCTACTTTGCCTACACCACAACCACTCTTCAATGTTTTCCCATGTCGTCAACATCAGCATGGAATTAGGCAGCTTCTGGAGTTTTCTATAAATTCTGAACATTGACTAAAGAAGCTTATTGATGACATAACTGCTTTTCCCTATTAGCAGACTTCAAGTTAGCATTCAAGTTGCTATCAGTCTTTAGCTGATTTTTCCTTTGCCTCCTGGAAGAATCATGTTTTTATACTCCTGGTTTCTCCTGTCCTAGGAGACATATCTGAGTTGTTCAGTAACTATTTTCTGACTCATGACAGTATTTTTTGTAATATTTATTAATGTCTGCTGTATAGTGGTTCTGTACCAGACACAGAGAGGTAGGTAGGTGGACATGTAGATAGTTAATTTATTTCACATTGAATCCTCACACAAGAGCCCTATTTGTTTCACATGTGCCACACATTTCGTGCTAGGCCCTAGGTATACCCTAGTGAGCATGACATGAGTGAAATATTTCCTGGAGTTTATGTTCTTTAAGAGAGAAAGAGAAACAATAAATAATCAATAAGGTAATTTCAGATAGTGGTTAAAAGCTATGAAGAGGACTTCCGGCCAAGATGGAGGCATAGGTAGATGCACTGTGCCTCCTCGCACAACCAAGATAGGGACAACAACAATATAGAAACAAAATAACAACCAGAACTGACAGAAAATTGAAGTGTATGGAAGTCGGACACCCAAGGATTTAAAAATAGACACTTTCATCCAGACTGGTA
This sequence comes from Trachops cirrhosus, assembly GCA_028533065.1. Classification (NCBI taxonomy): domain Eukaryota; kingdom Metazoa; phylum Chordata; class Mammalia; order Chiroptera; family Phyllostomidae; genus Trachops; species Trachops cirrhosus. The sequence goes on from CM052544.1 coordinate 35,947,315, forward strand.
GGAGGGGCAGAGTCGGGCAGCCAGGCGAGGGACACAGAGTGGAGAGCTGAGCACCCAGGGCGGTGTGCAGGCCCGCAGCAGGCAGACCCTGGGCGCACAAGCAGCAGTGGCTGGTGGGCCCTGGCCAGGGGGTGGCAACCAGCAGACCCAGCGAGGCAGCTATTGTGAAGCAAGGCACTGTGCCCAACTCAGGGTCCCAGCACCGGGAGATAGAGCTTTGGGTCACTGACTGAGAAGGAAGGTCCCACGTGGTGCACAGGCCCACCCACACCAGAATTGGTGCCAGAAGGGCCCAGCTGGCTTGCAGAAAGTGGCGGAGGGGTCTGGGGTCCTACGGAGAGCAGAGCAAGCGCCATTGTTCCTTCGCGGGCCCTGCCCCACATACAGCATCACAACCCAGCGACTGGGGTGCCCCTCCCTGGTGAACTCCTAAGGCCCCGCCCCTCACTACAGGAGCTCGACAAGCCCAAAAAACAAAACAAAACAAAAAAACAGCAAAAAGATGGCTCAAACAGAAGAAGAATTGAAAGCCCCGGAACCCATCCTTTTAAGCGACCAAGAGATAGCCAACCTATCAGATGCACAGTTCAAAGCACTGGTTATCAAGATACTCACAGAATTGGCTGATTTTGGTCACAAATTAGCTGAAAAAATGCAGGCTACAGTAAGTTTAATGAAGAAAGATGCACAGGGAACCAATGGTGATGGAATGAAAGATGGGTCTCACATCAATG
>CM052544.1:35948548-35996371 GCA_028533065.1 Trachops cirrhosus
GTGCTTCTCAGATAAGGTCAAGTTCAAGGAGTTCATCATCACCAAGCCTTTATTGTATGAAATGTTAAAGGGACTTATCTAAGAAAAAGAAGATAAAAAACATGTGTAGTAAAATGACAGCAAACTCACAATTATTAACAACCACTCCTGAAACAAAAACAAGAAGAAACTAAGCAAACAACTAGAATAGGAACGGAACCATAGGAATGGAGAACACATGGAGGGTTAGCAACAGGGGAGTGGGAGGAGGAGAGTGGGGGAAAGATACGAAGAATAAGTAGCAATGAAGGTAGATAGAAAATAGACAGGGGGAGGGCAAGAATAGTATGGGAAATGTAGAAGCTAAAGAACTTATGACACATGAACATGAACTAAAGGGGGAGAATGTGGGTGGGAGAGGATGGAGGGGTGGAGGGGAATGAAGGGGGGATAATAGGACAACTGTAATAGTATAATCAATAAAATATATTTTTAAAAAAAGGAAGCTTAAAAAAGAAAAAAAAAGCTATGAAGAGAAGAAAATGAATTAGGTTGAGGATGGGGCCGTCTTCACAACCGATAGTCAGTGGTGACAGCTAAGCTGAGACCTGGGTGGTGACAAAGGCAGCCCTGGACTGTTGGGAGAAAGGCACTCAGAAGAGGGGAGTCAAGAGTCCAGTTTCAAATCTTTGTGTGTCTGACTGCAGCTGTCTCAGTTTCTAGGCACTCCTGTTTCTATGTAGTTTTGTCTTATTTTCTTGCCATTATGTTATTTATTGCTTAACCCAGATTTGGAGCTGAGAATTTGGCCAAGTATTCCACAATACTCATTTCAGTGAGGTTGGCTTCTTACTGCAAAACTGAGGACACGCTACTTGGCAGATCCTCTCCAGGGGGAACTGCTTACAACTCTCTGCAGGCACTAGCTTATGAGTGAGACACTTTCCAAAAAGTCTTCAACATAATACATATGATGGTTGTTCCTAAGCCAGGACACAGTATAATTAATTCATGATTACCTCCTCTATAATATGCTGGAATTGGGCTAGAACAGTGAGGATAAGGAAGGATCCTGGCCCTGCAGGTATCTTTAATCGGTATGAAATCTGCCCAAGGCGATGTGTTGAAAGGCAAGTTCCTTCTGCCTTTCCTAGGTTTCTGAGAACCCAGCATCCTTGAACGGATCCAATTCTGTCCCTTTGGCAAACCACTCAAACCTCCCAAGCCCTCAGAATATTCCAAACTTGAAAGTACCTACCAATCTCGTTTTATTTACAACTTTGACATTTATTTTTCACCTGCTTCCAGTTGAGAGGTAATATGTTGTCCCTAACTTGTGAAGTTCAACATTTCTCCCTGGAAGGGATAGGGGGAGGAGGACCAGAAAAAAACAGTGTTTCTCCGTGTTATTGGGCAAGTTCCTGCCACTAATTACTGGCAGAGGCAAGATCTATCAGTATTACTAGTGGTAATAATAGCCCCTACATTTAACATAGTATTTAAGGATCACTTGACTGCCCCGGGTCAGTATTTATGCCATTTTTGTTGTACATGATGGTGAGAAAGGAGTAGGTGGAAGATGGCAAAAGAGAAAGCTTTCTAATCCTTCAGTTATTCTTAGAACTCAGCATTTAAGTGAATAGAAAAGGAAAACCAAATAAACTTAAAGTTCACCTTAACTTTCTTATGTAAGTACAAACAATTAAAAGGACTAAATTTAGGTAATGATCCTGGTTTCACATAAGCAAATCAGCATTTCATACCTTATAAAGAATTGCAGATATAATTTTTGCTTTGAAGAACTTCACATTAATCAACATATGCAGTCATAGTGAGTCAGTGGTCAACTTACAAAATAACACATGTAAGAAAAGGAAAAGGAGTGTGTAAAGGAACATGGCTTGTTTAGGAAAGAAGGAGTAGACTGATGTGACTTGGAGTCCAAGGCTTAGGACAGGAGTAAATAGCATTTATTATTTTGTGCCAGGAATGATTCTCAATACTTTTGATCTAGTAACTAGGTTAATCCTCACATCAACCCTTTGATTTGGGAGCTGTATTATTGACACATTTTATAGAAAAGTGAGGCCCAGATCTGTCCAAGGTCAGTTATCTGGTAAGTTAGTAGGTGCTGAATTTGAAACTTTAGCCCACACTCCTAACCATTTAATTTCATTGTTTCTCTGATACTTTGGAGAAGAGGTTTAGACCCGTGTCAGGTTGGGTAGGGCATTGAATACAAAGTGAAAAAAAAATAGAATTTGACAAGCTGTATACAACTAGGAGTACTGCAAGATAGTCTGAGATTTGTTGCTGTGAAAAGATCATTTTGCCACCACTGTGGAGGAGAGAGAGAAACTAAAAACAGGGAAAAGTTTAATTTATTTGGCAAATAATTACAAGAGTCTCCTATGTCAAACACTTTTAAACTCTGGAGATGAAGGAAGTAAATAAGGCAGTCATCGCCCCTGCCCTCATGGGTCTTTCATTCTAGTTGAAAAGTCAGACAGCAAACAGTGGCAGCACCAGAACAGGGGAAGAAGGTGGACATGGCCTCCAGGAAGGCCTCTCTGGGAGGTGACACTTGAACTGAGCACTAACACATGAGGACCCATGAGGAGAGCCCAGATAACAGCTGTCCTGGCAGAGAGGAACCTGCTGGGAGTATAGTTAGGACAGTGTCCATGTTCGGTTGCCCGTGTGTCCTCAGTCTCTGAAACACCGTGTGGCACATAGTAGGCACTCTGTACGTATTTGCTGGGTGGATGGACAGGGAGACCAACGACTGTGAATGATTACAAGGACTTGAACCAGAGCAGTGCCTCAGTGAAGTGAGCAACTTCACATGAAAATAATCAGCATTAAACCCTTAACTACTTAAATTAAACATCCTATTTTGAAGCTTGCTTTTTAAAAACTTAATATTAATTCATGGAAGGCAGCCTTAGTGAAATGTTTAAAACCGGGGGTTCTGGAGTCAGATGCCTGGCTTTAAATTTTAGCTGTACCCTTAATTAACTTTTTTGGGTGAGTTTCTTTTTTCTTTATGACTCAGTTTCTTTATCTCTAAAAAAGGTTTTTATATAAATCAAATTAAATTATATAAAGTGCTTAGCACAGTGCCTGGCATATGGTAAATGCTCAAATGTTAGCCATTATTTTAGATACATGTTTGCTTTTATTAACACAGCTGCTGACATAATAGACAACAGAAAGGTAAATACTACATTCAGACCTGAGTGAGAATACTAGCTTTGTAGAGGTCTTGAACCTTTCTGAGCCCATTTTCTTATTTGTAAACTGGAAATAACTATCTCATAAAAAGATTTTCAATGAGATTATATACATAAAATCCCCAAGCATCATACCTCATTGATAGTTGGTGCTCAGAAAATGATTGCTGTTATTATTTATTACTATTTTCATGTGTAATTGTTGGCCACATAGGTTTTCCCAGGTTGAGACACAATGTTTTTCTCATTCTGTAATTGACAGACACTCAGGTTGGCTACATTTGTCATTGTTTTATTAGTGACACTGCTATGAATCACTTTGGACAAATTACTTTGGTAGGGGAAGGGGTACAGGGAGCACTGATGTCCTCAGATATGTGTAACTATAATAATTACAAAACTTGCTCTGCCTGGTGTGGCTCAGTGGATTGAGTGCTGGCCTGCAAACCAAAAGGATTGCTGGTTCGATTCCAGTGAGGGCTCATGCCTGGTTGTGGGCTAGGTCCTCAGGGAGAGGCATGCGAGAGGCAACCGATGGATGTTTCTCTCACACATCGATGTTTCTTTCTCCCCGTTTCTCCCTCCCTTCCCCTCTCTCTAAAAATATATGTAGAGAGAGATAAATAAAATCTTTTAAAAAAAGAATTACAAAACTTGTTACATGTTGATAAATAATGTTTGTCAAAATTAACAGAATACTGACATCAGGTGGATTTATTTGACCCTTTGCAGTCCTTAGGAATGAAAACACCTTCCAGCACTCTTGTGTAAGAGAGAGAATGGGTTTCTTTCAATGCCACATCACCTGAACACAGGTTCAGTTACTTCTAGGAATAAGACAAAGCAGTGAAGAAGTTTAGCTGCCAGTTGAGTGATTCTTGGAGAAAAAAATTAGAAATGGGTGCCAGCACTCTAAACATCCCATTTCTGGGTCCTGGTAAAAGTCAGTAAATTTTTTCTGGAGTGAGAGCTATTAGGATTTGTTCCATAATAGTCACACTATCTGAAACTTGCAAGCAGTGTCATTTGATGACTTGCATATTAGGGATTAGGCATTTCAGAAATTTGGAAGTGTATTTCTCAATGCTTGGCAAGCTCGAGCTTTTGCTGAAGCCTCATTTGGGACTCTGCACTTGTTACTTGCTAATTTCTGAGACCGCAACTCTCCTGAAGTAATATTAATTGTCAGTAGTGTCTAACATTTATGCATTATTTACTGCTTGTCAGATATTGTTATTTTTTAACTTATTTTATTTTTCAATTACAGAGAACACTTAATATTACTTAATATGAGTTTCAGGTGATCCCCCAATAATTCTAGTGCCCACCTGTCAGGTATTGTTCTAAGTGTTTTACACATATTAACTCATTTAATCCTTGAAATGTATAAACTGCTGCTTCCATTTCACATTTGAAGATACCGAAGCCCAGATAAGTTAAATAGCTTATCCTGGGGGACATAGCTTGTAAGGCCCCAGCTAGGACCTGAACACAGGCAGTCTGGTTCTGGAACCCTCACTCTTAACCTTCCACTGTTGTACCAAGGGTTCGTCATGGTGACTGTTGTTCCTGGTTCACACCCAGGACACTTTCCCCAGGGGCCCTCATCATCCACTCCCAGTCATCACTTTCTGCTTGTATTTTTTTCAGGGCACTTTTCACCACCTGAAATACTATTTATTTTATTTTAGGTTTGCTTGTCTTTGGTCTATGTTCCACCATATATATGGAGAGGGCAGAAATTTTTGTCTGGTTTTGCTCACTCTATTCCAGTGCACACTAGGTGCTTAGTAAATAATGAACAAATGGGTGAATGAATAGTTGTGATTTTGGTTCCCTCCTGGACCAGCATCATAAACCTGATATCTTCCCATTCTTTCCCACATGCATCCATTTTGTGTTCTGTAAAGTGTGTAAAAGAAAAAGTAATTCAAATTTATATCATTAAGTGCGTCAGCTATTCTTTTTTTAAAAGATTTTATTGATTTGTTTTTAGAGAAAGAGGAAGGGAAGGAGAAAGACAGGAAGAGAAACATCAATGTGTGGCCACCTCTCACGCACTCCCCACTGGGGAGCTGGCCCACAACCTAGGCATGTGCCCTGACCGAGAATCGAACCAGCGACTCTTTGGTTCGCAGCCTGCACTCAATCCACTGAGCCACACAAGCCAGGGCACATAGACTATTCTTATCTCATTCTCTTTCACAAGTGAATTAGTCTTCTGCAGCCATGGAGATATTTTTGAGGATGCATTTTGAATTGTGTGTTAGACTGCCTCCTAGAAATCATCTTTGAATAAATAAGTATTATTTTGCCCACATGCAAAAGAATGAGGTTGAACCCCTAACTTATACCATATAAAAAATTAGCTCAAAATGAATTATAGATTTAAGAGCTAAAACTATAAAACTCTTAAATGAGTGACTTTAGGTTAGATAGTAGTTTCTTAGATATACACTAAAAATACAAGCCACAAAAGAAAATATAGATACATGGGACTATATAAAAATTAAAATTTTGTGCTACAAATGATACCATCAAGAAAATGAAAAGACAACCAACAAAATGTGATAAAAGACTTACAAGTCACATATCTGATCATAAGGGACTAGTATCCAGAATATATAAAGAATTCTTATAATGCAATAAAAAGACAAATAACTCAGTATGGAAATAGGCAAAGGATTTAATAGAAATTTTAAAAAAGAGTATACAGATGGTAAATAAGAACATGAAAAAATGCTTAGCATCATTGGTCATTAGGAAAATGTTAATCAAAACCACAGAGACACCACTTCACACCCACTACAATGGCGATAATCAAAAAGACAGACAAGAATAAGTATTGGTGAGGATGCAAAGAAATTGAAACCCTCATACATTGCTGGTATGATTATAAAATAATACAGCTGCTTTGGAAAAACAGTTTGTCGGCTCCTCAAAATATTAAACAAGAGTTACCATGTGACCCAGAATTCTACTCCTAGTAATCTACCCAATAGAAATGAGAACATACATCCACACAAAAACTTGTACACAAATGTTCATAGCAGCATTATTCATAATGAATAACCTAAAAGTGAAAAGAACCCAAATGTCCAACTGAGGAACGGATAAATAAAATGTGATACATCTATCCAATGGAATACTTTTTAGCCATAAATAGGAATAAGTACTGATGCTACAACATGATGAATTTTGAAAACTTATGTTAAGTCATAAAAGACCATATGTTATACAATTTCATTGATTTGATCTAAAATGTCCAGAATACCATATGATCTCACCTTTAACTGGAACATAATCAACAAAAGAAAAAAGCAAACCAAATATAACTAGAGACATTGAAATTAAGAACAATCTAACAATAACCGGAGGGGGAGGGGCAATGGGGGGAAGGGTTTTCAGGAACTACTTGTAGGAGACCATTCTGCGTGGTGTGGGCCCAGCTCCCACTCAGAGATGCACAGGGCCCACGCCCATGGATAGGTTCTCCCCTGGGGAATCAGGCCTGCAATGTGCCTAGGCTGCTTTGAGTCTTGCTCTTGCTAAAAAACTCCTTCACCCTGAATTGAGGACATTTACTGCAAAGTGACTTCCTAAAATCCATGCTAAACCTTCCAAGGATGAGTGTAACCAGTTCAACCACTTTGGCCTTTTCATTTGCAAATATCCCTCTTCTGTGATGTGATCAGTGGCATTGGCTCCTTTGTTTTCTGTAAAAGGTAACCACCTAAAGTGAGCCTGTGCATAGTAAATGAGGACCAACATGTAATGTGCCGAGTAACCCAATAAAGGCTGGTCACGGCAAGGGCCAAGGCTTTTGCTCCCCTTGAGAGAAAAGCCATGCTGTCCCTTTTCCTCCACCAGGCTCGGTAGTCCATGTGAATGTCTCATTTCATCCATAATGATTTGGACACTGCAGGCCAGTGTCTGCATCAACTACTATAGAGGAACTCATGGACAAAACCAAGGGGCAAGGGAGGTGGGTTTGGCTGAGGTGGGTGGAGTGGTGGGGGGGAAATGCAGACAACTGTAATTGAACAATAAAATAATTAAATTAAAAAAATTAAAAATAAAATGTCCAGAATTAGCAAATCTGTAGAGACAGAAAACAGGCTTTCTTTGCCTAGGGCTGGAAGTGAGAGGGTAGAGGGAGATGGGGCGTAGCTACTAATGGACACAGAATTTCTTTCAGGGAGGCCAAAATTTTCTAAAATAAGATGGCTACACAACTCTGTAAATATACTAAAAAACATTGAATTGTATACTTCACATGGGTGAATTATGTGGTATATAAATTATATCTCAACAAAAGCTGTTAAAAATGAATATTGTTTTGCCCTATTAACCTCCTGTGTGGGCTCCTGTTTTTAAACACTACCACCTAAGAAATACCCCACTGCTGGAACCTGCACTGAAGATCTGTTTTTATAGCACTTGCTGCCCTGGGTAGGTTGTATATCTTTATATCTCCAATGTCTAGCACAGCTAATTGTACTTACTAGCCACCCAAATATTTATTGAACTGAAATGACAGCCATATTGCAGTTAGTTTAAGAGGGGAAAATTTTAGCCAGTCATTATCTTCAAAGACTTGGCTTCCCCTACCCCCATCCTTTGCCCATTGTGTAAGTATGTGTTTATGTATGTGTGTATATTATAACAATATCTGCTTTACTATTTATAAAGCATTCTCAAATACATTAATTCATTTAAATCTAAAAGCAACCTTGTCAGGTTAGTATGATTGTTACAGCCATTTTACAGAGAAGGAAACTAACTCAGAAAAGTTCATCTCCACTCACCCTGGGACATTTCCAGACTTGAAAGCCAGGCCCCTTCCACTGCACTGCACAGCCCCTCACATCCCTACATTCATAAGAAGGTCCCTGCCCACTGATGGCATGCCAGAAGCACAAAGCAGTCAAGCCAACTGCACATGGTTTACAAGCCTCTGAGTTTGTCTCATTCCAGAGTCAAAGAGAAATTATCCTTTTGGTTACCTATTTTATTAAATTAGTTTGAGCAGTCAAGAGTTAAACCCATCGGTAGAGCCATAAAATAAAAGTCAGCAGTTTTCTCAATTTCTGTGTTTTGTTGCAAACATCTCTGACAGTAAGAAAAATTGATTCTTATAAGACACTGGTTCATGCTGTGCCCATGATTTTATTTATTTTGTTCTGAAGAAATGGGTAGTAAGCCCATCTGCTTGCTGTTCCCTGTGGCTGAGCTAGTTCTGCTGCACAGCAGTTGGAGGAATTCAATTCAGCAGGTGTTTATGGACATGCCTTCGGTGTGCCAGGCAGTACACCAAGAAGCTGGGGAGACAGAGACGAGTAAGCCCCAGTCCTCGTTCTCAGAGGGTCCTTAGTATTTTCCAAGCCCTTTAATCATGGCATGCGATTGTTCTTCAGGGAGGATTTGGATGAGTTTGTCTTCACATTTTGGTCTAATGCAGTCCCTCTCAGAAAGTTGCTATCTAAAGCATAAGAATTTTTTGTTGGTTGAATGTACAGAAAAAGAAGAAATGACACAAATGTTGAGGACTCACCAGTGACCCAAACTGGTCTTTCACATCAGAGCCAGCCATGTTAGACTCAGAGTTTGCTGACATTTCATCCCCTCACAGATCAGCAGAACCCATTTTAGGCTCTAAGCAAAAGCATAAAGATTCACATGATCGAAATCCAGCTTCCTTTCCATTCACAGTTGCCAGGTCATCACATCTCAGCATCCTGTGAATTTATTTTAAAATGCTGGAAGTGATATGCCAGCAGTACAGAAGTGAGGGCAGTGGAGGAAAACTACAGAGTAAAACTAGTCACCTCAAATGTCACTACGCTGATACTGAAAGGCAGATGGACCTTGTGCCTCCATCTCTCCTCACCTGTACAATTGGGAATCCTTAGACTAAACCAGATAGGAAATGTAAAGCCCACAATAAACATAGCTTATTAGAGCAAACATAACCATTTTTATGTAGTTCCTTTGTCTTGTTTTTCCTGTTTTTGTTTTTTTACCAAGTTGTTTTCTTGTACTTTTGTATCCTCTTTTTTTTTTTTAATCCTCACTGCAGGATATGTTTGTCTGTTTCTTATTGATTCTAGAGAGAGAAGGGAGAGAGAGAAATAAAGAAACATCAATTTGAGAAATATCGATCAGCTGCCCCCCCACCCCCTGCTCCCACCACAATATGTGCCCCTCACCCCCCAACTGCCCCCTCACTGGGGGTCAAACCTGCAACCTTTGGAGTATGGGTTGATGCTCCAGCCACCTGAGCCACCCACCCAGGGCTTCTATCCTGTTTTCTTTTATGACCATTTCCCTCTTGTTCTGTGTGGTTACTGTAATTTTTTTTAAATGATTTGAAAGAGAAACATTGATTTGTTGTTCCACTTATTTTTGCATTCATTGATGGATTCTTTTATGTGCCCTGACTGGGGAGGAACTCAGAATCTTGGCATATTGGGTCAATCCTCTAACCACCTGAGCTACCCAGACAGGGCTGATTAATGTAATTTTTAATGGTTGTACACTGTTCCGTGGTTGAGTATGGGTGTACCATCATAGCTTACCCATTCCCCTGTTGTTGGTCATTTGGGTTGCTTTCAGTATTTCAATAAATAGTGTTTCAGTGAATATAGTTGTATGTATGTAGTATATTAGGCAGTTTACTTCAGCTCTATGTCTTTGTTGCCTTGATATTAAGTGGGGTTAGAATAGTATCTACCTGACAGGATGGATATGTCAGGTAGACATATTACCTGGTATTACCAAATGAGGTAATACGGCAAAGCACTTGGAACAGTGCATGACACTTACCAGATGCTCAATAAACTTTACCTCTTAACCTCTGCTTGGGTTTATTTCTTTAGACATGCTCTCCAGAGATGGGTTTTAGCAATTTATGATGTCAGCAGCAGTCATCTCAGGTTTTAAATATTTAAGTCTCTCTCCCTTTAAAAAATAAGTGAAAAAAACAGGGTCATCCATATTTGGGCAGCTTGTTATGAACAGAACTCACATCTCTCATTGCGCTGAAGAGTCAGACCTCATGTCAGGAAGGTTTGGTTCCAGAGGCCCTGACCTTCCTGAGTATGCTTTCCTGAGCTTTCAGCCCCCAGCCGCTTTCCACCAAATTATAGCATAAGTTGGTCTTAAAAACCAGGGATATTTTATTCCTTACTGCAGTGCATGTGTGTGTGTATGTGTAATTGTGTATCTTTGTATATCCTCTTATTTTTTCTCTAAGACAACCAACAGCTTGCTCTAGGAAAATGTACTGTGGCATGTAATGATTTTGATGGCTCCTCCCTGCCCCCCATCCTCTCCACCCCTCAAAAGACATCGGCCAGGGTAATCATTTGTCCTGGTTTGCCTAGTTTGTACTTGTCCCTGTGGAATGATTTATAGTGCTCCCTTCATCCTCAAAAGTGAACTAGTTTGGATGGTAAATTAAATTGTCATCTCATCCCAGGGGGTTCCTCAGCAGCTGGGGTATCTGATTAACTTGCTACCTTATTACCTACCTACACCACTTCTACCTGTCCAGCAAAGGTTTCAGCCACATTGCTTTCTCCAAGCTTCACCTGGGTGGGAAATTCACACATGTGCCCAGCCTTGAATTAATATTATCTCAATAGGCATTCGATCCAGTTTTCCCATTTTATCACCTTTTCCCCTCTATTTCTTGCTAATAATTGTCAATGACATAGGCAGGACAGGGCACTTTACATTTGTTTCAAAAGTTGCTCTTTGTCCTTCAGAATGATACATTTTTTAGCTTAATTCATTCCACAGGCAAATGTTCTGTTTCTCATTTTTCTTCACTTAAAATTTTAAAAATTGTATCTGCTTTCAAGTTCATCTTAAATGTAAACAAGGTACTAGGACTTTTAACACTCGCTGCTCTTGCCTTTATCAAATATAATAAGGTGTTTATATTCGTAAAGCTCCTCAGAAGCCCTCCAGCAAACAGAGCAAACAGGTCCACGCTGAGTAAGCAATAACAAGGACACGTTGAAGGTGACTTCCTTGCTGGGTCACAGGCAATGTTCTGTTCACAAGATGAAAGTTTGTAAATACAGAAGCGTCTGCATTGGAAAAACAAAAACAAATTAGCTTGTCAATGATGATTACCATTTGTACTTAGGTAACTATATTTTAACTGTCATAAAAGGGCATTATGATTTGAGAGGCTTTCTTTTCCCCCCAAACAAGTGCCTGCATTCTTTGGGGATGTGTTCACGGTTTTAAGGAGGAAAAGGAAACATTCTGAATGAGGGATGCTGCCATCTTGAACTAGTGCAGGATCAAAGTGGAGCTGTAGTCCATAGGTCAGAGTACGGATTATCAGTGAAAATTTTGTTTTTTTGTTCGTTTTAACCAGGTGACTTTCGGATGGTGGTCGGAGAGGATAAGACAAAAGTATTGAATATTGTAAAGCCCAACATAGCCCACTTTCGTGAGCTCTATGGCAACATTCTACAGGAGAATCCACAAGTGGTGTATAAAATCCAGCAAGGCAGACTGGAGGTAACTCTGTGGTAAACAACTTCTACCATTTTAAGACAAGGTCTATTTTAAGAGGGAAAGTAAGGATTAGAGCAGTACAGCTAGTATGATAACATTTTGTATAGTCTCCATTATTTTAAAGGAACAGTTTTATTACCTCAAACAAGCAACCACAAATGAAAAATTGGGTGCAAATTAAAGAAAGGTCTGAGGACCCAGATGAGGACTAAAGAAAAATTGTTTATAGCCATAAGTGCTTTCTTTGTAGTTCCCCTTCTGTCTCTTGGGCTAGGCAAATTTTTTGCCATCACAGACTGATAATATATTTTTGTTTATTTATTTATTTAACATTTTATTTAATTTAATATACTTTTTAAAAATATATTTTATTGATTATGCTATTAGAGTTGTCTGATTTTTCTCTCCCCTTTATTCCCCTCTGCCTTGTACCACCCCTCCCACCAACATTCCCCCACCTTAGCTCATGTCATGGGTCATAATAGAAGTTCTTTGGCTTCTCCATTTCCCATGCTATTCTTACCCACCTCCTGTCTACTTTGTATCTACCAATTATGCTTCTTATTCCCTGTAAATTTTCCCCCATTCTCCCCCTGCCCCCTCCCTGCTGATAACCCTCCCTGTGATCTCCATTTCTGTGATTCTGTTCCTGTTCTAGTTGTTTGCTTAGTTTGTTTTAGTTTTTGTTTTAGGTTCAGTTGTTGATAGTTCTGAGTTTGTTGTCATTTTACTATTCATATTTTTGATCATCTTCTTTTTCTTAGATAAGTCCCTTTAACATTTCATATAATAAGGGTTGGTGATGATGAATCCCTTTAACTTGACCTTATCTGGGAAGCACTTTATCTGCCCTTCCATTCTAAATGATACCTTTGTTGGATAGAGTAATCTTGGATGTAGGTCCTTGCCTTTCATGACTTGGAATACTTCTTTCCAGCCCTTTCTTGCCTGTAAGGTTTCTTTTGAGAAATCAGCTGACAGTCTTATGGGAACTCCTTGGTAGGTAACTATCTCTTTTCCTTCTGCTGCTTTTAAGATTCTCTCTTTATCTTTAATCTTGGGTAATGTAATGATGATGTGCCTTGGTATATGCTTCCTTGGGTCCAACTTCCTCAGGACTCTGAGCTTCCTGGACTTCTTGGAAGTCTATTTCCCTTGCCTGATTGGGGAAGTTCTCCTTCATTATTTTTTCAAATAAGTTTTCAATTTCTTACTCTTCCTCTTCTCCTTCTGGCACCCCTATAATTCAGATGTTGGAATGTTTCAAGTTGTCCCAGAGGTTCCTAAGCCTCTCCTCATTTTTTAAAATTCTTGTTTCTTCATTTTTTTCTGGTTGAATGTTTCTTCCACATCTTTGGTTTGAGTCTTGGTTTCCTTCCCTTCACTGTTGGTTCCCTGTATATTTTTCTTTATTTCACTTTTCATGGTCTTCACTTCTCCCTCTATTTTGCAACTATATTCAACCATTTCTGTGAGTGTCCTGATTACCAGTGTTTTGAACTGTGCATCTGATAAGTTGGCTATGTCTTTATCACTTAGTTCTGTTTTTGGAGCTTGATCTGTTCTTTCATTTGGGCCATATTTCTTTGTCTCAGCATACCTTGTTATGTTGTAAGGGGCGGAGCCTTAGGTATTTGCCAGTGTGGGACAACCCACTTCACTTCGTTGTGGTGTTGTATGTGGGGGAGGGGTCAGAGAAGGAACAATGTTGATGTTGCTTACTTGGCTGTCTGCCAGCTTTCAGTCACTTCCCCCACTACCCACAAGCAAATTGGGTCCTTCTGGAATTTCTCCAGGTGGCTGGGTTGGTGTATGTTCTAGGACCCCATTGGTCTCCCCAATGAACTCTCCTGTGAGGGGAGTTTCTCCCGCTGCCACAACCCCCACAGGTTTTTTCAGTCAGAGGTTTTTGAAGCTTTATTGCCCCACGCTTGAACCCTGGGTTGCATGGTCTGTCTCACTCCCCAGTTGTTCATCCCAGTTTATCTGTAGCAAATGTGGGACCGCCAGGTCCTCCAGCTGCCCCCTCACCATGGGTCCTCTCCTGCCCCAACTGCCCATCTCTGCTCCTCCTATGGGTCTGAATGAATGTTTCTCCTTTAACTCCTTGGTTGTTGGACTTCCATACAGTTCAATTTTCTGGAACTTCTGGTTATTTTGTGTTTTAAATTTCTTGTTGTCCTTCTTTTGGTTGTGCGAGGAGGCAAAGTATACATACCTATGCCTCCATCTTGGCCAGAAGTCCAATAACATATTTTTAAAAGTAAGTTGTATGCAAACCTGTTTTTGTGTACTTTTGGAATAATACTGAAAAAGGTAACAAAAGAGACTGGTAATAACAGGCCATCTTTGGAGAAGGCAACCAAGGGCTGAGATGGGCGCAGCTTGTCTTCCCGATATATCTCTTTTGCCATTTGACATTCTTACTGTTCATATTAATTACCTGTCAAAAACAAGTGAAAATAAATTCTTTCTGTCCCCTATCCCATTTGCCTTTCCTGAGATAACCTTTCTGACAGTTTGTCATTTAAACTTCCACATTTTTTGGTATGCATTTTTGTATGTTTTTGTACCTATATACATGTATAAAGTGGTTTGGTCTTTTTTTCTTTGGTTTTGTTTTATGTAAATAGACTCAAATGTATTATTCTGAAGCTTGTTTTTATCCTCCATTTGTTATATTTATTATGTCTTGGGATTCACCTTTTGATATAATAATAAAACTTTCAAGGTATTTTAAGGTAATTTAAGTATTTGAAAATAAACATTAAAGATTTTTTCCTTTGAGAAAAATAATTTGAATTTAATATTTATTTTAACTATAGAAACCTTAACTAAATGAAACCTCATTTTTATTTTTATTTTTTACTCTCTCACAAGGACATTTTTTTTAACTGCTTTTGGAGAGAGAGGAAGGGCAAGAGAGAAGTATCGATCGGTTGCTTCCTGTGTACTCCTGGACTGGGAATCGTAAGCACCCAGACTGCTGGTCATATACACCTGGACCAGGGATCAAACTCACAGCGTAGGTATGTGCCCTGACTTGGAATTAAACCCCCAACTCCTTGGTTGTGGGACAATGCTCCAACCAACTGAGCCACAAGGGCCAGGGCCAAAACCTCAGGTTTTTAAAAAAAAATTAGCATAAAGAACACTGCATTTTACCTTTTTATACTCTTCTTCCAAATAATAGGGGCAACTAATATTATGTTGGATAAAAAAATTTATGGAATTTTTAGAACTGAAAGGGAACTTTTAAAAAGAAGAATTATTTTAAACATAAGAAAAGAGTATCATGAAATGCCTGGAATACCCACCACTCCACTGAGCAGAATTTGCCGTGTCTGAAGTTTTTTATTTTTAATTTTCACTTTTTTCAAAGTAATGCGTGCACATGGTTTAAAAAACAAATGGTACCTCAAGTTTGTAACAAAATATTGGAGTTTCCTGCTATATACCTTCCTACATCTCCATGCTACTTCTTAGAGGCAACTCTTTTCTCTCATTAGCTGATTCTTCTGGTGTTTACCTCCGTATTTCTGCATAGTGATTTGACTCATTTCTTGATTTTTAAATTTTATACTTTGTTTTTGTCTTGACAAAAGATGAGGTCTATGAAGGATAAGGATATTTGACTATTATGCCACCCTCATTAACGCACACGCACTTTCTCTCCCACCTGTCTCCTTTTTGCTCCACATATACCATATTTTGCCATGTGTAATATGCACATTTTTGCCCAAACTTTTGAGGGAAAAATAAGGATATGCTTTATGCATGGGTAATGCTAATTCTGTATCTATATAAATGTTTTTAATTCTTTTATTTATGCTTACACATTAAAAGTGTAACTCAAAAAAGCAATAACAATATCCGTATGCAAAGTAATACCCTGGAATACGATAATTGTTTTTTTTCTAAATAAAAATAAATAAAATTTGAATTAAACAAATTAAAATGAAAGCTTTTTTTCCTGATGGTTTGGGCCAAAAACGTGGGTGCACATTTAACATGGGAGCACACTATGTATGGCAAAATACAGTAGTTATTTCATGATTTTTGGTTAGGTTAATATTCAATATTTACTTTATTATGACAACTTACTTTTTCTTTATTGCTTATATATACTACTATGAAGTTTCCTTTCCTGTATAACTTTTTTCTTGGAATTAATAATTGTCTTATTTTTTTTTTTACTTGCTGGGTTACCTTCATACCTGTCAGTAGTTCAAAATCCTACTCTTTTACAATTCTGTAAAACTTCTCCCACTATAGAAAAACTCATCAGGCATTTTCTCTGTTTCTTGTTTTTCTTGGGGACATTTTCTTGGAGCCCTGTAATCTCCCTCCCTTTCTGAGGCCTTGCTGTACAACTAACTCTTCTCCTGGAACTTCTCATTATCACTCTGAGAATGTTTTTGCCTCTCTCCTTTGCTAGTTTTTGACTTTCTGGATCTTTTATCTTCTTCTTTCATGGTTCCACTTTAATTTTAATGAAGTATACTTTTCTAACATAGATTGTGAGAAAAGTAAGTTTCTTAAGACCATGTACATTTGAAAATTCTACCCTTGCAGTGATTGACAGTTTGGACTAAAGTTAGGTTGGAAATAATTTTTCCTCAGAATTTTAAAATCATATCTTCAATTCTTCTGGTTTCTAGTGTTGCATTAAAAAGTCTAATGATATTCAGATTCCCTATCCTTAGGATGTGGCCATTGTATCTCTCTGACACTGTTTATTCTTTTCCTTGTATCCATACATTTCATGATGATTTGCCTTTGTCTTTGTATGTCTATTTTTCACTTATTATTCTGGTACTTCATGAGCCTTTTCAGTCTGGAATTCATGATTTTCAATTCTAGAAAATTTTATTATTTCTATAGTAATTGCTTCAATTTACTTTTTTCAGTTTATCCTTTCTGAAACTCCTGTAAGTGGGTTGTTGGACTTCCTACTTTGATCCTTTTTTTTCTTTCCTCTTGTATCCTTGGGTTCTTTTTTTTCTGTTTTCCAGAAGATTTTCTCAAATTGATCATCGGGTACTTCTATAGATATTTTAATTTCCTCTGAATTTTCTTTTTATATTATATTCTTTTCTGTTTATGACTATTATCTTTCCTTTTTTTCTGTAATGATCTTTATTATAATTTAGAAGATTTTTCTTCCTCTCTACATTGTCTCTATTTCTCTTTGTTCCTTTTTCTGTTGATTCACTCACATCTGTTAGTGAATTGGCTTTCCTCATATGTTTGGGTGTCTTTCCTGGCTTGTTTTTAAAGAACAACACACTTTTGGATTTCCTTTAAAACTCCCAGTCAAAATGGAGGCGTAGGTAAACATGGCTCACCTCCACACACAACCACATCAAAATTACAAGTAAACTATAGAACAGCCATCACTCAGAATCATCAGAAACTGAGTTGAATAAAAGTCCAACAATTACGGAATTAAAGAAACCACATCCATCCAGACTGGCAGGAGAGATGGAGAGGCAAAATGGGCTGGTCCCACACCCACATATGGTGGATAAAAATTTGGGAGGGGTATCTCCAGAGCAAGGAGTCCCAGACCCACACCAGGCCCTCCAGGCCAGGGTTCCAGTGCCAGGAAGATAAGTCCCCACAACTTCTGGCTAGAAAAACCAGTGGGGATCAAGTCACTAGAAGAAACTTCTGGAGTCCCAAGCAGTTCCTCTTAAAGAACCTGCACATGAACTTACTCAGACTCACTCCCTCTGAGCTCCAGCACTGGGGTAGCAGCTTGAAAGGCACCAGTGGTATACACAGAGGAACTGAAGTGTCCGGCATCAAGGTGGGAGCTGGGGGGCAGCTCTCTCCCAGACAGAAAGGCAGGCAGAGGCCATTTTCCTTTCCTGAACCCTCATCCACAGGCCACAGGGCTAGTAGTCAGGGGCAATGTCTGAGACTCCATCAACCTGGTTAACAATGTTTGCTCCATCCTCACCCCAGGAGATCTGCTGAGGCCCCACCCAACCCAAGCTTACCGAAGCTGGTAACAAAGGCTTTTCCATATGATTGGCTAGTCTTGGCTGATGCTTCACAACTTCCTAACTTCTCTCAAACAAGCAGCAGCTGGCCTCATATGAGAGCCCCCAGCTCTCATATGTCTTGCTAAGGGGCTGCAGGCTTGTCACTAGCAGCAGCCAGTCTAGGTTCACAGCTTGACCTTGCCTGGGAACCTCCAAGCCCAGTACAAGTAGCAGACATCTGAGATTGCCTTACAGCTCAGGCAGGGTGGCCCTGGGCAAAACATAGGTTGTGGCTGATCTTGGCCATCACCACCTGGGAACCCCAGAGCCTGAGCACCCAGTAGACACCTGCAAACCACATCAGACAACCACCACCCTGCCCCTGCACAGCTAATCCTCTATGGAGAGCAGAGGTTGGTGGTCAGTGGTCACTAGTCCTTGCAGCTGACTTGACTGCCCTGGGTAAATCCCTCCCATTCACCTGCCAACAGCAACCAAGGCTCAACTACAGGAGGAAGGTGTACTCAGCCCACACAGAAGGCACACCTCAAGTACCCAACTTGGGTGATGAGGGAGGCTGTTCCGCTAGACCCTGTGGGACACCTGCTACATTATACCACACTACCAAGACAGAGAGTCAAAACAGCTCTACCTAACACAGGGATGTCCAACCATTTGGCCTCTTTGGGCCATACTGGACACAGAAGAGTTGTCCTGGGCCATATATTAAATGCATTGCAGCACATAATCACAAGAAAACCTCATAATGTTTCAAGTAAATTTACAATTTTGTGTTGGGCCGCATTCGTAGCAACCCTGGGCTGCGTGCAGCCTATGGGCCACATGTTGGACACTCCTGACGTAATACATAAAAACAAACATAGGGAGGCTGCCAAAATAAGGAGCAAAGAAGCATGACCCAAATGAAAGAACAGATTGAAACTCCAGAATAAGAACCAAACAAAATGGAGATCAGCAATCCATCAAATGCAGAGTTCAAAACACTAGTTATTAGGATGCTCCAGGAACTTAGTGAGAACGTCAACAGCATAAAAAATATCCAGTCAGAAATGAAGGATACACTAATTGAAATAAGAACAATTTACAGGGAACCTACAGTAGAGTGGATGAAGCCGAGAATCAAATCAATGATTTGGAATATAAGGAAGCAAACAACTACCAATCAGAACAAGAAGAAAAAAGTACCCCCCTCCCAAATGAGGATAGTGTAAGGAGCCTCTGGGAGAACTTCAAGTGATCCAACATTCACCTCATAGAGGTGCCAGAAGGAGAAGAGAAAGAGCAAGAAATTGAAAATCTATTTGAAAAAGTAATGAAAGAAAACCTACCTAATTTGGTGAAGGAAATAGACATGTGAACCCAGGAAGCACAAAGAATCCCAAACAAGATGAGTGCAAAGAGGCCCACTCCAAGACACAACATAATTATCAAAAGTTAAAGAAGGAATCTTAAAAGCAGCAAGAGAAAAGTAGTTAGTTACCTACAAAGGAGTTCCCATAAGACTGTCAGCTGATTTCTCAAAAGAAACTTTTCAGGCTAGAAGGAACTGGCAAGAAATATTCAAAGTCATGAAAAGCAGGAACCTACAGCCAAGGTTGCGCTACCCAGCAAAGCTATCATTTAGAATGCAAGGCAAGATAAAGAGCTTCTGAGACAAGAAAAAACTTGAGTCCATCCTCACCAAACCAGTATTTTATGAAATGTTAAAGGAATTTATTTAAGAAAAAGAAGATCAAAACTATGAACAAAAAATGGCAATAAATTCACAACTATCAACAATTGAATCTAAAAAACAAGCAAACAAGAGGAACAGAGAATCGTGGATACAGAGAGTGTTTTTATGGTTGTCAGATGAGAGGGGGTTATGGGGGAATGGGTGAAGAGGTAAGGGGATTAAGAAGTACAGATAGTTACAGAATAGCCATGGGGGTGTATCTCTCTCTCTCTCTCTCTATCTATCGATATCTCTCTCTCTAGCGAGAGAGATATCGATAGATAGATAGATAGATAGATAGATAGATAGATAGATAGATAGATATAGAGAGGTGTGTGTGTGTGTGAGAGAGAGAGAGAGACAGAGGAGAGAGTTTAAGGGATTGGCTCACATGATTGTAGGGAGCTGACAAGCTTGAAATTTGCAGGGCCATTTGGCAAGCAGGAGATCCAGGGAAGAGTATGTGGTAGTCTTGAGTTTGTGGGCAATGTAGAGACAGAATTCCTCCTTCCTTAGGAGACATTTGTCTTTTTTCTTAGGGCCTTCAATTGATTAGATAATGCCTACCCACATTATAAAGGGTAACCTGCCTTTCTCAAAGTCTACTGACTTAAATGTTAATTACATCTAAAAAATACCTTTACAGTAACATCTAGACTAGTATGTAATGAAGCTACTGGACACCATAGCCTAGCCAAGTTGACACATTAAATTAAACATCACACCCCTGCTTTTAGGTCTACAGGTGACACTAATCTCTGTCATGTCTTTCAGGATGTTTTATTTTTTAATTACTGTTCTGGCTAAGGGATGAGAATGGCAGTTTCAGAGGCTCCCACTTCGCTTTCCACACTATCACAGCTCTAGAATGCCACCTTAGAGTGTGCATTCTAGGACCATGCCTGACACCAACTGTGTAAGATCAGGATTGGGCAGATTTGAAACAAAGACGGCATCTGATCCTGTGGAGGTACTGTGGAGCCAGGTGGGGCTTCTTCGTTGTCCCAACACCAGGCAGAGATACCAGGCCTTTGTACTTCTGCATTTTCCAGTCATTGGACATAGGTAGCTCACTTTAGCTGAGGACAGTTCTGGGAGGGACTCAGAAAGTGCCAGCTGCCACTGAAACGAGTACTTTGGCCCTGAAACCAGCCAGGATCTGGGTGATGCAACACAGCATCCACTACCTGCTTTTTAAAAATACCGGCTTTATTGAGATACACATACCATAACATTCAGTGGTTTTTAGTATATTCAGAGTTTTGCAGCCCTCACTACAATCTAATTTTAGAACTCATCACTCAGAAAACAAATCTCATACCCATTAGCAGTCCCAGGGTTCCCCTCCCCACCAGGCAACCACTAATCTACTTTCTGCCTCTGCTGATTTGCCTGTTCTAGATACTTCATGTAAATCCAATATGTGGACTTTTCCCATATCTGCTTTAAAAGTTCAATTTGACTCATCATTTAACTCAGTACTTTCACTTTCATGTCATTAAAACATGAAGAGTTTAAATAGTAAGGATAATTAGAATTTAACAATTTATTTGAACATGTCACCTAATATTTTGTCTTTAAACATGTTTCCAAGCAAAAATTCCAGTTCATCCTTTTCTGCAAGAGAAAGCAGTGTCAAGTACTATTTTCTAATTCCTCATAGTACTCAAGTCATTTTGGCTTCTCTAAAATTCCTAGAAATTTTATAGGTAAAGCTTTACAGAAATATATGGTTATTTTCACTAATAATACTCAGCTCCAAAATATGACTCCATAAATATCACTTATAGCATATTTTACAGAAATACCCACTTTTTTGTCATTTTCTAGGCACAGCTAAGTAGAGGTTGAATTCTGTGAATTTAGAACCATCTGAATGATAAATATGAAATATTTAGGTTAAAAAAAACCTTCACCTTTATTGGAGCCACTAAATAATAGCATTTTCTTCTTTGTATAGATTTTGTAGATAAAACTAGAAATCAGCCCTGGCTGGTGTGACTCAGTGGATTGAGTACTGACCTGCGAACTAAAGGGTCACCAGTTCTATTCCCAGTCAGGGCACATGCCTGGGTTGTGGGCCAGGTCCCCAGTAGGGGGTGCTTGAGAGGCAACCACACATTGATGTTTCTCTCCTTCTCTTTCTCCTTCCCTTCCCTTCTCTCTAAAAATAAATTTTTAAAAAAACCCTAGAAAATCAAGACGTTAGCATGTATTCAATAAATATTTTTTGAATGAAAAAAGTGGTAGAATGAGTGAATTCTAATTAAGAAAGTTTGTTATGTCTGGAAAATCTGAATGTAAAATTTGGTACATTCATTTGTCTAATTGTTTTCTTACTGTTCTCTTAAAGTTAAAATGTAAACATTTGTTTAAAGGAATACAAGAAAGATTCTTTCTTGGAAAATAATGAGATGAGCTGTTGAGGGCAGTGTTACTGGTTCTCAGCTTGGCAGGCAGTCAGTGTTTACAGGATTCTGTAGAAATTTAGTTCCGTGAAGTAAAGTATATATTAGACTGGGAATTTAGAGAAGCTAGGTGTGGCCTCAGCTCTGTGACTAAATTTTGATTTAAAGATTTCTAAGTCAAATTTTTTGCATAGTTTTATGTTTTATTTCTGTCTTCATCTTTCAGTTTGATGTATTTTAGAATATGCTGGGAACAGAAACCTCTGGTACAACTTACTCCCATTTAAGAAGTAATGACTACTAACGTTTATTGATGCAGCTGCTCATTCCCTTATTCAACTAATGTGTTTTTTTGAGTACCTACTACGTGCCAGGGGATTAAAAGGAGTATGATTAGTTTTATCATCAGTTTATTCCTACAGTTTACAAAATACATCATGGCATGTAAAACAAGAGACATACATTTAGGCACCACTGCCTCTTATTGACTCTGTGGTCCTGGCTGTGTCACTCAGTGTTGTCGTGTTTGCAGTGGAAGAAACAATTTGAGAGCCTGGATTTGCTGGGGCTGCAATTACTGTTAGCTGCAGCCTTACTTCCTTTAACTGTTGAATTTAAGACAAATAGAAATTTTAAAACTGAGAATCAGAAATCGGTCCTTGAAAGAGGCATCTCTTTTTTCGTGTAAAAATGAAATATTTTAAGTAAAGAATTGGCTTTTTTGTAGGAACTTAGAATTCTGAACACTTACACATTTAGTTTCAGCAAGGAGAGTGTCTCCTTAGCTTGCTGTCTAGTCTAGCATATTGGTTCATACATGTTTGTGTGACTTTCAAAAGAAGCCATGTGTCTTTCAACATTTATAGAATTCAAAATACTTTCCATAAACATCATCTTCTTTTCTTTTCCTTAGATAGATAAAAGCCCAGAAGGACAATTCACTCAGCTAATGACATTGCCCAAAACCTTACAGCAACAAATAAATCATATTATGGACCCTCCTGGAAAAAACAGAGACGTGGAAGAAACTTTATTACAACTTGCTCACGATCCTGACTGTGGAGAGGTGGTGCGACTAGGTATGTTTTTGAATTTAATGTTGAGGAAGTGCCGGCCTTGGTTGAAAGCAAACTTTGTGACGTGATGTATCCTTTGTTCTTTCTTACCTGGTAAGATCAAGAAATAGATTGCTTCTAGGAAGAAGAAAGCACTAACAATCTGGGGGTTCCCAGATTTAAATTTTCATTCATTTGAAGTAGGTTGGTATAAAAGTATTTCTATTTTCAAATTCCTGGGCCCTAAATCACTGTCAAGGGGGGAAAACAATGTTTCCTTTGGTCCCAAGAGCATAACTTCTGGCATTTATTTCAAAGACAAGTGTTCTTCATGTGGTCTGAGAAGGAAGGAGACTGGTGGCATTTTTAATGCTTTTCTAATACCAGGAACACAGCTTGCATCAGATAACCTTGAAAACACAGCTGTCATCCGTCAGCTCCCATTCAGTGTGTCTCACAGTGTGTTCAGCAGGTTCCCTCTGACATGGCCTATGTTCTCCACATTATTCCCGGGACCTCCCTAATATTTACCAAAAAACCTGAACCTTATCTTCAAAGACCCACTCCCCTTTGAGGTGTTAAAGGTAATTTATGAGGTCAGTCAGTACAGAAATACTTTTGAAATTGAAAGTGACTCCCTCCCTCAGATGTGTACATTTTCCTATTTCACTGACTAAGTACTTAACTGAGCTTAACCCTCCAAGGTGCAAGCCACTGTGCTCGATATTCACAGTGACAACATTGAACATTAGTTGCAACAGGCAGGCTCCACGCACACTATCAGGGACCTGCCCCAGGCTGTCGGAGCATAGGTGTAGGTCACCAGATACCTATTCTGAACATAAATATGGAGGCATATTCTTTGTTTGTTGTTCTTTTCATTTTAACATCATTCTGGTCATGGTATGATCTCTGCTGCCTTCCACAGGGCATGAGGTACCATGCTGTTGATCCTCACTGAGGAGTCTTGTCTGTGTTTTCACTTTCAGAATGAAAGCTTTATTACTGGGCAGAAACATTTGTTTTTTTTTATTTTCGTTTCTTTTTTTTTAATCCTTTTATATCTTAGAATTGAAAACCAGCAGTCTTAAGTATATTTAAAGTCATAAAATGACCTTTGGAGGTCACCTAACCCACCCTGTTTTATGGTGAGGAGGCCTAGGCCCAGAGGGGTCAGTCATTTGCCTGTGCTCAGTGACACGGCTGGCGGCTTCAGCCTCCCGGCCCTCAGTCCTGGTACCCTCCCAACGTCATTCTGTGACACTAGGATGGAGATAGATTTGCTGGTTTTATTGGATAACTGAAAGAATATTCAGTTCCAGGTTTTAAAGTGTGAGATGACTAACATCTGGGTTTTTTGGCATCCTTGTTGTTTTTTTTCTCATAGGGCTTTCAGCAATCGTGAGACCTTCTAGTCTGAGACAGAGCACCAAAGGCATTTTCACTGCTGGTAAGAACTTTAGAAAATCCATACTTAATGATGCTGCTGGACTGAGTGGCCTCGGGGCCCCTGGTTAAAATGCAGAGCTTTGTCTGTATCCTGCAAGGACTTCTGAAATGCTGACTGTCGATGGTCATAAGCTAGGATATTGCAGTAATGTACAGACAGACAGACACTACTGTAATCTGGTCATCTGAAAAAGTAAAACCATATGAGGTACTGTAGGAAGGCTTTGCTGCCCCTCAAAGTTTTCCAAATAACTCCCTGTGGGCAGGTTTCCCCTCATGTTTTTTATTTATGAAAGGCACACATGCACATCACTGCAGAAGCACAGTGCTCGCCCTCCTCCCCACTTCCCTGCTCCGGAGACGACAGCTTTCAACTCTCTTACTGGGTTATTTTTCTCACTGCCAGTTCACTAAATCATAAGCTTATATTTCTGCTTCTTTGCATGTCAATTTTAGGCATTATTTGTTGACTTCTCCCTATGGTAGATTAGAATTCAACTCTTCTACCCTACCTCACCACACACACTCATCCCTCTGTCCTCCTAATACAGTTAGATTATAGCTCTAGTAAAGTCAGTCTTCAGAGTTCACACTGTATGACTATGTTAGTAAGAGTCGTAGGTGGGCCACATAATACACTTTTCCTTCTCTGTAGAGCTACCTTTTTTCTTTTTAAGATTTTATTTATTTATTTTTAGAGAGAAGGGAAGGGAGGGAGAAAGAAAGGGAGAGAAACATCAATGTGTGGTTGCTTCTTTGCCTCTTGCGTGCCCCGCACTGGGGACCTGGCCCGAAACCCACACATATGCCCTGATTAGGAATCAAACCTGCGAGCCTTTGCTTCGCAGTCCACTGAGGCACTCAATCCACTGAACCACTCCATCAAGGGCCTTCTCCGTAGAGCTTTCTTTGCCCACAGAGATTGTCTTTACCTGTCTCAAGTGAGGGATACCCTCTTTCCTGTATCTCATTCTTATATCTTCATGGTGTGTACTCTTGTTTTGGTGAAGCACACCATGTAGTAATTTTCTGAGAAAGGGTGCATGAGAGGCAAATTTGGAGACCACGTAAGTCTAAAGAAATCTTTAGTCTACCCTCCCACACAATTGAGACTTAGGCTAGAGATAAATTGGAAATAACTTTCCTTTAGAATTTTGATATCATTGCTCCAACTATCTTCTCATTTCCAGGGATTGCTATTGAAATCCAAAGACATTCTGATTATTAATCCTTTGTGTATGTTCTTTCCGGAGGCCTGTTAGGTCTTCATTTTCCTACAGGGCTCTGATGTGCTTTGACGACAGTCTCTTTTTATGTGCTATGTTGCGCATTGCTCTTTCATTTTAGACACTCAGAATGTAAGAAAAATTTTATTTATTCTTTTTACTTTCCTCCTATCTGTTTTTTCTCTTTTTTTTTTCTGGAACTCCTTTTATTCAAATATTGGACCTCTTAGACTAGTCCTTTGGTTTTCTTTTCTCTCCTGTGTTTAATCTTTGTCCTTTTGTCTTGCTTTCTGGGAGATTTTCTAAACTTTAGCTTCCAACCCTTCTATTGAGTTTTTAAATTCTCTTATATTTTTAATTTCTAGGAGCTCTTTAATTTTCTTTCTTTTTTTGTTCTCTGAATAATAAAACTTTTAAAACATTCTGTTCTTGATTTATGTGCTTAAACATTTGAACATATCTTTGAGTATTGCCAAATTGCCCTCCCAAGTAGTTATATCAATGCCACTAGTAGTAAATGAGAGTTCTTTTTTCTCTCCATTCTTTCCAGTGCTTGGTATTGTCAAATGATGGGCTTTTCTATTTCCATATTTCTTATGTAACTGTCTACTGAACATCTCTCATGTGCTAGCCACGCAGTATACAAGGTGAACTCAAAACACCATCCTGCCTTCAAGAAGTTCATAGTCTAGAAAGGGAGACAGACATGTAAGTAGAAATTCGCAGGCACACTAGGGCATAAATGACTCAGCAGTAGTAATTCAAAGATGGAAGTGAGCTTTTGGCCTGAATCTGATCCCTGAGTTGAGATTGCCAGGGGGCTGGCATGGCCATGCCTCTTAATGGCTCACTCACCCCAGCTGCCTGGATACACTGCTGTGTGTTTGGTCCCAGGGACACTCTGTGGTCCCTCCTGAATCTTTGGAAAGATTCAGCCAGAGTCAAGAAAAATTTAATAGCACAGGTGCCAAATCTGAAGATATTCCTACCACCCAAGGGTAAATAACTTTGCATTTTCAATTAAAATAGTACTTAAACTGTGTTTCTGCTGGTTTATCCTGGCAAGGTTGAAGATGAGGTGCTTTTGTTTGCTTGGGTGGTTCAGGCTGTTACTCTGTGTTTTGCATGATTGCAGCTCCCTTTCTGTAATATATACCTCCTTGGGTGAGGCTGAATGCTTTGGCGGTTTTGTTTATTTTCTTTCTTTTTTTTTTTTTTTTTGTTTTTGGCTTCATGTGCTTACATAAGGAATTACTACATTTATTGCTGATTTTTTTTGTTGTGAGAATGGTAGTAGAATGGAGTTTTTAAAAATTGCTTTTTTGTAGAAATACATGCTAAAATATTTACAGATGAAATGACAGGATGTCTGATGTTTGCTTCAAAATAACACTTGGTGGAGGGAAGTGGGTAAAGAGTAGATGGCACACGATTGGTCATGACTTGATAAATTCTTGAAGCTGGATGGCAACATACTGTTCTTTTATAACTTTAAATTTTTCTCTAATAAACGGTTTTCAAAAACCAATCATCATCATCATCTCTCGACGCTTAAGCTGAAATGAACCTTTGGTGCTCTCTGCACTCCTCCTTTCCAGTGTCCAGCAGAGGGCAGTGGGTAACATCTCACAGAACACAACCCGGATTTCTTTGTGGCCCTGGAATGAGTGCCCATTTCAGGTTCCCCTGAGTGTTCAATGCCTGTTTCCCTTTTCCTTCTAAAGATACCTCATTGGGTTGAGGAAGTTCAGAGTATTAGAATGTCTGTAACCTGCACTGAGGTTGCAGAAATTGTGGAAAGTGGTTGAATATCCCTTCAGATTCTATAGGTTTACTTACATCATGCTCTGTCTTACCTGGTTCATGATGGTGGTGGCCTGATGAAGGCAGCCCAGGCCACAGGCAGGGGTTTGTGAGCCCCAGAGACAAGGGTTCAAATTCCAACTTAACTACTTTGACTTGGGCAAGTTACCTAATTTTTCTCAGATTTAATTTCATGGGGACAATTAAAAGTTATTTCTTAAATATATAAAAGTATCTAGTACTGTGCCTAGTTTTTTTTTAATCATTACCTAAAAGTTTCCTGCCGTCTCTTTAGAACATGGCTCTCAGCACTGTCATATTCAGATAGCATTAGTCCCTTAACCTGGTCTCCAGCTGGAGTACACTAGCAGTAAAATGAACTGAGTGGCCAATTTGTCTGTTTCCTTTCCCTCTGACTTCACAGCAAGCTTCAGGACCTCCATCCCCCTGCACTTTGTTCTTTGGAAGTCCTCTCATTGCAGTTGTAGCTGCTGTTGTTCTGCCTTGCTTTAGCTGGGGCTGTCTCCACTCAATCCCCAAAGTTCTACCTCTGTTCAGTTTTTCAGACAGCTAGTGAATCACCTGCAGGGTGAGAAAACCCAGTGTATTCCTGGGTTGAGATGTTATTCCTTTATAGCCATTATTACTCTGCTTCTTTTCAACCTCCTACTCATATAGGGGTAAAAAGAAAGGTTAAAAAGCAAATATCTTTTATATTCAATTCAGACAGGTAGCTAACTGAGGAGCTAAGATTGGGGTCAGAAGCCATTGGCTTGAAGTTGTGGTTGTTCATTTCTCAGCCCTGTAACCTTGGTATGTTAATTAGCCCTCTGCCTTGAAACTGTGGGGCTACTCATACTCAATTCACAAGGTGTTCTGAGAGTGTCCAGTATGTTACCCAGTACCTAGTAGGTGTTTTGTAAACTTAGGTGAGTCTAGACCTAAATCTCACCTAGAAAAGATGGAAGCTGGGTATCCATAAGCAGCTCAAAGGATTGCCTTTTCTTCTACACTGTTTTGGATAACCTGGTAGTGTGTTCTCGTGCAGTCTTTTCAAACTCCGTGAGTTCCCGTGAAATTCTCTGACCATCAGGTACACCCAGAGAAGTGAGTACAGAAATGCTTCCAAAACCAAACACTATTTTTTCCCTTTAGCCTGAGTTTTGATCATTTAAAATATAATGCTGACTTCTCTTAGACTGTGCTGTTTGGTATAATAGCATAGTTCTAGTCAGGGTAGCATATCAGCAGCTGGAGCCAGCCAGCTCAGCAGTAGTGAAAGACTGTTCAGCCTCCTAATACTGGCCTGCTCCTCCTCTCAGAGTAGTGGCAGATGGTATCACATCTCAAACTGATAACAGAAGACCAGCTAAAGCAGACTGTCATATTCTGAGAACCAGCAGTCTTTTATGTTTTTAATCTGCTTGAAGAGAAGTAGAACTGTTTGAGTATTCTGGTGTGGGAATTAGAAGAGAAATGGCAGGGTTGGGGGTGGGGGGCGGGGAGCATTTAGTGATTAAATTGAGAAGTAAGCAGGAGCCAGACAAGAGAAGTCCTTAAAGCCATGAAAGGGAATTCAGAGTTTCTTTTGAGGGCAGAGGGAAGCCCCTGAAGGATTCTAGAAAAACCACTATTCCTAGAGAACTGAGAACTGAGTGAAGGGAGATAAAGCCATTGCTTGGGAAACTGGTTAGATATGGTTGCAGTCAGCCAGGTGAGGAATCATGGCAGCCTGAACTTAGGTCACTGCAGTAGAAGCAGAGAGATGAGATGCCAGCAACATTTAGAAAGCAGATTGCCCAGTCTTAGTGATTGGAGGGATAGGGGGAAGTGAGGGAGAGAGGGAAGTCACAAATAACTCCCAGGTTTTTGGCTTAGGAAACAGATGGTGGTGACATTTCAGAAGGTGAGGAAGATTGGGAGGGGATAATGAGTTTAATTTTTGAAATCTTGCTTTAATTTTTCCCCACCTGACTTTATGGTCAATCAGAATTAACTCTGGGGACAGATACCTATTTACTTCTCCAGCTTCAGAAGATTCAGCTGAATTAACAAAACAGGTTTAGTCTTGTTCCTAAAAAGATTCTGGCATGCCTCAGTTGAGTCTTACCAGCCCTTTCCTGGAACACAGTGGAATGGATCATTCATTGTTCTTTGCTTCTGATTTCCTATAACTAAAACATTTCTCCTATTTTTTTGGTACCTATATAACACATAATAACATTTAAG
The DNA here is from genome assembly GCA_028533065.1 of Trachops cirrhosus. NCBI lineage: Eukaryota > Metazoa > Chordata > Mammalia > Chiroptera > Phyllostomidae > Trachops > Trachops cirrhosus. The sequence continues at coordinate 35,978,191 of CM052544.1, forward strand.
ATTTTTTTCTGGTAAAAACTTTCAAGATCATTTGAACTTGAAAGTTTTTAAAATAAGTTGTACTTCTGCCTCAAGAGATATTTTTGTAGATATATCTAACTGTTTTGGAAATTAGAAGAATGGTGAGGGCTTACTGATTTTCCCTCCAAAAGATCTGAAATATAGAATGATGGGAAGGTAGAGACCCCCATAACCGACTCATATCTCTGCCTCACATGGTTTCCTAGAGAATTTTGTCTGTCATTGGATCTATCAGTTGGAGGTCACATAGGCAGCTCATAGTATTACATTTGCAGTAAATTTGCTGTAGGTCACATAAAACAAGCCAGAAATCAACAAAAGATATATATTGAAGTTGATTTCTGTATCCTTCCAAAACAAAATCCTGACTTTAGATACTAATCAGAGTTCATAATGACTAGCTATAGGTAAATAAGCACCTGTCTAAAGAAGATATATTGTTTTTAAATGTCTCATCTTTATCCATTGGGGAAGGAACAAAGACAATGATGATGGGCCTTAGAGTGAAATTTCTCTCTTAGGAGGCTGTCTTCCCTCACATACTTCTGTTTCCTCACGATACTTTCTAAATGCAGACTTCCTAAATCACCATCCTTTTTTAAAGAAAGGAAACAGAAACCAAAAGTAAGCTTAATGTAGACCAAGCAGAATTCTATGTATTGTAAACTCTCTGAGGGCAGAGACCATAACTGTTGTTCATACCCCATCCCCAGCAACTCTCTCGGTGTCTTATATAGGTGCTCAAAAAATACTCATTTGGTGTATTTCAGTGACTGAATAAATTAAAGATTCTAGGTCTTATGGAATTATGGAAAATCTCCATGCATACAGAAAAGTGCACAAGTCATAAATTGGTGAATTTTCACACTTATGAACCTAGTTCCCAGAAGAAAAAATAGAACAGTACCAACCAGTCCCCCAGAAATCCCTAGTCACAGCCACGACCCCTCTAAGAGTAACTACCTACTGTCTTGACTTCTAGTGCCATGCTTTTGTTTTGCCCAGTTTTGAACTTTACATAAATATGCACTCTCTTGTGTCTTCCATTTCTCATAACATCAGTGCGATTCATCATGGTGTGCGGAGTAGCCGTAGTTTGTTTATTCTCATTGCGTCCAGTCCACTGTGTGAATACACACAATTCATCTGCTCTACTGTTGATGCCTTGAGTGGTTTCCAGTTTGGGGTTACTACAAGTAGTGCTGCTGGTTTTGTACCTATCTTTTGGTAAGCATGTTTATGTATTTCCGTTAGGTATAAACGTAGGGGTTAAATTACTGGATCATCAAGTATGTGAATGTTTAACTGTTTGCTCTCTACACAACATTTGTCCAAATTACACTCCCACTAGCAGAGTTCCTATTGCGGCACTCCCTTGGCCAAAATTTAATAATATTATATGTCTGTTTCATTTTAGGCACTCTGGTAGGTGAGTAGTAGTATTATACTGGAGTTTTAGTTTACCTTTTCTGATGATTAATAAAGTTGGGCATTTGTTCGTATGCTTATCTGGATCTCTTTTGTGAAGTGCCTGTTGTCTTTTGCTCTTTTTCTTTTGAGTTGTCTGCCTTTTCTTACTGACTCGTCTGTGTAATCTGGACATAGGCCCTTTGTGGAATATACGTAATGCAAAAATCTCACTCTCTAGAGTTGTTCCAGTCTCTTAATGATGTCTCTTGGTGAAAAGAAGCTTTTACTTAGCCCATTTTATCCAGTTTATCCTTTATGGTTAGCAGCTTTTTGTGTCCTATTTACAAAAGTTGGCCCGTTCCAGGTTTATGAAGTTTAAGTCCTTCACCTTTGTTGCAATTAGAATATTGAGGCAGAAGGGACCCTTTAGTCTGTTGGTTCTTACCCTTTTGCAAATCCTAGCTTGCTGTGGAAATCTGGCTAAAATGTTGGACCCTCTGCACAGAAGCGCATGTGTGCATCTGTACAACAGGCTGCTACGTGCAGTTGCGGGGAATTCGTAGACTAGCGCTGAAGCCTGTCCACAGACCCCTTGTTAGAGAGCCCCAACCTAGTCCAAGCCAGTCATTGTGCAGATGAGGAAATCAAGGCCAGAGAGGGGGACCTACACTATAAGTTTGTGGCCCGAGTGGGACCAGAATTTGAGTCTCTTGACTGCTATCCCTGTGCTCTTTGTAACACAGGTCCCCGCTGCAGTCTTTCTGAGACTATCTCTCTGGCAGAGCCATTGAAGGGAGAGACTGGTTTCAATTAAGGGAGGTGTCTATGGACTAGCAGGAAAAAAAAAAGCTACATGGTGTCTCTGATGTACTTTATGTATTTAACTTAAATGTTAAGCTCCAAGGAGTTTGTGAGTAATTTTTTGAAGCTGAACTGGGACTTATCATGGTCGACGCATCTTCCTCTAGCTGTGACTCAGTGCCCCGGGGTTGCTGTGTTGAACCTTACCGCATATAACTACCTGTATTCTGCTTAGTGTCTTGATTGGTTCTGGCTGGAATTTTAAAAAGCACCTTACGTAATAACTTTCCAGTCTCAATGCTCAAGTGGGTGAGGTTTACCAGAGTGGTTGCTCCAGGGAGAAAATTAAAAGGGGTGGAGGCAAGGAAAGAAGCCCTGAGTTTCTTGACTAGGCTGTGTCAGTTCGCAAGTAGTCAGCCAGTCAGTAAACAAGCCAGGCCAGAGTTTCTACAAGTATTTGCTAATGATTTTACTGGTGCCTTGCCTTTTAACCTGCCGCTGCCTGCAGAAGCCTCTTAAAAGGTTCTAAGTGAACTAGGCAGCTTACAGGTAAACATGGCCAGGTATTTTCAAGAGATCTCTCAATCCCCAGTGCTAAGAGTCCTGGAACAAATCCTGCCCAGGGACTCCTCATCCGCAGTGCTTACCAAGTGCACTTCAGGGGTGTGCATTTCATACTCGCAGCACAGACCACAGTTTGTACCTCATGGTGAAAAAGACTCTTTGGATCTTTGGGCCCCACCCTGAAACACAGACTGAATGATCTCATTCTCAACACACAAAAAAGTTGAGCCCATAATACTGTCTGCAGATAGGATCCTATTAGATCTGACAGACAAATAACATCCCATTTATTCTATCCCTCCCATTTTTCTTCTTTCCTGTAAGTCCCCCAGACAGTTTTTCCAGTTTCATCTGGTACTTGTGATTAAGTAGATAGAGGGTGCTGGAAGGTCAGATATCTGAATGAGGTGCATCTGTTCTGTCATTTCAAAAGCATTTACCAAATACCTTCTATGTGCTGGATACTGTACTGGGTGATGGAAAAACAGTGATGAATAGGACAAGGTCTTTAACCTCAAGGGACTCCCAGGCTAGGCAGGAGGGCAGGTTAATAAACAGTGGGGTGAGTGCTGTGCTCTGCGTCAGCACAGGTGGTGTGAACCTAGGAGGAGCAGTGTCTGAATTGGCCTGGGGAGTAAAGGAAGACATTTTTAGAGAAGAAATCTGAAAGGGTTTCGATGTCTACCCAGCAGAAAGTGATGGAATCGACGTTCACTCTGGGCATGTCAGCAGCATGTGCAGTGACACAGAAGCAGTGAGCTCGGGTTGGTTGGAATGCAGGCAGTGGGAGTTAGAAAGGGGCCAAGGATGCACACTTACATACAGATCTTGCCTTTGTTCTTCCTTTCTCCTCCTTTTTAAGAATTACTAAATTCATGCCCTGGCTGGTATGGCTCAGTGGATTCAGTGCCAGCCCACAAACAAAAAGATCGCTGGTTCAATTCCCAGTCAGGGCACTTGCCTGGGTTGCAGGCCATGTCCCTAGTAGGAGACGCACAAGAGGCAACCACACATTGATTTTTCTCTCCCTCTTTTTATCCCTCCCTTCCCTACTCTCTAAAAAATAAATAAATAAAATCTTTTTAAAAAAAGAACTACTAAATTCAAAGGCTGCCAACATGCGCGTATCTCAAAAGATACCCCAGAAACTTACCCCAGAAACTCAGGTACCTTTGACATCCATATTACTGCTTTAATAAATGCCTAAATCAGAATCTTTTCCCCTCATCATCATGGTGACCTTTAATAACCTTTGGCTCCCAGGGTCTCCTAGACATCTCAGTCAGCCCATCATTGTCCACTCCAAAGAAAAGTCTCTGGCTTGAATATCACGGAACCTCTAGCTGAGTATCCACTCAGTAAGCCTCAGTTTCCTCACTGTCTCTTCTTTTCTCTTTTAGGCATGAAGAAATCATTGCATTACAGTTCACTGAAACTGCATAAAATGTGGAAAGGATGGCTGAGGAAAACGTCCTGATTTTGCTTGCTTTTATACATTTATAGATGAATAAAGTGTTCCCTTTTTACAAAACATTGTTTGTTACTTTGACCCATTGCTTGAATTTGAAAATACCTTGGTTTATGTAATACAGCAGGTCCTCGAATAACATTGTGTCTTTCAGTGTCATTTGGTTATGATGTTGATGAGGGGAAAAAATAGATTCCTGGCGAGAGCCACTATCTGTGTGGAGTTTGCATATTCTCCTCATGTCTGTGTGGGTTTTTTCTGGGTACTCTGGTTTCCTCCCATATCCCAAAGATGAGCACATGAGGTTCATCAGCGAGTCTAAATTTTCCCAGTCTGAGTGTGTGGTGTATGTGTGTGTGTGTGAGTGCGTGCACGCACACACCCCCTGCATTGGAAGGGCTTCCTGTCCCTCTGGGCAGGTTCTAGCCTTGTACCCAGAGCTGCCAGGATAGGCTCCTGCCACTCGCCACCCTGAACTGGAATGAGCGGATTGAAAAATAATTCTTTTACTTGTTTTTATTCATCTTTCTTAAATGTATGTATAGCCCACACTTATTTCAGTGCTTAATATTAGAAGAGTTTTCAGTCTTTATTTAAAAGTTTGGTGATGACCAGAAATATGCCGTAGGAACTTAACTCTTGTTTATCAATTAGCTTTGGATAAAATTGGTTTTGTTACACATTGTTTTGCTTCAAGAGTTGCAGTTTCCAAGAACCTTTTGACAATGTTAAGTGAGGACTTACTGTACTTGAGTTTTTAAATGTATGTTTTAGATGTTTATGCAGGGGAGCCAAAAAGCTTTGAGGACTTAGCATGAGAAGAGAAGAAGCCTCTTTACATACAGAACCACCTGGGTCCTGCTCTTCTAAGAGCTTCATCTGTGGTCTGCATTCTTTGGTACGTGAATGTCAAAGACCTGAGACATGGTGTGTGTGCTTATGGACACAAGCCCCAGGGGCTATGGGTTGGGGAAGTTTGGCTCTCTCTGCCTGCTCTCCATCCAAGTTCACTTGGTTTTTCTCCAGTGAGAACTCACAAGTGTCACATCAATATTTTCCCGTATTTAGGCTTCTGTTTCTCTTAGTTCTCCATAAAGGTGTGTGGCAGGGACTTTTGGAGGAGAAGCCTATAGCAGACCCCTTGCAAAGCCTTCCCTGTTGTTAAGAGTGAAGAATGTTTGGGCAATGGGAAACCCACTGCAGAGTGCCTGAACAATGAAAGACTCTTTAGCTCAAAGAACTGAAAAGTTAGAGGTGTGGTGGACTTCGGATTCAGCAAGGTAATAGAATCCTCCAGGACTCAGTTTCTCCATCTCTCCTCTCTCTGCCCTTTACCATGTTAACATAGTACCAACGCTAGCTCCCCTCTTAGTTCTGAGACTGCTGGCAAGAACTTCAAGGGCTATAAGCTTTCCCATCCGCATTTAGGGAAACAGAGGGTTCCTTTCAGAAACCCTCTTAGAAAACTGAGAACACTTTACAGCAGCCCCCAGCAAGCCTCTGTCTCGTTTCATAGTCCCTAATTGGGTTACCTGCCCATCCCCAAGCCAGTAACTGGCGGAAGGAAGAAACTAGGTTGATGAGTTTAGGCCTGAGGCACTCGCCCCACCCAAGAGTCAGCCTCCCCCCAAGCCCAGGGGTGGAGGGAGGATGTGGACGCCTGGATGCACACAGGGGAAAGCTGTTGGAAGGCATCTGTCTTGTGCACCTTGATCATCACCTCGGTGTCTTTGGTCCGACCTCAGGTTTTATCTTTGTTTTGTTCAAGTTGCCTCTTCACCTCTCACTGTTTCCATTGCACAGTGCTCTAGTGCAGACCCTTAGGTTCTCTTGTAAATTTGAACAATTTTTTTGTATGTATTTTTTCTACCTTTGAGTTTGACTGATTCAAACCCAAATTAGAAGCCTCGTGGAATGGTGAAAGGAGCACAGGCTGAGGTTGTGGCCAAACTGTTGAGTCTCTGCTCCACTGCTGACCAGCTGTGCGACCTCGGGCAAGGTATTCAGCCTCTGAACCATTTCACTGTGAAATGGGGATAACATTACAGATCTCGTCAGCTTTTGTGAAAATCCTGTGAGCTAAGGGACCCATGTACTAGAACGCTGCCTAGCAGCATCCAGTAAATGATTATCACTGTTATCATTATTTTGTGCTGTTGTCTTTGTTGTTACTTTCTTCTGTAAGCCCTTATGTTTCTGTGTCAGGCTCTTCCTCAAGAAGCTGAAGTAATTCCCCACTACTTACAGGATACAATAAGAATGTCTCATTCCCTGCAGTCAGTTCAGACCACTGTAACAGGAGGTCACCTACTGGGCTTACAAACAACAGGAATTTATATCTGACAGTCCTAGAGCCTGGAAGTCAGTGACTAGGGCGCTAGCCTGGTTGGGTCTGGGGAAAGCCCTCTTGTGGTTTGCAGAGGGCTGTTTTCTCATATCCTCACTTGGTGGGGAGCGCAGAGCCCAAGCAAGCCCTCATGTCTCTTCTAATAAAGGCACTAATCCCATTCACAAGGGTTCCACCCTCATGAACTGATTACCTTCCAAAGGCCCCATACCTGAATACCATCACATTAGAGGGTTAGAATTTCAAGATACCAATTTGGCGGGGACATATACATTCAACTCATAACAAGCCCACTCAAGATCTGCTCACTGCCTTTATTTTTATTTTACTTTAATCTTCTGCCTCTGGTGCCTGATAGAGCTCTTTATGTCCTCAACCATTTTCCAAAATAGATACTCACTAGAGCACAGACCATTAATGTCATTTTCCAGCTGGGACTACCTGAGGCCCCAGGAGAAGTGACTGCCTAGTGTCATAATATTTGGGAGTAACAATAGCTGAGAACCTAGGCCTACAAGCTCCTGTCTAGTGCCTTTTCCCACTTGAATACTTGAGCCTTTGTGTTTCACTTCCCCTAGATGTATTTTTTTTCTCAATCAACTTTGAAGTATAGATATCTAAGTTGGGATTCATCAAACAGGTACACAGGGTGAGAGGTGAGACTTCCTCTGAGGAAGATGGAATTCTTTGGCAGGAAGTAGCCCTTCTCAAATACCAGAAAGCCCCCAAAATAAATGTACTTCGGAGTCAGACCTCTTTTCAGCTATGTTCTTGGGCAAGTTATTTAACCATTCTGAGCCTCAGTTTCTATGTCATACGATAGGTATGCTCATACCCATCTGGAAAGACTGGTGTTAAATAAGATAATGTATTAAAGCACCTAGTTTAATCCCTGACAAGTGATAATAGTTAACGTTTCTACAGATCACTTTGCTATGCAATTCAGATTGTGAGTTTGGATAGCTAGAGATAATCCCACGTGCATAAGTCAGAATCCAGTCAGGAAAACAGAAACCATCCTATGTATGTCAAATAGAGGGGACTTAATAAAGGAAATTTATTACAAAATGTTGAAAGGACTGGCAAACAAAAGAAGGGGTATGTTGGAGAAGGAAGAAAGGATGACTCTCAGAGGTCAGGAAGCAGCTGACATCCCTGGGCTGGCATCTCCAAGTGCATCCACTTTCTGTGTTGCTGGAGTTGCTGCCTGTATTGATTTCAAAATACATTCACAAATTCTTTGACTCCACTCACATCAGTAGGTGGAGTCTAATTCTCTTTCCTTGAATATGGAAAGGCCTTAGTGACTTGATTCTAACAGATAGAATACATCAGACAAGGTACTCTATGACCTCTAAGGTGAGATCCTAGAAGATGACACAGGTTGTCTCTCTCAGAACACTCCCTCTTGGAACCCAGACGCCATGTTGTGAGGAAGTCCAGGCCACATGGAGAGGACAAGTGTAAGTGTTCCAGCTGGCAGCAAGCGTCAACTGCCAGATGGGTGAGCGAGCCTTTGTGGTAACTCCAGCTCTAGTCACCGCCTGACTGCAGCCCAGCATGAGGCTCCAAACTATTACTGCCTAGCTGCGCCCAGTCAGCTCCCAGAACTCTGAGGGGGAATAAGAAAATGATTATTGTCAAAAGTCTTGAAATTGGGGGAAGATTTTTTACGCAGCATTAGATAATTGGCCCAATGCCCCTGCCACTGTGGGAACTGCCAAAGAGGTGCCACCACTGTCCAGATGCCCCTTGGGGACCATGAATAACTGCTGCTGATGATGGAGTTAAACCCAGGAACTTCTTATTTGCCCCACCCTTGATCTCGTACCACTGACTCCAACTGGCAAAGCTCATTAGGAGGTTACCTGGTAAGAAAGCTGGGAACATGGAGTTTGCAGACACCTACTCCCACAAGGGTAGAGTGAAGTATAAGAGGGGAGAATGGGTGTGCTGCTGAGGCCCACCAGATAAATAACTGCCATGGCCACTCCTTCCATGACTGAATGTCCACGTACACCTTTCAATTTATACATAAGCTTCCTAAAATGACGGCAAGCTCCAGCTTCCACCTAACATGATGCAACTATTCTTTGTACTAAAGAAAATGCTCATTTCGTACAAATGCTCTTTCTGCTTTTTGGCAGAAAATGAGCATTATATCCATCTCTGGGAGATGCTAATTCCTTTTGTAATCACAATCTCACCTGGCTGTCATAACCTAGAAACTAACCTGTAAAGTTAACCACCACAGACACTCCTTGTAGAAAATAACAGGAGAATGAAGGAGGGTAAAACATATTCACACTGTCAGTGATACAGAGATACATAGAAGTAATGGCATCTATTGCTTTCAGGCACTGTTTTAAGCACTTCCTATACATTTATTCATTTAATCCTCACCACAGCTTTATATAATAAGAATTCTTATTATTCCCTATTTCATGCCTAAAAAAACAGAAGCACAGAGAAATAATATCTTACATACAGTTTCAGAGGTAGTAGATGACAGCCAGGTGAGATTGTGATTACAAGAGGAATTAGCATCCCCCAGAGACGGTTATGAGTGGAGGGAGCAAGTAATGTCCAGCCTGTTACTTTAAGAAGTAAGTTACCCAGAGGAGAAGGAAGAGTGTCCCAGACATAGGGAAGTATTTGTTCAAAAGTCCTGAACGGCTCTGGCTGGATAGCTCAGAGAGCATCATCCTGATATATCAAGGTTGCAGGCTCAATCTCCAGTTAGGGCACATAGAAGAATCAACCAATGAATGCATAAATAAGTGGAACAAATTGATGTTTCTCTCTCTCTCCCTCTCTTCCTCTCTCCTTCCCACTCTCCTACCCTCTCTTGCTCCCTTTCTCTCTCTCTAAAAAATAATTAAATAAATAAACAAATAAATAAAAATCAAAAGCCCTAAATGAAAAGATCACAGTATGTTTAGGGAACTAAAGTTATCTCAAAATGAAGAACATGCCAGGCAGAAGTGAGGCTGGAGAAATGACTGAGGCCAGGTAATGAAGGTCTTATATGACTTATTAGTTTAAATCATTATCCCAGAGCAATGGGGTTAGAACATGGCAAAATTGGATTTCCATTTTCTAAACATCATTATGATTGCAACATGGAGAATGAATTAGAAAGGGCAAGACTGAGATCATCCAATTGAGAGATAATGGTGGTCTAGGGCAGAATCGTTGAGAAGGGACTAAAAGGGACAGATTCAAGTGATGTTTGGGAGATAGATCCAGTACAAGGGGTGTCCAACCTGCAGCCCACAGGCTGCATGCAGCTCAGGATGGCTGTGAATGTGGCCCAACACAAAATTGTAAATTTACTTAAACATTATTAGATTTTTTTTGTGTGTGATTATGTGTTGCGATATATTTAATGTGTGGCCCAGAGAAACCAAAATGTTGAACAACCCTGCTGGTACAACTTGATAGTTGAATGTGAAAAAGGTAGTGACAAGGGTCTGACCAGGGCAATTGAGAGAATGGTGTCTTATTTTCCAAGTGAGAAATTCAGGAGGAGGAGCAGATTTGAGGATAGTATGAGGATGGTGATAAATTCAGGTCTGAGTTTGCTGAGTTTGAAATGGCTGTGGGAGGTGGAGATGTTCAGTAGACAGGTAGCTACACAGGTCTGGGGCTGGAAATGTAACTGGGAGAGTTGGAAGCTAATAGATGGTGGTTAAGGACACCAAGGGAGTGGATGAGATTTCCCCAGGAAGTCTGTAGCTATTGTGTTGTGACCCTTCAAGGCCTGGCAGGTTCATAGTATATGTGCAGATGGAAAAATATCCACAGAGCCATTGGGATGTCTGGCCTGCCTTTATTCACGGTTGGGTGAGCCATGCATGTTGCAAGCTGCGTGTCTATCTTCATGACGCTGCGTGGCACACATCATGGCCTTTGCTCCCTAGCAGAGCACTCGTCATGGCACCTGTCCCCTTGCATGTCTCTCATCATCACCCCCAGCAGGGAGTCCCTACCTGTTTAAGTACTAGAGGGGAACAAAGCGGGAAAACTGCCAGAACATTACATAACATAATGTAATTTTGTTCATGTGAGCCCACTTCATGTTATAGGGACAATTTATCAGACCTCAAGGCTATGGGAATACTGGTTTCAGGCCCCTTCAAGTCTGTGGGAGCACTGCTTCCCTTAGTTACCCAGACACCTGGTGAGGAAGCCAGACTCCCTCCAATTACCCTACAGATATGATGGAAAGAGAGCCAAGGGCACAGCACTGGGGAACACTAACATGAAAGTAACAGGCAAAGAAATTTGAGGGGTAATGGAGAGGTCAGAGGAAAACCAGGAGAATTGTGTGTCAAGTCATACAGGGGATGGTGAGGAAGCATTAAGTTATATTACTATTTCTCTGAATAATTGATTTTTTCTCCCTGCAGTGTCCCCTCCCATGAGAGGATTAATTGTGTTCTCCCACAAACCTCAAGTTTGGCCTTATGATTTGTTTTGGCCAATGCAGCGAGAGTGGGAGTGACATGTGTCAGCTCTGAGCAGAAATTGTAAGAATGAGCCCAGAGTTTAACATGTCTCATTTCCCTCTGCCACAGGACTGATGATGTTCCAGACTGAGGCTACTCCATCAGTCTGAGTCCAAAGTGAAGATCACCTGGAGCAGGACCATGATGCACACTTAGCATGAGTGAGAAGCAGACATTTATGGTTGTAGCTTCTGAGATTTTGGAAATACTTGTTACTGCAGCATAACCTAGCCTATCCTGACTGATAAAGAGGGAAAGGTCAGATTCAGTTGGATCAAAAAAGGTTTCATGCAGTCAGTTGATTTTTAGTAGGGTACCAATGCATAGATTGGGGAAAGAGTGATTTCTTCAACAAATGGTGCTGGGACAATTGGATATCCACATCAAAAGAATGAAGCTGGAGCCTCACCTCATATCACATATAAAAATGAACTCAAATGGATCAAAGCCTAAATGTAACAGCTAAAACTATAAAACACTTAGAAGAAAACACAATTAAATCTTTATAACCTTGGATTAGTCAATGGCTTCATAGACATGACACTAAAAGCACAAGCAACAAAAGAAAAAAATAAACTGGACATCATAAAAAATTAAAACTTTTGTATTTCAAAGTACATCATGAAGAAAATGAAATGATAACTCATAGAATGAGAGAAAATATTTGCAAATCATATATTTAATAAGGCCTCCTTTTACCCAGAATGTATAAATAACTTTTAAGAATATATAAATGACTTAAAATTTAATAACAAAAAGATAAATGACCATATTTTTTTTGTTTTTAAAGACTTTATTTATTTATTTTTAGAAAGAAGGGAAGGGAGGGAGAAAGACATTGATGTGCAAGAGAAACATTGATTGGTTGCATCTCCCATGCCGCCAACTGGGGACCTGGCCTGCAACCCAGGCATGTGCCCTGACTGTAAATCAAACCAGCGACCTTTCAGTTTGCAGGACGATTCCCAATCCACTGAGCCACACCAATCAGGGCCAAATGACCATATTTTAAAATGGGTAAAAGTTTTGAAGACACATTTCTCCAAAGAAGATATACAAATGGCCAGTAAACACATGAAAAGATGCTCAACAACATTAGTTGTCAGGAAAATGCAAATTAAATCATGAGATACCTCTTTACCTCCACTGTGTAGCTAGAATCAAAAAGACAGAAAACATCAAGAATTAGTGAAGATGTGAAACCCTCCCTTGTTGTGAAATGTAATATACTGCAGCAGCTGTGAAAATCAGTGTGGCAGGCCCCAAAATGGTTAAACATGAGGTTACCATATGATCCAACAATTCTACTTCTAGCTATATAGCCAAGAGAAGTGAAAACAAGTCCACACAAAAATTTGTGCATGAATATTCATAGCATCTTTATTCACAAGAGCCAAGAAATGGAAATAACCCAGTGTCCATCACTGATGAATGAACAAATGTGGTTTATCCCAACAGTGGAATATTATCCAGCAATAAAAAAAGAGTGAAGTTCTGATGCATGCTATGACATGGTTGAACCTTGAAAACATTACAGTAAGTGAAAGAAGACACACAGAAAAGACAACATCTTGTATAATTCAATTTATATTAAATGCCAAGAATAGACAAAGGTACAGAGACAGAAAGTAGAGGTTAGTTACCTCCGGTTGAAGGTGGGCAATGGGGGGCTTGGAAGTGACAGCTAAGGACTTGGGATTTCTTTCTAGGTTATCAGAAATAACTGGTTATTGGAGGTGTTCTAAGCCCTGGCTGGTGTGGCTCAGTGAATTGAGTGCCAGCCTTCGAACCAAAGGGTCACTGATTCTATTCCCAGTTAGGGCACATGCCTGGGTTGCAGGCCAGGTCCCCAGTAGGAGTCGTGCAAGAGGCAATCACACATTGATGTTTTCCTCTCTTTCTCCTTCTCTTCCCCTCTCTCTAATAAATAAATAAATAAGTCACATCTTTAAAAAATTGTTTTAAATGTTCTAAAATTGATTATGATTAGGATAGCACCACTCTTTGAATTTATTAAAAACCATTAACTTAAATTAAATGGTTTAAGTATGTTAAATGGTAAATTTGCGGCATGTGCATTACTCTCTCAAATAATGATGGTAAAAATAAAAGAAAGTTTTCACGGAGGCAAAGGCACTTGAAATAGCTCAGAGAAATGGTAGGATTTGAGACAGTGGAGAAAGAACAAGTGAAAAAGGACATAAAGGTGGAAAAGTAAGGAGTGACAGGGAACAGGGAGTATGACTTTTTTTGTTTTTGCCTGAGAAATTAGGGTTTTGTTTTAGGGTCTCAAACCAAAGCTGCCTGTCATCTCTAAGCCAAGCTAGATTTTAAATCACAGAGACAAATCAAAGGGAGTCATACGTCCGTTGTTTCCTCTCAGATGCTCTGCCAAAAGATACCTGGATATCAACTGCACTGCTTGCAGCCCTCCACTGGAAAACAGGGTAACTCAGACTCTCAGGAGGTTGCTGGGACCTTCAAGCTGAGTATCTGCAGACCTCCCCAGGTGAGGAAGCAGGGCCGAAATGATGGACTCATAGTGACAAACAGTCTTACTTCATTTGTATATTGAGTGACAAGTTTCTTGCCATCCTTTTATAGAAATTGGAGAAGCAAATATGATGCCTAAAACTGGAAGGACTTTGAGGAGGGAATTGGCAGTGATTACATATATTCCTCCTTTGCTGCCGATATGCAGCCAATCATCCGGCAATCATCCCACAGACGTAGGTGTCTGTATGCCCGTATGACAGACATAAGTCTGAGTCTGTTGACACAGCCACTTCCCTTGAGGACAACATAACACTGGGGACATTAAGTCTTAAGTGGGTTCCCTAGGAAACACACTCTGAGAAGGGGATCTGCCTGCAGGAGGTCTATCAATAGCATACTCTCAATAACAACACCTGTAAGAAAGCTAGGTGGCAGGGAGAATTTCGGCAGGGATGCAGCTGCAATAGAGACCTCAGCTGTTCCTCCAGGGAAGCTCTGGAGCTGCATGACTTTGCAGGGTGGTCCCAATTGAAGCGAGGAAGCTGGCCTTTATACCAAGGCAACAACTGGTTATTGGAGGTGGGGCCTCCCCTTGGCCAGGTGACTTCCTTTTGCCAGCGGCATGGCCCACAGAAAGACTCAGCTGTGAGCCATCAGCTATCAACATCCTGGCCCCGGAGGAATGTTTGCTCCATTTCTGGAGGGAAATCTGGATGGTGCTGATGTCCAAAGGGCCTTCCAGACCTTTGTCTTTAGAGCCCCTGTAATATAGGGCACATGTTCAAATATTAAACATTTATATGTTAATACTTTTCTTTAGCAATTCTCTCCAAAGGTCTCACTAATCTGTGCTGCCCAGTTAGGTGGCCACTAGACACATGTGGCCACAGAGCCACTGACTGGTCTAAACTGAGATGTGATGTAAGTATAGAATACACACCAAATTTTGAAGTTAGTATAAAAAAAACCAAATGTAGAATGTCTCAAAATTTTTAATATTGATTGCATATTAAAATAATATTTTAGAGATAGTGACTACATAAATATATTATCAAAGCTAATACTAATACCAGTTTCACCTGTTCCTTTTTCCTTTTTTTTAAATGTGCTACTGAACAATTTAGACTCCACTGAACAGTGCTGTCATGGACATTTTTAGAGAGTCTATACTCTGGATTCTTTCTAAGTGGGAAGAAGGTGGTTCTCTTTTCATCTGATAACTGGTAAGAACTATATTTATTTCTTCTAGTCAACCATGTCTTACCCACAGTAAGCTCTCACAAAAGTTTTTTGAGAAAAATTATGAAGCAAGTGCATCCCAATTTTGTTTACTTCCCTCTTTTATATATTTTTCAAGATTTTATTTATTTGTTTTTAGAGAGAGAGGAAGTGAGATAGAAAGAGAGGGAAACATCAATGTGCGAGAGATACATCGATCCATCGATCGATTGCTTCTCACACGGCCCCAGTTGAGGACCTGGCGCACAACCCAGGCATGTGCCCTGACTGGAAATCAAACAGGTGACACTCTGTCCACTGAGCCAGGGCTGCTTCCCTCTTTTAGATACTAGTATGCTATTTTGTTTATCAGATTCTTAGCTTTATCACAAATGGGCAAAGAGAAAGATTATAGGTGGTTTAAGAAAGGGTAGCTTATTAGGATGTAATGTCATTCAAAAAGGCAGTTGGCAAAGATTACACAATAACAATGGCTACTATTTGTGCAGAGTCTTCACAGCTGTAAACATGTCTCTGAATACTTTTTCACAGGCTTCCTCTAGTTTAATTCTCATGACAATACTGTAAGATGCATATTTTTATTACCCTCATTTTACAAGTGAGGAAACTCTCGTCTCTCCAAACTCTGGTTCACATTACCTGCCCAGCCCTATGCGATTTGAGGTTTTGACCCCTGTTCCTTGGCCAATTAAATATTTATTATAGTGAAAAATTAATTGAAACCAAAATGAGTAGGGTTCCAATCTATATCTTAGCTCAAAGGCTTTGATTGAACTTTTTACTCTAATGCATTTACACTGTGATTTAAATACTTATTTAGACCCCACTCGATCACAGGCACAGGAGATTCCATATTAAGATTTTCCTTTGTAAGTACACTCCAGTTATTTAACATAACTTTATTATGCATCTTTCTTAACTCAATAATAGTTTTAAGGTTTTCTTTTTTGGGAGGACCCAATGTAGCAAATAATTTGTTTTTCAAATTCTGGAGTTATTTCAGAATACAAAGTTAATTGAAGCAGATAACATGAATTCACTGGGAGGTGAACCATTTCCAATTCAGCAAGTCAGGGAAGGGCTTGGGGAAATATTTTCACTATTTTAATGGGAGTATAGTCACAGCTAGCACAAATTAAGAGATGTCGATGTTTTGGTTTTTTGCAAATTGAGGTAAAATTGACATACAACATTATATTAATCTCAGGTATAAAACATAATTCAATATTTGTATATATTGCAAAATGATCACTGCAATAAGTCTAGTTAACATTACTCACCGTGCATACAGGACTTTTTTTTCTTGTGATGAGAGCTTTAAGATTTATTCTCTTAGCAACTTTCAACTATGAAACACATTGTTATTAACCATAGCTACCGTGCTATACATTACATCCCCATGACTTACTGATTTTGTAACTGGAAGTTTGTACCTTTTGACCCCCTTCATCCCTTTCACCCACCCCAAGCCCCTGCCTCTGGCACCTGCCAATCTGTTCTCTGTATCTATGAGCTTGGTTTTGTCTTTGTTTTTGTTTGAGATTCCACATATAAGTGAGATCATATGGGATTTGTCTTTCTCTGTCTGATTTATTTCACTTAGCCTAATGCCATTAAGGTCCATTCATGTTGTTGTAAATGACAAGATTTTATTCTTTTTTTACGGCTGAACAATATTCCACAACATATATAAACATTTTCTTTTCCCATTCATTTGTTGATGAACACTTAGGCTGCTTCATATCTTGGCTATTGCATTGAACAAGGAGGTGCAGATATTGTTTTTGAGTTAGTGTATTTTCTTTCAGATGAATACCTGGGAGTGGAATTGCTGGATCATCTGGTAGTTCTATTCTATTTTTTTTAAGTTTAGAGGAATCTCCATGCTGTTTTCCATAATGACTGTATCAATCTACATTCCTACCAACAGTACACAAGGGTTCCCTTTTTTTCACATCCTCACCAACACTTGTTATTTCTTGTCTTTTTGATAATAGTTATTCTAACAGATGTGAAGTGATATTCCTTGTGGTTTTGATTTGCACTTCCCTGATGATTAGTGACGTTGAGCATCTTTTCATATACCTGTTGGCCATCTGCATTTCTTCTTTGGAAAAATGTCTATTCAGATCCCATGTTCATTCTTTAATTTGACTCCTTTGGGTTTTTGTTTTTTGTTTGGTTGGTTGGTTGGTTTTGGGGTTTGTTATTTTGCTACTGAGTTGCACGAGTTCTTCTTTATATATGTTGGATATTACCCCTTATCAGACACATGGTTTGCAAGTGTTTTCTCCTATTCAGTAAGTTGTCCTTTCATTTTGTTCATCATTTACATTGCTGTGCAGAGCTTTTTTGGTTTATGTAGTCCCACTTGTTTAATTTTGCACTCGCTGCTTTTGCTTTTGGTGTCAAATCCAAAACATCATTGCCAAGACTACTGTCAGAAGCTTATTGCCTATGTTTTCTTCTTGGAGTTTTATGGTTTCAGGCCTTACATCCAAGCCTGTAATCAATTTTCAGTTCAATTTTGTGTGTGGTGCAAGATAGGAGTCCAATTCCATTCTTTTGCAAGTTGCTGTCTGCCCAGCACAATTTATTGAAGAGACTGTCCTTTCCGCATTGCACGTTCTTGGCCCCTTTGTCATAAATTAATTGACCATATATGCCTGGATTTATTATGGGCTCTCTATTTTGTTCCCTTGATCTATGTGTTTGTTTTTATGCTAAAATCATTGTGATGATTTTATTTAACTAGAACAACAACCATATGTTTAAACAAAAATGCAGATATTTTTCCAATAAAAGAATGATAATTTTATGTGTTTGACTCATTTATACACTTAAAATACAATTATTTTAAAAACATGTACTAAGCGGGTTGTTTCCCTCAGGTTGACATGTGAACTATGTGGTTATTTAAATATAGCCTCTGGGCTAGTTAGACCTGGCTTCAAATCCCAACCCTACTGCTTATCAACTGAGTGGCGTTGGCAGATCATTTATCCTCTGAGAAATTGGGTTTCCTCTCTTGGAAAATGGGGATAATACATTGCAAGGGTTGGCATGATGCTCAAATTAAATGACTATTTCAGTGTTTTATCCATCATAAAATTTACATACAATAACCTCTCTGATGAATTCCAGTGATGAAGAGGCAGTGTGGTGTAATTGGAAAGAGCTCTGAATTTGAAGACTGAATGGAAAGTTAACACTGCTTAACTGCCCCACCCCACCCTTCCCTTCCCCACCCCCTCACCAGCCCCACCCCTGCACTTTACATAAGTAGTTTCATTTTCCTTGCATCCTTACAATAATCCTGTCAGG
>CM052544.1:36005989-36023682 GCA_028533065.1 Trachops cirrhosus
TGTCTCCATTTTGTTAAGTTCTTTTTCTGGGGTGTTATTCTGGCTTTTTTTTTCATTTGGGCCATATTTCTTTGTCTCTTCATTTTGGCAGACTCCCTGTGTTTGTTTTTATGTATTAGGTAGAGCTGCTTCTACTGCCTGTCTCCGTAGTGTGGCCTATTGTAGAAAAGTACACTGGTAAATTGGATGGGGTAGAGGCTTAGGTAATCTCCAGGGTGTGGCAACCCATGTGAACCAGGTTGATGGAGTCTTCAATATGGTGTCGCTGCTTGATGGCTGTGTGTGTGGTGGGGGGAGGACTCAGAAAGGGGACAATGCCACTGCCTAAACTCTGAAGTTTTGTCTGGGAGGAAGCTGTCCCCTGGCACTCACCCTGATGCCAGACACTTCAGTTTCTCCCTGTATCCCACTAATGCCCTTCTAGCTGTTGCCCTAGTGCTGAAGCCCAGAATGAGTGAGTCTGCATGAATCCTAAGTCCACTGTGAGCCCTGTAAGAGGAGACTCCTGAGAATCCTGCAGTTTCTTCTACCACCCCATCCCACACTGGTTTTGTAGCCAGAAGTTATGGAGACTTATTTTCTTGGCACTGGAAACTTGGGCTGGATGGTCTAGTATTTGGCTGGGATCCCTTGCTCCTGAGGTATCCCTCCTGATTTCTACCCATCACACGTGGGTATGGGACTGCCTGTTCTTCATCTCCTTGTCTCTGTGCCTCTCCATGCAAGTCTCCATGTCCCCACCCCTCCACGTCTCTGCGCCTCTTACCTGTCTAGATGAATGTGGCTTCTTTAATTTTTTGGTTGTCAGACTTCCATAAAGCTCGATTCTCTGATGATTCTGGGAGATATTTGTTTTGTAGCCTAATTGTAATTTTTTTATGGTTGTGTGAGGAGACAGGCTGTGTTTGTCTATGCCTCCATCTTGACTGGAGGTCCTAAATGTGTTTGTTTTCATATTGTAGAACAAAATTAGTATAGAAAGTAAAAATTGCAGAACAATAGAAGGAGACCAATAATTTATTAATGCCTCCATGTTTTGGCTTCTGAGAGCTTAGGGCCTTCAATTGGTAAAAGAGAAATTTGTGTCTATACTGAGAGGACAAATGCTCATCAATTAATGGTGAGTGCTTGAAGCACTAGGTAAGGAGGATCATGAAGCAAGGTTCAGACATTAAGAGAGAATTCTGTGACCAATTGTGATATTCATCATGGGCACAAGAAAGGGAGGATAGTTAAGAATTAGGTGTTCACCGATCTTGCATTTCTTAAGAGAGTGATACTGTGTTAGCTTAGGGGGCCCAGAGTAGGCTTTTGATAAATCTAGAAGACAGCAATGGGAATCTAAGGTTAAGACACTTAAAAAACATTAACTAAGCACCCATTTCTTTGTGTCAGACCTTGTGCAAGGCACTGATGATGGAGCAATGAGTGGGGCTGTATTCCTCGGTGTTCTAAATAAGAGTCAGTAGACTGAGGTTCAAATTCTGTCTCTGCAACTTGACCTATGACTTTGGGCAAGCAGTGGAGTCAGCAGTGTAAACACTTATAATACCATGTAACATGTGGGCTAACAGAGATATGTGCCAAGAATCCAGGAGGCTTCTGGTGAAGATGGTGTCATAAGGCCATGCTTTGAGGCTTTTTCTTGCTCCAAATATATAAAATTATAGATAAAATATTAAAAGAGAGAAAAATAGCCATAGCATGTATATATGTACATATACACACATATGTGTGTATGTCTACACATATATATGCATAATATCTCTGTGGAGAAAACATAAAACACATACATGAATGATAAATGGACTAGTGGGCTCTGGGTAGGAAAGCAGGCAGAGGTGACCAGGGATTGGTCTTTCGTGTAGTGACAGGAATGGCAAGGGCACAAAGCACTGTGAAAGGCTAGAATCAGGCCCTGTGCTTGAAATCAGTGTGTGTTCTTTTTGTTCACACACATGCACACACACGCACATACTTGTACACGTACACATATACCTTCCACCTATTAAAGGAGGCTAAAAAATCTGCAACTGTTAGCTATTTAGACTTACTGCTTTAAAAAGTAGGTTACCTGTGAGATGGTGAAACCAGAACCTGAGTAAGTTTTTTCAGTGAATTGGTGCCTAGTTTTGCATTTCCCCCATATGTGCAGAGAGTCTAAGGCACCAACATAATACTTAATTCTGGACTAGAATTAAGAGCCTGAGGGACTCTATGGAAGCAACTAGAAACTGCTGGACAAGGAAGAAGGAATGCAGCAGAGAGACTAGGGTGGTCAGGAGGAGAAATGTGCCCTCAAAATGAATGTGCAAATCAGAATCCCCAAGGCTATAAGGAAAATCAATGCTAAAACACAGAGCCAAATAAAATCAATAATCAAGGGATGAATTCACTTCTAATGTAATGAAAATAATGAAGCAACCAGAAGCTGACCTTAAAATGATTATGTTTATAGTCCTCTTAGGATTAGAGGGAGAAATAGCATCTATTTTTTTATAAAAGGAGAAGAGATTTCAAAATAAAAGTGGTATGTCAATAATTCCTCAGTGAACTGAAAAAAATAACAAAATAAAAATGGGAAGAAATGAAAAAATGGATATGAAAAAGAAGCAAGTACTGGAAGTGAAAAAGCAAAATCATTGAAAACAGTAAAGGAAGGAAAGAAAAGAAAGCTAATTCACGTGGTGGTTGAACTCAGGAGGAAAAGTTGAGTTGCCTTTAGGATTAGAGGAGTGCTACCAGGAACTCTTTCCTTGGCTTGGAATGCATATTCACTAGCTGCGGGAGTAATGCCAGAAATGGCAGTAGGCTGGTGTCCCAGCTTTGGGGTGAGGAGTAGGCAATTGCTTCCATTATAGGACAGAAAACAACCTGTGTGTTCGAGAATGAAGTCATAATATTTCCTTAAATTGAAAGTCTTCCAGAGAGAAGCAAGTTGCCCATCCAGAATGACTACAATTGTGTCTTCTGGAAATATTATTATTAGAGCCCTCATCTCTCTGTGGTTCTTCTATGAAGGAATGCTTTCTTAAACTTGATTATAGAATTTAGTTTTTGTCTAGATGCTTAGACCTGGATGGTGGAGGAGCTGGGGTGGGGTGGGAGGAATGAATATTTATTGAGCAACGCTCTGTACTTTTTTTACCATGGATTTTCTCATTAATCTACATACCAACTCTGGCAGTCAGGTATTTTTATCCCCATGTTACAATAAGGAAATTGAGGCTGCAAAGTTTAAAATAGTTCAATCAAATTTTCCCTGGAGGTAACGATACAGGAATTTGAACCCATGTCTTCCTGTTCCAATGCTCTTCCCTCTATAGCACTTCAAAACAGAAACTGTGTCACATTTATGTTTGTATTACCAGTGCCTAGAACAGTGTTTGGCACATGAAAGATGCCTAATAAGTGTTTCTCAAAAGAATGGAAGCCCCATTGATCAACCTATAAGCTCCTAAACGGGTGATCACTCATTTCACCTACTACAGAAGGGAACAAAGTAATATTGAGCAATGCAGGTGAATCCCTTCATGAATATTTTTTATGAGAAAGGTGAAATATAATAGCTTTTCCATCACTACACCCTGCAGTCTTACCAAATCTTGTGAATTCTTGATCTTAAATATCTCTCAAACTCATTTACTAGTCTTCATCTCTACCACCTCAATCCTAGTCCAAGACGCCTTTATTTCTTATCTCTGCAGCTATGGTAGCCTCTCGCCTGGTCTGCCCATTTCTTCTTTTGCTTCCCTTCCATCCATGCCCCACACTACAGCCAGGATAGTCCATTTATTCCCCACAGGACAGCCAGGATGGTCCATTCACTCCCCACACTGCAGATACGATCTTGTCACTCCCTGCTTAAAATCCTTGAATGTTTCCATTGCCCTTAAAAAACAAAAAACCCTGAAACTCCCCACATCCTAACTTGACCTACAGAGTCCTATGTGATCTGCCTGACTAAGCTGTCCTGCCTCTCCTTATATCAGTCTCCCTATTGCTCTCTATTCTTTACACAATTGGAAATGTCTCCAACCCTTGGACTTTGCTGTCTCCTGACTTCATAATGCTATTCTCTCCTTCTTTTGTATGTCTCACTCCTACTCTACCTCTGTGCCCCAGTAAGACATTAATTCTGCAGGGAAGAATCCTCTGCCCTCCTGAGACTGAGTTGGGACCCCTGCTGTATGCTCCCATGGCTCTCTGCACACCTCCTTTAGAAACTCCTAATCGAACTCTAATTGTTTCTTAATGTCCCCCTTCCCAGCTAGATTCAGTTCCTAATCCACTGGGATCCTATCGTTTTTATTCACCCACATATACTGAGCGCCTACTCGGTAAAGACATATAAGAGACTCTCGATGAATACATGCTGTCTGCATGAATGATTTTCACACTGCACTTAAGGGGTGACATGTCGAGTGATTGAAGGAAAGTGACACAGAATTGCTTCTAAATCGCAGAATCAGAGCAAAGATTAAACAACCCTATGATTTACTTCAGAGTGACTTTTAGATGGGGAGCTCCTGATGGTCTGAAGAATAAGTTAAAATGCATTGTCATTTTGCTGTCTGTGGCTGGCAGTTAATCAAGCTCCAGTGGGGCCCGATTTCCCATGCGGGGAATAAACAAGGTGACATCATGGTCACACACGCCCTAGGAGATTGTGCAAGTTGTTGGCTCTGCTTGCTGGTTGGAAGAGTCTGTCCTTGCTCTCTTGGGCTGCTAATCATCTTTGTAAGGCTGATGATTCTATAGGTCTCCAGGGATGGGTGACAGACTTCAGTGTCCCAGTTCTTCCGCCCTCCATGTGACCCTCAGGATCTAGCCTGCCCCTATGAGGTGATGGCCTCCACTCCACTTGCAGGGTTGCAGAGCAGTACTTTTGCTCACTGTTTTTCAAACCCTGAGTACCCTCAGAATTTCCCCTCACTTTAATTTCAACATAATAGCAAGCATCCCTCTAGCACATCAAGGTTTCTAAAACTTTTCTACTTGTTCTTTTTCTCTTTTGATCATGGATCTTATGCTCACTGAAGAAAAAAGATAGATCAATGATTATAATGTTTTACAACATATTATATATACAAACAAATTCAGCTTTTAGTGATCTGGGCAAGTTATTTAGCCTCTTTATACTCCAGTTCTTCTCTTTAAAGAGGCCAATACTAGTAATTACTTCATAGGATGTTTGCAGAGATTAATTAATACATGGACAGAGTTATAATAGTTCCCAGCAAATAGGTAATCACTAAGCATTAACTATCTCTATTAACTATAATAATAGTTAACTATAACTATTATTGTTATATTGTATTTTTTCTTCTTTTCCATTTTTAAATAACTTTAATTTTTCAATCACAGTTGACACTATTATATTAGTTTCAGGTATACACATTAGTGATTGCACATTACATAACTTACTAAGTGATCATCCTGATAAATCTCACACCCCTCTGACATCATACATAGTTATTAGAATATTATTGACTATATTCCCTATGCTGTACTTTACAACCCCATGACTATCTGTAACAACAAATTTGTATTTCTCAATTCCTTCACCTTTTTCACCCATCTCCCAAACCCCCCAGCCATCTGGCACCAGTCAAAATGTTCTCTGTATCTATGTGTCTGTTTCTGTTCTGCTTGTTCATTTATTTTTTTTTTGATTCAATGATTGATAGATACTCATTTATTGCTATTTTCCTCATATTTTTTAATCACTTTTCTTCTTTTTAAAGAAGACCCTTTAACAATTCATAAAATACTGGCTTGGTGGCGATGAACTCCTTTAGCTATTTTTTGTCTGGAAAGATCTTTATCTGTCCTTCAATTCTAAGTGACAGCTTTACTAGGTAGAGTAATTTTGGTTGCAGGTCCTTGCTTTTCATCACTTTGAATATTTCTTGCCAGTCCCTTCTGGCCTGCAAAGTTTCTGTTGAGAAATCATTTGATAGTCTTATGGGAGCTCCCTTGTAGGTAACCACTGCTTTTCTCTCCCTATTTTTAAGATTCTCTTTGTCTTTAATCTTTGGCATTTTAATTATGATGTGTCTTGATGTGAACCTCTTTGGGTTCATCTAGTTTGGGACTCTCTATACTTCCTGAACTTGTATGTCTATTTCTCTCACCAAGTTAGGGAAGTTTTCTTTATTATTATTATTATTACATTTTTTAATCCTCACTGAAGAACATGCTCATTGATTTTTAGAGAGAGGGAAAGGGTGAGAGAGAGAGGGAGAGTAACACCAATGTGAGAGAGAAAAATCAATCTGTTGCCTCTCATACTTGCCCTGACCAGGGTCCAAATCTACAACCTAGATATGTGCCCTGACTGGGAATCAAACCCACAACCTTTTGGTTTATGGAACAATGCTCCAAACAACTGACCCATACCACCCAGGACTCTTCATCATTTTTCAAATAGGTTTTCAATTTCTTACTCTCTCTCTTCTCCTTCTGGCACCCACATGATATGAATATTAGTATGCTTGAAGTTGTCCCAGAGGCTCAACTATCTTTATGTTTTTGGATTCTTTTTTGGATTCTTTATCTTTACGCTATTTTTATGTTTTTGGATTCTTTTTTCTTTTTGCTATTCTGATTAAGTGTTTCTTTGCTTACTTACATCCCAAATTGCTGATTTGATTCTTTGCTTTATCTACTCTACTGTTGATTTCCTGTAAATTATTCATTTCAGTTAGTGTATCCTTCATTTATGACTGGTCCTTTTTTATGCTATTTATGTTCTTACTAAATTCACTGAGCATCCTGATAGCCAGTGTTTTAAACTCTGCATCTGATAGATTGCACATCTCCATTTTGTTTCTTTGTCTCCTCATTTTGCCTCCTCATTTGGCAATCTCCTTTTGTTTTGTTTTGTTTTGTTTTGTTTTTCTATGTATTAAGTATAGCTGCTACATCTCCCAGGCTTGGTAGAGTGGCGTAATATAGTATGGGTTCTGTAAAATCCAGTGGCACAGCCTCCCCAGTCACCCAAGCTGGGCACTTGGAGGTGTGTTACTGTTGCTGTCCCCTACCATATGGGCTGTGTATACCCTCCTCTGGTAGTTGAGTCTTCATTGCTGTTGGCACAGCAGTGGGAGAGATATACCTGCAGGCCAGTCAGCAGCAAGGACTGGCTGTGACCACCAGCCTCTGACCACCATGGAGGATCAGCTGTGCAGGGGCTCACCAACAGAGCAGGACTTACTTCAGCAGGGCTGTAGTGCCTGTTGACTCCACCCTTGAGTGTGTTGTTTGTGGAAGTGGTTGGGTGGTGATGTTTCAACATGGTCTGAATCTGTTCACTGGGTGAGCTGGCACTGGGGCCTCCCAGGAGGTGCAGGCTAAGGTCAGCCACTGTCTGTATTCTGTCCAGGACCACCCATCATGAGCTACAAAGTGACCTGCAGATGGCTGCTACTTGTGTTGAGCTTGGAGGTACCTCAGGGAGGCCAAGCTGTGAACCACAGGTGGCTGCTGCTAGCCACTTAGCAAGAGGTATGGGGCATGCTCAGCCAGCTGCTGTTTATTTGAGAGATTTTAGGAAGATCTGAATTATGAGCCCAGAAATGCATTCATATGGAAAAGCTTATGTAAATAGCTTGGGTGGGCCTCAAAGTTGGATGGGGTGGGGACTCAGGGAATCACCAGGGCAGGCAAACAGTGTAAGCCTGGTTGATGGAGATTCAGATATGGTACCCACCTGCCAGCCCTTTAGGGAGAGGGCTCATCAAAGAAACAATGGTCTCTGCCAGCACTTCTGTCTGGGAGAAAGTTGACCTCCCCAGCTCTCAACCTGATGTCAGGCAATTCAGTTCCTTCCTGTATATCTCTGGTGCCTTTCAAGCTGCTTTCCCAGTGCTAGAGCTCAGAGACAGTGAGTTCAAGTCCATGTGTGGGTCCTTTAAGAGGAACTGCCTAGGACTCCACCCTCAGCCTCAATCCCCACTGGTTTTTATAGCCAGAAGTTATGGGAACTTCTCTTCCTTGCACTGGAACCCTGGGCTGAGGAATCTGGTGTGGGGCTGGGACCCCTTGCTCCTCACAGGGGACCTATGCAGCCAAGATATCCCTCTCAATTTTTATCTGCCACAGGTGAGTGTAGGCTGGGGAACAGCCCATTCTGTATCTCTGTTCCTCCTACCAGTCTCAGTGTGGCTTCTTTAATTCCCTAGTTCTAGGACTTCCATTCAGCCAGATTTCAGGCAGTTCTGAGTGATGGTTGCTCTGTGGTTTAGTTGTAATTTTGATGTGGTTGTGGGAGGAGGCAAGTACCACGTTTACCTACATTGCCATCTTGACCAGAAGTGTTGTCTATTTGAGAAAACATGGGCTTTGGAATCTGGAAGACTGAATTTCTATCTTAACCCTATCAGTTACTGGCTGTATGACTTCAGGGGAGTTATTTAACTTCTCCAAACCTTGATTTGAACACATATAGAATAGTGATTAATACTGCTGACCCCCAAGAGTCATTGTGAATATTAACCAAGAGACTACCTGGAAAGCACCTAATGAAGGCCAGACATAGGGTAGACACCCAGTAAATGATAGCTCCTGCATATTACTCTGCGTGGAAAATGCATCACTTCCAATGCATAATAAATTAGAACTGCACTCAAGTTAACTACTAAAGAGAGGTCAAGAAAGAAGGGAAAGGTAATGCTAACAGACACTGTTAGTAACATCCCATGAACAGTAGCTGTTCAATGAGTAGAACTGGAACACTTACTTAGTATCTCAAGGGCAAGAAAGAAAGCTAACATTTACTGAGTATCTACTATGTGCCAGCCACTTTAAATAAGCTCATTTAATCCTCAGAAAGACCTGCAAAAAGCGATCGTCACTATTTTACTGATAAGAAGAGAGACAAAATGGTTGCTAAGGTGTCACAGTGAGTAAACAGTAAAACTGGAGTTTTAATCCAGGACTGAGTGATGCCCAAACATGGCTTTTCTCTCTATCACATAATACTTAAACATCTAATGTTTGTCATAAAGGTGAATAGACAATAAATAGCCAGAAGATGGGCAGAGGAGTGTGTTGTATGTGGTGAAATCATTGCAGGAAATATTGGAAAAGCATGAGCTAGGAGATGCTTACAGGGGCGCAAGAGTCCATTCCAGGCAAGGTGAGAGAGAAGGTGGGAGAGGTGTGTGGGTGGAGGGCGTTTTGCAGCACAGTGACACCTTAATAGTGAGAGGAGGGGCACCTCATCAAGTAGCCTTCGTGTTGGCCATCAACAACACATCAGGTTGCAGATTCAATCTCCGGTCAGAGCACATACAAGAAGCAACCAATGAATGCATAAATAAGTAGAACAACATATCAGTGTTTCTCTATCTCTCTCAAAAAATAATAAATTTAAAATATATTTTTTAAAAAAAGAAAGAGAGAGTGGCATATCTCCTAGTAGCTATTATGCTGAGTCTCATCTCCTTCTCTACCTGAATCCCATTTCCAAAGCTCCTTTTTGTTATTTAGGCATCTGCCAAAGCCTAGAAGGAGGATGGGGGTGGGGAGGGCATGAGTTCAGACTTTCCCAGGTTCATTATTAGCAGACTTACATTTTAGCAAGTTCAGTGAGAGCAGCAAATTAGAAGGGAATGGGACTGGGGTGAGGGGCACATGAGGGGACTGTTGCAGCTATCTATGGAGGAGCAGTGGTCATCTGGTTTAGGACTACCTTCTGGATTAGGTAGGGTAGTGAGTAAAAAGAGATTTAGGAGGTTTAAAAAACTGGTCATTGATTGGCTGTATGTAGGAGGTAAGAGAGAGGGAGGGACTCACAACGATGCTCAGGTTTCTAGGTGGACGTCTGGGCGGCAGGTAGTGTTATTAACTGAGCTGGAGAGATGGAGGGTGGGGCTTTGCACAAATGTGAGGAGCCTGTGGGATGGACAGGTGGAAGGTGCACACTGTGCAGGACACACAAGGCTCAGGAGAAAGGTCTCCTTTGCCAACTAAGAGCAATCAAGATTCCCCCCAAGTAGAATAAGAGGCCAGGGAGAGAGGCTGAGAGAACAGCAACACTTAAGGGGCAGGTGCAGGGAAAAAGCCCACAAACACACACACACACAACAGAGACAAACAAGATATGAGAAAAATGTGGGGCTTCCCATTGCATTGAGAAAAAATCTGAACTCATGCTGCCCACAGGAGCCAGCGTGATCTGGCCCTGCCTATTTTATTTTCTTGTCTCTTGCCCTTCCTTACTCAGATCAGACACATGACCTTCCTCTTTCCTCAGGAGCACCAAGTACATTCCTGTTGTAGGTCTGCTCCTTCTGATGTTTACTACTTTCCAGGGCAGCTATTTTTTTTAATTTTTAAATTTTTATTTTATGTGCAAAGAGCTAGACATTCTGCAATAAGGTAGATGTCTTGAATGACCCATTCAAAGAAATTCACTTAGTCCAACTTAATGAAGTCTATATCCTTCATGTACTGACAGGGGCACTGGGGGCAAACAGTAAGGCTATACTTCTGGATCAGGCCGTGCTGGTTTGAGCAGACACGGCAAGAACGAGAACCCTGGATGAATTTTCTAGGATGGCTCAAGTAGAGCTGCTGGTGATCCATTTTGCTCTCTGTGCTGCAATGAGGCAAAACGTTTTTTTAACCACTTTATTGAGGTATGATTGATGTGTAAAAAGCTGTATGGATTTAATAGATACACACCAATGAGTTTGGGGGTTTAAGTATACACCTGTGAAACTATCACCACCATCAAGGTCACAAATGTATCCATCACCTCCCAAAGCTTCCTCTGTCCCACTTTATTATTATTATTATTATTACTATATTATTATTATTATTTTGTGTGTGGTAATGCTTAACAAAAGATCTACCCTCATAGCAAACTTTAAGTATACAGTGCAATATTGTTAGCTATAGGCACCATACTTGCTGTATAGATCTCCAGAAATTATTCATCTTGCATAAGTGAAACTTTAGACCCTTGACCATCACCTCCCCAATTCCCCTCCCCCAACCCCTAGCAACCACCATTCTACTGTTTCCTTCTATGAATTTGACTATTTTAGATGACTCCTATGATGGAATCATGCATTACTTGTCTTTCTGTGTTTGGCTTATTTTATTTAGCATAATGTCCTCCAGGTCCATACATGTTATCACAAATGGCAGGATGTCCTTCTTTTTAAAGGCTAAGTAACATCAAATTGTGTCCATATACCACATTTTCTTTATCCTTTCATCCATCGACGGACCTTTAGGTTGTTTCCATATCTTGGCTGCTCTGAATAATGCAGGGTGGCCATTCTTGACCATCCTCTCTAAAGTAACTCTCTATTCCTCCTCTTACTGATTTATTTCCTTTATAGCTCATGGCATTATCTGAAATCTTTGGAACATTTTTTTTTGTTTATTTGCCTTTTTCCACACCTCTCACTAAAATATAAACTCCATAAGTATAATAAGCTTATCTGCCTCATTTATCCCTGTATGCTCAGCACCTACCTGAGTGTCAGGCACCTGGTATACACTCAGTAAATACCTGTGGAATGAAGGAGTGGGCCAGGAGGTGGTGATGTCAGGTCAGCCTAGGGCAGTGGTTCTCAATTGAGGCCACTTGTATCCAAGTCGTCAAGAAGCTTTGTAAATGTACAGATGCCTGACACCTGCCCTGATCTCATACCCATCAAATCTGAATTCCCTGTTAAGTATAAAATTCTCCACTTTGAGCCCTGGCTGGTATGGTTCAGTGGATTGAGTGCAGGCCTGCAAATCAAAGGGTCACTGGTTTGATATCCAGTGAGGGCACATGCCTGGGTTGTGAGCCAGGACCCCAGTAGGGGGCGCATGACAGGCAACTGCACATTGATGTTTCTTTCCCTCTCTTTCTCCCTCCCTTCCCCTCTCTCTAAAAATAAATAAATAAAATATTTTAAAAAAATTCTCCACTTTGATATACTCAGATGACAGCTAGGGTTAAGAACCTTTAGAATGGGCAATTTCAAGAAGAGTCAACAGTGGCAAATGCAGCAGGGAGTTTCAGCAATCTAAGGACTGAAAATGCAGGCTGGACGCTCTTTGGGATTGAGCTGATCCGTTCAGAGCATGGAAGAAGCTGCTTGGGAGGAAATGTGCTAGTGGCTGTCCAGCATCTTCTACCAACACTGTCCTGATGGTCTTGTGGGAATTCATTCTCCCTCATTCTCAACTGTGTGGTTTGAGGGGACTGACCCAAAAGATCAGGAGGTTACTGGTCTTGGTGATATGTCTGCTACTCACAGCATTCGGCTCAGGACCGTAAACAGCCAAGGACATCCACGAAGATGTTTGCTCAGGCTCCTGAGTAAAGTGTCTTCTGGAAATTCCTGGAAAAGACACTTTCTCTCCCTCTGGATATTGTGGTATAAGACTATGTGATCTGAACCTGTGGCTGCTAAATTGCTACCATAAAGGCAGGGTGTGGAGCCTGCAGATAAACCATGTCCCATGGGAGGGAGAGTTAAGGGAGAAAGTGAGTGAGGCCTCAGTGACAGGAGGATCCTTGGGAACAAGCCCTGTCTAAGCAACTTCCCTCTGTACACTTCAGTTCCACGACTAAATCAGTTCTTTTTATGAATGAAAAAGAGGCCTGACCAATAGAACTAGTGCATCTGGTGAGTTGAGAGTGAATGGGGCTCTTTTTTTTTTTTTTTTGAGAGTGAACCAGAACTTCAACAGATTTGCTTGAACCAGAATGTGATTCTAAGCCACAAGTCTTCTGTCACCAGATCAAGGTAAGCAATCAGAACTTGTCACAATCAGTCAATATTTTCGGAGGGTTAGAGTGTGGGACTAAGAGGGGCTGAAGCCTACGGGGAACTTGATTCTTTGAAGTAATTTGACCCTTAAACAACACTGGGGTTGGGATGCTGACCCCTGCCTGTCGAAAATTTGTGCGTAACTTTTGACCCCACCAACACTTACAGCGATTGTCTCTCAGTAACTGCAGGGAATTGGTTTCAGAACCCTCCAGAGATACCAAAATCTGCAGATGCTCAAGTCCCTTTATAAAATGAAGTAGATAAATGCATACAGTTGGCCTTCT
The DNA here is from genome assembly GCA_028533065.1 of Trachops cirrhosus. Classification (NCBI taxonomy): domain Eukaryota; kingdom Metazoa; phylum Chordata; class Mammalia; order Chiroptera; family Phyllostomidae; genus Trachops; species Trachops cirrhosus. Next base: position 36,019,062 of record CM052544.1, read on the forward strand.
GCAACTGTTTTTCATCCCAACTATGGATCAGAAACAGTATAGGTATTTATTGAGAAAAATCTGTGTGCACGTGGACCAGTGCTGTTCAAGGGTCAACTGTAGATGTTTTATAACTGCCTCAATACAAAGAAACCTTTTTAGAAATAGACACTCCATGAAGCCTTCTGTTCACCTGGGCACACACTGTGCTAAGATGTTCCAGTATCTAGTGTGGTCACAGTAGTCTTAATAACCATCTTAAAGATGGTCAATTCTGGCCATCTTTAGAAAGCGACATAGGAACAGCAGATCCAATAGATCTCAAGCTACTATGGGTATGTTTTGCTTCATATCTGGTTGGTGTACATCTGATTTGCATTGTACATTGTGTGTGTACCCATGCTTCGATTCATGGTAACTTCTCTGTTATGGAAATGATTTGCATTGAACACAACTGTAAATAAAAAGAAAGAAATTGCTGAAAGAGAAAAAAATCTTCCAGTAGATCCTAATGAAATATAGAAGCAATGGGCTGGCTTCCCTATGTCTTACCTATGTAGGTCAAAGTTTCACAGAATTCAGGGACTCTCCTGGGGAGACCCTAGTCATTTTAAAACAAAGGAAACAGGTTTTGGTGGCTAGGACCCAAGACCTATAAATATAGAATTCCAGCTTCCAGGTTTGTAGTCAAAAGACTTGGGAGACAGTTTTAGGTTTAAATCCTAACTCTACTACTTATTAACTGTGTGACAAGAAAGTTATTTAACAGATCCGAGCCTCCTTACCAGACTGTAAACATGAATGCAATAAATCTTCCAAGGTGTTGAGGGTCAAATGATAATACCTATGTGAAGAGGCCAAGCAGTATACCCTCTAGGCTTTCAGTATGGTAGCAAAATGCTTGCCACAGGTTCAGATCTCACACTCTCCACCATATCATTCAGATGACCCACAGAAAAGAAAGCTCTGAAAAATGTCATTTTCTGTTTCTTTTTTTCTCCATCATTTCACTGCTGCATGTAAAAGTATAAAAACATAAATAACATTAACATGAGACATTCTAATTTCTTTGATGCCAAAGAGTGAGATTCTGGTGTTTGAAATGTAAACACTGAGAAGATGCTTCTCATCTATGTCCTACTAACATTTTTCAACTTTACTGAAGTATAATTTAGATCTATTTTAAGTGTACAGCTCAAAGACCTTTTTTTCTTTTTCTTTCTTTTTTTTTTTTTTTGAATGGGGAAGGGAGGGAGAAAGAGAGGGAGAGAAACTTAGATGTGTGGTTGCCTCTCACATGCCCTCAGCTGGGGACCTGGCACCCAACTCAGGCATGTGCCCTGACTAGGAATCGAACCAGTGACGCTTTGGTTCACAGGCTGGCATTCAATTCTCTGAGCCACACCAGCCAGGGCAGCTCAAAGACTTTTGACAAACGTACACACTCATGTAACCACCTATGAAGATATAAACTATTTCTACCCAAGATATAAACTATTTCCACTCAAGAAAGTTCCCTCATGCCTCATGCTGTCAATCCATCCTAAGTATCATTCCAGGGAACCACTGAACTCATTTCTAGCACCAAGAATTGGATTTGTCTTTTCACATAGTATTTAGTTTTTTGTATCTGCTTTTTTCTCAGTGTAATGTTTTTGAGATTTATTTATGTCATTGCATGTATCAGTAGTCATTCCATTTATTGCTCCATAGGATTCCATTATATGACTCTCCCACAATTTGTTTATCCAGTTTATTTGCAGTTTTTGATTATTACAAATAAAGCTGCTCTGACATATGTTTATACATCTTTTTATAACATTTCATTTTTGTTGGGACTATGTCTAGCTGTAGAATTGCAGTCATATCATAAGTATACACATATGTTTAAATTTTAAATAATTATAAAAAGTGCCTAACAGTTGCTGTTATGAGAGTTCCAATTGCTTCACATCTTTGCCAACACTTGATATTGTTTTAGCCATTTTAGTAGGTATAAAGTGACAACTCATTGTGGTTTATTACTAATTTTTAAAAATTTGCAGTAAAATAGCCCTGGCTGCTGTGGCTCAGTTGGTTGGAGCATCATCCTGGATACCAAAAGGTCACAGGATCAGTTCCTATTTAGGGCACATGCCCAGGTTATAGGTGTGATCCCAGGTCAGGGCGCGTATGAGAAGACAACCAGTCGATGTTTCTCTCTCCCATAAACCTTTCTCTCTCTCCTTCTGTCTCCCTCTCCCTTCCTCTCTCTCTAAAAGCAATGAAAAAATTGTCCTTGGGTGAAGATTAAAAAAATTAAAAATAAAATAATGATGTAAAAGAGACTTATATCCCCATTATTTAAAAAATCTGTAGTAAAGTATACATAACAAAATTTACCATCTCAACCCTTTTTGAGTCTAAAGTTCAGTAGCATTAAATACATTCAAATTGTCAGGTTACCGTCACCACCATTCACCCACAGAACTTTTTTCATCTTGCAAAACAAAACGTGCCCGTTAAACACTAACTCCATATTCCCTTCCTCCTTCATTCCCTGTCAACCACCATTCTACTTTCTGTTTATAAATTTGACTACTCTATGTACCTCAGATAAGTGGAATCATGCAGTACTTGTCTTTTTGTGACTGGCTCATTTTACTTAGCATAATGTCCTCAAGGTTCATCCATGTTGTAGCACATGTGAGAACTTTCTCCTTCTTTAAGGTTGAATAATATTCCATTGTATGTATATACCATATTTTGTTTATCCATTCATTCATCAATGGAGACTTGGGTTGCTTCCACCTTTTGACTATTGCAAATAATACTGCTATAAATGTGGGTATACAAATATATTTTTGAGTCCCTGCTTCAATTCTTTTGGGTACATACCCAGAAATGAGACTGCTTCATCATGTGGTCGTTCTGATTTTAGTTTTTTGAGGAATCACCATACTGTTTTCCACAGCAGCTGCACCATTTTACATTGTCACTGACAATGCACAAGGGTTCCAATTTCTCCACATCCTCACCAGCACTTCTTGTTTTCGGGTTTCGTGTTAGCAGACATCCTAATGGGTGTGAGGTAGTAGTTCACTGTGGTTTTTATTTGCATTTACTTGATGATTAGTAATGTTGAACATCTTTTCTTGTGGTTATTGGCAATTTGTATATCTTCTTTGGAGAATATCTGTGTAAGTCCTTTGCCCGTATCTTAATTGGGTTTTTCTTGTTTGTTGTGGAATATCACTAATTTTTAAACTGTCCTTCTTTTAGTAGTGTTATTCCATTTTATAGATAAAGAAACTTTAGTTCAGAATGCCAAAGTGACCATAATGGTACTGGTCAGGAGCATTGTTCTTATCTCATCAAAGATAAACACAAGCAATTATTTGAATATTACTTTAGCATGTACTAAGGACAGTAGCAGTGTGACTGGGGATATCAGGTTTATAGTCCCTACAGAGACAGATAAGTAAACAGGCAATGTTCCCTTTATGATAAGTGCCATAAAAGAAAGGCACATGATGCTAGTCTGTGTTATTTGGGAAACTGAGTAGTTTCGGGTAGCTAGAGTATTAAGTGCAAGGAATGGCTGGACATGAGGCTGGAGAGGGAGATTGATTAGAGTCCTAAATGGAAACAACAGAATGCACTTGAGCTTATTTAAGCAGAAAATAAATTTATAAAAGAATATTAGGTAGTTCATATCCTCAAGAGGGCCAAAGAGAGAGGTTTGGAGGCCACGGGACCAGGAACAATGCCCAAACCATCTCACCAGACTTCCAGCAAAGACCCCATTGCCACCCCACTGCTGAGGTGGGTGGTCACTGGAGCTCAATAGCTGCGGTGACAGACACCCAAACCTCCATTATGGCTGCTTCCCACCAAAGCTGTTTTTTCTGCTCTCATCCTTGTCTTAAAATGGATTCTCTGGAGAGCCTGCTTCCTCATACAGCTCACTTCTGAACATGCGCTTGCATGGTTGTGTCTGACTGAGCAGGACTCATGAAGGAGGGAACTCCCCAGTGATAGAAAGGATTCAAAAAAAAGCACTGGGAATGTTTACACAAAAACTCGTATGAGAATGTTCATAGCGTCTTTTATTTCCTTCCTTCTCCCTCTCTTCCTTCCTTTCTCTTCTCTCTCTCTCTCTCTCTCTCTCTCCTCTCTCTCTCTCGCTTTCTCTCATCCGAGGATGCATTCACTGATTTTAGAGAGACAGGGAGGGACAAAGAGAGAGAAAAAGAGAAACACTGATATGAGAGAAATAGCGATTTGTTGCCTCCTGCACGTGCCCCCACCAGGGATTTTTTTTTCTTTCTTTTTCTTTTTTTTAAAATGTATTTTATTGATTATGCTATTACAGTTGTCCCATTACCCCCCTTCATTCCCCTCCACCCTGCACACCCTCTCCCACCCACATTCCCCCACTTTAATTCATGTCCATGTATCATAAGTTCTTTAGCTTCTACATTTCCCCTACTATTCTTGCCCTCCCCCTGTCTATTTTCTACCTACCATCCATGCAACTTATTCTTTGTACCTTTCCCTCCTCCCACGCCCCTGTTGCTAACCCTCAATGTGTTCTCCATTTCTGTGGTTCTGTTCCTGTTCTAGTTGTTTGCTTAGTTTCTTTTTGTTTTTGTTTTAGGTG
>CM052544.1:36024182-36052956 GCA_028533065.1 Trachops cirrhosus
CAGATTGAGGAAGTTCTCCTTTATTATTTATTCAAATAAGTTTTCCACTTGTTGCTCTTCTTCTTCTCCTTCTGGTACCCCTATAATTTGGATGTTGGAACGTTTAAAGATGTCCTGGAGGTTCCTAAGCCTCTCCTCATTTTTTTGAATTCTTATTTCTTCATTCTTTTCTGGTTGTATGTTTTTTTCTTCCTTCTGGTCCACTCCATTGATGTGAGACCCATCTTTCATTCCATCACCATTGGTTCTGTGTGCATTTTTCTTCATTTCACTTATTGTAGCCTTCATTTGTTCATCTAATTTGTGACCAAAATCAACCAATTCTGTGAGCTTCCTGATCACCAGTGCTTTGAACTGTGCATCTGATAGGTTGGCTATCTCTTGGTCACTTAAAAGAATGGGTTCTGGGGCTTTCAATTCTTCTTCTGTTTGAGCCATCTCTTTGCTGTTTTTTTGGTCCTGTCGAGCTCTTTCAGTGAGGGGCGGGGCCTTAGGTGTTCACCAGGGCAGGGCACCCCAGTCACTGAGTTGTGATGCTGTATGTGGGGGCAGGGTCCGAGAAGGAACAATGGTGCTTGCTTTGCTCTCCATACGACCCCAGACCCCTCTGCCGCTTTCTGCGAGCCAACTGGGCCCCTCTGGCTCCAATTCCCGTGTGGGTGGGCCTGTGCGCCTGGTGGGACCTTTCTTTTCAGTCAGTGACCCAAAGCTCTATTTCCCAGCGCTGGGACCCTGAGTTGGGTGCAGTGCCTTGCTTCCCAATGGCTGACTCACTGGGTCTGCTGGTCGCCAACCCCCGGCCACCGCTTTTCACCCAGGGTCTGCCTGCTGCAATCTTGTGCACCATCCCAGTTGCTCTGCTCTCCGCTCTTCGTCCCTCCTACTGGTCTGGATGAACGTGTCTAATTTTAAATCCTTGGGTGTCCGACTTCCATACACTTCAATTTTCTGTCAGTTCTGGTTGTTATTTTGTTTCTATATTGTTGTTGTCCCTATCTTGGTTGTGTGAGGAGTCACAGTGCGTCTACCTGTGCTTCCATCTTGGCTGGAAGCCCCTGCCAGGGATTGAACCCAAAACCTTTTGGTGTACAAGACAATGTTCTAACCAACTGAGCCGCCCAGCCAGAGCTTCATTACGTCTTTATTATTTATAATACTCCCACATTGGAAATAATCCAGATGTCCTTCAACAGGCAAATGGTCCATCCATACCAAGGAGTGTTATTCTGCAATAAAAGGAATAGATTATTGATCCACACAGTAACTTGGATGGATCTCTAGGGAATTATGCTGAGTGAAATAAGCCAATCCCCAAAGAGTGCATACTATGTTATTCCACTTATATAACATTTTGAAAAGACAAAAGTTTAGAAATGGAGAACAAATCGGTGGTTGCTAAGGGTCAGGGTTGGGGAGAGGACACAGTGGGAAGGAGGTGAGTATGGTTCTAAAGATATAATGTTCTATACCTTGACTGTGGAGGAGGATACGTGGACCTTCACACGTAAGTAGATGTTATAGAACTAAACACACACATGCACACATATGAGTACAAATAAAACTGGGAACTGTGAATAAGATTGGTGTATTGTATCAATGTCAATATCCTGATTCTGCTATCGTACAATAGTTTCGTAAGATGTTAGTGTTGGAGGAAACTGGGCTAAGGGTACAGGGGATCTCTCTTTATCATTAGTATTATTATTAAAGATTTTATTTATTTATTTTAGAGAGAGGGGAAGGGAGGGAGAAAGAGAGGGAGAGAAAGATCTATGTGACAGAGAAACATCAATCAGTGGACTCACACGCCTCGACAGGGGACTGCCCCGCAACCCAGGCACGTGCCCTTTACCAGGAATCGAACTGGCAACTCTTTGCTCCACTGGACGATGCCCAACCATCTCAGCCACACCAGTCAGGGCCTCTCTTTATTATTTATCACAATGCCATGTGAATCTACAGTTATCACTATAAAAGTTTAAAAATCAGTGGAAAGTCAGAAAACACTTAGGGATTTGGGACTTTAAGAGCTGTGGGGAACTGTAGAGGGATTTTAAACAGGATTGGCACGTGTCTTCATTTAGCACCTATTTTCTGTCCAATTGTAAGATAATATTATCCTGGCTTAAGTTATAACTGTGACATTTTAATTTAAAATAGAATTTAAAAGATCTGGTTCTTTTTAAAAACCTGATGTGGTTTCCCAGAGTTTCCAGGAAGGCAATTTTAGGACCAATATATGAGCTCTGATTCCTTCTGCAGCAGAAATAATAAGGATTTGTTTTTTTCCTTCCTTTCACATGTATTTATTAAGCATCTGCTATGGGTCAGGCAAGCATGCCAGGCACTCTAGATTCGGCAATTAATGAGACAGTCCTGCCTTGAGAAGCTGCATTGGTAGATCCTAGGGAGGAAAACAGCAATGTTCCTAATAAGAATGGGATCTATGTGAGTATTACGTAACCTGAAGACTGGGGACAAAGGTCCAGAGTTGGTGCAATGGCCTTACAATATCACCAATGTCCCAGGCTCCTACTATCTTTTTGCTCCATCATCCTTAGCACTTGTCTCCCATCCTCAAGCTTACCTCATGGTTGCAAGGTGGGCATTGCAGCTCAGTTAGAATAAGAAGGAAGGAAGAGCAGCAGGGGAGCTGAATCATTAAGCGAGCTGAATCATTAAGCTCCCCAAACCCCATTAGGGAACTCTCCAGGGAGGTTCATTCATCAGCTTCCGTTTTCATCTTTATGACCACTCCAGTCTGCAAGGGAGCTGGGAAATTGGGATTCTCTTGTTGGGAGAAGGAGGGAATGGACAATGATTGTTAACCAACAGTCTCAAATACACAGATCTTGTAATGTAGATGGGGAGGTAAGCAAGTAACTAGTTAGTGACGATGAAGCATGGCATCTACCTGTGTGTGTAATGGCATACACACAAACGTGTGACATAAAAGCTGCAGACCCACAAATGCAGCCGTGACACAATCAGGGAAGGGCTCACAGAGATAGAGAACTTTTGAAGAAATGCCCAGCAGAGGGAACTGCACTACCTGTACTGAAGTGTAAAAGGACCTACTAGTAGGCATGTTTGAGATAGAGAGTGAAGTCTAAATGGTGTCATTTAGAGCATAAGGTGTTTTCAGGAGTGTCAGGAGAAAAGCCTAGAAAAGTAGGCTTGGACCAGAACAGGAAGAGTCTTGAATGCTGTGTTAAGGAGTTTGGACTTGGTCCTATAAACCAGTAGTTCTCAAACTTTTACATGCATCAGGGGCTTCTGTGGGGCTTGTTAAAATGCAGATTTTGTCCTCTCCTCCTCCCCTCTGACTGAGGGTATGTCTGGGATGGGGCCTGAGAATTTGCTTGTGCCTTTCTTTCTTTTCTTTTTTTTAATTATTTTATTGTTGTTCAGTTACAATTATCTGCATTTATTCCCCACCCCAGCGAAACCCACCTCCCTCCCTTGTTTCCACGCCCCCCCTTGGTTTTGCCCATGTGTTCTTTGTAGTTGTTCCTAAAAACCCTTCCCCCCATTATCCCCTCCCACTTCCCCTCGGGTTACTGTCAGATTGTTCTTAATTTCAATGTCTGTGGTTATATTTTGCTTGCTTTTTTCTCTTGTTGATTAGGTTCAAGTTAAAGGTGAGATCATGCTTGTGCCTTTCTAACAAGTCCCTGCTAATCAGGGGGCCCCATTTGGACAACCACAAGTATAAGGAATAGAGGAGCTGGATGGTTTTCACGTAGGGAAATAATGTGATCAGTTTTTTTTTTTTTTTTAGAAGGATTGGCAATGAAATCAACCTTCAGACTCAGTGATCTTTTGCAGAGTGTAAATCCCTCAGAAACAGCAGCTCCCTATCAGCACAGCCCTAAAAGGCAGACAGCTGTCCCTGGGGCATCACATTGCTCACCGCAGATAGCATCCAAAGCCAAAGGCTAGGTGTTGAGATGGTCTGGGTTCCCATTTTGTCTCTGTGACCAAGTGGTTATATGAATTGGGACACATCTGTTAACCAGCCTGAATGTCAGTTAGGAGATCAGTAACAATATTTAGTACCATTTATTAATTAGCTTCACAGTCATCTTGTTTAATACAACTGTTCTAAAAGACGGGTATTTTTGTTCCTATTTACAGGTAAGAAAATTAAGAGTCAGGAAGATTAAATAACTTGTTCAAGATCCCAAGACTATTAAAGGGTCTGGTTAGGATTCAAAACCAGAATTCTTTTTTTAACTCCAAAGTTTATGCCTCTAACTACTTTGTCATGATTTCTAAAACATGGGGTTTACAAGTATATTTTTAGGAATTTGTAAGATTTCTATGAGAATGTTTAAAATTTAGCATTATTAATATTACTCTTTTAAAAATTCATTAAAGCAAATATTGGATATTCTGAACAACATTTCTAGCTGATTTCAGACTCTGCATTTGCATTTGTATTTACAATGACAACATTGGAGCCAGCCTGATTTTGGAGAGGGACGGGGAGGGAGAGAGAAAGAAACTGAAAATCATTGACCACTGCTCCACCCACCGTGCATTCATTGGTTGCTTCCCCCACACGCCCAACCAGGATCAACAGGCAACCTCAGCACACCCACAGGGACAATGCACAACCGACTGAGCTATCTGGTCAGGGCCCATGTGGAAGAATTTCAATTGTTCTAATCCGATGACAAAAGAACATCAGTAGTCTTCATTTGTGAATGATGTGCCCATGCAAAGTAAAGAGCACATGACCTCTCAAGATAAGCTGTATGAATGGATTGTCCACTATGGTTTAAATGGAGAAAAGAAGTAGAAAAGTTAAGGTCAGTAAGTGGCCCATGTAAGTTAAAAAACAAGCAAACAATGAACCCATATCAATCAGTTCCATGTTCACATTACTAATAGCTATTTAGTTTCATGAACATCTGACATATTAAGTTAATGCTGTTAATGCAACATCGCTGATTTTGTGGCATTGCTTGTATTTAGCTGACAAATGTGTTTGTGTTTTACAGTCACTCAAAAGCTACAAGCCTCTAAGGAATTTATACCTACTTTTATGGTGTACTTATTTGAGTTACATCAGAACAAAAATAATGTAAGTCAGCTCTGGAAGTCTAGGGGAATTATTATTCATCAGTGAGGGTCTGTAAATTACTTAAGATTAAGCGAGGCTTCTGGGTTATGGTCATCAAAAATGGTCTCTGGTTAATATAAGCAGAATGGAATTTATTGGATGGGTATTGAGTGGCTGAAGACAGAGGGGAAGCCAGAGAACCAGACTCAGGAAGTGGTCAGGAGCTAGAGAGGGCGGCCAGGGCTGTCCCCAGAGCTGTCTGGTGGAAGAAGCTCTGACTCTCCTACACTGGATTCACTACTTAGGTCCAGGCTCTGCCAATCCAAGAGTCTTGCTCCTGTCACCACCAAGACTTCACATTACTCCCTCAGCAGTGAATATCAGCCCTGGCTGGTATGGTTCAGTGGATTGAGCGCTGGCCTGCAAACCAAAAGGTTGCGGGTTTGATTCCTAGTTAGGGCACATGCCTGGGTTGTAGTCCAGGTCCCCACTAGGGAGTGCGTGAGAGACAACCACACACTGGTGTTTCTCTCCCTGTCTTTGATCTTCCCTTCCCTTCTGTCTAAAAATAAATAAACAACAACAAAAAAGAGTGAAGATCGAAGGCAGGAACATCCAGTTGGCTGAGCCTTGGTCATTTGCCTACCTCCTTGCTGCCAGGGAAGAGGTGCCATGTGGCTTCTTTTGACTTCTGTAGATCCAGCCAGTGGAGAATTTCCCCCAAATAGGAAGGAACTCTAGATGCTGGGGAGCCAAAACCCAGATAATGTCCACTATACACACTCGCCTATAAAACAGAGAAAACGGAACAATTCCAGAGATGTCATCATTAAATAAAACAACCTTGTGAACACCAGCCATAAAGCCCTGTCCACATGTTTACGGTTACTGATGAGCTGCATTTAATGAGGTCCCACTGTGATCGAGATCAGTGGTAAAAGACCCAGCTTCCATCACTGGTGCTTTTGTTTCATGATCCTCATGACAGTGGGCAGACCAGGAGGAAACCATGAAAGGAAATTTAATAGAGAAACCATGTCTTCCTTGAAAAAAAATTTTTTTTCCATTTAAATCAGCTTCTTCAGATATTTATAAAATAAGCTAATGAAAGGCCTCTGGCTCAGTTTTTGGAGTCGAAATTCAGAAACCATAGTTTTTGTCATAGCAGGATTTTTATGTTCCCGTTCTTCTGGGCTAATCACACAACTGGTTTTGCTCCGAGCATGAGGGATGGGAAGCGTTTGTCCAGGTCTCTGATGGCGCTTGCTAAAAATGTTTCCCTGCAGTGCTTCACATGTGGCTGCAATTAACTGTGAAGAAAACCTGCTGCACAAGGGAAAATTGTACATTCTGTGCTCCATATTATAAAACTGTTACCCTTTCTTATTTTGGTTGCAAGTCCTCCACTTTAAAGGTACTTCGCTTTGGGAACTGCACAGGAAGTTCTTGACTGTCCATTGCTCTCTTTCCAAGGATTTCTGTACCCGGAAATAGGTTTGCTTTTCTTCCTCCTTTTCCAGTTACATGAAGGAGTTTTGGTGGGGGAAAGCCTGCTTTGGCTACTGCATGATTTGCCTGCCTCTCACCTCTCTGACCTCATCCCCTGCCACTCTTCTGCATTCCCACCCCACCTCATGCACCCTGGCCTCCTGGCTGGTTTCCAAACAGGCCAGGTTCTCTCATGCCTCTGGGCCTTTGCACTTGCCTGGCACATTCTTCTCCCATTTAGACACTTGATTTGCTCATTCAACTTCCTTCTACTTCCTGTTCAAATATTTCTTATTATAGAAATCTTTCTGCTTCTAGTAATTCTAGCCCCCAACTTCCCAGGTACTTTCTCATTCATCCTGCTTTATTGTTCTCCAGGAAACCTGACACACTATATACTTACTTTTTTTTTCTGTATATCTTCAGCTACTAGAATGAAATCTTCATGAGGCAGAGACTGAGTCTTTTTCCTTGCTAATCATACTTGGCCAACATGTAGTAGACACTCAATAAACTATGCGTTGAATGAGTGGGTGCATGTACTAGTAACATATCATTCCACAAGTAACAGAATTACAAACATTATCTCTAATAGAGGAATAAAGCTGTGCTGATGCAGTTAATGCATTGAAGGTCAAGGGCAATGAGGGGCCTATACCACCCTATGAGGAGGTGTTAGTATCAGAAGCCACTGGGTAAAGGGGAAATGCGACATTTAAATTTTCAGTCTTGACTCCTCATCGGTAGTCCCGGCTCAAACACTCAGTTGCCTCTTTAACATTTCCTTTTAGTTATCTCAGACAGCTCATTCTGTATGTGTCCAAAATGGAACTTTTGAATACCCCTATTCCCAGTATAAATCTGCTCTTCCCCAACTTCTGTTTCAGGTAATGGCCACCTTCCGCCTTTGCTCAGGCCAAAAGCCAAGGAGTTATGCTGGGTGCCTCAGTTTCCTTCAACCCCTGTGTAATCCACCAGAAAGCTTGCCAACTCTACCATGACAGAAATGGTCAATTGAACACAAAGATCTGTGTTGATGGAGAGTAGCTGCCCACACAGGGACAGGGTTTCAGAGCTCCCCATCATTTAGGTGAAACCATGTGACCAGTTCTCATCAATGGGATATAAGTGGAAGTGCCACAACCAAGTGCTTAAGAAACATGTGTACCTTCTCCATACTCTCTTCCCCCATCTGTTTGCTGAGTGAAGAGGATCCTGCAAAGGATTCTGGGGTTGACCAAGTCACCAGATGGAAGGATCCTGTGTCCCTGGGTCACCACTTGGAGGAGAACGACTTGCTCTTTTGGAATACCTGTTTGGACTTTACGTGAAAAACCACCAAGTTTTCGGGGTTATCTGTTATTGTTGCTGGCAACACCTTAACTTGTACATCTATCTTCAAAAATATATCTCAAATCTGTCCACTTGTCTGTATTAATCTCTTAGTCTATTTTGAACCACCATCTTCTCTCATCTGAAAGACTGTGAAAGTCTCCTAACTTATCTTCCTGCTGCTATAGACTGAATGTCTGTGTCCCCTGCAAACTCCTGCGTTGAAACCTAATACCCAATGTGATGGTAATTGGAGGTGGGGCCTTTGGGAGGTGACGAGGTCATGAGAGTGGACCCCTTATAAATGGGATTAGTACGATAGTAAGGGGCCCCAGAGAGCTCTCTTGCCCCTTCTACCATGTGAGAGTCTAAAAACAAAGAAGCCAGTCCTCACCAGATGGAAATATACTTTTTAAAGTACTTAATACATTTAAAAACCTTGAATTTTCTTTTTGAAAAATTCAGTTAGGGCTTTTTTTCCTTTCAGTTTTATTGATATATAATTGATAAGCAGTACTGTATAAGTTTAAGGTATACAGCATAATGACTGTACTTACATATATTATGAAACAATGAGCACAATAGTTAATATCCATTATCTCATAGCTACAAAAGAAAAACAAAAACAATTTTTCCTTGTGATGAAACTCTTAGGATTTCCTCTTGTATACTACGTTAGCAGCAGCATTAGCCATAGTCATACATCACATCCCTAGTACTCATGTATCGTATAACTGGGCATGTGTTCCCTCTGGCCACCTTCACCCAACTCCCCCTCCTCTCACCCTCCACCTCCAGTAAGCCAAATCTGATCTATTTTTCTATAAGTTTAGCTTTTTTCCCCCTATTTTAGATTTCACATGTAAATGAGATTATACAATGTATGTCTGTCCATGTATATATTTGTTTTAAAAACAGGTTTCTCAGGAGGACTCACCCCCATTGTGTCAGGAGAGATGGAAGTCTGAGCACTCTCCAAGTTTGTGCCAGTGTCATGCAGCCAGAAAACGGTGGGACCAAGGTTGGAACTCTGGTCTGTCTGCTGCTCAAGTCTCAGCAATTCTCACGTGCCAAGGGCTTCTCCAGCCTTTGACAAACAATGTCAAAAATGATCTTAGAACCCCGGCAAATTTCAATTCCATGTAGTAGCCCCCAGGGGATGGGAAACCAAGAGGAGCTATTTTCCTTCAGAATCGAAGTGTTGGTCCATGAGAGTAGATTCAGTGATTTATTGAGATTATCAAAGGGGTCTTTCATGGGTGAACTTACTGGTATTTCTAAAAGATTGTTGAATGAGAAGCCAGGCCACCTGGTTTGAACCCTGGGTTTGCACTACTTGAGTAGTTGCACTAAAGAAAATGTTCTACCCACTGTGAGCCCCTGCATCTTCGTCTGTGCGATGGAGTCAGAAATGTCTTCAGACATTGAACGGGAATGCCAAGCACAGTGCCTTGCCCATAGCTGGCACCCAGTGATGTTGATCTCCTTTCTTCCTTGTTTACTTTCTTCCTGCCTATATATAGCAAGTGCTTGTAAGAGCTGAATGCAAAAGAAGAAATTGGAGCCAAGAGAGACATGGCAATCTCAGTTTGAAGAATTTTTCTTTGAGATGGTCCTATTTTTTTGAGTGAATCCACATTCAGGAGAAAAACACATGCTCATTTTTGTTAAGTTTACCAACTCAAACCATTCTGTCTGAGAGGTAGCTAGTTAACTGTGGCCAAATTCTGGCTGTCCTTGAATCTAGCATCTGCAACAATCTTTTCTGTGGAAAAAAAATTGTTCGTATTATCTCCTGCCCCATTCCACTGAAATTTGTCTCTGAGAAAGAATATATTACCATGCTGAATTGTTCTTACAGTATTTGAAGGAAAATTTCTTGTGTGAGGAAAAATCCAATCTTTGTGTCACTCAGAGATTCGAGGTGTGAGTAATCGTTCTGACCATAAATCTGATGTTGCTCAAGGGGACTCACCCAGAGCTATGCTGTGAAAAGAAGTGATGTTCAGAAAAATGCTCACCACTGAATCCTTGACAGGTTTCAAATGGTAACTCCCAGAATCTTGGAACATCGCCCTCAAGTACAGCTCTTCCTCAGATTCCACAAGTGGCTGGTTACTACCACCCACCATGGCCCCATCACTGGACTCTGTCCAGTGGGGTGAAGAGTAAAATCCACGTTGGGTCACAGTGGAGGTGAGGCTCATTTTTGGGCTCTGAGACAGTTGCAAGGAAAGGAATGAAGGGAATCGATTGAGTGCCTGGCACTGTTAGATTCTTTCATATACATCTGCCTAGAAATTTTGCAGAAGTTTTAACCATTTATAGCTCTATTATTTACCATGCTCCAATCCTGTGCCCATATCTCTGAAATCTGAGCAGTAGAGGACTTGGCAAGCCAGATTTGGGTCTGAATTCTGACCACCCATACTAGAATGATAGGTCAATGAGGGCAGTGTTTGTCCACTGTTGTATCCCCAGTGCCTAGGATAGTGCCTTGCACACAGCAGGGCCTCAATACTACCGCTCTTCTTACTTAGCCTCTTTATAACTTCTATTTCCTTAACAATAAAAGTAGGAAAATAAAACCTACATCAAATTATATATTTTTTACTTCGAGCGAATCGTAGATTCACATGCAATTGTAAGAAATAATACAGAGAGGTCCAATGTAGCCTTTCCTCCAGAAGTAACATCTTACAAAACTAAGTACAATAACACAACCAGGATATTGACCTTGATGAACTCATTGATCTTACAGGACTTCCTTTCTAGGGTTTTTATGTGGATTAAATGTAATTATATAGTCAGAATGTTTAGCACAATACATGCATATTATAAATATTTGATAATGGTAGTTAATATTCTTTCAGGAAGCAATATGTTATAGATCAGTGCTTCTCAAAATGTAATGTGAATATGAATCACCTGGGGAGCTTGCTGAACTCGGATGCTGATGGACTAGGTCTGGGTGTGGCCTTAGACCTGCATTACTAGCGAGCTCCCATTGGAAGCCTGATGTGAAGTGATAGGCTAAGAACAGGACCTCCAGAAATCACACTGCCAGAGTGTAATTCTAGTTGCACCCTTATTATCTTTAAGAACTTGGACAAGTTACTTAGCATTTCTATGCTTTCTATTTATTTGCATAATGGAGGTATTAATAGTTCCTACCTCATAGGGCTCTTGTAAGGCTTAAATTAGATAATTGTCTTAAAGCACTTAGAACAGTGCTAGGATGAAAGTAAGAGCACTTATTAAATGTTAGGTATGATTATTTTAGATCATTTCTTATTCTGTATTCTCCCATTGTAACAAGATCATTTGAGTTTTTCCACTGGTTACTTTGTTCCCCAGAAAAGTAGAAATTCACCTGTTCCTACTCTCTGAGAAAAGTAGTGTTAGTGTATTGAACACAATAAGATTCTATGTGCACTATGCACATTTTACATTGGCAGCTGGCTGTTGGTGTTTTTCATATTCCCACCTTAAAAGTGTAACATGGGAGGACAAATTGAAAAATAAGCTACTGCCCTGGCTGGGTAGCTCAGTTATTGGAGCATTGTCTGCATGTGTCAAGGTTGTGGGTTTGAGCCCCAGTCAGGGCACATAGAAGAATCATGCAATGAGTACATAAATAAGTGGAACAGCAAATCAATGTTTCTTTCTTTTTCTCTCTCCCTAAAATCAATAAATAAAAAAATATTTTTTAAATTGAGAGAAATAAACTACTTATTGGGAAGTTGGTATAGAATTTTCTTTTTACACTGCTCATTAATTGCGGAAACTTTAAAATTCATAAGGAGTCATTGGAAAGGCAAAGACCTTATCTTACCTGACTGAACTCCTTAGAGCCCTTTGGCATGTTGCATTTGTCACATCATTCTTGCTGCTGTCCCACCCCTGCCTGCTGGCTGCCACATTATACACCCGGTAATTCTGCCTCTCCCTTCTTCCTTCCATTTCTCATCACTGGATCATGGCTGACTTCACAGAGCCTCATAGACAAATGACTTCAAGGTAGATTAGATTGTGGCCCTTTCTATGGATTAGTCAAATAGGATAATCAGATTTTCTTTTTGAGCAATTCAAACTATGAAGGTAT
Source organism: Trachops cirrhosus (assembly GCA_028533065.1). Lineage (NCBI taxonomy): Eukaryota > Metazoa > Chordata > Mammalia > Chiroptera > Phyllostomidae > Trachops > Trachops cirrhosus. Next base: position 36,036,176 of record CM052544.1, read on the forward strand.
GAGAGGAATCAGTTGCCAGCAGGGGTAAAACCAGAAGTAGGGACAGTGATAATGGAGCCAAAGCAATGAGAAAACTCCTTGGCAGAGAGATGAGAAAGAATGAAATGGGGAGGAGGCACAGAGAAACAGAAAGGGAGATGGGCCAATGACTTTGTGGCCCATAGAAAAGGCAGAATAACGATCCACAGAATGTCCTTCAGTCCTCTGCATTTTCTTTTAAAATAAAAACTTTCAAACATATGAAAGAGTAGACAGACAGTATAACACCACCATCTGTGCACATCATTCAGCTTCAATTGTGAGCAGCTCAGGGCCAATCTAGTTCCTCCTCCTGGATTATTTTTACTTTTAAAAATAAACTTCTGGTGCATGTACAAAATCCTTGGTGTGAAACACATTCTTATCAGTGTCCAATGTACTGCCTGCCTTTATTGTCATAGTTAGCTATTTAAGTAGTTCTAGAAATTTGCCCGTTTCCCCCCTTCAATTCCTTATATTTTTTTATTGTGGTAAAATATACATAACATAAAATTTAGTATTTTAACCATTGTAAGTGTATAGTTCAGTGGCATTTACATTGTTGGGCAAATATCACCTAAGTGGTTATTTTAAAGAGTGAACTTGTGAAACCATCACCCAAAAATGAAGATCTTGGCAATAATCTACATCTGACCAAATGTTTCCATCCCATCCATCCCATGCAATCCCTTTCCCTAGATGACACTCATTCTGACATCTTCCCATCATCATTCCCTTTGTGTATAGTTTTTAATTTATTGATTTTAGAGAGAGAGATAGATAGAGAGAAACATCAATTTGCTGTTTCATTTATTTATGCACTCATTGGTTGATTCTTGTATGTGCCCTGACCAGGGCTTGAACCTACAACCTTGGCATTTTGGGACAATGCCCTAACCAACTGAGTTACCCCACCAGAGCCCCTTTAATATAGTTTTAGTGCAGGTGTATGTACTTCTACAATTATTTTTCATTTTTAAACATTACCAATAGTATATTATGCTGTATGCAGTCTTTGGAACTGATTTTTTTTCACTTAATGTTGTCAAGATTCATCCCTATTGTTGCAGATCACTGTAAATCATTTGTTTAGGCTGCTATCTAACATTCCATTGTGTGAATAATCTATATACTAAACACATTCCAACTCCAGTCCACATCTTGACAGCATGCCCCCTTTTTCTTACCTTAACCTGAGTGTGTTAAGGTAAGAGAAAGGGGGCACAACTAAAACAGCCAGACTGAAACAACCATGCTTAGATGTTGCCGGATCAAAGTCACACTGATGCTGATGTAAGGGAAGCAGTGAGATTAATCCTTGGAAAGGTCGAAGACTGGTCACATCCATGAGAAAAGGGCCTGTGTCCCCATGATTTATCTGCAGAGTAGGGTTTGCTCTAAGCTGTGATGGAAACTAAAGAGGAAGCTTTAGGACCTCTACACTGACCCAAAAATGGAAATCACTTAGCAGCATACAGATGGCAGAGTTGTCATGAAGATCAAATGAGATAATGATATGTGGGGACACTTTGTAAGCCCCTGAGCCTTTTTATAAATGTGCAGTTGTAGTGTTGTTGCTATCATTATTCATTTGCACTGTCTGGGCAAATCATTTTCCTATCTCTCCATGATTAAGGTGGGTGCCTGCTTATGAAGATGTCCCAATAGCACTAGATTTAAGGCAGGAAGAGAGAAAGAGGGAGATCTGAATATTCCTCAAATATTCGGCCTAGTCTGTACTCCCTCAATGCCTCTTTAAAGTAAGAATTATTATCTATGCTTTACAGATGAGAAAACTGGGCTTAATAACGTGCCCAAAGTCCTCTAACTACTGGGGATGGAGTTTGGATTCAAATCCAGGTCTGTCCAAATCTACAGCCTTTTTTCCATCCTGCCACATTTCCCGAAATTTGCTGAACCAGTCCTCAGTATTTCTTCATACACTGTCCTATCATGGCAGGATGAAAACCTCCTCTTTGTGATCTTTCTCAGGGTGTTTTCCCTAGTCTGAAAGTACTGATGAACTAAAATGGAGTTTAAGTAAAAATATCTCTGGGAAGACTGAGAGCCTCCTGGTTTTAATCTGTGAATTTTAATCTGGGAACTAGGCAACCAGGGACAGCTATGCTTGTGTAGACTTCTCACTTGGGTTGCCCCATCTACAGTGGCCCTGTGTGGAGTAGAGGACAGCAAATTTCACAAGGGGCCAGCAGACCTGGGCTCTGGTTCAGGTGATGCCTCTACCTCTTTTATGTAAACCATCTAATCTTGGTGTAAAATGGAACTATGAATGCCCAACAGGCCCTAAGACCAAAGTTAATCTATTGTGACTTTATATGTTGAGATAATGTAGTAGATGGGAAAACAGTTTAAAAACTGCAAAGCATTTTCACTCAGCATCAGTGTAAGCTGGTATTTATTTTTATGGTTATCATTTCCTCTCTGGAGAGCGCTTTCCCAGAGAAAGCGGTATAGTAGGAGACCCTAATAATGACTGAGGTTTGAGAACAGCTAGACAGCAAGCAACATGAAGCCATCTAAAGCGAACCAGAGGAAGTCCAGTCTCTATTTATTTTATGAAGTTAGCGGCTGGATACGTTAAGCAAATGTTTTCTTAATTGTGAGAAAACAATGGGGCACGGGCTGCTGGGGAAGGGGGAGTATCAAGCCTCCACCCCACCCCCAGCCCTAAATCTCCAGAGAATGACAGGAAAAAATTAAAGACAGGCCTTTTCTTTTCGTGGTCACATGTCTACATTGCTGCTGTAATAAGAACCTGCACCAATTAGAAATGTTTCACCTCCTCCCCCTCGGCTCCTCCCCCCAGCCCATTTCAGAGCAGACTGAGATGCGGACTCTAGGAGTTTGCCAAACACAGCAAACGCTAGTGTGTGAGCGGCTGGAGGGGACTCCTGCCCCTGCGATCTCCGTCCCTTCCTCCTCTGCTCCCTCCCTCCCACACTGTTTTGATTTTCTAGGACTTCCTCCTCTGGGCGAGGGAGGGGGAGGAAAGACGCTGCGGAGCGCCTGGTGTGTGTGTGTTGTGTGTTTGAAAAGTGGAGTGGTGGAGTGTAAAATGCTGTAATGGGAGGAAACCGAGCCGCTTCTGAGTGTCCTGGACTGCCTCGTCCGTTCTGATCTCAGGGGCACCTGAGCACACACCTACCTACACAAGCAAGTGCGACCTGTACCCTCAGGTATGTGTGGTCTTCGGCCTGTCTGGGCAGTGTGGCTGGGGTGTGTGTAGGTAACGAGAGGGTGCAGTGGTGCCCCAAGTTGGGGCCCGGTGGAGCTTGGAGACCCGAGAGGCGGAAGGCCCCGCGCGAGCCGCTGTCTGGAGGGTGAGCCGGTGTGAACGCCGAGCCCTGGGCGTCGGAGGCTCCTACGCTTTTTCTGGTGCTGCTTCCCAGGCAGGTCTGTGCGGAAGGCCGGGATGGTGCGGCTCTAAAGCTGAGGGCAGCGGAGGTGCTGTAGGTCTAGCTCGAACGCGCAGACACTTGGCTGCTGTGACGGTTAAGAGGCGGCCGGTGCACGGGTACCGAGCGTGTCTCGCCCGTGGACGTCGGTGTCACGTGTGCTGTGTCCACGGGTGGGAGAGTCAACTGTGTGCGTGTGAGGAACGTGCCTGGCCCACAGCAGCAGGCACCTGGGAACGCACGAAAGGTTCGTTTGTGTTTGCGTGTGCTCTCGGTGTGCCCCCACTGGCGGGGCCTTGGGGTTGTGATGTGTGGGAGTCGCAGGCTCAACGTTCTCTCTGGGACTGGAGCCCTCTCTGAGGGGCCCAGTGCTGCACCAGGCCCTTCGCGGCCGTTTGCTCCTCAAGCGCGTCCGCATTCGCCGGGTAGGTGCACACAATCGCTGGACGCGCTGCCGGCGGGGGAGGGGAAACAAGCCTCTCCCAGCGTGATTAGCCTGACTCCCGCCTCGTCGCAGGCTCACCTGGGCTCTGCCCCACCTGCTCGGTGGGAGGGGCATGGCTGGGGGCGTGGCCTGGCGGGCCTGGCGGGCCGGGCAGAACCTCGTAGAGCCTCGGAGAGAGCAGGCGGCGCCTCATTCCTGGGATTCCTCGGGCTCCGGAGCTCGCGTAAGCCGCTGAGCCGGCCCGGCGCGCGCCGTTCGCGTGTGCGTGTGGGTGTGCGGAGGGGGAGTCGGTGCGGGAGCGCGGGCGCGAGCGCGCCTGTGCGTCGGCGCGCCCCCGAACTGCGCCCCGCGCGCTCGGCGGTACCGCCCCTGACCCTACCGGGCTCTGCTGGCCGGAGGCGGGCGCGCCCTGAGCCGCCGGGCGGTGAGTGCCGGAGAGCCGAGCTGGCGGGTCCGAGGACGGGCGACGGATGGCTTTTGGGGGAACTCAGGGTTGGGCTGACTCGGAGCGGGACAGAGGGCGTCCTCCTGCAAGGAGGAGGCGGGAAACTTGAGACTGCCGGTGGGAACTGAAGCGTCTGGGATCTCTGAGGGAGAGGTCTGGCTTCTGCAGAGGTCCCGCACGGAAGGCGTCCTGGGAGTGGGAGGCGTGGGGCCAGGAAAGCGACCGGCGCGTCCTTCATCCCTTTTGGTCCTGGCCAGTGCAAAGGAGGGCTGTGGTGCGGGACTACGGGAAGGGGCTGAGGATGGGCTGCTGGGACCTGTCCCTCTCCTCTCGGTACACTTCCTGCCCCCTCCTCAAAAGCAAACCGCACACTCCTCTGCACCGAGTGCAGGCCTCGCCGAAAAGCAGAGGTCTCTCCTGTTTTGTGTTACTGAAAATCTTCTTTGATTCATTACACTGAGATGTTTAAGTGTCTTAGGTTAGGATGACAGTACTTCTATTAAGCTTTATGCGCTTTACTGGCATGTGTTCGTCTATTTAAGCTAGATGATTAAAACATCGGTTTCACTTTGATCATTGGTGCTCTATGTTTGCTAGTTGTATTTCCTTCTCTGGTTAATAAGAACCAGCAGCTTGCGGGACGGGGGTGGAGGCCGCTCTTCTCATTTTTATCAGCAGCTGGTTGCCCCCTTTATTTGGACTGTACTACTGCCCGGTTTGTAGAGATTTTGAATAAGCTTTTTCTAAACCTAAGCCTACCTTGACGAAAATGAAGGTTCTCATTTGTTTCCTCTGAACACTCAAAGACAAAAACATTACATGTAAATTTTTCTATTAGTATTTAAAGAGCAGTTTTGCATACATTTTAGCATACCGAAGTTTAACTCTTTAGTCTCTGAGCCCATAGATTTGTAATGTTCATTGTTTCCTGCTTGCAGCTAATGAAGTCTGCGCATGATTGTCAGGGGTTTAGTTCGGGTACTTTAAAGAGAGCTTTGGGGTCAGCAGCCTTATTGCTGTATTTATCATCTCTAAATCTCAGTGCTCTAATTTTAAATAATGGATTTAGAAATACTTCACTAGGAAGTTTGTCTCATACTGAAGACAGTGTGTGTGTGTGTGTGTGTGTGTGTGTGTGTTTCCTGTTATGCCTGGCTGAAAAGTCATCTCCTTCCTTGTAGAAATGGTGTAAACCCCTCAATTTTTTGTTTAACTTGGACAAAATTTTAATCCCAGGCTGATTTCCCCTATCAGTATTTTTTCTCTTTTCCCCCCTAAACTTCTGGGCAGCCTGCCTTTGCTTTCCATTTGGAAGGGAATGCAGACTAATTTTTATGTTGACCAAAACACAATACAATTAAGAAAATAATTCTGCTATAAATAACCATGGACTACATTCCAAAACTGTGTGTGTTGTTGTAAAAACAGCTGTGGCTTATTTCTGGAGACTTGAGTTCAAGTCATGTCTTTGTTACCTAGTAGGTTTGTGACCAGAAAAAGTTACTTCTATTTAACCTTTCTGCTTTATTTTCCTCTGTAAAGGGCTGATAATATCTGTTTCAATACATTACAGAGTTTTAGGAATTACAGGGAATAATGTGCTTTGAAAAGCATTTGTGTTATGTTATTTATAAAAGTCTTTGAAAATTTGAGAGAACTTCATAAACACAGTCCCAGCTGATTTAGGACTAGGACTTTACCTTAAGATTTTAGCACTTCTTACAGACATTATAGTTATGAAACTAAAACTTTCACTTTTAAATGTTCTGTTTGATAAGAGTTCTGTAATGGGAAATTCCTTTTATCTCCTTATGGAGTCTGGTGGTTGCCAAAACAAATCCAAAGGAAGATTTTATATTTTGTCTTTCCAGGTTTCTCTCCTGGATAGCTTTGCTGTGCAACTTTTGGTTTGCCTTAATCACATAATGGGTAAAATAACCATAATAAAAGTGGTTTTGCAACTTTGAGTATGACGATAAAATAATACGAGTTTTAAGTTTAGGAGGTAAAGGTCAAATACAGGGAGGAACATAAGTAGGTTTACAGTTGTTGAGTACACACCACACAGTTTATTCTTGTATTATTACTTATTCATTATTGTATTGTTTATTGTTAACATACTTTTGCCCATTCCTGGCAGAATTCTAATGTCACTAAAATTCTGACACTGGTGATTTTAACATACTAAGTTGTCTGTTTTTGACCTGTGTTAGATAAGCTGTTGCAGCTATAACCTGATGACAGAAAGGGTTTTTTTCTTGAGTGTGTTAAGATGTTTCTGCAAGATATGTGAACTGAAGGTCATTTGTGATTTGTGTAGGGAGCCTTTCTAAAGTTAATGAATCTATATGGGAATTTAATGGAAGAGACAAATGAGTGTGCCTATCAATCTGTCACCATTTAGGATCTCTCCACAGTAAAGCAACAACAATTTAGAAATTGGACTGCCAAAACTTGATAGTATAAACTGCCAAGGTAGGGAAGGAAGGGGTTGTATGAGGGAGGTGCTGACACCAGAAAAATTCTACCTGGGATACAGTAGAATAGCTCTTCTGCAAAGGAGAAAAACCTTGTATCTATCTCATGTCTCAGGTGTGATAAACAGATCCTCATTATTCTGATTTTTTGTGGACTCTGTATTTGAGAATTTGTTGACTTACTGAAATTTTTTTTGTGGTTCCTAAATCAGTATTTGTAGCACTTTTGCAGTCATTCATGCACATGCTCAGAGTGTTAAATTTAAATCTCTGAAATGCTTGTTTGTGGCCGAGGTTGAACAAGGCAATCATACTCTGCCTCCTTGTTTTAGTTCTCATACTGTAAAGAAGTATGCTTTTGCGGTCTATTGAGCGCCCCGTTTTTCCCACTCAGGGGCAGAAGTTGGTGGTTTTGCTTTTAAAATGGCCCCCGAGCATAATACTGCAATGTCTTGTTCCTAGGAACAAGAAGGCTGTGATGTGCCTTACATGAAAAATAAGTGCATTAGATAAGCTTTGTCCAGGCATGAGTTATAGTGCTGTTGGCTGTGAGTTCAATGTTAATGAATCAACAAGAGATATCAAATAAGCTGTCTTTAAACAGAAACACTCATAAAACAAAGTTGTGTGTTTATTGATCAGTTGACAAAAATGTTGTAACCCGAGGCTTGCAGGAACCTAGCCCTGTCTTTTTCCTCTAGGAGTAATGGTTCTGTATGTGCTAATTCAGTGTTCTCCGAGGCATTATAGAACATAACTACTGGGAATAATGAGAATTGGCTGTATTTACTGATGTTGATAACTAGAGTGCTTCCTAATGATACAGTGTGTCATGGGTTAAAAGACTTTGTCTAGGCTCTTAATAGCCCAGAGAGTTGAGATTTTGGAACAGTGGAGAGTTAGACCTGAGATGTTAGGGGAAGTTTGCCAACCTGGAGTATGATACAAATTCATGTATCTCATTCTTGGGAGGGAGAAATCTCTGAGAGGGTGAGGCACCTCAGTACTGGTGAGTAGGAACGTCTAAGTATCCAAATAAAATCAATGGCAAGAGCAAGCATATCCAGAGTAAACTAAAAATGCCACATTTTCTCTTATTTCTTATGTGGTGCTGTCCAAGGCTAAAGCCTGGAAAATGAGAAAGATTCACAATAGCCTAAATATGAGATAGAAAAGGATATTTCATTTTTATTTGACATCAGTGTTGCAAAAATGGTGGGAATTCATAGTCTGCTCAGAAAGTCCAGAGGTGAATTTTATTTTTCCTCTTTGGACACAGTGGTGTCACTGTGGGCTCACCATGCATTATTCCAGGGGACACTGTAGGGGCAGGTGTGCAAACCTCAGCCAGCAGTAAGAATTTTAACACCAGCCCTGGGCAGCCTCACATAAAAGTCATGAAATATGCTTAACCTAAGTTTGGTTTCGCTGCTTTAAGCCTTTGTGGGTGGTCTTCAACTGACCCGTGGTCAGCTTTCATTTCATATGGTCGGGGCACTTTCCCAGTTTACGCCAATATCAAACTGTATTTTATAATAACTGAAGGTTTTAGTTATTGCATGCAGGCACTGTTTGGCAGCTCCTGTTGACAGGGTCAAGATGACTAAATATCACATCCCTATCTGTTTTTGTTGTCCCCCTTCCCCCAACCCTAGGCTGAGGAGGTCCATAGAGTCAAGTCTTGCCATTTAGCATTCATTCAGGGGGTTCCACCAGAGTAGTACCCTTATTCAACCCAAGCTAACAGGCACCTCAGTCTTTTGATGTGATGGGAGGTGGAGATGAGCAAAGGTAGAGCTGAGTTGATGGCAGGCACCTGAGGTTACCTTGTTCCTGATTTGTAATGTGTCCTACTTTGAAAGATAGAGAAATTGTTGGCTTGCCTAAGCCATAAACCTGCCTCCTGCAGAGGTTTCACTGGAGGGGCACTAAACCCTTAGGGGAAGGGTGCATACCTATATCAGTTTACCAAGTTGATTAATTTTGCAAGATAGTGGAAGGACTGCCAGCAAAGCAGACTCTCATTCTGGGGCTTATAATTGAGGTTGACCATCACCTGAAAGAAGCCTAACAAGGGATTTTACACATACATTTTTAATTCTGTGAAAATAAGCATAAAACATGTGACTATATTATTCAGATTTTAGACATTTGGCTTTGAAACGAATTTTCAGGAATGATTATGTGTGAAAGTGAGGAATTGGATGTAAGCGCAATCTGGCCAGGTCCTTTGACATCATACCTGGTGTAGTGCTTCCTGGTATATTGCCGTTATGGCAAATATGGGTCAATTATTCGTGCCTGGGACATGCCTAGATAAGGAAAGCTGGATTTAGCAAAGGATCCATCTCATCATGTTCTATCTTTGGTAGTATGCGTATGGAAAGAGTATTTTGAATGATACTCATGACCAAAATATACTTTTCATATATATTTATATATAATATTTAGTCTTCATCTGCTGTCATGACTCACAGTTCCCAAACCCTTGGAATTTCCTGAGTGTTGAGAGTGATAAAGGTGTCTTTTGTTATGTGAATGAGGTGATTTGTGGAAGCACCTGAGCTTAGGGGCTAGGTGCGAGCTTAGGGGCCAGGTGCAGGGAGAACCTTCCAGGTGATTGGAAGGTTGGAACTTTGATTCCTGCCCCTGCCTGGGGAGGAGGGAGGGGAAGAGGGGAGGGGAGGGGAAGAGGGGAGGGGAGGGGAGGAGGGAGGGGAAGAGGGGAGGGGAGGGGAGGGGAAGAGGGGAGGAGGAGGGGAAGAGGGGAGGAGGAGGGGAGGGGAAGAGGGGAGGAGCTGGAGGTCAACTCAGCAGACAGTGGCCAGTGATTTAATCCATTGTGCCTATATAATGAAGCCTCCATGAAAATCCTCCAAGGGGATAGGGGTTCTGAATGCTTCTGGGTTGGTGAACACTGGGGCATTCGGGACAGAGTGGTGTGTCTGAAGAGGGCATGGATGTTCCGGGCCCCTTTCCCATGACCTTGACCTATGCATCTCTGTCATCTGGCTGTTTCTTTTACAATAACCCAGTAGGGGCTTATGAGAACCGATTACTTATAGCCAGCTTGTCAGAAGCACCGCTGACAACCTGGGCTTATCCCTGGTATCTGAAGTGGAGGGCAGTCTTGTGGGACTGAGTCCTTAACCTGTGGGATCTGGTTCCATCTCCAGGTAGATAGTATCAGAGTTAAGTAGAATTCTTGGATACCCTGCTGGATAACCTTAACAGTTATCCACCATAGGTTAACAGGTTTTATTGAGCATGGCTAAGTATTAGAAGCAGGCCTTCCTAGCACTGAGCCGGTTTTTAGAGCTGGGAGTCATTGGGGCCCGTTTTTAACTACGGTGTGGACGCTGCCCCAGGATCCAACGGCTTTGCAGTCTGTGTTGTTTGTCCTACTCTCCCCATCATTTGACTTGGTGTGAACATCTTCTTACCTGTCGTAGTTACTATTCATATGACTCCATGTCTGTCGTGTGCAAAGAAAGTAAAATAAGCCATGGTTTTTATATGCCCGAGAGGAGAGGGCTTGCTTCCCTTTTCACTTACTTTGGAAACTACCAGGTTATTGCCTGATCTGTGTCTCAAGGTGTAGGAGAAAGAGCACAGACTAGCAGTCTTGCCTTGGTTGCTGAGGGAAGGTAGTTTTGTTGTTCTGATACAAAAACAACCTTCCCTCAGCAACCAAGGCAAGACTGCTAGTCTGTGCTCTTTCTCCTACAAAAAGGACTTTATGAAAATCAGCTTAAGAATAATAAAAATAGCATTCAGTGGTGAGTCAGGAGACTTGGATTCCAGTCTTATCTTCAAGAAGTCACTTATATTCTTGGCACCATGGTTTTTCATCTGTAGGAGAATATTAATAATCATGTTTTGTCAACACACAGTGAGAATCCAAGGAGGTAATTTATGTCAATGTGTTTTTGAAAAAGTATGTGCTCTGCAGCCATAAGATGGTGGTAGTAGTAGGAGAACATATCTTTCTTGAGTTTACAAGGCATTTTTAGTCACATTTTATCATTTAATCCACATGCCAAGCTTATTAACTATGAAGCAGGCAATGTTCCTATGATTTTCTTTAATTGAGGAAACTGGGCTTGGAGAGGTTAAGTGGCCCATACATTTTGTGTTTAGACATTTAGAGCAAAGCCTAGAACAAAACAGACTTTCAGTGATTCATTGTTGATTGAGCAGTGAAAATGTTAAACTAGGGCTCAAACTTTGGTCAAGTCCTGGCTCAACTGATTTAACAGATGGTAAAATGTGAGAAGAAGGAAAAACCTCACACAGATGAGAGATATTTTTAGCAGGAAGAACAGAGAGGATGGTCTGAGAATTTGATGTTAACGGGAAGAATGTATGTTGCAAGAAATTAGTGGGGCAACAATTAGGACACACCATAGGGAGGAAATAGCCAGGAGGATGTTGATTCACATCTACCTGATCTGGTGAAGCTATGCCTGCATGCGGCCACCAGAAGTTGGTGGTGATTGGTCTGAAATTTTGTTTCACTTATTCCTCTGTCTGAGATGGACTGCTACAGCGGCCGCAGTGCGGTCACACTCGGTGTGAACAGCTCCAGGGCAGCAGGTTTCCTTTTCCTTTTCCCTGTTGCCTGTATATCATACTCCATAGAGAGAGGAGATACCCAATGGAAGCCTCTAAAGTATTGACAGTCGAAAAAGCCATATACCCTGTGCCATGGTTTGCTGGCTTATATTTTGCAGACTTGTCCTGTGGTAGTACTTTATTAGTGAAGCCTCGTTGTATTAGCCCAGGAGGTGGTCCTGATGGGTGGATAGAGCAATGGGACAGGGCCAGCAGGAATTAGGGACACTGAAGAGTGTACATGTGGAGGTGTACATGCCATCAGTTTCCTAGGAGTGTGATGCCTTCCTGTTTCTGGCTTTTGGCCAAGTGACAGAGTGGCAGGAACATCCAGAGGCTTGAATGTGCTTCTCCCGTCCCCACTGGTCTCCACCTCCTGCTGCCTGTTACCATACTCTCCTCCTAACTGTTTAGTACTTAGCCACTATTTCTGGAAGAGCCCTGCCGGGAGGCAAGACAGGTACTGTAGCTTTTGCCTTGGAAATCTCCTTGGAACACTTCCATAACGTATCTTGAAATTCCATTCTCTTGCCTGAAAAAATATAACCTGATACACCCCATAATTATGTCCCCTCTGTGCTCTTATCCTCTCGATCAAAATGGGACTGTTCCTTGTAGAAGGCCAAAGTAATGGCACTCACATATATAGCTGAGCTTGTTATTAGCACTGAATGTCCCTAAATTTTAGTAGCTTTAGAATTGAAACATTGTTTTCTAATTCTCAACCTTAAGCTATTTGGAAGAGCATATTGTTAAAGATTAGGGAGTCTGAGGAAAAGAATGGGGTGGCAGACAAAATACATGGCTGTTGCTTGAAAAAGAAATAGCAGAACAATGTATGTTCCATTCATCACGACTGATGTTCGTGTTGGCGACAACCATGAAAGAAGGTGCATGGATGGAGCACAATGGCTTTCAGCACAGCAGAACACCTTCACAAATGCACTTCCAGAAGCACATCTCTCTCACTTTATGTTAAGTCCCAGGTGTTAGCATTTCAAGTGACTGTATTTTTGGTTATCATGATCTCATAATATAAAAATTATCAGGAGATGAAAAGACTGTTGGGATGTACTTAGGTTTGTTTTCCGGATGTTGCATGATCTTTTGTAAAAGGTGAGTAGATGATTGATGGTTCATAAAGGTCATTAAAGTAAACCAGGCATGTCACTCCATTGCTTAAAAAACTATTCAAACTATTCAGGGGCTTTTCACTGGCTTAGAATAAAATCTGAGCTTTATCAAGCTGTTCAGGGTGTGCATGATCTGGCCGTTGCCCACTCTCCCACCTCACTTCCTGTCTTGTCCCCTGGCTCCCTGAGCTGTGGTCAGGTCACAGCACTATCCACATCCGAACGTCCAGCTTTGGTCTGTCTTGGTTTTTTTTTTTAATGCTATTTGTTCTCCTTCCACCCCCTTCATGGTGCTGATTTCGTTCTTACTTTAGCTCTCAGCTGTCATTCATCTATCTCCTCAGAGAAGTCTTCCCAGATTACTCTAAAGTAGTGGCCAGTGCCTGGTCTTTTCTTAAATACATTTACTGTTGTTTGTAATTTATTTAATGTGTTTGCACATATGAGGTCAGTCCAGAACGTATCCAGCCATGTGATATGAAAAATAGAGACATTTATTGAAGGGACAAGATACAAGAAACATTGTACATAGTGACACCTCAGTCCCCTTCGAAGTAGGCACCTTAGGACCTCACACAGTTCTCCCAGTTGCCACCAGCTGCTTGTTATATTTTCCTGAATCTCATCGATGGTCTGAAATCTCTTCCCTTTCAATGGTAATTTTAGTTGTGGGAAAAGGCAGAAGGTGTAGGGCACCAAATCTAGGCTATAGTGGGGCTGAGTCACTTGGGTAATTTGATGTTTCACCAGAAAACTCTGCAGGAGACAGATGTGATGCATGAGTAGGCATGTTGTCATGATGAAGCTGCCAATCACCAGTTGCCCATAGTTGCAGCCTTCTGAGTCATCCACATAGTTTCCGTGGAGGAATGTTCAAGCTTAATGCAAAATTTAGTGCAGATTTGTTGTTCTACTCGCTCAGTCATTTTAAATGTGGTGGCCACACAGTACACATGCTCACTTAATGGTGTCTACTGCCTCCACTGACTAGTACAGTGAAGTTGTCGTTGTTCACACATGCACATTCCAGTCCACTCTCCTTGGCTGCCAGGTTACATCAGTTCACACATGCACATTCCAGTCCACTCTCCTTGGCTGCTAGGTTACATCAGTGGCGTGCAAACTGTTCTCGTTATATTAACAATGGCTGGATTTTTTCCAGACAGACCTTGTATTTTGACAAATAATTATTTTAACATATATAAAGCCCATTCGCTTCTCATAACACCCAATGAGGGAGGTAATATTAATATCACATATAGTAGGTGAGGAAACACATGCAGAGGTAAAGTCACTTCCAAGGGTTGCGCAGACAGAAAGAGGCTGAGATGATTTAAATTCAGATTGGCATCTAAAGATCATCCTCTTAAATAGCCACGATGCTAATTTGCCTTTCAATGTAGTGTGACCCTCCATCAAATACTGTAACCACAGTTGTTTTTTTTTTTGCCATATGACTAATATGTTTTATTGGGTTTGTTGGGCTGTGATATTGTACATAAAATTCAGAAGATTAAAAAAAATTAGTTATCTTTCACCTTTATTTGCTTAGGTCTTCTGTGGTTAGATAGTGCCTACTCCCTGTTCTGCATCTCTCATCTGTTTTACTGTGTTCTTACCGCCCCTGTTGTCCTTATCTTACATCTGGTTCCTGTAGAAGCCTCCTAACTGATCTGCCTCTGGTGACTCCTCACTTCATTCCCTCAAGTGAAACCATCCTCCCCAGAACTGTCAGGGACTGATAATGACTGCCTACTACTTTAAGTGCTTAAATCCACATGATGCTCCCCCAAACTTAGCTGCTGCTTCTACTTTCTAACAAGGATCCTCAGTTTTCACCGGCTGGTCTGTCTCCCTGTCCCAGCTACTCATTCCTGCCTCTGTGCCTTCCCTCAGGCTGTTGATCCTGGGTGCAGTACTTTGTGGCACCAGGAAGTAATCTGTGATCTACAGGTGAGTAAAGAGGTCAGAGAGGAGAGTGACTACCCAGGGGAAAGGAACTGGGGAAGGAAACCTTTGATACGGCATTTTTAAACACATACCTGCACACACGCGTATATACCCACCCACCTAAGAATAGATGTTCACAAGGTAACCACTTCACACTGATCTCTCTTTTACCACACAGTACACATTTTAATTGTAAATTCTGTTTAGTCTCTTTTTAAAAAAATATTTATTTTTTTTAGAGAGGGGATGGGAGGGAGAAAGGGAGGAAGAGAAACACCAATGCATGAAAGAAAAAAAGTCAGTTGCATCTTGCATGTCACACAACCTAGGCATGTGCCCTGACTAAGAATTGAACTGGTGACCTTTAGGTTCACAGGCAGCGCCCAGCCCATTGAGCCACACAGACCTGGGCTATGTTTAGTCTCTTATTATGCTCTTTTAAGTTTGTCTTATCCTATTCCACATACTTTTGGTTTACAAACAAGATTGTAACTCCTGAAAAACAGGGATCATCTATTTTCTTCAACCTCTCCTGAGTGCTCTGCTAAACTCAGAATAATTGTGCAATAATAATTGGTTGGTTTTATTAATGAGGTTGCAGCAGATGGCAGGTGCCTTGTAGTTGAAACTTAAACACGTAATTTCTTATCTACCTACTTTGAACATAAGTTGCTTGGGGGTTTAGATTTCATAGTATCTGAATAAACTTAAATATCTAATCTTCTATGATGCTAGAATTTTGGGTCTACTTTATGTCGTTTGGTATGTTTATAGTTTGATACTTTGCTTTTATGAATAACACTTGTGCATACTTAATGCGTATGTTAATAAGTATCTATTTGGGTTTAGAATTTTGAAAGCTGCTTTCAATCAACTTGGGCAGATTAAGGAATCGGAGGCTAAATACTGCATTAAGGAGAAGAATGCTTATCAGTATTTACTTAATTAAAATAAAAGACTTTAAACTCAAATCTTGCCTGAATGGGAAACTGGCATAGGTGAAGAGAATGTTAACTGAGTTCTTGGAAGTTCAAATCCTACTCACAGGAGATGATTTTTTCTATCTTAAACAGAAGATTAGGACTGTTGAGTGTCATTCGTTTTTCTCTCATACACCTCTGATTTTACTCATCCTCCCTTGTCTCCGAAAAGGAGGAAATTGACTCAGGTTGGTTTGGTTATGTTCATTCTCCTTCCAGTCACTGAATCTTCAGTTGTTCTCCTCTCACAGCTTGAGACTTTCCAAGATGTCAGTTCTGTTGTCCTATCCCCTGCTCCCACGATAACATCCCATTTTACCTTCTGCATGCTGCATAGCTGTGTCTTTCAAATTACTCACCCTGCCTTTGGCTTCCCATTCTGTAGAATGGTTCTGCTCCATTCTGCACAGCACTACCAGGGTAATTTGCACAGAACACATAGGCAACCGAGTTACTTTTCTGAGATTTCAGTGACCCCTTAATGCATATAAAATCAAGCCCGAATCCTATCAAAGTCCTATCCCTCAGTCCTTCTAAGATATAGTTCCATTCTTTTTTCTTTTTTTAAAATATATTTTATTGATTATGCTATTACAGTTGTCCCATTACCCCCCTTCATTCCCCTCCACCTTGCACACCCTCTCCCTTCCACATTCCGCCCCTTTAGTTCATGTTCATGTATCATAAGTTCTTTAGCTTCTACATTTCCCATACTTACCCTCCCCCTGTCTATTTTCTATCTACCATCTATGCTACTTATTCTCTGTACCTTTCCCCCCACTTCTCCTCCTCCCATTCCCCTGTTGCTAACCCTCCATGTGATCTCCATTTCTGTGGTTGTTCCTATTATAGCTGTTTGCTTAGTTTCTTTTTGTTTTTGTTTTAGGTGTGGCTATTAATAATCGTGAGTTTTCTGTCTTTTTACTATACATGGTTTTTTATCTTCTTTTTCTTAGATAAGTCCCTTTAACATTTCAGAAAATAAGGGCTTGGTGATGATGAACTCCTTTAACTTGATCTTATCTGAGAAGCACTTTATCTGCCCTTCCGTTCTAAATGAAAGCTTTGCTGGATAGAGCAATCTTGGATGTAGGTCCTTGCCTTTCAAGACTTGGAATACTTCTTTCCAGCCCCTTGTTGCCTGTAAGGTCTCTTTTGAGAAATCAGCTGACAGTCTGATGGGAACTCCTTTGTAGGTTACTGTCCCCTTATCTCTTGCTGCTTCTAGGATTCTCTCCTTTATTTTTACCTTGGCTAATGTAATTCTGATGTGCCTTGGTGTGTTCCTCCTTGGGTCCAAGTT
>CM052544.1:36053456-36069239 GCA_028533065.1 Trachops cirrhosus
GCATTTTTCTTCATTTCACTTATTGTAGCCTTCATTTGTTCATCTAATTTGTGACCAAAATCAACCAATTCTGTGAGTATCCTGATCACCAGTGCTTTGAACTGTGCATCTGATAGGTTGGGTATCTCTTGGTCGCTTAAAGTTATTGGCTCTGAGGCTTTAATTTGTTCTGTTTGAGCCATTTTTTTGGGGGGGGGTCTGGTCGAGCCTGTTATGTGTTGAGGGACAGAGCCTTAGGTTTTCACCAGGGCTGGGCACCCCATGTGCTGGGTTGTGACGCTGTATTTGGGGGCGAGGTCAGAGAGGGAACAATGGCGCTTGCTCCACTCTCTCTAGGAGTTCAGTCCCCTCTACCACTTCCCACAAGCAGATTGGGCCCTTCTGGTGCTGTGTCCCGGGTAGGTGGGCTTGTGTATGTTCTAGAACCCTGTGGGTCTCCCCAAGGAACTCTCCTGTGAGGCTGGGAGTTCTCCCAGCACCTCAGCCCCCACGGGTGTTTTCAATCGGTGCTTTTAGGCTTTATTTCCTGGCACTGGGTCCCTGGGTTGCTTGGTTTGTGTTTTCGCCTGGTTTATCTGTGTGCGAATGTGTGACTGCGGACAGCCTGCTGCCTTGCGCACCTCACTGGGTCTGCTCGTTGCCTCCCGCGCCTGGGGTCTGCCACTGGTCATTCAGCCTCCCCTGTGTGCCTGGGGTCCACCAACTGCCGCCTGCACCCTGCACGCCTGCGTCTGCCAGCCACTGCTTTTTCCTGCGGGGACCCCTCGATCCCTCTCTGTCTGCCTCTGACTCTGCCCCTCTTACCTGTCTGGATGAGTGGGTGTTAGACTTCAGTACAGTTCATTTCTTTCCGTTCTGGTTGTTTTTTTTTGTTTCTAAATTTTTGTTGTCCTTAATTTTGGTTGTGCAAGGAGGCACAGTGTGTCTACCTACGCCTCCATCTTGGCTGGAAGTCGAATTGCTTTTCTCGATATAGTTCCATATTTGTCTCTTTATATCCCCATTTTATTTTTCTAGTTGATTTTGGCACCTTGCCCTTAAATGGATTCTGCTTATGTTCTTCCCTTTTATATGGAGTGCTTCTATAGTTGTTCCTCAGAGGCTCAGCTCAAGCTCTGCTTCTCCACAAAGCCCTTTGGAGTTCATGTGTATTTCTTTGGGACTTAGTTTATAGCACTGTTGGACACCAAGCACATTTTGCCTAAATCCATTATTTCCCTAATTATTTCCTAAGAAATGTTTCAGGTGAAAAGAATGGCCAATGAGGTTTGAAAGAGTTCTAGAACATAGAGCTGCCCTCCCCACTGCCTTTGCCCCTGCTGTAAGGTATAGAGGCAGTGTATCAAAAGCTCAGGAAGGAAAATAAGCGGCTTAATTTGGGTTATTCCAGTGTTCCTGAAACTTGTTTATCATAGAAAACTTTTTTCTTATGAAATATGGACATCTAATGCAAAACACTTTGGGAAAATACTGCCTTAAAGTAGATTTCTTTTAAGCATTTCTGCTGTACAGATTGAAAGCTCTTTGAAGGCACTCACTGGGCTGTGTTTATTTTTCCTGCCTTAGTACCTACTAGATAGTTAATATTTACTGAATGAAATCACATGCAAGATTAAGAATTGATGTTTCTTTGGATGCTTGATGTATGACTATTATAAAGAAAAGCTAGTTTGCTACATCTTGTAGGTAATTAGTAAATGTTGAAGAATGCTGACCAAATTCTGAGCATCTTTAAAGGGGTGCAGTTTAGGGGTTTTTTTGGTTGAACTAAGAAGTTATGTGTGTTATCCCATCGATTGCATGTGAGCATGCACGTGCCTGTGTTTAAATCCAGAGAAGGAAAACTGGGCAAAGGTAGCCTGGTTTTCTAGGTTTTCTGCCATCTTTAAACTTTTTACTGTTTTTGCTTTTATAAATATGCTGTAATTTATTTATTTTTTATTTTTTAAAAGATTTTATTCATTTTTAGACAGAGGGGAAGAGGAGGAGAAAGAGAGGGAGAGAAGCATCAATGCAGGGTTGCTTCTCATGCGCCCCCCCCACCAGGGACCTGGTCTGCAACCCTGTTATGTGCCCTGATTGGGAATCGAACTTTGGTTCGAAGGCCCGAGCTCAATCCACTGAGTTAGACCAGCCAGGGTGGTATGCTGTAATTTAAGAAAACAATTAAAAGTAAACATACAGCCATTGCTAGTGAAGGTCAGTGGATTGAGTGCTTGCCTGCCTGTGAACCAAAGGGTTGCAGGTTCAATTCCCAGTCAGGGCACGTGCCTGGGCTGCCGGCTAGGTCCCCAGTAGGGGGCGTGTGAGAGGCAACCACACATTGATGTTTCTCTCTTTCTTTCTCCTTCCCTTCCTCTCTCTCTAAAAATAAATAAATAAAATCTAGAAAAATAAAAAATAAAAACATGGTGCTAGATAAATTGGTAATAGGTGGTGGTGATAGCACGTATACTACAAAATGTGACATTTTAAAATAAAGGTTCCTATGGGATTTAAAATACCATTTGACTCACTGATGGAATCCACATACAACTTTTCATGAGTAGACTGCATACATTAAGCTGCAGAGGTCATGCAGAGTCTTAGCTAAAAGAGGTGAAATAACAAAGTGGCTCAATCTTAGTAATTTTTGTTAAAACTAATAAACCACTACCACTACCACCACAACAAAAATCTCAGGCTGGTAGTAATGCTATGTTCATGGAACTGCCTTTGTTCTGAAAACTATTTTTTAGCAGGTATGTCTGTGCAGACATGTTATTATGCACACACATAAACATAAATACAAATAACATGAGCATGAATATTCACAGTATCCCTTCTTTTAGTTCTGACAAGAGCTGCTTCCTGGAATAGCAAGGTTTAGCACAGTAGGTGGAATGGGATTTAACCCTTGTCTCTGTGTGCTCCTGAACCTAGTCCATTCAGTTTCTTCCCATTCTGGGAAGAATTTCATCTTCAGGAGAGTGATTTGCATTTTGTGGGGGAATCATTTCAATCGTTAATGACCAGAATTCTTAAAGTGTCTTTCGAATTTTGTTTAAATTCTGTTATTTCTCTCTTTGGTTTTCCTCTTAGGCTCCAGCCAGGAATGGAGACGCCATTGGATGTTTTGTCAAGGGCAGCATCTCTGGTGCATGCTGATGATGAAAAACGTAAGTAAGACATCTATTTTATGTGATTTCTACTATGTCCCCTAGTCTCCTGCATGATCGCAAAATTACATGTTTCTGTATATGGCTTTGTGTGGCTGTATGCTGTTAATTTTGGTTGTTTTCTTAGAGATAACAGCTTGACATCTTTCATATTATTTTTAAGTGCCAGAACATGTAAATCTTTTAAATGTTACCTTTGGATGCTGGGGCTTAAGCAGTTAACTCCAGGAAGTCCTTTCCTTCCCGGATCCTTTCGGTAGGGGCTGGAATGGAGGAGGTGTATCTAGAAGTTTAGATAAACATGTGTTGGTTGATAGACTAATTGACCATCAGAGAACTAGAGATGGAGAAAAATCCTCCAAGATCATTCCTGTCATTGGAAGTGTGCAGTACATACCATAATGAAAAACAGTTGTGAAAATTCCTTTCGCATAGCTGAGAGAGAGCACATATTTGGGGAAAACATTCATTAATGTGGGAGAGGGGCAAAAGGAGAATGAACATTGACATTGGAAGAGTGTTCTATAATGTGTTAAAGTGATTTTCCCGTTCATCCTAAGGTATTTTTATTTTTAAAAGATTTTATTTATTTTTAGAGAGGGGAAATGAGAGAGAAAGAGGGAGAGAAACATGATGTGCAAGAGATACATTGATTGCTTGCCTCTTGCTCACCCCCAACTGGGGGCATAACCCAGGCATCTGCCCTGACTGGGAATTGAACTGGTGCCTCTTTGGTTTGCAGGCTGGCACTCAATCCACTGAGCTACACCAGCCAGAGCTATTTTTATTTTTAAATGTTCTATTCAAAGTTAAAATTGCTTACTGAACAATATTTGCAAGAATAACTTTCATGTGGGAATAAGACTGAATATTTTTTTCCTAAGCATTAAAATACTAATAACAAAAATATATATAAGGTTGAGTATTTATACATTTTAAGTTCTGGAAGATGGGCTCCTTTCCAGTTTAGTTGTTAATGAATTGACAGCTGGAAATACATATCCTTAAAAAATGTAAGGTCTGCCTTTTTACTAGCTGTTAAGATTTTTTTTTTCTCCTAAGCCTTAGTTTCCTCATTAGTAACATGAAATAATACCTACTGGCAAAGTATTTGGGAGAATTAAATGGGCTGTTGTGTAGATAGTGCCTACCTTAGCTTTCAACTCCTAAGGCATGGGGACTGCCTTGCCCTCTTTTCTCTTGGTACCTTGTCAGCTCTCAGATAGGATTTACTCATGTCTTGCTGTGTTATCAGTGTGTCTTCATCTTCCCACCCTCCCCCACCACCACTCAAGATTACCTTTAGTGATTGGATGAGATAACATTAAGGTTGTTTTTCTAACCTCTTATGTAATTTATATCTTTTTTAGCTTTTGATTGTTGGGAGGATATAACTCCCCAAAGGATGAGGTTTGATTATTCCTTCCTAAGGAAACTGAAGCTTGGGGATGTTAAATGTCATTCCCAAGCATAATGAGCTAGGGAGAAGCAGCTCAGGTTGTAGGCTTTTATTTAACATTGGAAAACTCCTTTGTGCCTCTAAGGTTGCAGTAAGTTGCAATGACTTGAATAGTTAGTTTCACACTTCGTTAAACATTAATGTAGTTAATTTAGAAGTTTTTATATAAGACTATTTTGAATTTCTCAATGCTCGTGCTTAGTTAGGATTATTAAAAGACAATACCATTTATACAAGTGAAAAATAGAAGGAATGACCTCAGGGCAGCTCTTTGTGTCCTGAGTGTAGAGAGTAAGTTTCTTGTCTGTTTTGTTACCTTCTCAGGTTCTCTCCTGGAGCCCAGCTTCAGGATTACTCTGTTCAGGTTGGAGGCCTGTGTAGTTTCCACTTCACGGAGCAACAATTGAGTATTTATGTGTCAGGGGCCTGTATAGATGGACAGGGGCTGTCCCTGTCTTCATGGAGCTTATGAACTTATAGTGTATAGACACTTCTGGCTATAAAATGCATAGAAGGGGAGTCTGGCTGTACTTGGTGGCATAGATGCAGGGCCTCCTTGGCGCCCACAGTCTGGGAGAATGGTTCTCATAGAAACAGAATGATACTTCCAAGGGAGGGAGGAATTCTTACTTTCCTCCTGTGTTGAACACAGCCATTAGTGTTTTGTAGAGGAAGAGTACACAGCTGGCTCGCTCTATCTTCCTGTTCCCCATCTGCAGATACAAGCAACCATGGATGGAAAATATTCGGAAAAAATGTTACATTGTAGTTAGGCCTGTGATGGTTGGGTCACTACTGAACATGTACAGGAATTTTTCCTTGTCATTTTCTAAACGATGCAGTAATATCAACTATTTACTTAGCATTGAATAATCTACAGATAGAGGTTGTGTGGAGGTTATATGCAAATACTGTTCCATTTTACATAAGGGACTTGAGCATCCTCAAATTTTGGTATCCACAGGGGTCCTGGAATCAATCCCCTGTGCGTACAGAGGGACAACTATATACATATAATAAGTTAGAGTGACCATAAGGTAGACTTTATTCTGGAATATTCTTCTTTGGATTCTGGCGATTCCAGTTGGTTTAGGAGTGGGCTGTCATAATCCTGAAGCCCCTTTGTACTGGCTTCAGCTTCTTGGGACCACATTTACTTCTGAAGAGAAAAAAAAGTATAAGGATGTCTATACTCATTATTATTAACATGTAGGCAACATTTCTGACAAACTTTTTAAACTTTTACTGTGGGGCTGTGTTCACCACTCAGCGCAGAGCTCAAAAACCAGGCATTCGTTTTATTTTCTGTTACCTAGTAATGTAAGTATGTGAAGCTCATGTAGTTCATAGGCAAAGTTGAGCATTAAGTTCAGTCTTTCAAGTACATTTCTTAAGACCTACCTATTTGGGCTTGTTCAGCTTGATTCAGCTTTCTTTGCCATAGATTAAGTCTATTTTAGCTTTTGTTATAAATTGCTTTCACACTTAACCTTCTCCTCAACACTTTAAAAAAAGTCTTGTATATGTAATCTGATTTGGGTGTCTGATTCCAAACAGAAAAATGTTCTAGTAGTTGAGATCAGTTTCCTAACTCATGTAGGTGACCTAAATGATTCTCTTTTCTTTTACTCATGGAGAACTGAAAACTTCGGCATTTTTGAAGATGTTATTGTTTTAGCATTTTGAAGAGAACAGTACCTAATAGGACTTGAGTATATAATACCTGATAGCCTTAAGGCTTCATTATATCTACTAGTGGAGAATAAAAGACATATCTCAATAGTACACTGTAGAGCTAAAGTCAATAGTGAAATGGTGGTTTTGTAGTAACACAATAGTCACTTATCTGGATGGCCTAGAAGGAATAAATTTACTTAAAATAATCATTCCACTGCTCATGAGACATTGATTTAATCAGCGTCCAGGGTAATCCTGGAAGGTACTTAATGAAAATACAACATGAGGTTGCCAGTTTTCCTTGGGCTTGAGGAATCTCCCCTTTCAGTGATCACTAACACTGGTGCTGGGAAGACCCCAGGCTTGTTTCCAACTCTATTTTTTAGTAGTCAGAATTGGACCAAGCCTGAGGACAGGACACTTACACTGATGTTTAAAAAAGTACCTGTGCATCTTTAACACAATCCTTCATTTTATTGTGATGTTTACAAAATGTTTTTTTGGTATAGATTTTGTTCTTGTGTCTTCTAATTATAAGAGCCTCTTGTAACTGCTGTCTTCCTCACTTAGAATAAATTTAAGAGAGCACCACAGTAAGAAAAGTCTCTTAAAAATGTTGCCAATATGTTAATATAATGATTATAGGCATCTTGGGACTTTCTTCCTCTTGTTTTTGAGGATTTGGGTGGAGGGGATAGTACTTTTGATCTGGTCTAATCAGTATGTATACACTAAGAAAAAGCTGAATAAACTAGGTATGAGTGGCTTAGGGGGAACAGGAAGAGAAGGCAGTTTTCCAGGCGGTGCTGTTGCTCCTAGAAATTCCCTAACACCTTGTTCGGTGAAGATGGCTGAAAACTGACTAATTGATGAAGCATAAATTACCATATTCCTTCGAGTCAAGCATTCGTAGGAGTGTAAGCTTTTATGATCATGGGGACTGATGTCCACATGTGTGGAATATTTTCATGTCCTATCCGGTTATTTGTAACATGTGGGTCAGTCGCACTCACACAGTTTTCTCAGATTGGTTTCTTTCCTTCAGGATCACGACTTGGTTGGCCTCTGCGTCAGTCAAGGAAACCAGTAGTTGCTGTGTGTCCGGGTTATGGCCATTTAGCCAGTGCTTTTTTTTGAGCTGCATCTGAGTCCCCCCGCCTCTTTTTCCTCTCTTTCCCCCTTTATTCTCTTGCCTTTGCTCTTGGTATCTGATACAGTGGCTTTCAAACATTTTTGACTAGGGCACAGTAAAAAAACATTGATATTGTGACCCTTGTATTTTTCATATAGTGACATAACTGATACACAAGCTTATGTCACTTACTTACAATACTTACGCTGACTTTGCACAGTGTAGTTTGATTTACCTGTTTTATTCATACATTTACTTTATTTAAATAAAAGTTGGGTCATGACTCATTAAATTGATCTTAGGATCCACTGATGATTTCAAACCTGCAGTTGAAAAACATGATTTGTTTATATCTCCTTTGTTGGATAAACTTATTTCTGGCTCCTCCCTTTACATACTGGAAAGATTTGACTAACACGTGAGCCATTGAGCCCAGCGTATTAGACATGCTGGAATTGTCAGTGACTAATAATTCAGGAATGACGTCATTATATTGTTCTCTTTAAAGAGCACTAGTGGACTTGGCACAGCAATTGTAAGCATACATAACTACTCCATTAGAGGCAGTTCCTCTCCATTCAAAGCCTATTTTGTTCCTGGTTTCTAGAGTCAGTACTGCAGAAAATGGTCAGTCCCCTTTGGTTGAACCTATTTAGCTCTTGTTCCCTGAAGAGTGCTCCTAGCTGCCGCCATGGCTCCATTGAGACTGCCTACTGGAGGGTGACTGAGAGGGCACCGATCTGATTCTCTGTAGGCTAATTTAATGGCTTCGGACACTGCATTTGTGATTTTTATCCTTTATATCCTAAATGGCTGAAAGGGGTACCAGCTGCTCTCAGTAATATTGATTCTTAAAGAGAGGAGGAAGGTATTTGTAAGCATTCTGCAAATGCCTTCCCAGGTGATTCCGATGCTGGTCTCTTCCTCCAGATGAGAGCCACTAGTTTAATAGGATTCCTAGAAGCTTTCTGGGTCTGTATCTTTAAGAAGGAGGGGCTAAATCCTTCTAGGTATGAGGTATACTAATTCTTTGGCTGTGATGTATCCTTTAACCAGATTCACCAGTTGTTTATATTATGTCTCATTTCCTTTGTCATATTCTCTCCCTCTCTCTGCACACACACACAAACATACACACAGCAGGTCCTTGAATAATTTTGTTTTGTCTAACATTTTGTTATAATGTTTATGAGATGCCTAGGAACTTAAGTCTTGTTTAGATCAGTTAGCCTGTGTAAAATTGGTTTTGTTATACATTGTTTCACTTAAAGTGGCAGAACCTGTTGATGTTAAGTGAGGACGTACTGTGTATACACACAAACATACACACAGAGGGATGTGTGTTATTTTTCCTGAAACATTTGAGAGTAAATGGGAGATATGCCTCTTTACTCTTAAGTACTTAGATGTGTATTTCCTACAAATGAGAATATTCTTTCATAACCACAATATGGTTATCTTCATTAAAATGTTAATTATATAGAAGAATAAAACTGGGCATAACATCTTTATGCTTATAGTTCTTTTACAACTTCATAACCAGAATATGAATTTATAATGTACTGTAGCCCATAAAAGCCATGATACAATAGATGATGATCTGCTACAACTACACCCTCTTTCTTCACTGACATATAAGCCCTCACTGGTACTGGGCCACGTTTGATTCTTTTTTTTTTTTAAGATTTTATTTATTTTATTTTTTAGGGGAAGAGAGGGAGAGAAATATCAATGTGTGGTTGTCTCTCACACTCCCCACACTGGGGACTAGCCTGCAACCGAGGCATGTGCCCTGGCTGGGAATGTAACCAGTGACCCTTTGGTTCGCAGGCAGGTGCTCAATCCACAGATCCGCACCAGCCAGGGCTGACTTCTTTAATGTTACTGTGCCTGTATTGCCCTGTGTCCTTCCACACAATTTATGACCTTTATTATTTTTTTAAAATCCTCACCCAAGCATATGTTTATTGATTTTGGAGAGAGAGGAAGTGGGGAGAGAGAAGAGAGAGAAACATCAATGTGAGAGAGAAACCCTTATGCACCCCAACTGGCCATCGAACCTGTAACCTTTTGGTGTATCAGACGATGCTCCAATCAACTGAACCACTTGGCCAAGGCTTCTGTACCACTTTTATCTTGTGAACTCTTTTTTTTTTTTTTTTTTAATTTTTTTTAAAGATTTTATTTATTTATCTTCAGAGGGGAAGGGAAGGAGAGAGGGAGAGAAATATCAATGTATGGTTGCTTCCTGTGCGTTCCCTGCTGGGAACTGGCCTGCAACCCAGGCATGTGCCCTGACTGGGAATCGAACCGTGATCTCTTGGTTCACAGGCCCGCGCTTAATCCACTAAGCTACACCAGCCAGGGCTATCTTGTGAACTCTTATAAACTATTTTATTGTACAGATTATGGTGACATAACAGTGCAAATGCCTCAATTTCATATTGGATTTGTTTCTGTCCTTTCTCATGAGAGAAAAATGCAAATACATTCACTGAAATTGTATGCCAATGCTTGGTTAAACACTAGGTGTATGATTCAGAATATGATTATGTCAGATTTTTAAAAAAGATTCTCATTGAAATAACAATACAAGTAAAAATTCCACACAGATCACTGAGTATTTGTGGGCCTCAGTTTAAGGATTACGTATTATCTCATTTAGTTCTCACAATGGCCCTATTCAGTGGATACTATTATTAGTTCCCTTTTATAGATCAGGAAACTAAGGTTTACACAGCTTAAATAATTTACTTAAGGATATCCTGACTCTCAAAGTCTATGCTCTTCATTTCTGTACCTTCTCAGATAGAGGGCATTGAAGGCTTGACTGCTGATTTTAAATGCAAACAAAAGAAAATAAAACTATATATACTACCTCCACTAATAAGTCAGCAAAGGGGTTTTCACTCAGAAAAGATTTCCCAGGCAGTGAAATAGCATTTTCAAAGCATTAAGTAGCTAGCTGTCAATTATCAAACGTTCAGGATGGGCAGAAGCACATGCTCAGAACTGCCATGACTATGCCTCCCATGTAGGTGGCGCTCTCTCACTCACTCACTCACTCACTCACTCACTCACTCACTCACTGCCACAGACCTTTTTATATTGAGCTTTTGTTTCCAGTTAAGTAGCTTAGTTAAGAAGGATCTCTGCTCCCATTCTTCATTGCCGGAAGTGTTTAAGAAGTGTTTAAGTATGGACAAGATGAATACAGAGGAGAATTGGGTGGGTGATTGGACTTGGCCTAAGACTCTGTGAGTCTACATTAGACTTGAGATGTGTTCAAGGCAAGGATCCTGTTCCATATTGCTTTGTATTTCAAGCATTTACCATTTGGTGCATATGACCAGCATTTAATATTGAAATATCTGTTGGTAATGAAGTAAACCACTGGAGTGAAAGGCTCATCTCTAAGAAATAATTTATTTTGCACTGGCAAAAATGACTAGTGGTAATCAGTGCAATTACCACTATTCCTAATAAAGTACAAATTCAAAAGAGTACTGTATTCCACTTGATAATTCTTCATAGTTTCAGTGTGAGTGGGTATCAGAAAAAAATTAAGCTTGAAGTTGAATACCCAACTCAAGGTTAAAATGTTTACAAAAAAAAAGAGCTTGCGGTGCCGCCCCCCAACTCCATGCCCACATGTGCAGTCACCCCCATCCCCTGTGTGCAGTCATATGCTACGATCATCAGAATAGCAATGAATAAGTCAGTCAGCTGTTGCTGGGTAATGCAGAGCCCTCCAGGGTAAGAAATCAGAATGTCTTGGGGAGTTACTTTCTCTGACACCATGTTCCCAAGCCTCCTTTTGATTTTTAAATAAGGACTGAGGATTTACTGCCCTTTCTAGAGGTTGGAGTCACTAATAATATGTTTCGTGTCTTCAGTTATTTTCCACAAACAATGTTGTTGAAAATATGTCTCAGTCTGTTTTCCTTTAAAAAAGTTTCATAAAACATAAGGTGGAATAGTATTATGAGCATCTTAAGACACTGTAGGTATGGTCAGCTGCTTTAATTAAAGTTTGCCTCCCAGGGTAGATACCTGGCATTTAATAAGAAGGCTATTATAAATGTCTGTGCTATTTTTATATCAGATCAAATTAACATAATAAATGTTAGAAATGGATCTCCACTGGTGAAAATAATGGCTTGTTAATTACCATAATGGATGCTGAAAATAGCCAAATATGGATGCTGAGAGCCACCAAATAGCTCTTTAACACTTGAGGATGGTTTATAATATTTCCTTTAAACTAATATTACTCTACCTTTAGAAATCCATGCTTTCCTTTAATACACATAAAAGTGCTATGAGCTATTTTAATGTCCTTTACAATTTAGTTTAAAATACCAGTCAAGAAACTTTGGATGAAGTATTTGCTTTTTTTCATTTGACGATACATATCTTTGTGGATGTCTGCTTTGCCTCCCAGCATGTTCTCTCCGTTCTCTCTTCCCCTCTCTGCATCTAAAGAATCATTGCCCTAGTCAGTATCTTGTCCAGTACAAGCAACCATTCTTTGTTGGATGTGTCTTCTAAACTCATGTGAAAGTTGCTGTCTTCTCCACCCACCTGGCTCCTTAGTGTCCGTCCTGTAAGATGATACATTCAGACCTACCATTGATTTTTGCATGTGGTCAAATTTAGTGTGGTGTACCTAGGACTGCCACCAACTGTGATTTTTATCCTAGAGTTCTTGGGTCTGAAGGGGGTCAGGCAGACTGGTGACAAGTGCATGAAGTAGCCAAGTGTAAAACTGTAGGGAGCAGTGGGAACCCTGGAGAACAGAAGGCCTCTGCTCCTTTGCAAGGGGCAGCCACACCTGGCTCCGGCCAGTGTTATATCAGAGCTGGCTCATGGGAGCTGACTCTGTGCATCTCTTCCCAACTCTGAACTTCACGTTGGGGTTTAAAGTCATTCATTGTGGGGGTATTTGTAACATGGCAGAAGCTACAGATCAGATTGGGGCTTTTTTGTTTTTTCCTCCTGATAGAGCCCGTTGCTACCATTTGCAGGCATACCTTCCTTTCTTGCGCTTTGCTTTGTTGTGTTTCACAGGTGTTGCGTCTTTTACATATTGAAGGCAAGCTCCTTCACTAGCAAAAAGATAAGTCATTTTATTTACCTGCAATATCTCTGAGGCATACCTGTATCATGTCACTGGTTCCAGCTGATTGCTTTTAAAGGGGAATATTGGGCTGGATTTGTCAAATATTCTGAATTTTCATGTGAGCCAAACAGTAGTTCCTTTGCCAAGATTGGAGCTATAAGTATTATCTACTATGTGCTTTCTGGTATAGTCTCAATATTTCTACTAAAACAACCTAAAATAACTGTAGTTTTTTTTCTTTTTACCACAACCTACATTGGATTCTCTTCTCTCCCCCATTGTAGCTATGAATTTCTACAGCAAGTCTTTAACAGTTGAAAAAGGTGCATCTCCTAGTACCTATGGTTATCTGAATGTGGAAATTATTTTGGATGTGTGTATTTTTTCCCATTCAGGTTTTTTGTTAAAACACAAAGGCTACATCTTTCCTTTTCTTTTTTGCTTTCTTAAAGATTTATGTTATGCACTCATGAGATACTTGTTGACTTGGCATTGATGTGGATATTGAATCTAGTTTGAAAAATCAAACTTGTTACATCCTTTGTGGCTTTAGATTTATTGTAATTGCCTTTTTATTGGATCACACTCTTGATTTCTTGTAAATGAAAAGAATATATCTTCCTATTTGAAATCTGGAGAAATTACCATTTATATCTCTAGAACTGTCTTTCTCATCAGACTTTATGTACATATGTTTTTTCTCCCTCTGAAAAATATTGATTACATGTCACTTTTTTCATGGGACTTAACCGTGTTTAACTAGGCTTTAGTCATTTTTTTAAATGAATTAGACGAGGGATGAAACTTCATTCTTCTCACCCCTTGCTTACTGTTTTGTTCACCAATAAACAAGGAGTAAGAAGAATGAATTTTCATTTTCTTAGCAAAGGGCTAGTTGATGGTACTTTGAGTAAAACAGTTTAAATTACAAAGGAACATATTTAGAATTCAGGAAGACAAACTATTTTTGGAGTAAAATGGCAAGTCTGAACAAGTGCTTCTAGCTTCCCTCTTACCAAAAATCCTTCAAAATAACAAAATATAGACATTAAAAGAATTTGTAATAACTCCTGGAAAACTAGAAAAGGTACCTATCTTCAGTAGACCAAAAAGTTAGGAAGAATTTTTAGAAAATTAAAAACAGATGGGATTAGACTGACAAAACAAAAACAAAAAGAAAAAAGCATAACCCAAAACACAGGTGCAAAAGAAAACAGAGGTAAAAGCAGAGTTTATAGGGACTAACAACTACCAACAGGAAGGAGCCCTGGAGCAAAAGTCAGGATATTGAAGTATTCCACTTACAACAATGAGCCCCTGGCTAAGCACTAAGATCTGTACTGTCAAGAAAGTGAACATCTGTCTTGAAAGCATTCTTCATGAGCGTTTAGGAATCTGAGAGAGCAGCAGAGTAGAGTTCAAGGTCACCACAGATACCCTCAACAAAAAAGGTGCTGGGGGAAGCAGTGGGCAGTATCTGTTGAAGTCCTTTGCCACTAGAGGAAAGACTATTTTGGCAGGTTTGTGTGTTATTCTTTCAACCTGCCTTTCTGCTTGCTCCCCACTTATATACCCTAAACTCGGCAAACCCCATCACTGCATACTTTCGATACTCTTATGTACAACCTGTATTTGACCCTCCCCAAGGAGAGTCCTAGTACTAGAGAAGAAGCATGCATTAGTTGCCCTTGTTGATTGACCCAGTCTTTTATTCTTTTTTTTTTTTTTAAGATTTTATTTTTAGAGAGAAGGGAAGGAGGGAGAAAGAGAGGGAGAGAAGCATCAATGTGTGGTTGCCTCTCATGGGTCTCCCACTGGGGACCTGGCCTGCAACCCAGGCATGTGTCTTGACTGGGAGTCGAGCTGGCAACCCTTTTCTTTGCAGGCCTGCGCTCAGTCCACTGAGCTACACCAACCAGGGCCCAGTCTTTTATTCTTAAGTATGAATGAATATTAAAGGGTCATCAGACCATTGAGGAAAACAGGATGAAAGAAAAGACCCAGAGTAGTAAGCAGACATTGGGGAATATAAAAGCTAAAAAAACATGTTAGCTGGTCTCTTCTGAGAAATTTGAGATAGTGAATATATTGAATAAAAGTAGCCTGCTATGAAAAAAGATCACTTAAATAACGAACTGCATGGAATTTTAAAATATGGTCATTGAACTTAAAATATTAAATAGGTTGGTTTGAGAATCGAATGGATGTGATTAAAGACAAATTGAGCAATCTGGAAGAAAGGCAACAAAGTTTGTCTGTACCCTGGGAAATTAGGAGGCAATACAGATTGACTCCAGGATCTTAAATGTCGTCATAGATGGAGGTTCCTGTGGGATGAGGGCAAAAAAGTATTGAGAAGAAGATTCATTTATTGGAAAGATAGGAAATGTATGAGTCAAATGAACAGCCAAAATAATAACAGTAAGTGAAAAAAAAATTGATCTCCGCTTTTATCCTTATACAGTAGACCAGGGTGTCAGACTCATTTTCACCAGGGGCCATATCAGCCTCGCGGTTGCCTTCAGAGGGTGGAATATAATTTTAGGACTGTATACATGTAACTACTCTTTAACTAGGAACAAGGAGCTCGGTGCTGCTGCTGGGTAGAAACAAGGTGCCGGGCCGGATTGAACAAACTGGAGGGCCGGATTTGGCCCATGGGCCTTGTGTTTGCCACCTGTGCAGTAGACCCTCTCTTATCCACAGGGGATTGCCGGAGTCCAGCTCCTGCAGGTCCAGGGAATCCCTGTGGAAGGAACGGCGTCGGCGAATAATGACAGGGGGTTGGTGCTTTTAAGCTCACCAGCCAGGCATTTCTCTCTCTCTGCCTTGCTGGGGTGAGTGCTTTATTTTATACTCAGGAGCAAAAAAAATTTTGTTTTCCAGAGTACATTTACTTTATCATTGTTGTGTAGAAAGCATTACATAATATTTGGATATAATCAGCAATACATGTTATATAAAATACAATTGAGCAGTTAGATACTTTGCAGTTTACAAGCCTTATCTATATTGACATCATCTCTCTACCTGAGCCTCTTCCTTCTACTTATTTTGACACCTTATTTTTTCAAGCTTAGGTGTAAGTTTTGTGGTTAACGTGTAAAGCCATGAATTGACTAGACTATGGGCACATTTGAGTCTGGGCATCTTGCCAAGTGACTGAGGATAGAGGGTCTGTGGTCATAGTGATTAATACCTGTCTCTCACTTCTAAATCTGCTTTGCTAGCTATA
>CM052544.1:36069739-36096257 GCA_028533065.1 Trachops cirrhosus
TTGTTGTCCCTATCTTGGTTGTGTGAGGAGGCACAGTGTGTCTACCTATGCCTCCATCTTGGCCTGAAGTCTCCAATATAATTTCTTCAGTGCTTTTTATATAGCTTTCTAAAAGGTTTGTACCAATTTATTATTACACAAAATAGTTACATTTATATCAGTTTCACTTACATGAGTATTGGATGTTGGCCTTTTTCTTTTTCCAAGTTTTCTTTTTTCTGATTCAGTTGACAAACTATACTTCAGTTTCACATTCTTTTGTACTTTGATTATTAACTGAAAAGTGTGTTTAAATTACTTTTTAATTGCACAAATCCCTGGGGATTTTGAATTGCTCACAGTCCCTGGTCTGTCTAGACTAGTAGGTACAGGTGGCAAACACAAGGCCCACGGGCCGAATGCGGCCCTCCACCTTTTTTTATCCGGCTGGGCACCTTGTTTCTACTTGGCAGCAGTGCTGAGCTCCATGCCTCTAGTTAAGGAGTAGTTACATTTATACAGTCCTAAAATTACATTCGACCCTTTGAAGGCAACTGTGAGGCTGATGTGACCCCTGGTAAAAATGAGTTTGGCATCCCTGGTTGTCCACTGGGTCTAGGACACATGTGAAAGTCCTCCTGACACCCCTCTGAACTTGGTTTTGTGGATTCCTTCACCTTTCTCCTGTGTTCTGTGTCTCCTGTGTTTCTTTTTCAGATTTACCTTCTTACTTTTGCAGAGTTTATTCTGAGAAAGAGCTTGTAGAAGATAAGTGTTTTGAGATACTGCAGAAGACACCTTTATTTTACATTCCCATTGACTGATAATTTAACTGGTTATAGAAGTCTCAGTTGGAAATTTGAGACAACATCTTTAAACAACATCTCTGTTACTCCAGCAACCCCCAATTTGGGGCAACCCCCATTTTCCTGTTATTATGAGTTTGGCTTTTTAAGGTTCCATATATAGGTGAAACCTACATTTCTTTTGACAGCAGTTGTTACTTCTGAATACTATATTGTGTATTTGTACATTGTCTGTCTCCCTTTCTGGAATGGAAGCTCTGTGTGGGCTGGGAACTTGTCTAGTTCACTGCTGAAGCCACAGTGTGTAGAACAGTGCACGGTCTATGATAGGCTTCCAACCAGTATTTCTTTCACAGATGGAGTTCCACTTAGGACCTTATTTGGGCTTTCGCCCCCTTTTAAACCCGTCTTTTACTGTCATCTTTTGTATGTGATTGCAAGGCTGGTTGTTGAAGTAGAAAAACATTGAGCTACTGATGGCGTATGGACTAAATATATAATGTTTCAGAGACCTGTTGCTTAGCCCTTGTTCTGACAATAACTTATTTATTTAACCTTTTCATATTGATATTTTTGTTAGTGGACTAATGCCTGCTTTGTCTGCTTCAAATGAGCTTCTTGTGAGATGATCTTGTGAAAGTAGTTTAAAAAGTATACAATGCTGTTGGAACTCTGGGTATTTAAAAATTAGGACCAAATTTGTTAGCTTATTTTCAAGTCCTTAGCTTTTGAAAGTGGGCATTGCTAATGCCAATAGAACTAGCCTTGAAGGCATTTAGAATAAGTAAAGTATGCACTGAATTCATGAGTAACGGCAGAGTCTCTTCTGTGGTGCTATTTTTTGGGATTAGGGCTGGTGATAGAGGGAATATGGTAGTTTAGGAAAGTGATAATACAGAATTTGTAGGAAAAAACTTGTTCATGATTTGGGTGTTCAGAAAAATTCTCAAGTGACCAAATTCATGTAGCTGACTAGTAAGAACTAGCTAAAGAAACTGTACCATGTTGTTTTTGATAATCAGCTGCAATATTGTTTGTTTTCATCCTTAGGTTAGTTCAACTGGATTTGAAAATGCACACTTAAAAAAATGGGATACAGATACATAGGATTCCAAGGTTTCTTCTTTCCAAACTAATAATTATTATTTGGAATTGAACTTCCTGTTCAGTTACACTTACTAATAAATATTTGTCAGGAGTGGAGAATTGAGAAGCTAAGGGCAGGAGTTAGCCCTCAGCTTGTCTTTCAGGCCTCTGAAGATAGAGGAGTTAGTTGCTAATGACTACAACTTACTTATTCTTGGCCATCTCAGCCTTTCCTCATTTCCCCCACGTATTTTTCTTTTTCCCTTGGTCGAACCTCAAGTCGTGGCATATTATCCATCATTGACCCATGCAAAGCCCAGCTCTGATTTATTTATTTAGCCCCATTTCCATCCCATCCCCAGGAGCAGCCATCCCAGTGTGTTTCATGTATATATCTGTGTGCTGCAGTTGTCTTCCTTCTTTCTCCCTTCCTCTTTCCAGTTATTTGTTGAACCAATATGTGTTGGGCACCTGCTCTGTGCTGGCACTTTTCTGGGTGCTGGGACACAGCAGTGAACGGTCCGGAAACCCTGCCCTCATGGAGTTACAGGGAACTTTCAGCTCTTTAATCTGAGATGCCTCATTTAATTGCCTCCAATGTAAAGTAAAAGTATATGGTAAAACCCATGAATATCTTGGCTAAAGTTCAGTGTCTTTGTTCCTATTTTAAAAAGTTTCCTACCCTGTTAAGTTTTTCTGAGAAATTAAACTTTAATTCTTTTACTTATCAGTGATCCTTCATTGATTTTTCTTTTGCCCTCATTCGGTCAGTGGTACTTAATAAAAAAGGATTTGCTTCCTTTACTTAATAGTAGAGATTTGCAGTGAAACCTGGCCTGTAGAATAGATGAGGAAGAATTTGCTGTTTTAAATTCAGTTGTATGAGTAACTGGCCTAAGAATTCAGTGTGATGTCTGCCCTTTCTTTTTCAATTAAGATAAAGAGTTCAGCCTCTCTTTTTTCCTTTTATAGATGTTTTTATTGGTAACTTCTTTGGTAAATGTTTATAAATGGAGGGCTTTTATTTCTCAAAATTGGATGCCTCTGCTTATCTGTAGATTATTAGAAAATTCGAAAAAGAGGCCGGGAGACTAGTTTCAAATAGCAGTACAGCTTTGAGTTTAACCTGTGAAAGAAAGGGGCTGGAGAAAGCTGTTTGAAAGTCTCTTGCTGAGCTAAGAATTTTAACAGTCTTGGTAAGGGGATGATGATGGAGCTCAGGGTGCATGTGTCATTACCTTACAGACATTTGACAGGTGATGTTTGCACAAGTTTTGACTTGGAAGCCTGTGTCTGTGCTGGTAGATTCCAGGGGAATTGTGAAGAATTTGCCAGGGATATTGCTCCAGGGATAGTGAATGAGAATGAAGATGTTTTTAAACATAAGAAAATAATAGGTTAGTAGAATTTACAACAGGAAGGAAAAAATGCTAAATAGAAGCATATGCTTTCTTCTTAAGCTATTTTAATACTCGGATTACAGTCTTAGAAAATCAAGTTATTGCTTGAGTGAAAGATCTTTGTATTGTGAATTTGTTTGAAGTTGACCTTTAGTATTAAATAGCCTATGTTTTTGCTTTGCAAAGAGGACCCATAATTGACCTTTCTATGGGATGATGATTTGAAGTAACCACAAACTTTCAGAGAGTCCAAAAGTTCTCTTTGGTTTCCTAATTCCAGAACTCTGCTGTGTGATAAATACTCTGTACCTTTGTGAATCTTAAAGAATTTAGAGAATTGGATACAAACTTTTAGCTATAAGATAAATCAGGTCTGAGGATTTCATGTATAATATGGTGACTACAGTTGGTAATGCTATATTGTGTAATTGAAATTTGGTAAGAGAGTAGAAATTAAGTATTCTCACCCCCCACCCCCAAAAGATGAATGTGCAAGGTGGTAGATGTGTTAATTAGTTAAACAGTTAGGTTATCCCTTCACAATGTCTACAATACCAAGCCTTACCACGTTGTGAACTTTAAATATGTTACAATTTCATGTCAGTATACCTCAGTAAAACTGAAATTAAAAAAATGTTTTTAAAAGACTAAAAAACTTGCCAGGAAAAAAATCTTTCTCTGATATGTGGAAGATAAGCAAATGACAAAAGGGATTTGTCTCCTGGAAAGCAAGTAGAGTTTTAGCAGTTTTGTGATACAATTTAATGACACAGTAGAGCAGAAAGTGAAAATTGAAACAAGGATTAGGCTAATAAATATAATAATCAGATTGGTGAGTATCAAAACCTTTGCTAGAATTTTAGGCAAATATCCAATTCTTTTTTAAAAAAATGCTGAGCATTTTGAAAACCTATTTTTAAGAGGGAGGCATGGGTCTGGGATCCTGGGCTTTGAGCCAGGATCTGGCTTCATGGAATTTTCTCAGTTGAAGTAAAAAAAAGTGAAATTTTAGATGATGTATTCTCAGAATGAGACCCTTGAGGAAACATGTTGCTGCATAGAATATATTCTGTGCCTCTGCTACTCCAGTGTGATCCCTGGCATTATCCCCTGGGAGCTTGTTAGAAATGCCGTTATGGTCCTCACAGCAGAACTACTGACTGAGAAGATGTAAGGTGACCAACCCTCCCCCCACCCCCCACCACCACGAGCCTGATGCACTTTAAAATTTGAGAAGCACAGCTCTACACCATGGTAAAAATGTTCTAATTATTTTCACTGTCTTCTTTTTGGGGGGGGTGTGGGGAGAGAGGGAGGAGAAAAATTGGTTGTTTTTTTTCCAGCTTGAGGTATAATTGACAAATAAAATTGTACATATTTAAAGTGTACAATGTGATGATCTGATATACATACATATTACGAAGTGATTAGCACAAGTTAACACATCCATCATGCACATTGGGAAAATGTTACATTTTTAAAATTGACACTGCAAAATGGTATTGCAGTGCTTTTCTTGTTTGTTTGTTTATCTAAATGAATGCCTTGGTACTTGATAAAAACCATTTGTGCTTGAGACCAGATTATAATCTTCTTAAGGACATGGCACGGCAGATCCTGCCCTCTTCTCAGTCAGTGGGCTCCAAAGACTATGGGGGAGTCAACATAGAAGTTTAATGGTATTTTTTTCTAAAAAAGAAACTGAGCTTTACTAATAGACATTAATGATATTACTTACATACAATTTAAAACGAATCTATTTGGGGTATGAAAATTCTAAACGACAGATTACTTGATGAAATCAAATCTGAGTGGTAACCATGTGTACACATCTTGAAAGGGCCCACAAGATTCATGTAAATTAGCCGGTGCTCTGTCTCCAGAGTTGACGATATTGGAAAATGGTAGTATTTTCAATGGGAAGAAACCTTAGTTTTCCTTACTTTATATATAAAGAAACTGACCTTCCTAAGGGTCCTGATACTTGGGACTAGGACAGAGGTTTTCCAACTTCTTTCCACTATTTCTTTGGCTTTTGAATGTCTTCCAGGGAACCGAGGGTTTCTGTGGGGTGCTTCAGATGCCAAAGGTATGGGGTGGAAGGAAGAAGCATGGTAGGAAGGGGTTCTGGTAGCCTGTCTCTAGTCTGAATATTTCGTTTTTATCTGTTTTAGAAACAAAGAGCTTCCCACTTTTGTTCATAATTCATTTCTGAAAACATGTGATTTACTTAAGAGAATACTTAACCTGCTGCAAGAGGGACTGTATTTCATTTTAAAGACGTGTGCCAGAACTGATACAGTCACAAGAATGTTGTTATAGCCATTGCTCAAGAATAAGAATATATGTAGTGACACTGTCACTATTCAAGACATTTTGGAAGTGCCTTTGGCAATAATTTATAAAATGCACCAACATAATCAGTTATGTTAATATTGAGGCTTTGTTTGGAATAGCAGCTGTATTACCCATCTTAATCACATCCTTTATTCATACTGCTTATATTTAAATGGTTATATGTTTCCTAAAATTCTAATTACGCTTCCAAAGGATATTTTCATTATTTAAAAGAATGCCATTAAAAAAGTATGTCTTAGTCCTGACCAGTGTGGCTCAGTCGGTGGGGTGCTGTCCTGCAAAGTGGTGGGATTTTCCTGGTCAGGGCACATGCTGGGGTTGTGGGCCTGGGCCGTGGTTGGGGCACGAGTGAGAGGCAGCCGATCAATGTTTGTCTTGCACATTTGTGTTTCTCTCCCTCCCTTCTCCTCTCTCTAAGAATAAATAAATAACATGCTAAAAAATATGTCATAGAGTGACATAGACTTTAGAGCAAAATGTAACGATTTCCAAAGAAGAGTTTTGAACAAAGACAGTATTTACATTTTGAAAAGCATTTAATGAAATGCCTATTTATTCCAAGCCATGTGCCAAGGCTACAGCAGTGAATAATAAATATATAGTCTTGCCCTTGAGGTACATACCACCCTACCACCCTGTGAAGGGGAAACAGGTGTTTAAATACAAACCACAATTTAGGGATGCAACCCTAACTATGCTGGAGCATAAGAGGAAGCCCAGAGAAAGGAGAGATTATTTCAGTCTGGTTGGTATTGAATCAGGGTCAGGGCCTGGGATGGGTGGAAATGGCTTTATTGATGGCATTTGAGTTGAAAGGAGTTTTTACAGGTGTGGAAGAAATTCTTAGGCAAAGGAAACAGGATGTCATGAAGTCAGTAAAATGTATGGGCATATTTGGAGAAGGGTGAGTAAGGTCATGTGAGTAGAACCCAGGTGATAGAGTAGTTGGAAGGAGTTGAGTTCTGAGAGCAGTTTCTCCGCTCATGAGAGCAGGGACTTCAGCTGCATCCTCTCTGTCTGCAAAAGTACCTGGCATAAAGCAGGTGGCCAACACATGCTTGTTGCAATTAAATGATGAAGATCTTTCACCTTTTGCTAAGGTGTTTGGATTTTATTCTGTGGCCATTGAAAGTTTTTCATGAGAGAGATGACATGACAAGGTATGTTTTCAAAATGTCGGTTTGGGAGAGAGCTGTCTTTCCCTAGCGTTTGCCTGAAGAGTTTGTCTGATTCTGTAGTTCTGGGCAAGGGCCCATTAATTTGCGTTTCTGACAAGCTCCCACATGTTGCTGATTCTGTGGGTAGCTCCACTTTTAGTAGCAAAGTGAGAACGGGTTGGATCATTTCAATAAAGAAGTTTCCTGAAACAATAGTAATAAGCGGGCGCTTTTAGAAATGGTGCTTAGTCTAAAGGCTGTGTTTGGGATTTAGAAGATAAGAGTAAAACTGTTTTGATGTTTAAAATTGTCTCCATTGTTTTCCCTCCTTTTCTTCTTTTCCTTCATCATCATCATTTTTTTTTAAATATATCTTGAGGAAATAGGTTGCTTCCTGTGGCTTAGAGGTAGGAATTTGAGACTCTCATGAAACACGTCAGAAAAGTTCCCTGTCTGTAAGGAACTTTTGTTAATTGCATAATAAACAAAATGCAGTCCATTGGTAATAATAATAAGAGAGTTTAAAGGGAAGCCCCTTTTGAAGAAATTTTTAGTTGGTTTTGCTGTTGGGCCAGTTTCCATTGTCTTTTACATTTCTTTGTGGTACAGCAAATACTGCGACCTTTCTCTGTGCAAATACTGTACAGTGGTACTCCACAGAGGTTATACAAAGTGAGTCAAATAGGCCCTAAATGATTGTATATGTAATAGTGAAGATCATACGTAGTAGTAAAGCAGTCATATTAATGGCAAGTAGGATATGTCATAGTATATGTGTGTGTATAGTTACATATAAATAAATAGGTATATAGAGTAGATAAATAACTAGGGTATATGTAATGTATATAGAATATAGAGTGGGGCAAAAAGTAGGCTTACATTTTGTATGGAAAAGAATACAATAATTAATAGATAATACGAGAATAAACTGTTTTGTGTACTCAACTGCAGACCTACTTTGATCTCATCCTGTAAATAGAATGTCACTTTTTACCTTTATAGCACGTAGAAAGTGACATATACTATAAAAACAGGACAAATAGCATGTAAATTCAGAAGGAAAGATGAGAAAAGACTATCAGGGAATTCACTTATCTTATTTTGCTTCATATTAGCTATCAAGTGAAGTCCAAGCTGTGTAGTCTGTCACTCAATGTGACTCAAATTCAGTTTAGGACTTAGTGAATCTGAGAGGCTATAGAATGTTAAGTAGAAGTTTCAAGGATGCCATTTGAAATAGCAAACTGAGGTCCAGCGAGAGTTAGGCTAGAGATGTAAATCTATGTGCTGTTTACTTTGAAGGGATTGTTGGCTTGAAGTGAAAGACTATGGAGACAGAATAAAAGATAGGACAGATCTTTGGGAAGAATCGTCTTCAAGATGTGTTGAATGAGAAAGTGGGATCAGGGAAGGATTCAGGAAGGCAAGTTCCAGGAGAGCACTGTGGAGGCTGAGAGGGATTTCCTAACTAAGGGCCAGTTAGTAGTCAGCTATAGGTTGGTTAAGAAGAGTAAGAAGTAAAGAATGTGTTATTAGTGATTTATGAAATAAATAAATTGCTTATAAATTTATAAGGATCTCTACAAAGAATAGAGTGTAAATAAGTAAAACTATAGTAGCATTAATATCTTGTGACAAGCTATTGCCATGAATTTTCTTTCTAAGTGTGGTGTTTTATGGAGCCTTAGAAGCCTATAGTTTTATAGGTCCCTGCAGATGCATGCCTTTTATAGCTTGTGAGGTCTATTTTGCTGTGGATTTCAAGCCTGTTTTCAGTGTGGATAGTAGTCGTGCCCAAATATACATCTGAAAAGTCTGATATGGAGGCCAGAAAGCTTAGGGTCTTTCTTAACTACTTCTCTCATATCTCAGAAACTGTCCACCAGCAAGTTTTGTTAAATCTGCCTTCAGACATATCCTAACTCCCATCACCTTTCACCATCACCATTGCTACCACCCTAGTCCACGGGCTGTCATCTATTGCTTGGGCTGTTGCTGAAGTTTCCCAGTTGCTTTCACTACTTTTCTGTCTCCTTTTAGTCAGTTCTGAACTCTGGTGCTAGAGTGATCCTTAAAAAGTATAAATCAGATTATGCCACTTTTCTATTCAAAAACCTTCCAGTGTCCTTCCATCTCATGCAGAGATAAGAGCTGATATCTTATAGAACCTCTAAGGCTAGGTGGCTAATTATTGTTCCTGCCTCAGGGCCTTTGCACTTGCCCCTCCCTCAGCATAGAATGATCTTCCTTCAGATACCATCATGGGTGGTTCCCTTGCTTCCTTCTTGTCTTCACTCAAATGTACTTTCTCAGAGCAGCCTTCTTTGCCCCCTGTCTCTGTCCATCTGTGACTTGACTGCACTCTTCTGCTTTATTTTTATCTCATTTATCTCTTATAAACACTAGAATGTGCAATCCATGAGAGCAGGGATTTTTGTCTTGTTTTGTTCACTGTAGAATCCCCACTGCCTAGAACAGTGCCTGGTCCGGGGTAGGTGATGAGTAAATGTGTGCTGAATGAAGGAATGCCATCTCATCCTTCCCCTGGATGATGGTGTTCTGCTGTAGACTTTGTTAGGCACCTGCGTGCATGGACAGGACTTGGCTTCTTTACAGAAGTGCAATCCTAGGTTCCTCCTTCCTCCACAGCTGCTCAGCCAGCTTTCTGCCCACTCAGAAGTTACTCATCCTCCAGTTCATGGGCTGGCAGCGGGGTGTAAATTGACCTTGGCAAAGTTAATAGATGCATGAAGGCATGTTGGGATTTGAATATGGTGGAATTTTTTGAGTAAATGAAGACATTCAAGTCTCTTTCATTTTGGTAAGCAGTGTTTGGAACTTTATTTTGGAATTAATTGAACTTACTTAAAAATTAACTAGAGACATTAACGATGATCTCCAGTAGTCACTACAAAATCTGCAAAAGTCACTACATACTCATATGTCCTGAAAGAGATGGAGGAAGAGGCTGCCTGGTTTAGAGGAAAACGAATGGGAACACATTTTGGCTGTGAGTGGTATAACTATTTGGTTGATATCTGAGATTGGTTTTGTTTTCTGAGAGAATCTGGGGCTGGTAGAATTTCAACGGAGAAAATGCGCATTTTGTACCAGCCTCAAGGATTAACGTCTGTTCTTTACCACTTACTTTTGGTAAGATACTTAGTGCCAGGACTCTGTTCTCTTTGAGGATATTTCCAGTAACAGCCCTTGACAAGTCTGTCTCTATCTCCGAAGTCTGGACTAGTGTTTCTTTTATGTGGAGAGCATTTTACTTCTGGGGCACATCAGAAATCCTAGGAGGGATTTTACAAATGACGTATTGTGTGTGTGTGTGTGTGTGTGTGTGTGTCTGTCTGTCTGTATTCATGTGCAGAGATTTCAGTATGTTAAACCGTGACTACTGAGTGAGAGACGTCAAAGGAAGCTGGGCTTATCTTGTATGGTTATGGTTCTACTGTGTGCTTTTCTCCGGGTGTTTATTAAAACATTTGTTCTGTGATTGTCTTCCAAGTAATTGAAAATTAATTATTTATACATACTAACTTTCAGTTAATCAGAGCATTTAATTAATTCTCTATTTCTCCCAAACCTTTCTTATATTAAAACCACCCTGGAAGCCCGTGTCATTGAGTTTAGATATTTAGGTGATTTAAATTGACAAGAAGTTAAAATGTTTATCTTGATGAAATAATACTAATTTTTTATTTCAAGATTTCGGCTTTTTTTTGAATGTGTCACAAAAGACGTTTAGTCAAAAAAAGATCAAAGCCCGTGTCATCAGCAGACTCGTCTGTTTCTCCTTTCTTTGCTTCCACTTTCTTCTCAGCTGGGGCAGCCGTGGAGGAGGGGGCCCTACGCAGCACTTGAGGCTCCCAATGTTGACATTAGCCAGAGCCTTTGCAAACAAGCCTGGCCAGAAAGGTTCAACATTTACACCAGC
This sequence comes from Trachops cirrhosus, assembly GCA_028533065.1. Lineage (NCBI taxonomy): Eukaryota > Metazoa > Chordata > Mammalia > Chiroptera > Phyllostomidae > Trachops > Trachops cirrhosus. Next base: position 36,080,469 of record CM052544.1, read on the forward strand.
CGCTTTAATGAGGGCATTGATCTTATCCTCTCCCGTGCAGTAAAAGGGCAGGCTAGCCCTGAGACGGGAGGTGTGGGCGGGAGGTGTGGGCGAGTGCTGGGCCAGTGCTGGCCTTAGCTTCCTCCAAAGGACTGAGCACCTTCCTGGCAGCTGGGGAAAGGGGCAAGACAATACCGATTTTTAAGGAGTCTATTTCTAAGCATGATTCTACCATAGTTTTACTTGGCAGAATTCCACAAGCAAATAGAATAGCAATTATCAGGTAATTTACTCTCTGGGTTCTGATACATAAGATTTCTCTGTTCAGACAGGTCCTACCAGTTCTAATTTTTCTCAAATACATTTAGAAACTTCCCTAGTAAATAATATCCAGTGCTGTGTGTGTGTATGTGTGTTTAAATTGTCGTGGTTTTGTGTTTGCTTTGTGTTGGTTTATGTCATTTGCTCCTAGGAGCAAGGACCAAGGAATCTAAAGCAGAGAATTAGTGAGGCATAATATAAAAAGGAAGTAGAGGAGAGGAAAGAATCAATAGTATAGAAGTATCAGATCAGCCCAGGCTGAGTAGCTTAGCTGGTTAGAGCTTCATCCAGATATGCCAAGGTTGTGGGTTTGATATTCTTCCTCCTCCCTCTCTAAAATCAATAAAATTTTTTTTAAAAAAGTATCAGATCATAGGAAACAATAATATCATTCTGTTGGCCAGTTCTTTTCTGAATTGAAAAGGACTATAGTGTAGTTTTGGGCCATCTCCTTTATAGATGAGAGTGCTGACCTCCAGAAAGAGGAGGTGCCTACCCAGGACCCTACAGTAAGTTAGAGGTAGCCTTGAATCTAGAACCCATGTCTCCGGACTCTAATTGTGTGCTCCCCATAGTGCATCACTGTGCAAAAGTAGTACATTGGACCCGGGCTGCTTTCCTTTTAGGGATTGGTCTGTGTCTAACTACTGTCCTTTTTGGAGCTGTTTAGATGGAATTTATACCTAGAATGAAATAGAGAAAGAAATGGCAAATGTATTCTCTTATATTATGTTCAGCAATGAGAAATTAACTCCATCAGTTTGCTAATCTCAGAAATAATGATATGTAAAGAAAGAGTATGTAATAACAGAGATGTCCAAATTTTTCAACATTTACAACAGAATATTCTATCGAGTATTGCTAATATAATTTTGAAATTGTGATTCTCACTTTTTTTTCTTCTTTCTCGAGTTATCGAACTTACTCTGTATCCTGGACAGATCTTCAAGCATTATTTTACTGTATCACTCTCTCCCTTTCCTCAAAACAAACTATGGAAACTGTTCACTACTGTATGTTACTATATAGAGTGAAGTCTCATTTCTGTCTTGTTTGTTACTGGTCCTCATCCTCTGGCCCCCTCTATCTTTTCAGTTATATTTTCTACTTTCCACCCCCCAAAACCCTTTGCCTCAGTAAGTTCATGGCTCATGTCATTTTGATAGCCTGGACACCCTTTCCCCTGCTATTTTGCTTATTCAACATATACTTGTTGCCTTTTTATAACCTCCTAATTACTCGGAATAATCCCTAATAAGCTTTTCTTTTGTATTTCTAAGATAATTATCATTCTTTACCAGTTTTTATTATAAAAGGTGTTAAAAAAAAGAAAAGGAAAATTTAGTCAGTGAGGTAAAACCTTCCTGTCTCAAGTTCCTAGCTTTTGTGAGGTAACTTTGTTAAGTTTCTTTTGTAGCCTTCTTCAGCTTTTCAAGGCATGGTCACAAAGTGGCTGCCTTATCTCCAGGTATCACATTTGCATTCAAGACTGTAAGTCAGTGAAGGCAAGGGAGAAGAAAAGGTGTCATGAGCGCTATCTGATCATTTTATTAAATGCAGAAGCTTTCCCAGAAGACCGAAGCAGATTTCGGTTTATGTCTCTCATTGGCCAGGTCTGTGTTACATGGGTACTCCTAACTATAAGAAACTCCGGAACACAGAGAGTATTTCATTTTCTCAGTCCCTTCGTGGAGAAAATAAGGGAGAAGGGAGCTGGGAGTACATTTTGAGTTTGTATCAACCACACATAAACTCTTCTTTTCATACTGGATTTTGACAAGTTAATTTTATAACAAGCTACTTCACTACATTCTCATTGTTTTGAATACTTTTTCAGTTGTGTCTCTTGTCTTCCTAGTGTGTTATTTTAAAATTATGAAAATTTTGCCTTTTCTCAATTGCAAGTAATGGGAAAATCAATCAAAATAATTCTTAAAAGGAATTTATTAATTCACATAGCTGAACAGTCTGAAGGTAGCATGGGCTTCAGGTGCAGTTTGATTAAAAGGATCCTGGTCTTTTCAGGCTCTGCATTTCCCTGTGATTTTCTTGGTATGTGGCTTTGTCCCTGGGCTGACCTCACTGGTGGTAGCAGAATGGCTCTACCCTATTAGCTAGAGAAGAATGTCTCTTCTGACACTGTTTTGGGCTTCTTTCCAGAAAGTCCACAGCAAAGGTCTTTAGGCGAGTGCTCATCCTTGAACTGGGATTTCTTTAGGACTGCCCTTCAGGAGCACCTAATTGGGTTTCAATCAATGTCTCTTTCTTTTACCACTTTTAATGTGACAACCACTTCTGTCATAGGTTAATTTTTATTTTTTATTCTTTCCTAAACATGGCCAGCTATCTTTTTATCTCTTCTATTGTTTTACTATTTCTTCTTTAACCCCTTATTTGAGAAAGGTTATACCCTCTTTTAAGAAAAATCTCAAGAGAAATGTTGGCTCATACATTTCAAATTCTTTGTAGTATAATTTCTCTGGTATGTTTTCTTCAACTGCTTGCTCTTTATAATGTTCCTTTCTTTTATCATCATGTATGTTATTTGCATTAATTGTTGATAGTTCCTGCCTCATTATTATTCAGTTTTAAATGGTGATTGTTCTTTTCAGGGTACCGATTGGGGAGTATTTGGGCAGAGTGCTGGATTTAGCAGCTTGAATTTCAGTCTGTTGCCTCAGAAAACTCTCTTACAAGGACTCAATCCTGAGGGTTTTCTCCTTTCCACCATAGCAAGAATTTTGACTATCGATGAAGCCAGTATACCTAGGTTCTTCTCACATAATTTTTGAGTAGATAAAAAATCAGGGTATATGTATCCATTTTATAAAGAGGGCTTTTGTGTATGGTCCCTTGTTGTTCAGTCCCACTGCTGCCCTGACAGAACTGAAGTGTGCTACCGACTGTGTTTATTGCTGTTCGGTGTTCTGTGTTTGTCTCGACCTGTTGGAAACACAGCTGAAATGAAAGTTTAGCTAACATAAAGCTTAAGAGTCTTCTCTTGGGATGCCAACATTATTTAATTTTTAATTGTTGGAACTAAATTTAAATGATTTCCCGATAGTGTTTCATATACTCAAGTCCCTAGAGAGATAGGTGTGTGTGTGTGTGTGTGTGTGTGTGTGAGAGAGAGAGAGAGTATAAAACATACAATATTAATTATACAAAACAAAATCCTGCTGGAATAGAGATATACTGAAATGTGCAAGGTAAAACTCAATTTTTAAAAAATTATGTTTTATTGATTATGCTATTACAGATGTCCCAATCCCCCCATATCCCCCTCCATGCAACACCTCTACTCATTCAGCCATTCCCCACACTGTTGTTCATGTCCAGGACTCATGCATAAGTTCTTTGACTACTCCATTTCTTACACTGTATTTTATACCCCTTGGCTATTCTGTAACTACCTGTTTGTACTTCTTAAGCCCTTCACCTCTTTACCCATCCTCATATGGGGAAGCAGCTTGGGTGAACCTGTAAATTGGGTTGGAGGGAGTCTCTGGGCATTCCAGGGTCGGACAAACAGTGTTAGCCAGGTTGATGGAGTCTCAGATATGGCACCAGCGTGCCAGCTCCGTGGCTCTATGCAGGGAGAGTTCAGAAAAACCACAATGTCCTGCCTTTCTGTCTGGGAGAAAGCTGTTCCCCAGCTCTCAGTTTGATGCTACATCCTTCACTTTCTGTCTGTATGTCACTGGTGCCTTTTAGGCTGCTATCTCAGTGCTGGACTCAGAGGGAATGAGTCTGATTAAGTCCGTGTGTGGGTTCTTTAAGAGGAACTACTTAGGACTCTAGAAGTTTCTTCCACTGACTGAATCCCCATTGGTTTTTGCAGTCAGAAGTTATGGGGGCTTAGCTTCCTGGCACTGGAACCCTGGACTGGAGGGCCTGGCGTCGGTCTGCCACTCCTTGCTGCTGAGATATCCCTCCCAAGTTTTTAGCCACCACACTCATCACATGTGGGTGTGGGATTAGCCCATTCTGCGTCTCTGCCCCCCTACCAGTCTGGTTGGATGTGGTTTCTTTAATTCCATAGTTGTCAGACTTACATTCAACTTGATTTCTGATGGTTCTGAGTGATGGTTCTATATTTTGGTTGTAATTTTGATGTGGTTGTGTGAGGAGGTGAGCTGTGTTTACTTATGCTGCCGTCTTGACTGGAAGTCCTCAAATTTTGAAATTGGGATGTTTCACAATTTGAAGAGTAGCATACTTCACAGTATAAAAGAAAATGTTTTTTATAGTAAGTAGAAATCCAGTGGAAAGGAAGGGAACTTAATAGTTACTGGGTGTGCTAGGCATTTCACAGTAAATAAAGGCTTTGGACCTCAAGGAACACTTGGTCTTGGCCTATAGGGCAGATAAAGGCTTCATTAAATGCTATGGTAAGAGTAGTGGCATCTAGGTAGAGTTACCAGTCTTCTGTGAGTGGTGTCATTATTCCCATTTTTCAAAGACGGAGAACTAGATCAGAGGGATTAAATAATATGCCTAAACTCTCATAGCTAGTATGTGACAGAACCAAGATTGGAACCTTCCTCTGGCTAACTCCTGGCCCCCAGGATTGGATATTTTAAATATTTTTATATTTTAAATTACTTTTGTCCTATGTGATCACTTAAAGTTCCCTTCATATGTTATGAAAATATTAATGAGGGATATCAGATGTTTTGTGTCTAATGAAATACTCTATTTGGAATGTCTTCAATGTCCTTAACCCTGCTTTGAAATTCTGTTCATTTAAGGGCTCAGGCAAATGCCACTTTCTTTATGAAGCTCACACCTAAGTCCCTTCAGAAAACAGGATTTCTCCCTCCTCTGCCTTTTATAGAAGTCCTCCCCTTACCCACTGGGGATACATTCCAAGACCCCCCTTGAATGCCTGAAACTGTGGACAGTACTGCACCCTATACATACTGTGTTTTTTCCTATACACACGTATGACAAAGTTTACCTGTGACAAAGTTTAAAATATAAATTAGACAGGGATTAACAACATAAACAATAAAAGAACAGTTATAACAATATACTGTATTAAAAGTTATGTGAGTATGGTGGCTCTCTCTCTCTCTGATAACTAATCTGATAAGCAAGACAGCTACTACGTGACTATCTGAATGACTGATGGGTGAAGAGGCCTGGGCAAAGGGATGATTCATGTTCTGGGTGGGACAGAACAGGATGGTTTGAGATTTCATCACACCACTCAGAATGGTGCACAACTTAAAACTTATGAATTGTTTAATTCTGGATTTTTCCACTTAATGTTGGGTTGCAGTTGACCGTGAGTAACTGAAACCACAGAGAGTGGAACCGCAGATAAGGGGTAACTACTGTATTGTTTGTGGTTTTTGTAGTCTGTCCTCAATTATAAGCCCTTTAAGGAGAGGGGCCATATCTTACTCATCTTTGGACCTTTTACTTTTAGGCCAGTGAAGTGGTACTGTGTTAACATGGCACTCTGTCCGTCTGTGTATTGGATGCTTTGCTTGTCATATGTCTAGGGTCCCGAAGACAAATAAACAGTACTTGGAGACATGAAAAGTGTGTCTGTGTTGGGTTTACTTCCAGATTTTTACCTCTGTCATGGCCGTGGGCTGGAGGAATTTGTACCTGAAGCTTGTAGAGAGGGGCCGATGTGTATGGGAGTGTTGTTGATGTCTCTGTTTCTGGGGTTTTACAGCATTCTTCTGTCCTTCCCACCCACCCCACCCCTGCCCACCAAAATTTAGGTGCTACACTTTGTATTGTGTCTTCTCTCAGTAGCCAAGTAGCACTTTTCAGTTCTTCAAAATATTTTCACATGCACCTACCCGATGCACATAGAAGGCATCTGAACATTTCATGAGTGCATGTTGGACCAAGGTAATCGGACTCTTCGTTCAGTGTTAACTAAGTGTGCATTTACGAGTGAAAATTGAGGGCAGTGATTTTTCTCTTTTATGAAGAGTAGTGGGCCACATGCCAGATGAATAAGAGGAAAGGTCTAGAAAGAGTCCATGTATTCTTTTTCTCTGTGGCTTTCCCAGTTCATTAAAATTGGCAGCTGGATCTTTAAATAACCATGCTATCAAAACAGCAAACACACTGCGGTGCTCTGTCAGAAGCTGCTTGGAAGGTTTTCTTAAATAAGAGGGAGTAAATGTCTGTTTTGTGTCAGCCTTCCTAAGAGAAATATATTATTGTACCTTTCCATGGTGATTCCAGGCCAAATGAGAAGTATTTCAGCCTGTGGTTTAAGCAGTTGTACCCGAAGAGCATCTATAAATAAAATATGGCTATTTGGTTATTTCAGTGGGGAGTAGACACCAGTAAGTGTGCAGGTGCAATGCTGTATTTTCTCATGTTTCTCTCTCTCTTTTTCAAACTTCTTTTTACTGGGAAAATGTGGAAGAGAGAGCAGCAAGGCTCATTTATTTAGCTAGGGTGTGAATTGGCATTACTGCAACCAGGATCATAATTTTCTTCTTGGCAGACTGTACCACAGGGCTGTTAGCACAGATATCCTGTAGCAGTAATCCTTGAGTAATCAGAATTTCAAAGTACACTGATAGCCATTCAAAAATAATGGGATTATAACTGAAACTTTTATGAGGGGAGTGGTTAGACTCTTTAACACTTGAGTTACCAGCCTCAAGTAGAACTTGAGGCAACCAAGAATTTTAGGGATTTGTTTTCTACTCTTACTGAAGAGAAAAGCCAGATCCCTGTAGGTAGCAGATGGCTTGCCTCAGTATTCTCCCCAAAGAAACTTAGGCTTTTCAGTTATGTTAAGGCCTCTCACTGTTATTGTTACTATTGTTAATTGAAACCATCAGGAAAAAGAGCAAAACAATATTCTTCATGTCTACTGTTATGAGAAAAACATCTTTCTCTCTCTCTCTCTCTTTCTCTCTCTCTCTCTCTCTCTCTCTCTCGTCCTGGGAGGTACAGCTCTAACTCTCCACATTCCTTCAGAAAGAAAAACTACCAGCCCTGGCTGGTGTGGCTCAGTGTATTGAGCACTGGCCTGCAAACCAAAAGGTTGCAGGTTGAATTCCCAGTCAGGGCACATGCCTGCATTGCAGGCCAGGTCCCCAGTAGGGGGCTCATGAGAGGCAGCCACACACTGATGTTTCTCTCCCTCTCTTTCTCCTTCCCTTCTCTCTCTCTAAAAATAAATAAATAGAATCTTAAAAAAAATAATTACCAACACTTGTGTGTACTTTGTAGTTCATGGAACACTGTAATAATAGCTGCTGTTTCACTGGGTCCTTGGCAGTCCTTTGTGATGGGCGAGTGAAGTTTTTGTCATACCCCTTGTATAGATAAGGAAATCGAGGCTGGAACAGGCAGCCTTCCTTGATCAGGATCACATGACTAAGTGTGGGTCAGAGCTGGACAGGACCTGACTTTTCTGACTCCATATCTAGTGCTCTTTTTTACTAGAAAGCCAGTCTGAGATTGTAGAGAGCTCGAAAAAGTAGGCTTGTCATTTTTTTAGCTTCTGGTTCTACCTTCTCTCTCCTCCTTTGCTGCTCCATGGGTAGATGCCATGTTTCCCTGTAGCCCTTTCTTGTTGGTCCTTAGTGCCCAGACCCTCTTTTCTCTTTCTCTAGGCTCAGTTCTCTCATGATGGCTGTGGTTTGTTGTTACTGGGGCCACAGCAGTTAACTCTTGTCTGGGAGGCTGCAGTGTCACTCATCCTCTAAGCCTGACTAGAAACCTAGTTCTTGTGCAGAGTTCACCAAGCTGTCAAGTCAGTGTTCCCTTCAAACTGCCCTAGACTCGACCCAGAGCTGAGGGTGTCTGACCACTGTGGTTTTCCTCCATTCCCACCTTAGATTCGAGAGTTCTTCCGTCTCATTTGTTCTGTCCACAAATCTTTGACCTGCCAGGTGCTAGGCATTGTATTAAGTGCTGGGGAAATGAATAGGAAAACTGGGAGATGGATGTTAATCAGAGGAGCGCACTGTTGTGACATTACAACTGCCTAAGGCCCCTGAAGGGAGGACGTCGTGGTGCTGTGTATCTCTAAAAGTTCACCACCACCAGCCTTAACTGGACACATACACCATGGAAATCCTACTTTGCCCCTCCAGTAAACGCTGTATCCATTTCCAGGACCCCTCGTACTCCTACCCACATGAGGATAAACAGAAAATCCTGATTTGTATTTTTCTGGTGTTAATACAGACAAGCATTGCAGTTGAGATAGTTTAAGAAGAGAGGCAGAGAATGAGGGAGTTCATTTGTCCTTTCCCTGTAAAACAAGACCGAATTGTGTAAATTCAAACTATCCACTTCCAAGTGTCACTTCCTGGGGGAAGTTGAGCTGTTTCTTAGGTTGGCTCACATCGCCCCCTAGTCCTGCCTAGGAGTAACTCTGTGGGATGCTCTTGAACTCTGGGAGATGTGGAAGGCAGGTGCCCTAATAAATTCAGTTCAGAATCACCTTGTTGCCCTTCCCCACAGTGGTTCTGAACCACTAGGGGAGCGGCATGTGTGCAAATTATATGGGGAGCTATTTTCAGACTGTACTTCTGAATTTAGCTTTTCCCTGGGTGTAAATTCTAAGTGCATCTTTCTGGGTCCCACCCCAGATTTACTAAATTAGCTTCCAAATATGAGGCCTGGGTAGCCATGGCTTGCAAAGCCCCCTGGGTGATTCTAATTCATGGCCAGGGTTGAAAACTACTCTTACAGTGGATGGATTTCTGGTGGCCCTGTGACTATTATTTTCTTACAAACAGGCATCAGTGAAAACATCTGAAGGATGACTGACATGGCTATACTGGCAATCCATTCTTGGAAAAATGGAATTGTTGTGAAAAGAATTTGATGGCATCGACCATTATTTGATTTAACCATATATTTCCAACAAAACCCATTTTATTATACTTTATGCTACTAAATATAGTTGGCTTGGCAAAAAATAAAATCTGGACCATCTGCTTGCTTTATGAAGCTTGTCTTCTCTCATTGGGGTTTTAGGTCAGTAATTAATCTAGAAAACTCCAAATGCCTACTCCTACAGGCATTGGGACATATGCAAAGAAAAATAATATATGGCTGTAACTTCAGAGAGATCCCAGGATAGTGGGGAAGATAGATTTGTTTAAAAATTTTAAGGTATACTTCTTCCAGATGCATGTTAATCCTCACATTGAAAATGATGTTTGTCTTTTTTTTTTGAAGATTTTATTTATTTTTAGTGATAGGGGAAGGGAGGGAGAAAGAGAGGGAGAGAAACATCAATGTGTGGTCTCCCCTCGTACGCCCCCTACTGGAGGCCAGGCCTGCAACCCAGGCATGTACCCTGACCGGGAATCGAACTGGTGGCCCTTTGGTTCGCAGGCCAGCTCTCAATCCACTGAGCCACACCAGTCAGAGGACAAGTGATGTTTTTCATACCCAGTTTTTATTCAGTTGCATTTCACAAAGCAAATTTAAAACTGCCCCTTGCAAGTTAACAACCATTGTGGACTTAAAAAACTCTTTATTTTTAGTTAAAAGTAATACCCTGGGTATAGTGGAGAATCTCAGCTTCAGATCCCAGATCTGCCACTCTTTGTGTGTGTTTGGACAAGCTACTTAGCCTGATGATCTGTTTCCTCACCTATAATATGGTCATAGTACCCGACAGCATTGTTGTGAGGATTAGAAAAGAAACAAGGTATGTGAAACAACCTAGCTCTATCCCATGTACCATGCCCAACATGAAGTAAATGTCCTTTGTCTTTCTATCCTTTTAGGGAGAAAATAACATTTTGAGAAAATAGTAAATTGTCACCTTGAGCTATACCTTCGACTGATTATATGGCTAAGGAGAAAAATTCTAATAATGGTTTGCTTTGATCAGGGTTTCTTGACAGTGCATTATTGCCACTTGGTCCAGGTAAATCTTTGTTGTGGGGGGCAGTCCTGTGCATTGTAACATGTTTGGCATCATCCCTGGACTTTATCTGCTGGATGCCAGTAGCAACCTCAAGCTGTAACAACCAGGCATTGCCAAATGTCCCCTGGTGTGGTGAAGTGAAGTTGGCCTGGTTGAGAGGCACTGGCCTAGATCCTTCTCTCTCTGTTCTGTACAGTGAATCTATCCCTCTACTTCTTAAGGCATTTAAAAGTTTTCACTATTGGTCAGAGAAGTGCAAAGTAGTAACAAAGTGTGGCTGTTCCCTATTTTACTGTACTGTAGTGGGAATGGCAAAGATAGAAAAGTATTGGTGAGAACGTGGAGCAACCTGAAATCCCACACTGCTGACAGGAATATAAATTGGTACAACTGCTTTGGGAAACTATTTGGCAATATCTACTTAAGCTGAACATGTGCTTACTCTATGATGAAACATATTTACTCCTATGTATGTATCAGAAGTACAGTCATATGCTCATGAAAGACATGCACTAAAATATTTGTTGCAGCAGTATTTATAATACCCCCCAAATAGAGACTGCCTAAATGCTCATCAACAGTAGAATGAAGTATGATCTATTAGAGCAATGGGTTATTATGCAGCAATGAAAATGCATGATCTATTTACACTACACAGAAAAATAAGGATAACACTTGAATCCAGTTACCGAAGAGTGTATAATGGCATATTATTCTATTTATGTGAAGTGGATAAACCAATCTGTACTCTTAAAGGTTAGGATAGTAGTTATCTTCTGGGGTAGTTATTGAAAGGGGGACGCAAGGCAGGGGAGGCATTAAAATTCTGTCTGTTAAAATAACAGGTGTGCTGTCTATTTTCTGGACTGAATCTTAACTGGTTGAAAGGGTGACTGTAGAGGTAGAAAGATGTGGCATATTAAGTACTTTGAAGGCAGACTGAACTGTTAATTGCAGATTGGGAATATCAGTGATCTCTGCCCTTCACATGTTAAATATTTAGGACTTTTCCTCCATTGGGGTTGTTCTAGACAACCTTGCAGGAATACATCTGTGGATAATTATAATTTCTGATAACGTGAATATCAGAATAATATTTGTGAGGGTTATTTGTGAAGGTTACTGTACCTATTGTTTTTAGTAATGACAACCACTAAAATACTATTTTTTTTTAATTTATTGGTTTCAGAAAGAGAGGAATGGAGGGGGAGAGATAGAGAGAAACATTGGTTTGTTGTTCCACTTATTTATGCATTCACTGGTTGCTTCTTGTATGTCCTCTGACCAGAGATCAAACCTGCAACCGTGGCGTTTTGGGATGAAGCTCTAACCAACAGAGGTATCAGGCCAGGGCTTAAAATAATTTTTGTTTGCAAGAAAACAATTGTGTTACCAAGCATGTTAAGGTACTACTAAAACTAACAGGTTACACTGTTTTGCAAAAAATTTCTTTCTTGGGAATGCCAATTAATTAAATTCCCTTCCCCAGTACTGATTTATTCTGGTTTATTTAAAACATGGATCCTGCTTTAAAATACTAGTTACATCAAACTCATGTTAATAAAGCAGATTTCCTGTTCAGCCACTTGATACCACTTGTATTGGTATTGTTAGTATTTTATTTAATTTTTGAAAAGTTTAGTGAGGGTTCAACTGTTTGTTAAAGGATATTTGCTGTTACTTTTATTAAATAAAATAAGAGGCTATTGTGTTTGAAATATACACCAGGTGAGAATGGCCCAAATAATGTAGTTTGCTTTCTCAAAATTTTCTTTGCAATTTAAAATTCACCCCTAGGGGGTACTGTTGTATTGAAAGTTTAAATCTGATTTGAAGAACCATTTTTAGGTTTTTATTAAAAATATGTATATTTATAGTAAAATCCCACTACGTCACAGAAAATGACCTAGTAACCACTTAATAGAAGTTGGGAATGTTTTAACTTAGAACTGGCACTATTTTATAAACTGTAAAAGTCAGGACATAAGTGTAATAGTATTTGCTTTTGTGAAAATTTGACAAAATACTGTGTTTTTCATCGTCATTTCAGTGTGAAAATTCCAAGTTAGATATAAGCAATATTTTATGATATATTTAGGAGTCCTTTCCTTAAATGAAATTGTAATACCATAGGTAACTTAGTAATAGATATTCAGATTCACATCATTGCTACATGAGGCATTTGAAAATTGTTTTATTTTGGTGTCTTCTGTGATTCAGCAGCTGTATTGTTGAAGACCTACTGTGTGCAAAGTAGTCTTTATAATCTGGTGGGGAGAGGTACATAAATTACCTTACGTCCGCCCAGCTTTAGAATTAAGGGCCGTATAAACCTACATATCCTGGAATAAAGAGATTAATTCTAGCTAACGGGGTTCTTGGAGTAGGTCGGGTTTTAGCTAGGCCTTTATGTAGAAGCCACAGAACACTGCATTCTAAACAATACAGGGTGGCTCAAAAGTAGGTTTACAGTTGTTTGTATGGAAAATAATATAATAATTAATAAATAATATAAAAATAAACTGTGTTTTGTGTACTCACAACTGTAAACCTACTTTTGCCCCACGCTGTATTTAAAAGAAAAGGAGGTTTGGTTTCTTGAGTCTTCCTTCTCACTACTGAATGCTTCGTTTTCATTTAAAATTACTGTTCCTGTGCTTTCCTTCTCACAACTATGCCTCAATAATTAAGGTATTAGATTAAAAAGTGCAAGTGCCTTGACCAGTGAATTGTTTACAAGCACCGTCATCATCATCATTATGACTGTTGTGGTTCGTATTTTACTGAAGAGTGTACCTGTAAATGACAGTGGGTTCTAGAGATGCTTTTACACATGATATTTTTATACATCCAATTTCTTGTTTAATGGAAAGTTTAGGTCTGGTATAGTCAAACTTATTTTCTTCCTTTGGTAAGGTTTGTTTTGATCATTATTTACATATCAGGTTAAAGTGATTTTTTAAAAAAATAAATGTGTTATAAGGAGAAAAAATCTTTAAAATGAAAGCATTAGCTAAATATCTAGCCTACTTAGAATACTGGGAAGAAGAGAGCAATTGAATCTGTTAAACGAACCAAATAGCCCAGTAGGATTATTTATATTTTCCAGGGTCTTTGAGGAGATCATTGTTGAACTTAACATTAAAACATTCCCTTCTTTGCAAGTGCCATAATGAAGCATTTTATTATTAATTTTTTTTCTTTAATGGGTTCTAGAGAGTGGGGAAGGGAGGGAGACAGAGAAGGAGAGAAACATCAATGTGAGAGAGAAAAGAAACATTGATTGATTGCCTCTTACATGCACCCAGACTGGGGACCGAACCCACAATCCAGGCCTGTGTCCTGGCTGGGAATCAAACCCGTGACCTTTCAGTTTGCAAACGAAGCCCAACCGATTGAGCCACATTGGCCAGGGTACATTTTATTTTTTAAAAAGTGTCTGGAGAGTGATTTTGATCATTTGGTTTTTATTAAGCACCTTATAGTTTGAGTGATTCTATTCCAGACTGGTAGTCAGCTCTCTAACACATAGAACAATTTAACCTAGTAATTAGTCTGGGCTCTCTTTTATCATTATTGTGCCATCATTATTCCACCAACGTCCTGAGATGCTGCCATAATGAACATTTGTGGGGAGCTTTGTACCAAGAACTGAAGCTTAGTTTTACTTTCCTCCAGTGGCTTATGGTCTAATTTGGGGAACTGATACTAATACGTGAAATAATTAGTAAATAATAGAAGACAAAAAGCATGTGCATACATGTCTAGGTACTCTGAAAGTTTACAGAGTTTCGCTCTGGCTGGTGTGGCTCAGTGGATTGAGTGACGGCCTGTGAACCAAAAGGTCTCTGGTTCAATTCCCAGGCATGTGCCCTGCGGGCTCAGTCCCCAGTTGGGGACATATGAGAGGCGACCACGCAATGTTTCTCTTGCACATTGATGTTTCTCTCCCTCTCTTTCTTCCTCCCTTCCACTAACTCTAATAAGAAATAAATAAAATCTTAAAAAAAAAGTACAGTTTCCTCCTGTAGACTGTTCTTTAGGATAGATACCTGAGCATAAACATCCTAGAATTTTTAAAGGTCTAAATAAATGTTTGGAATTTTATTATCTTTAGTTGTTAAATCTAAGTCAGAAGCACATATCATGGTGTTAAAAATAAGATATACAGGCCCTGGCCAGTGTGACACAGTTGGTTGGAGCATCATCCCATAACCGAAAGATTGTGGCTTCGATTCCTGGTGAGGGCACATACCTAGGTTGCAGGTTCAATCCTGGGTGTGGGTGCATACAAAAGGCAACCAGTTGATGTTTCTCTCTCGTGACAATAATTTTCTTTCCCTTCCTCTCTCCTTTCCTCTCTCTCTAAAAGCAATGAAAAAATGTTCTTGGGTGAGGAAATAAGTAAGTAAATAAGTAAAAAAATAAGATATGTGATCCATTGCTTATGCCTTATCAGGGTATATTTTCTGATTATGTGCCTGTTTTTTAAAAAGTAGGTGAACTTCATTCACCCTCACCTTAACCATATAAGGAATATACTCTTTATAGGTAAATTAGAAATACAAATGTAGTAAAGCCTCATGACTTAAAGGCAGTATTAACATTTGGGTATTCTTTCCAGTTTTTAACATATGTGTATATTTTTTTCTATATATGTATATATTCAAATGTATAAGCGAGATTGATGTAGAGCGTATACATCTTTCATATCCTATTTTTATTGCTTTTGGTTAATCTGTGTGTAGTATTTGTTATATAGTATATAATACAGCATTTCCTTATGTCATTACATATTTTTGAAGGAATTGCATAATATTGTGTCATTGACATACCTCAGGGTCACTGCATTCATTCTCTTATTTTTGGACTGTTAGGTTTTTAAGTCTCCATTATTATACACAGAAGGATGCAAAGCATCTTTATGTAACTCTTTGACCAAATCTAATTATTTTCATAAAGCAGAGTTTTAGAAGTACATTCCAGTGTAAGGAAAAGGTTGTGAACATTTTCAACATTGCAATTAGCATAATGCGAAAGCCAGACTGCTTTATGGAAAGGCATTATCTGTTTGCACTTCACTAGCAGTGAACACAAATTCCAATGGCATCTCGCCTCACCAGCATTAAATAAGATTGAAAAAGTCTTCTTGTTTTGTTAATCTGGTGATGGAAAATCACTTAATTAAATTTTTTAATTTTTTAAAATTTATTATTTTTATTTTATTTTCATACTTAAAATTTTTTACTTATTAATGAGGTTGAATAGTTTTTCAACAGTGTATTGGCCATTCATTTCTTTCTTATGTTCTTTGCTAATACATGAAATTTAAAAAATTTTAGATTCTTGGACTTCCGGCCAAGATGGAGGCATAGGTAGGTAGACGCATTGTGCCTTCTCGCACAACCAAGATAGGGACAACAACAATATAACAACCAGAACTGACAGAAAATTGAAGTGTATGGAAGTCGGACAACCAAGGATTTAAAAATAGACACTTTCATCCAGACCGGTAGGAGGGGCGGAGTTGGGCAGCCAGGCTAGGGACCCAGAGTGGAGAGCTGAGCACCCGGGGTGGTGTGCAGGCCGACACCAGGCAAACCCTG
>CM052544.1:36096757-36120547 GCA_028533065.1 Trachops cirrhosus
GCCAAGGTAAAAATGAAGGAGAGAATCCTAGAAGCAGCAAGAGATAAGGGGACAGTCACCTACAAAGGAGTTCCCATCAGACTCAGCTGATTTCTCAAAAGAGACCTTACAGGCAAGAAGGGGCTGGAAAGAAGTATTCCAAGTCATGAAAGACAAAGACCTACATCCAAGATTGCTCTATCCAGCAAAGCTTTCATTTAGAATGGAAGGGCAGATAAAGTGCTTCTCAGATAAGGTCCAGTTAAAGGACTTCATCATCACCAGGCCCTTATTGTATGAAATGTTAAAGGGACTTATCTAAGAAAAAGAAGATAAAAAACATGTACAGTAAAATGACAGCAAACTCACAATTATTAACAACCACTCCTGAAACAAAAACAAGAAGAAACTAAGCACACAGCTATAATAGGAACAGAACCACAGGAATGGAGATCACATGGAGGGTTAGCAATAGGGGAGTAGGAGGAGGAGAGTGGGGGAAAGATACGAAGAATAAGTAGCAATGAATTTAGATAGAAAATAGACAGGGGGAGGGCAAGAATAGTAGGGGAAATGTAGAAGCTAAAGAACCTATGACACATGGACTGAAGTAAAGGGGGGGAATGTGGGTGGGAGAGGGTGGAGGGGTGGAGGGGAATGAAGGGGGGATAATAGGATAACTGTAATAGCATAATCAATAAAATATTTTAAAAAAATTTAGATTCTTTTTTCTTCCTACTTTTAAGTGTTCTTAATACACTAAGAACATTTATCCTTCATCCATTATAATATATGTTACAAATATATTCTTTTTTGTGGTTTGCCTCTCTACTTGGTTTTGGTGTTTTCAGATGTACAAAACATGAATTTGTATATTCACCCAAATTCTTCAGTGTTTTCCTCCGTGACTTCCTTTCTTTAAGTTTTTTTTTTTTGGCTTAGAAAAATGTTTCCCTTTCCAAAGTAGTCTGAACATATTCTTATGTTTTTCACAGTATTTACAGTAAAAACTTCACTTCATGACAGTATCTGTGTAGTGCTATTTATTCTGTACCCAAACGTTCTTTAAGGCTTTAAATATCTGATAACTCAAAATTCTTCATTCTTAAAGAAATACGTTTTTGACCTGAGGTTTTATGGATAAGATTTGGCACCATCCTTCCAATTTAGTTAAAAGCAATTCTATTTGTATTTTAATTATGAATATATTAGCTTATGAATGAACTTTGAAGCATTGGCACTTTCCAGTATTAGGATTTTTAAAATGAATGGATTGTAAACTAAAGAGTGATAAGAATTTAGATGAGTATTTTTCAAATATGAGAACTTGTGGTCCCCAAAAGATGTCAGCAGTTCAGGTTGGGAAGCGTCATGTTAGATAATCCAGTGTTTTTGGGAGTAGGGGAAGTGTGTAGGAGAGAATCTGCCTCTGAGAAGTTTTATCTTACTGATTTCATTTAACAAGTATTTATTAATGACCTACCACGTGCCAGGCTTATGCCTAACTGACCTTGCAAAGGTAAAGAAGGCATATCTCTTGCTCTGAAAGCCTAGACTTGGTTAGAAGCATGTATGTGAAACAGTGATGGCACAGAGCTGGAGTGACAAGGTGGAAGAATGGGGGTCCCACAGGACAAGACAGGTGTATGCCAAGTCTTGAGGAAGAATGGGTGGGTGGTTTGCTGGGTAGACAGGCTGGAAAAGTCTTTCACAAAAGAGAGAACATGCATGAAGAATTGAAATAATGTGATTTTTAAGAGTAACTTTAAGTATTGTAGTTAAGTGTGCTTGAAGCATTAGGTGTAAGATGTGAGGAGCGAGGATGGACCCGCTGTGGGTTGCTGATGGTGTTGACTGTACTGCAGAATTCAACCCTTGTAGCTACCTGTCCTCCAGTACAGGGCTTCTTAGACTGTCTGGATGGATGACCAGGTTCCCCCTCACCTACTTCATTGTAGATTGGTACTTGTAAAATGCAACAAAACTTACTAAGTAGAACTATGAAAAAGTAAAACCTTTAATTTTTTAAAGTTAATGTTTGGGAGACAAAATTGTCAAATTGCTGGAAAGGTTTTGAAATGTTCCCTCTGTTGTGGATAGTGACAACCAGTTCTGAACTCTTGATGGACTACACTCCAGGAGCACCACACTAGCATCCCAGATCAGTGGGAAGGTCATGACGGGGGGCTGGGGATTTTGCCACAGATCATTCCAACAAGTCAAGGGATACCCGTGGGACCCCGTGGGACTGCATCTACATAGATGGTTTCCACTTAGAGGCTGAACCACATTGGAAGTGATACTGAGTCATGAAAGGGAGGTTACTAAATATTTTACACATATTTTTACAACATTATTTGAATATGGTTAAATCACAGTATCTTAAAAAGAAAACTTTCTCAAAATAAGTGTATAACGAAGTATTTTAAGGCAGGTAAATTTTTCCCTCCCAGATGAAAGCAGTGGTTCCTAACCTTGGCTGCATATTATAATAGAATCACCTGGGCCTCTTAATTTTTAAAAAGATCCTGGTGCTGGGTTCCACTTGCTCAGATTAGTTTGGGATGCAAACTCAGCATCAGAATTTTTAACAGCTCTCTGTTGATTCCAGTGTGCTTCCAGTTGTCATCCATACAGGATATGCTAATGGCACCTAATGTTTTCTGATTGAGAGCTTAGGTCAAAGAACATAGCATAATGATTGTACCCCAAAGCTGTTAGCTGAATTTGAATCTGACACTTAAAGATGGCAAGACTGTTATATAAGTGTAATCTTGTGTACACTAGATGCTATAAGTTTTCTTCCTACCCTTCCACCAAATACTATTAGGTATTTTAATTGTAATTGATGGTATATGTATCTTTCAATATAGCTTATTTACTACCTAGCATTAAATACCCTTACAAATTAAAGCTTGTAAAATCTTGATTTTTTTGTTGCCTACTTTACCAGCTACTATCCCAGTGACTACTATTGCAATAGGATGGCCACAGTATTTAGGTGCTGTATTAATCTCCAGATAAGATTTGATTAGAACAACTTGCCATGAATGGTCCTGTTACCCCAAATGCAACTATTGCTGAATTTTTAACATATGACCCCTTTAAATTATATATTCAAATCTTATTTTAGGGCATTAAAATTAGGCCTTGGTGTACAAAATATGATACCCCTTGATATTTTCTAAATCTCTAAATAGCATGTAATAATGTAAATATGGAAACACTTCCTATAGTGAATTATATTAGTCTGTTTATGGTACCCAAAATCTACAAAGATACAACCCCACCCCCCTTTTTGCTAGTGTGTTCTTCATGTGCTGAAGATTCTGAACATTCAGTGATTCATTCAGTGAACAGCTGCTTTTGGGTATCTACGTGCTGTGCTAGATATCGGAGATGCAAATTTGAAGCCCCAAGTCCAGTACTTCCAATAAGGAACAACATGGTAGCGTGCTACCATGCTTGTAATAGGCAGACGGAACAGCTTTCATTTCTCCCTTCCCAGTTTTCTAGAAAGTTATAATACTAGGGGAACAAACCACACTAAAGGTAGTTCTCCCAACTATTTGGGGGGCCATGGATCAGTCATTTAATCCCTCTGAGCCTAAGTTTCCTCTGCTGTGAAAAGTTGATACTGTCCCAGCCCTGTCCACATAAGTTCTGAGGCTTATGAAATGTATGTAATATTAACACCATAAATTTAAATATGCAGATGAAATGTAAATGAACATTATAAAAGAATTTTAAAAAGAAAGAAAACCTTACAAAATATATGTGGTATATGTACCATAGCAAAACACATTGGGTTTCTGAAACCCCAAAGAGAAGTTATAGTAGAGTTAAATTCCATGGAAGTTTGCTTCCATGATGGATTTTTAACTTTTTACTCAGCTTCTGAAAAAGAAACTTCCTGGGTTTTCTTTTTCCTCCTACGGTTTTGCAGTGGCAGGGCTGCTTCCTGTCAAGAGCAGCTCCGCTGAGGCCCCTCCGTACAGACTCTCCACCTCCTCTTTCTCTTTCTTTCAAACACTTAATACATTTAGAGGCTGATCTTGTGCAGAAAATATCCCTGACATTTGCAGAGCCCCGGGGATTCAGTGCGCATGCTCGCGCGCGCGCTCCCGCTGGGAAGAGGAAGTTCGTTTACATACGAGTCATACCACGCATAGCCAGCATGTCAGCGCAGTGAACTTGCAGCGGGCTGCGAGGGACGCCAGCGGGGCTTTGTCCTAGGAAATGTGCTTCGAGCTTTTCTTTCTCACTCCTTTTTTATTTCGAAGAAAGACTTGTAAAGACTTCTGAAACGATTTCTAAATGCTCCACTGAGGATACAAAACGTATACTGTCTACAACTAAACCCTTGAAGGGTTTTGTGTGTTCAATTTTTTTTGTCTGCGTGTTTTATTTTTTTTAACTTTTACATACTTTGTTTTGCTCTTTTGAGGCCGGGCCTCCGTCTTGGTGAAGTTTAAGAGAAGAGCCAGGAGCTACTCAGCAATAATTGATTTTTGAAACGTACTCTTTTTGGGGCAAAAGCAAAGAGCTGGTTTTCTGTGCTAGCCCAATAAATGCTATTTATGAAGATGGACCTGTTGAACTACCAGTACTTGGACAAGATGAACAACAATATCGGCATTCTGTGCTATGAAGGTAGAAGTTCTGTTCTAGAATTCGCTATCCTACTGCTTTTATCAAGACCACTCCTCCTGTAGGGTTCTGAATGTCTTCTGTAATTTCTGTTCTGTTTCTGGGAGTTTAGGGTACTTTGAAAGCAAGTTGTTATTCTGTACTTTTTTCACTTTTAAAGTTTGTTCTTTGTATCTTAGTCTTCAGGGGTACAGTGGGGAGGGCTGAGGGTGGGGGAGGAGGTGAAATATAAACTTAAAAGTTTGCTTTATGCTAGTAATGTACTAACCCTTCAGATTTTTAATTCTTTAAAAATGTATTTTTTAAAGTTTCTTTTGGCATTTTATTTAGGGGATGAATTTTTAGGACGTAGGTAAAAGTTAAATGTGTAGGGATTTTTTGTTGTTGTTTTGCATTGATACTTACTTTAAACATACACCATCTACAGTATTTATGTTGTATTACAACGGTGCTTTGGGTTTTCATGTAGAGGGGAACAGAAAGTTACAGTGAGTTTTTGTTTTTGAGACCGATTGTCCCAAACAATGAAGAATTTTTCTATTCATTTTGGGGGACTGGAAGGGCACTCATGTCACAGAGTACAGACTGGCTCTTTGTCTCATTTCCCATTTCCTGTACAGCTCCAAGAGAGCTCTGACATTGAAGGATGTTCTCCTCCACACTCTGGCCCTTTGTGATTGCACAACACAGTAATAAGAAAGCTTTAAAAAAAAAGCTCTGAATTCTTACTGTTTATTACCACTTACTAAACCATGAGGTGTTTCCCCAGTACGTTGTAGTATTTCAAGCTGTCTCTGTAGGTAGTAAGAAGAGAAAAAGTGATTTCTTAATCTATTGGAACATTATCTACGTGCGATACGAAAAAGTGGTAATGGCCTGGATTTGAGTGGCCGGAGAGGCATCTCTGGGGGAATTCTCTGGGGGAAGCTTGGCAGGGGGAGTGTTTTTTGTTGTAACGACATACAAATCGAGGAGACATCTCTTTTCTAATTCAGCAGGAGCTGTTTCCATGTTGCCTCTTATAATGAACTGAACATTTCTCTTGAAAAAGAAAACATTGAAGAAACTTGTGAGAGTGAGCCAATTCACTTGTACTTTACATGTAAAAAATCTCAGGTCTGTTGCCTAATCAGTTGAAAACTTATCCTTTCCCCTTCAAGGGGAAGAAAAAAAAATCTTATTCATGCATTTTTTTTTTTAAATCTGTGGATAAGGGTTTTATAATTAAGTTGTTTTTTTTTTTTAAAGGGCCCCCACCCCCCACTTGTCCCACTAATGAGAATTTTGGTAAATTGCTTTCTTTGAATGTGCTGCAGTCAGTATCATCTTGCTTCTGAATTAACTCATTTAAAAGGCAGATTTCTTCATAATAGCCTAAATAGCAAGTGACTGGACTTGTTTCCTGTGAAATTAAGTTACTGCAGTTAGTGTTTCTATTTTTTTTAGTGAATAAGAAATTAAAAACTTTTCAGGCAATTTCTGTTTATCTTTGTCATCGAGTAATATGATATTTTCAAAACAAAATATAATGATCAGCTTAAGAAAGGGATATAAAGATTGTTCGGAAATTGATACCATGTTAATTTTTTATGTGTCCGGTTGGTGGTGGTGAGGAAAAGCTTATGGAAAGCTGCTCCAGGTTGATTTGTTGTTCTGTAGTATGTAAAATACATGAGTAGTCTTCCAGCCTCCCTCCTTATTTGTGAGGAAGAAACTTTGATTTTGAAAGTCAAGTAGATATGTGGGATGATATGCTATATAGTCTGTTTGGTTTAAACATCTGCTGCTATTTTCCTTATTATGAAAGTTAACATTATTTTAACACCAAAATAAATACACAGGATATGAAGAAAAAGCACAGCAAAATCTGAGTGGTGTTTATGGTGGATTGTTTATGTCCTAGTGGTTTTCTCATTGCAAACACTGCACACATCTGCTCTGAACTCAGAGGGTGTTTTTAAGATGGGCATAAATCTTAGATGGAAATTTTTTTAAAGAAAAATTGAAACAGTTATTGTTCCTTTAAATTCAGCAATTTAAGAACATTTGTATTAAACATATAAGCTCTCCAGCATTCCAGGGAAGTTATTTGGAAAGTGGAATGTACAGTTGGTAGGCAGCGTTTGATTTCACTTAGGGCACAGGCGGGTTTCACCTCTCTTAAGAATAAGAGACAGTGCTGGCCGGTTGGCTCAGCTGGTTGGAGTGTGGTCCCATACCCCAAAAAGTTGGGGTTCGATCCCCAGTTAGGGGACATCTAGGCTGTGGGTTCTATCCCTGATCGGGGCGCATATGGAAAGCAACTGATGTATGTTCCTGTCTCACATCTAGGCCTCTCTTTTTCTCTTTCTCATTTCCTATCTCTCTAAAATCAATTAAACATATCCTCAGGTGAGGATTTAAAAAAGAAGAATAAGGTACAAATTTTCTGAATTTTTAGTTTTAAAAATTGAAATGTTGATGGCTATTCTTATTCTCTAGGTTAGTTATACCATATTCCTTGGTTGTGTTACACACAGCTCTACTCCACAAAATAAATGGTGTCTGCACCATCTTTCTTCAGCCTCTCTAGCAACTTATACAAAATGGGTCTTTTTAAGCCAATTGTCTTGTAGCATACAATGTCTTTCTAAAACCCCATGGTGAAAGTGGACTCTGCATGGTAACTGCTCTCTGGCACCTGACTTTCACCATAGTCCTTCAGAAAGACTTGAAAAGAGAATACAAAGTTATTCCAGAAGTAACTGAAAAGAGAATTAAAAAAAATTAACTGCAAATAGTAGGTTTGGGGTGGGGGCCCCTTGGGGTAGGAGAAGATTGGCAAAAGGCAGAAAGAATGTAAGTTTGGCTAATTTCTGGAAACTAATTACGTTCATTGGTGATGAGCAAATTACCAGAACTCTCTGCTTGTGTTAATGTGTCTGTTTGAAAACCCCATGGTTTATTGCTACAATCCTCAACAGTTAACCAGTTCATTATTCATCACATCACTGAAGTTTCAAATTATATCCACTTGAATCCCAGTTTTGCCTTTATCTCCATGAAAGGTTCTAGTCAAACCCCAACCTTCCTTTCCCCCCCTCTGAACTCTCCTCAGAATACTCTAGGAGATTGAAAGCCTTCTGAAGGCACAGCATTGTCTTGGTCATCACTGGATCTCTCAGTCCTGGCATGGTGCCTCATATGACTCTCAGCAAGTGGCTGACTCAAAAATAAAAAAAAAATCAATCAATCTTTTCAGTAGCAGCTGTAGTTGCTACTGTATAATTCAGCCTTGGTTATATACTATCTTGCATTCTCCAATTATCTAATTATTTGCAGAGCCTTGGCATCACCTAATATATTTACTTTGTTTTTGCCAGGGAAACTGAGGCCCAGGGAGGTAAATTGTCTGTTCAAGTGTATTAAGGAAGTTTGTAACAGAATTGAATTGTGAGAACCCAGTCAGTGGTTTTGACTACTCCATGATTCTTCTGTAGCATACTGCCTCTCCAGAATTATTTAGTGGTGGCTTGTCTTCTTAATTATTAGCTCCTTGATGTTAGAGACCCCAGGACCTTCACAGCCCTAGCACAGGGACGTTTTGGATTACAGTGCACAATTGAGCCTGTCCTGGACCATTCATTGCTCTGAAGCCAGTTAGTTGCTGCTCTAGGTTTCCAGGCTGTTGTGATGTTCAGGGAAGATGGTAATGAGAACTCGAGGTGACCAGTCTCATTGGCATTTGCTCTCTTTGCTGCACTGGCATTTATGTTTGCTTTTCTTTTTTTCTGATTGTGCAGAGGAGGAGGCCCTGTGTAATGGCAGTTCACAAAGGATGTTTCCCCAAGGGAGCAGGGAGCGGGTTAGACTGTGGACTTTTCTCAAGATGGCTGACGGTTATATTTGCATAATTACTTGGTGCTGAAAACTTAGGCCCTAATAAATGTGCTCATGGTTGGCTGTGGCTTTAAGCTGCTGTTAGTGATACTTTAATTATGGGTTAGGCACCATTAGTGTGTAATTTGGTAGAAGAATTCTCCCTTTTTAATTTACTAGTGTGATTTATTTTGGGAGAAAGTAAAAAATCACGTATTATGATCATCTGAAAGCTTAAGAAAAGAGTATTCTAAGTTCTTCATACTTTAGAGCTGCTCATTGTTTTAGAACATAATTATCACTTACTTGGTCACAGGCTACATTTAAGTTAATTTTCTGGAACTGAAAGGAAAACACACAGGACAAGAGTTGTTGAGTGAGAGACTCTGCTAGGGGTATGAGCAAGGCTGGGTGACGGTTTTGTTTTCTGCCAGTCCAGCCACCAGCAGTTTAGTGGAGTCCTGGTTTCATTGTTCTTTGTCTCATGAGCTTAGAGGCATCAGGAAACTTAGGAGCATTGGGTACTATGAAGGTGAAAAGGCCACCGAGCAGAGCCATTTTGTACCAGCCTCTGGTCCCCAGCCCTGCATATCACGTGACCAGCTCTTGATCCAGGGGTGTATTCCAAGGTAGAACATCTGTAACTGTTTTGCTGTGGAAATTCATTTTACTTGAGCTTTTTGTTTGTAGGAGAGGGGGAGGGAAGAGGGAGGGAGAAGGGGGATGGTTAGGACACAGAGGGAGAGATACTGGGGAGGAGCCTGATTAATAAAACAGGCCCAGGTGAGCCCAAGAGAACTCCTGAGAGAGATCTGACCAGTTAGTGTTTCTTTTAATTACAGTTTTGAAGGGAAGGTGTGATTACACCCTCTTTTCTTCCAGCTTCCCACCCTTGTTTCTCTATCTTCTGGAAGGATTATTTTGCTTGGCTGTTTATCCTCTGGAGCCTGCACATGGCTTTGTTTGGGAAGGCAGATTTCTCTTCCTTCTTCCTTCCCTTCCCTATTGTCTGCATGGCCTTCTTCTCCTAGGGAGCTTAAATTTGTTGCTGTGAAGTTTATTGTTTTTTTTTTAAACATGCCATAAGATGAAAAGAAATTCCCTCTGGGATTGTGAGGATGTTGCAGAAAACTGGGTTTTGTCATGAAGAAATTAGATCCAGATTTAGCACTTCTGCATGTACACAAATATATAAAACCAGTCTTACCAGGGATTGTTTTCTGGCTTTGTCTGTTTTATCTCTCTGTATGTTAACATTTATTCAGTGACTGTTTATATTTAGTGGTATCTGTATATTAGTGCATATTGAGTTCATTGGAACTGTTTTCTAGTCTTGCTCAGCAACATTAGTTTTCCTACAAAATAGCCTCCCTCTTCTATTTTTTAATGAACTGATGTATCAGCCCCCCACCCCCACCCTCCAGGCCCCCAGTGCCCCGAAACACTTCACCCATGGACACGTAATATTTTTTTTTTTTTTTTAGTAAGGGGAGTTTTTTTTTTAAATCCAAGCAAGCAACTTTTTCTTTTTCTTTAAAGATTTTATTTATTTATTTTTAGAGAGGGGAAGGGAGGGAGAAGGAGAGAGAGAGAGAAACATCAGTGTGTGGTTGCCTCTCATATAGTCCCCACTGGGACGTGGCCCACAACCCAGGCATGTGCCCTGACTGGGAATCGAACCTGTGATGCTTTGGTTTGCGGCCCGCGCTCAATCCACTGAGCTACGCCAGCCAGGGCTGGACACTTAATTTTAAAAGCAGAGTCTGGAAATGATTTTATTTTCTCCATTTGTTTGTTCTCTCTCCTTCTCTTTCTCTGTCCTCCCCTCTCTCCCTCTCCCTCTCTCCCTTCCTGAATATTGCGTGTTCTACTAAGTTCTAAAGAATTATTTCCATCAGTTTACTTTATCTTGCCTTTTCTGCATGAAAAGTAATTCTTTAGATTGTTTTAATTTCAGAGTATTGTATACAGGGTATGTTTTAATTCTAATTATGTGAATCCCTACTCATTGAAAAAATGTTTATTTACCCTATAAAATAGGAAGTCCAGTCTTAAAGTTCTCCTTCATTCGTTGCTATTTATATGATCTTCCCAAACTCTTAACATTTCACCCATTTGTTTGCAAAGAAGTCTGGAAACAACGCACTGGAATATATTTAGTAAGTGTACAGAGGAAACTCCCTGCTATCCTTTTGTCACCCAATATCCATTCTCTTCAGCATTTATGGAATGCCTGCACTCTGCTGAGGAATGTACTAGGTCTTGGGGTGGGTTTTTGTCACTGTCTGACCCTGTCTTTCTCAACAGTTTCTATTATGAAATACTATACTACATATACATAAATGTGCACAAAACATGTGATTTTATAGTTAAAAAATAAACCTTGTAATCATCATCAGGTCAAGAAATAGTAAATTGCCTCTTTCAAGTATTCTTTCCCAATCACAATTTCTCCCAACTCCAAGAGGTCATCACAATTATAATTTGCTTTTTAAAATACATTTACTACCTATTGTGCAATTCTAAACAAATTAGCTTAGTTGTGTCTTTTTTCTTCCCATCCCCCATACTGTCTTCCACCTCTACCCACTCCCTCTTCCCAGCAATCACCCGTGTTTTCTGTGTTCATGTTTCTTTTTTTTCCCTTTTTTGTTCAATTCCCTCCATCCCCAACTGTCCCCCACCCCCAACCTTGCGCTGTCAGTCTGCTCTCTGTGAGTCTGTCTCTGTTTCCCTTATGAGTTCAGTTTGTTCATTAGATTCCACATATGGGTGAAGTCGTATGGTACTTGTCTTTTTTTGACTGGCTTATTTCACTTAGCATAAGGTTCTCCAGGCCCATCCATAACTGCTGCAAAGGTTAAAATTTTCTTTCTTTTTACTGCTGAGTAGTATTTCATTGCGTAAAGGTGTACCACAGCTGTTTTATCCACTCAGCCTTATATAATTGGAATTATCCTGTAAATCTTATGTTGTCTCTTTGTTTTTGAGATCCTTTAAAGCAGTGGGCATGTTCTAAGAGGCTGTCTTTTCCATGTGATGCCAGCTTATCTCAGAGTCTGGGGAATCTTGGCTATGGAATGCATGTTGATGCCCCAGCCCTCCTTCTTAGCTGCTGCTGCTGCATTGTTTATTACCTGGTGATGCTTTCGTCTGAACTTTTGTTTTCCCATCAGTGTTCTGTTCAGGTTTTCACCACCTGTTAAAGCCACCACTATCTATGCTGTAATGGAAAATTATGTGTTAGAAAATTCCACACAGTTTTGGAAAGTGTAAAGTGGGGGGATACTTCGGGGTATACATGGCTTACTACTTATGGTCTGAACAGCGACTTCAGTTCTGCATTAATAAGCAATTTGCTTAAAGGCTGAGACTTGTTACAAATCAGCTTTGTTGCAGTGCCAGGTTTCTTTGGATGTTAATCCAGGGATTTTTAGATACAGAGAAAAAACTTAAACTGTTCCACTATTGAAACAATACTCTACATTGTATAGAGATGGCTGTTAAAGAGCAGCAGAGCTCTAAAATAATAGTCTGCCTTATATACCACCCAAAATTCTGAATGAAAATGAGTCATCCATATGTATTGCTCTTGGTTTTTATTTTATATCTGTTTTGCATGAAAATAGTTGCCTGCTAATTCTTCTTGGCTAATGATTTGATTTTAATAGAGTGAATTCCAGAATTTAATGGTTTGATGCAGATGCACTCTGCCAAGCAATTTAGCAAAGTTGTTTACACTACCCCAAATCCAGCTGGACGGAGTCTCTGTTTCTTCCCGATAGCAGCTGAGGGAGTGATGAGTGCAGATTTCTGGATGTTTTCCCCCCTTTGAAAACAAACACATCTTCCATTATGTGGCAGTACCATTAAAGTGACAAGGGATTAATTTTAAATTTTATTTTAATGTCAGCAGTTTTTTCCTGTACCCATTTTCTCCCATTCTTACTATGTGTGTCCTGTTCAACTATTGTTTTTCTGATGAGTAACTGATAGACTATTGGCTGACCCTACAGACAACCCTGGTTTTATTTCTCTGCTAAAAAGCCGTGACCTCTTTGCCAATGCTTAGAATCACCCATGAGATTGATTTGGTAGCTTTTTAAAAGGAGTATGTAATAGCAGCTTTATCAGGTTTTAAGTGCTATTGAGTAGAGGGTAAAAGGGATGGAAAATAGTAGTCATGCTTGGTATACAACCTATGTAGAGTTTTCTAGCACCGCTTAGCTGAACTCACAATTGGGAACGGTTTCTCGAGACCACAACGGGAGCCCTTTTACTGTTAGAGGCTTTGTACCAGTAAGAGGTGGCTGATACTGTTAAGGGAAGAGGTGGAGTGAAGTGAGTTCCAGAATGAACAGTGGACATCAAACATTGCTCCTGGTGTCTAGTGATAAATACAACACAAGATAAAACTATGTAGAACACACACACAAATATTCATACTGTATTTGCCCAACAGTGACAGAGAGAGTGCCTTTCTACAGAGATGGAAGAATTCTTACACATCATTCAAGGAGGAAATAGAGGAACCACCACATCTTAGCTTTCCAAGCCAAGAAGTGCAAACTCTTCTGAATCCAACTGTATCCTTCTTTCCTTTCCCTTAGGCTCAGTTAGAGGTTAATTCTTCTATTGGTTCTCACAAGCCCCAACCCTTCTAGCCTCAGGGACTTATCAGTGATCTGTTTATTTTCCAGTTTCCTCTTCTTTTCCCCCCTGGGTCTTTCTCTTTATCATGTGTCCCTACTTTAAAACAAAACCAAACCCATACCTAAACACTGTGTTCACCTCCAGCTAGCTATTAGACAGGCTTCCTTGCCATCCACGTTATCAGAAGATGAAGATCAATGTGTTTCTATTTCCCTTCTGCCCATTCTTTTCTTGATCCACTGTCATCTGACTTCTGCTCCTACCACTTCACTGAAACCGTTCTGGACAAGGTTACTAAATGACATCGTAGTACGAGTTCAGGGGACACTTCATAGTCCTCACCTTAGTTCATCTCTGTGCCGTTTGGTGCTGGCTCCTTCCAAATTCCTAAAATTCTTACATCTTTTGGCTCAAATACTTAACAAATACCTACTCCATGGGGAAATGAGGTACTGGTGAGCAACACTGACTGGACCTTGCCGGGGCACCCAGTGGTGGGTGTGAGGGTGTAAAAAAGTGAGGCAGGCCGATGGACATTAAAAACAAACTGTGGTTGCAGCTTGAGAATAGATTGGACGGGGATGAGGAGAGGATGTAGAAATAGGAGATGATGTGAGCCTGTTGCTGTGGTTTAGGCAAGAGATGGTAGCTACCCAAATTGTGGTGGTTGTGTAGTAGGACAGAAATGGACAGCTCTGTACAGTTTTGGAGAGAAGACTGGCAGGACGCAGTGCTGGGTTGAGGCAGGAGATGACGGAGAAGGCTTAG
The DNA here is from genome assembly GCA_028533065.1 of Trachops cirrhosus. Lineage (NCBI taxonomy): Eukaryota > Metazoa > Chordata > Mammalia > Chiroptera > Phyllostomidae > Trachops > Trachops cirrhosus. The sequence continues at coordinate 36,110,666 of CM052544.1, forward strand.
AAGGCATTGAGAGTGCCTCTCGTGTTTCCAGCCTATCCGAGTGGATGGAGGGTGCTCCCATTGGCAGAGAGAGGAGACACAGGAAGAAGATTGGATTCTGGGGTGAGATCATGAGTTTAGTTTTGGATATGTAGAATTGAAGGATCCTTGAGGTTTCAGAGAGGAGGTGAGTTTTGGAAAGTTGGGGTATATGGGTCTAGATCTCAGGAGAGTCTGCTGCTGGAGATAATGGTAAATGAATGAAGCTTTGGGCAAGAATGATCACCTAGGAACAAACAGTGCTGTGGAATGAGAAGTTGAAGAGGTCATAGGAACTCTTAGGTCTTCATTAATTTTCTTCTTTGTTAGTATAATAATCCCATAACTGACTCCTGCCTCTAATCATGTTACCTTTCAAATGTTCATCCACAATATTACCAAAGTACTATTCTCTGTTTCCCTCTCCAGCCTTATCTCCTACCACGCCCTCACCTACATCCTTATCTTCCACCATTCCTTCGCCCCCAGCCTCTAGTCCAGATATATCAAACTACTTCCTCTGAGTGAGCCCGTTGCCTCTCTCTGAAATCCCACAGCCTTTTTGGCTTCTCTTCATCCCTAAAGGACAGACATCTTCAGGGAAAGTGACCCCCCTGTCCGAATCTTCTTGGCATGGTTAGATGCTGTGTTTGCAGTGTCATGACTGTGTGTCCTCGGTCAGAGAACGTGTCTCCCTGTGTTACACACTCATCTGTCTGCCCCGCTCTGGCAGGGCAAGGGCTTTGTCTTTCTTCTCTTTATTCTTAGTGTCAGTCTCCATTGTATCTGCTTAGGTATGAATCTACTCCAGTGTCTTTTCATTAAAGGTAAAGAAACATTGAAATTGTGTGATTAATCCAGGGATGCTCATTTGGTAACACAAGTGAATTTGCTAACTCTTAAAGTGTTATTCTTAGAGAAAGGAACAAATAGTTGGGAAAGAAGTGGTATTAACAAGAAGGGAAGAAAGAAAAAAAGAAAGCCCCTTAAAAGGCTCAATTTCTGTAGAGAAACATTTAAAGTGGTTTGGTTGGTAGGAAATAATTGCCCCTGCTCATCTTGGTTTGCAGTTACTGTACTTTGGATGGTCTGTTAAATGAATTGATCATTTATGGGAAAATATTTAATACCTACTGTGTGCCAGGCACTGTTTTATGGGCTGGGGGTATGACCATTAACAAAATACATAGCAAGATCGTTGACTTTCTGGAGCTTATATTCTAGCAGGGGATATAAACAAGATAATAACAGATTATGAAAACTGTTACTATTATAGGTAAATGTGTGTTAGCTGATTTACTGTTCAGAATAGTTGAATCCATACTTAAAAATAACTGATTTTATTTTCAAACTTGAGAATATAGATTTGAGTAGATAATTTATTTGTCTCATGGACCTGGGAAGAATTTAAAAGTCTGTGCAGAAGCTATCCAGCCATGTAATATGAAAAATAGAGACATTTATTGAAGAAGGGATAAGATACAAGAAACATTGTACCAGGATATTGACACCTCAGTCCCCTTCAAAGTAGGCACCTTGGGACCTCACACAGTTCTCTCAGTTGTCATCAGCTGCCCTGTTGTATTTCCCTGAATCTCATTGATAGTCTGAAATGTCTTCCCTTTCAAAGGTGACTTTAGTTTTGGGAAAAGGCAGAAGTTGCAAGGAGCCAGATCTGGGCTGTAGGGGGGCTGAGTCATCTGGGTGATTTGATGTTTTGCCAAAAAACTCTGCGTGAGACGTGATGAAGCTCAGGCCTTCTGAATCATCCGAATAGTTTCCGGGGAGGAAAGTTTAAGCTTAACACAAAATTTGATTTAGGTTTGTTGCTCTACTTAGTCATTTCAAATAAGATGGCCACACAGTACATATACTCACTCAGTGGTGTCTACTGCCCCCACTGACTAGTACAGTGAAGTTGTCATTGTTCATGCACGCACATTCCAGTCCACTCTCCTTGTCTGCCAGGTTGTATCGTTGTTGCACAAACGGTTTCGTTATATTAGCAATGGCTGGACATTTTCTGGACAGACTTTGTGTGTTAAGGAGACTTAAGACTATCTCCCACTGTTGACTTCTAGTGGGTAGAGGCCTAGGGTGTTGCTAAACATCTTCCAGTGCATAAGATAGGCCTGTAGCAAAATGTCAGTAGTACCAACAAACTTTGCAAACTACTCTTGACACATTTCCATCAGTCATAGCACCTTCTCATACATTGCACAAATCTTTTTTTGCGTTTCAGTTGCATTTTTATGTTTCTTGGAATAATAAAGCACAATACACCAAAAATGTTGCGTATTTTCTTTCATCTTCAATATTAAAATGGCTACCCCAAAATTCACCAATTTTGGTAATTTTTTGTTTCACATGCATGCTGATATGACAGCTGTCACAATACACTCTAACAACATTGTTCCTAATGAAGTTAAATGCAACTAAGCACTACTAGAGCCATCGTATGGAAAAAACTAAATGAACTTTTTGCCAACCCAATAAAAGTGTGGAATCTATCGTGACTGGTGTGGCTCAGTTGAGCATCGTCCTGCAAAGCAAAAAGCTTGCCGATTTGATTCCTGGGTGGCACATGTGCCTGAATTGTGGGCTCAGTCCCTGGTTGGGGCATGTGCAAGAGACAACCAATTGATGTTTCTCTTACACGTAGTTGTTTCTTTCCCTCCCTTCCTCTCTACAAATAAATACATAAAATATTTTTAAAAATAAATGAATACAAGTGTGGAATTTTGTGCTTGGTTTATTAACTATGGTCAAAGAGTCCAAATGCCTGACAGCGTTATACCTTTCGGTTATAGTGGGAACTAGCATTTGTTATGGTATTATGAACTTGAAAAACATGAGGTCAAATGGTCATTTGGGTTCTAATAGGAATAAAATATATTTAGAATTAAAACATTTGATGAATTTAAAAAGGCTCAAGAAATCAATAGATACATTATATATGTTCTTCTTAAACTACCCTGGTTATAACTTAAAAAGATGTTGCCCCGAATAGGACAGACCCTACAATACCCCAGGAACACTTTTTATTGTGAGCTCTTATTTTGTGATAATATAGCGCATTTGGTGAGGGCGACAAAATGTAAACCCTAGGCTTAATGTGGAAGCAAGTCACTGGGGTGTTCCACAAGTTGGGTTTTCTTTTTTCTTCCTTTATTTTTATTGAGACATTGTTAATTATGGTGAAATCTTAAAGGGTATGACTTCATGAAATTTTTCTTATATCTGTACCTTTTGTAACTACCACCCAGATCAACATAATAGAACATTTCCATCCCCCCTCAAAAGTTCCTTCATGCTTCCTTGCTAGTCAATACACATCCTCCTCAAGATAACCAGTTTTTTCTTTTAATCCTCACCCGAGGACTTTTTTTTTCATTGCTTTTTGTGGGGGTGGGCAGAGAGAAATATCGATGTGGGAGGATCGACTGGTTGCCTTCTTGAAAGCTCCCTGACCTGGGATCAAACCCGGAACCTGGTTATGTACCCTGATCACGAATCAAACCCATGTCCTTTCGGTCCATGGGATGATGCTCCAAACAACTGAACCACGTTGGGCAGGGTGATGACCACTGTTTTGACTTACATAGTCACAAATTAGTTTTGCCTGCTCTTGAGCTTCATATAATTTGATTCCAGCTTTTTGTTCTCAACATATTTTTGAGATTCATCGATGATTTTGCAGGACTGGGTAGTTTTTTATTGCTGTACTGTAGTAAGTGTGTCACAGTTTGCTTATTTGTATGTAAAATTCCCCTGGGCTAGGAGACTAGGAAAAGGTTGACAACTCAATCATTATACCAAGAGTTTATTATGGGAACTTATTATATACAATGCTCATCTTGGGCCTTAGCGGCAAGACAGCAGGGGTGTCCTCCACACTACAGTGCATGGCAGGTGCTGAGGGGCTGCAGAGGACAGGGCAGGATGGATGGGGTACTGGGGCTTCATATGCCCTGGATCAGAGAAATGCTCGCTTGCCCTGGGTGGGCCACAGCCTGTGTCTAGAGCCAGCACAAACCAGCACTCGATGGGATGCACAGTGCAGGGTCCTTCACCCAGCCTCTGAGGACATTTGGGGAAGCAGACCCCATTTGGGCCAGGATGTAGCTCGTGGGTCTGGTGGTCAGGCCGTGGTCCTGCTGTGAGACAGTCTCTTGTCCACACCATTCTCAGGTTGATGAAAGTTTGTGTTGCTTCCAGTTTTTAACTATTATGAATAAAGTTGCTCTAAACATTTTTTATTGTGGTAAAATACACATAAAATTTATTATTTTAACCAATTTTAGGCGTGCAGTTCAGTGATATTAACTACATTGACTTTGTGATGTGACCTGAACATTCTCATACAAGCCTTTTGGTGGACATGTGCACTCACTTTTCTTAGATAAATATGCATGGAATTGCTGGGTCACTGACTATGTTTAACTTTTTTAGAAGCTGCCTGTTTTCCAAAGTGGTTGTACTATCTTACTTTCCCACTGGCAGTGTATAAGGGAACTCTTGCTATCCTCACCAGTACTAGTTGATACTGCCAGTCTTAAAATTTAGCCCTACCGGGGGTTTATGGACAATCTTAAGGTGTATTTCATCATTAACTCATTACTTATTGGAGCACATTGCTTATTGGTACTATGTGAAAAAAGACATCCTCTACCTTTGGTGAGGTTATCATTTAAGTTAGAGTTTGGAATGTGTATGTTTCTTGTCTCATTTCAGGGCAGAGGTAGTCATTTTGGTATTGTCAAAGAAGGGGCGGTTTTTCCAGATGGGTAAATCCAGCCGTGGAAACCAGCAGGCAGCCAGATTGGAGGATGTGAACAAACACCAACGTGGCACAGAGGACTCTTTTGGAAACACTCTCCTTTAGTATAGTGTTGCTTTGCTGTATTTCTTATTTGGTAATGATTCATCCAACCACTGGCTTATTAAAATAAAGCTCAGGGACTGAGCTCTTAGACCCAGCTTCATTTTTCTTCTGGTCTGTCTGCCACTCTCTCTCCATTCTTTTGATTTCCCTCCCATTTGGAAATGCCCTTCTTGCTCCGTTCCAGTGACATAAAGTCTATGTATTCTTCAGGGTGTAGCTCAGTCTCCCTTTATAAAAGTTAACTTGCAACTTTTTATAGGCAGGAATTGTACTGTAACCTTTTAAATTCTCAAGATGACTTGTCTTCTTTCAATACCTTACAATATTTGTATCTCCTTTTGAATTTCTGTGGAGTTTGTAGTATATAGCTATCATTTGGCAGTTCCATCTTTTTATTTTATAATCCTTAATGTAAATAAAGTGACATTGAAAACAAAAATGTTATAACTTAACACACCTTCTAGGTACAATAAGTAAGGTATTCAAGTTTGTCTTTAAAATGGTTACTTTGGAAAATTACACATTTAACGCTGCTGTGATGATCTCATTCTCAGAACAGTGTTGGTTTTTTTAGAAGTTGCTTTCAAGGTCTGAGGTACTTTTCTTTTTTAAAGGGTGGCCAGTAATTACACACTCACACACACACTAGACATTCACAGAACACCTATTTTTGCCAGGCACAGTTCCATGTAAGTAGGCCTATAAAATGATGAGCCAGTTTTTTCCTATGTCATTCTAAAGCCAGTTCTACAAGTAAAGTTGGAAATATCTTTTAATCGGTGACTTTTTTTTTTTTTTGAATAAGTAAGTTCAAGTCATTCTAGAATGACTACTTGGAAAATGACAGTGCTCATTTGCATGCTTACTGACAAATAAACTTTAATTTCACTGCTACATTTATACACATAAGTGTATATATACTATATATATACTTCTACACAGATATATGTTTCATATATGAATATATTATATTTCATATATATTATATGAAATAGTATATTATTTTATATTATACTATATAATTATATAATAATTATACATTATTTCATATGTATTATTTCATATTATGCATATATACGTGAAATCACCACATCTAAAGTGTGTGCTTCGTGCCCTGATGGGTGTAGCTCAGTTGGTTTGGCGTTGGCTCACAAAGCTAAAGGTTGCTGTTTCAGTACCCAGTCAGGGCTCATGCCTGGGTTGCTGGCCTGGTCCCTAGTCAGGTGCGTGAGAGAGGCAGCTGATCGATGTTTCTCTCACACATTGATGCTTCTCTTCCTCTCCTCTCTCCCTTCCCCCCTCTCTAAGAATAAATAAGTAAAATGTTAAAAACAACAATGAAAATGTATGTTTTGTGATAGCAAGGAGTCTGCCATCTTTTAATGGTCTCCCTCTGCCAGTGGCACATGTCATTGCTGGCGACCCTGATAGGCACTAAGTAAATGTGTAATTTGCGATCACAGAGCCCTCATTTTAGAGGGCTAAGATAATTTGGTGGTTATACTAGGTACACTGACAGTCTTTGGCTTTGCCTTTGTTTGGATCAGCTTTGCTCACTCATTTATGCGTTGCACAGAGCATTTGTTGTTGGTGAAGTTCTAGCAACGTGTTCTTCACCTCACTTTATGGAAGTTGTGAATGCCATCTCACATTTTGTCTGTGATTTTTTTTTTAGACCGAATCCCCTATTCCCATTGAAACAAGTGGGGAGGAGGTAGTCACAGCTCATAACTAGCACAGTGGTGGTTCAGGGTACAGTTTAGGGAATATTCATGGCATCTTAAAGTATTTATTACTGCCTTTAAAGGTTATGAAGTCTCCAGCTGTGCTAGATCTCATATGTCATGAGAAAAGAAAAGCACACATTAACCCTTCAAGTTCCTGCCCTTCCCAGAGTGGATCTTTTAAAAACGGGGGGAGTCGGAGAACCTCTGGTGATGTGAGTGACAGTGCTTAGACCTGTGTGCACCCATCCTGGAGCTCACACTGTTCTGACTTTGCATCGTGTGTGTGTAGCACAGTTTATGTCTTCGGGCTTGAAGAATGTTGCTTCCCTGTTGGATTCACTGTACCCTAGCTAGCCCCACAGCTGTGACAGTTGCTTGTCTAACTCTTACAATGCCTCGGACCTCCTGAGGGTCTTGGAAAGGCAGAGAGCTGCCCTGTTCATTCTCCCCAGTGTTGACTTTTTCTGTGGTAGGTTTCTAAAGATGATAGTTTAAAAAAAATTGTATTTTTTAAATGACTCGACCGAGATGTTATTGATATACCATAAAATCCACTCTTTTAAAAGTGTACAATTCAGTAGTTTTAGCATATTCACAGTTTGCAACCATCGCCATGATCCAAGTTTAGAACGTTTTCATCACCCTCAGAAGAAATCTTGGACCGATTAGCAGTCACTTTCCATTCCCCTTTTCCCATAGGCCATCAGTAACCTGATCTACTTTGTCTCCACAGATCTGCTTATTCTGGACACTTCACACAAGTGGAGTCATACAATATGTGGTCTTATGTGACTGGCTTTTTTCACTTAGCGTCATGAAAGGCTCACGTATATTGCAGCATGCTATCAGTATTTCATCCCATTTCAGGGCTGAATACCTTAATAGTCTCATGTCTGGATATACTACATTTTATTTAACCCCAAAAATAATTTTTTTAAAAAAATTAAGAAGCAGTAATAGCTCTTGGGTAAATGTGGCATGGAGTAGTGATACAGACTTGTATGTATGAAGAATTCCTTTTTCACTTTTCTTTAGCTATGAAAAAGCAGGAGAAGAACATGCCATAGTGTGTGCTGATCTGCACTTGATTCCCAGCAGAATGTCATGGTCCCAACCCTTTGATACAACCCCTCTGGAGCAACAGCATGGTTTAAATATCTGAGTGACAATTTCTGCTCACAGTAGATTGGCAATCTCTGGCTTTGTGTTTATTCTGTTCAGTTTTGCTCATGCATTTATATGTTGCACAAGCGATGCCTAATTGTGAAATTGACAGGCTCCTTTCTCTCAAGAAATCTACACTTTAGATATGGTGATTTTATATATATATATAATTATGTATGTATACATACATATGTATGTATGTGTAAATATATGGCAGTGAAATTGGATTTTTAATTTTAGATCTGACTTCCCATAGATGTCTATCCATCTATAGATCTATATCTGTAGTTAGGAAATTTATATTACATATAAATTATATATGTGTTTTAAAAAGCTGTCGATATATAGATACATATCAACAAAAAGTCTTTGCCATTTTCAAACCTGTACTTTTGAAGACTTCAGAACCAAATATCATTCATCCTAAATCATAATGGATTGTAAACTACTAAGTGCTTTATGGTCTTTGGTCAAATAAGTTAGACGGTCAAATGCTAGGATGACTCCTCTCAGGATTTAAAAGCAATGTGCTGCCATAGATGAATTAGCTGACCCAAATGACAACGCCTTGCTCTCATGAGCTGCCCCTTCTGTCATGAAGTAGCATTGAAAAACAATATGCTCTAAAAAAAACCCCTCTGGCACTTTTGAATTTTTAGAAACCGGTACAAGTTAGCATATGATTCTTTCTAAATTATTTTATTTCTTGTTTCAAAAATATTTACAGAATGAACTGAGATGTTTTAACAGGTGGGTCCCCTAAAGAGAGTTTTAATCTCTAACACCAGTTTAACTCCATCCTCAGTTTACCTCCATGGCATCTCACAGTGGCTTTTTGGCCGGCCTCCACTTACTCCTGAGGAGCCAGCCAGGAGAATGCTGGCAGTTCCCTGCTGAGCAAGTTGAGACTAGTTTTTACAGTTAAAGAAGTTTCTCTTTGCTTCCTTCTCTGCCCCTCTCATTTTTCTAGACTGAGAAATTTACACATTGATAGTTATGGACTGTGTCTGCAAGACTTTTATTGGGGGCCTGATTCAGAGCTTTTGAGGGGGATGAACTTCTGTTTCTGGAAGACACGTAGGAAGTTTATGGTAGAGTATGCAATATAGGGAATATAAGGCAGCAGATAGTATAGTGTGCCCATAGAATAGTATTTTCTCTATGGGGAAACTGAAGCACCTGCTGGGCGGGGGAGGGGTCACTTATCTAAGGTTCTGACCTCTAAAGAGGTGAATATTTAAAAAAAATAGAGAAATACATAATTTTTAAAAACAATGTACCCTGTAGAGAAATATCTTGTTGTTTGCAACAGAAGTGATCTCTCCTAAAGGCGATCTTCAGCTGTTCGGCATGTTACTGTTGGCTGGAGGTGACCAGGACGCCCTGAATCTTGCCCTCTGAACCCGGTTCTTCGGGTACTTCCTGACTTCAGCATGGAGATACTACAGTCATCAGTTCTCCCTTCTCCTGCGTCACTGCCCAAACCCCTCCTGGGCAGCTGGATATGTTTGACTGGTTGATCTTAGTATTGATACTAGTGTGCATGGAACCTCCTGGGGAGCATGCGAAAGTTACAGATTTTTAGGGTTCCTGGACAACTTTTTCATTAGATCTGGAGTCAAGCCTGGGATTACACATTTTAAATATGTATCTCACATGACTCTGATACAGGTGGTCCAGGGACCACACTTTTAAAAGCACTTCACTAAGTGGTAAATAGGAGCAAATGAGAAACAATAAGGACAATTTCCACAGATTGATGAAAGTAATCCAACTTCATTTAAATAGGAGCTCAGTAGATCATGATCAGATTTAACCAAAAGTGAATTTATTCCCCAGTTTTCACATGAAGTCAGTTTGACGTGGAAAGTCATAGAAGCATTTAGGTCAGCAGCTTACAGAAAATCCTGAGATAAATAATATAATTTCTCTTTTAGTATACTACAAGGGTTCCAAGCCCCCCGGGCCATGGACTGGTACCGGTCAGCTCTCTGCCTATTAGGAATGGGCTTGTTGGGAACAAGTGAAGCTCGCTGAGCTCCGCCCCCTGCTCAGCACCCCCACCCCGGCCCTCCCACCCTGTCTTCC
>CM052544.1:36120647-36200904 GCA_028533065.1 Trachops cirrhosus
TTTTTTTTTTTTAACATTTTAAAAAATTTTAATTGTTGTTCAAGTACAGTTTTCTGTCTTTTACTCCCATCCCAGCCCACCCCCCCCACCGTGCTCCCCACCTCCCTCCCATTTCCACTCCCCGTAGTTTTTGTCATGTGTCCTTTATACTTGTTCCTATAAACCCCTCCCCTTGTCCCCTGAAATTTGCTCCCCTCTCCCCTCTGAACACTGTCAGCCTGTTCTCTATTTCAGTGTCTTTGGTTATATTTTGCTTGTTTCTTTGTTGTTTAGGTTCCTGTTAAAGGTGAGATCATATGGTATTTGTCTTTCACTGCCTGGCTTATTTTGCTTAGCATAATGCTGTCCAGTTCCATCCATGCTGTTGCAAGGGATAGGAGCTCCTTTTTTCTTTCTGCTACATAGAATTCCATTGTGTAAATGTACCATAGTTCTTTGATCCATTCATTTATTGATGGGCACCTAGGTTGCTTCCAGCACTTGGCTACTGTAAATTGTGCTGCTATGAACATTGGGGTGCATAGGTTCTTTTGGATTGGTGTTTCAGGGTTCTTAGGATATAATCCTAGCAGTGGGATTGTTGGGTCAAAAGGCAGATCCATTTTTAGTTTTCTGAGAAAATTCCATAGTGTTTTCCATAGTGGTTATACCAGTCTGCAATCCCACCAACAGTGCACTAGGTAGGGTCCCCTTTTCTCCACAACCTCTCCAACACTTGTTTGTTGCTTTGTTTATGATGGCCATTCTGACTGAACACCTTTTTTTTTTAACTCTGTGCTAAATTAAGATCCTTTGCTGCTTCTGCTTCATACCTTTCTTCTGTTTCTTCCAATACATTTGCAGCGCCTTGACGTTAACCCAGTAGATGGTCTGCCATCTTAGTGAGATAACCTGATTCTGTGCAGAAGGCTGGGATTTGGATATGTATGAGCTGATGTCATTTCTCCATCTGGGATTACCACCTCTGTGCTTTTATTTTAGCCACCTTTGCAGTTCATAATAAGTCTAATGAGAGAATCTTCAATGGACATCAGTTTGTCTTTGGCAAGAAAGGTTGAAATGTTAGCCATTTAAGATATTTGTTGAGCCCCAGCCAGTGTAGCTCAGTTGGTTGGAGTGTCGTCCCGTGACCGAAGGTTACAGGTTTGATCTCCAGTCAGGGCACATAGCTAGCGTGCAGGGACAGTCCCCGGTGGTCCTGGCGCATGGGAGCCCATGTCTAGGCATGTATGGGAAGCAGCCAATTAATGTTTCTCTCCCTTCCTCTCTCTTCAAAAGCAATGAAAAAAAAAAATGTCCTCAGGTGAGGATTAAAAAAAGAAAGATATTTGTTGAAACATCAGGTGCTTAAATAAATGCATCTTCCCAAACCTGAACAGCTCTAAATGAGTGTAAGAAAGAAAATACAACAGTCTTTCAGGCCTCAGCTTTCAGTGCAACAGATGGAAACCTCTCAATTACAGCAGCTCACATCTGTCTCTCTGATTTGACTGGGCTTGTGCCATACTGTGCTGTTGAATTACTGATCTGTAATCCCTAGAAAGCATGGTTGATGTGAGGTTGACAAAGAGTGAGGCCCTAACCGTTAATGGCAGAGAGAGTAAGGAGCCTGGAGAACAGTGAAATATAAATGTCAGTGGTTGCAAACCACTCATCCATTTATTTAACTTGCTAGAAGTTAATGTAGTAGACTTCAAATTAAAATGTTTCAGTTTTGCTTTATCTCTTCATTAGTCTAATTCCCATTGACCTTGTGTAAAGGCTAAACCAATTTTGGAGCATTGTAGCATGGGTGCAGTTCTAACAATTGTCGTCAGCATAGTTTTAAACAAAATAAGTTGGCAAAACACATAGATTTGCAGGTTATTACTGGTGTGTTATATTTCTTTATGGATCTCAAGCTATTGTAAAATTTGGAGATTTGAAGTGGAGAATATTGTTTGTTACTATAACTTCCTTCATTTGATTCTTTGCAAAGTTGTATATGTATCCATTTGTTTACATGAAAATATTTTGCAAAGTATTATTAGCTTGATTTAGCAACCTTACTGTTGGTACCCATAGGGCAGGGGTGTCAAATCCATTGTCACGGGGGGCGGCACGTCAGCTTTGCAGTTGTCTTGAAAGGTCTGAATGTAATTTTGGGACTGTATAAATGTAACTACTCCTTAACAGTTAAGCGAGAGCTCGGCGCTGCCACTAGGTTGAAACAAGGTGCTGGGCTGGATAAAACTAGGTGGAGGGACGGATTCGGCCCGTGGGCCTTGTGTTTGCCACCTCTGCCATAGGGCATTTATTGAATACTTGAGTGCTGGCTTTGTGTCCAGTGCTAGGGAGCATTCACTGCCGAACACAATACAACTTCTCTCAAGAAGCTGACTGTCTGGTATCGTGTTTTCTTTATAATTAGTGCTAGGTATCCTCTAAGAAACAAATTGGCATTATGTATGTTGTAAGTTAAGATAATGTTTATAGAGAATAATTTGTGTGGGGTGGTGAGGGTGGGGGTTGCTTGGAAACTGGGGGCGAGGAGAAGAGAGGATGGAATTCTAGGTGAAGGCAGGCAGTCAACAAGGGCAAATGCTTAAAGATGGCCAAGTATACCTGAGTATTTTGCTTTCCTGCTTGAATGTTGTCATTGGCTTCCCGTAGTCTGCAAAAGAAAGTCCAAGCTCGCTCTTCAGCGTGGCCAAGTGTAAGAGGCTGTCCAGAATTTCCATGTTGATTGGCAGTCTGACTGGAAGAGAGAATGTGCGTGGACTTGTCTTCAGGAGTCTGCATAGCAGGTTCAGTTTACCTTGTAATAAGTATGAGTATTGATTTGAGGGGGTCTTGGAGGAGCCTTTGGATTGCCAAAGCCCATCCTGTCCCCCAGTACCACTGTTAAAGGGGTCTTCTTTCATATGCCCTTGTCTCTTGTGCTTTTCCTCCTTTGGCTTGTAAACTGCCAAAGTGATTCAGTGCTGCCAGGCTGGTTCCCACCTCTCTGCACCCACTGCTCCTTTGGCCTGCAGGCTTTGTTCACTGGCAAACTCCTGTTCATCCTTGAGACTCAACTGGAGCATGATCTGCTCCATTAAGCCTCTCTGAATGGCGTGTGACCTTGGGCAAAAAGTGCTAAGTCACTTCTGGCCTCTATTTCCTCCTCTGTAAAATGAGACTTCATAGGTAATTAAGAGAATGAAACAAATGCATGTATGTAGAGCTTTTGGAACATTTCCCCGCACCAACTCAGTGCTCCTAAGTGTTGTCTATCATCCTGGTTATAGATTTCAGGCAGAGTGGGTGGCCCCTACCTCTTTGCTTCCTCTGTACTTGCATTACTAATAGTAAATTACTGGGTGGGGGGGCGGGTAGTAACCTTGCAAATTCCCTGAAAAGCCTCCAGTTTGGTCAAAACTATATTTGTAAGGTTGTTCCATGTGCTAAAGGGGGTGGGATGGGGAGTGCACATGTATTTACCCCTTTTTATAGTCATTCCTGGGAGTCTATTTGTGGGAGGAGATTAGACTAAATGACTTAAGGGTCCCTTATAATGTAAAATCTTTACTACCTAAAGGAGCTTTTGATTGTATGGTGTATGGGTGTGAGTGTGGGGTGAGGGGACTATTGTGGAATAATAAAGGACTTGGTTTCCTGCTCTTCCTCCCCATCCCCATCTTAGCTGTCTACCAGCTCTACTCGCCTTAAAGCCTCAAGCAAATCCAGGGGTCTTTCTGCCTCAACACACCAGGTATCCTCATTAAACTGCTGGGGAATGAGACTTAGGACTACATCCAGACTTTCTCAAAGTTAAGATGAAAAAAAAAATTAAGATGAATTTCATTATACACCTAAGGGCACAAGGAAGAACTCTTGTTGAAATAGAATTGTACACTGTTTCAGTGATGGCAGCGTCTTCAGCAGTACTTGAACCTTATTAGATTCTTTTCGTTTTCATTTTTGCAAGTGTGGAAATGCTGCTTAATAAGTTGGGGTTACTCACTTCTATGTACAGAAGTGAGTCCTTGCTGTAGCAAGGAGGAAAAATTTGAATTCGTGCTCATCCTTGTGTTTCTGTGTTGCACACTGAGCACACGTATGACTGACTCTGGGAGTGCCATCTCGTCCATCATGCTGCCGTCGGCACCTCAGAGCCAGGGCCTTGCTGTGAGCTCCCCAGAGCTCAGTATACCTTTGAAGTGGAGGGCAGGCCTTTCATCTTCCATCATTTTCACTTAATGACAGCCTGGCCTTTGATCAGCTCAATTTTCCTTTCTTTTTTTTGCTTCATAATGAGTCACTTAGAGGTAAGGAAAGACCTGAAGTGGGCCCCAAAGCAGCCACAACTTTTATGAGCACAATGGTTGTTTGACCTTCATATCTTAAGTAAATATACCAGAGGGAGCCAGCCCTTCCTGGCCTCTCATTGATAAAATTTGCTCACTGAATAATGTAAACTTGGAAAGAAAGTTGGGGTGGACAGGACTGAGAGAAGTGGAAATAAAACGGAAGCAACATATCCCTCCCCCAGTATCTTAAATTGTTTAAATAAGATTTGGGGAACACCCCAAATCATATACTCCACACTAGCATGTAGAAACCAAATTCAACATGCTAGTGTGGAGTATTGGTTTTCAGATTAAATTTTGTGACTTTTTAGTTTATTATTTTACAGTCTTTTCTTGGGACTTGTTAAGGATACAAAAAGTTTTCCCTGACTGGATAGAATCTTTGCATAAGAATCTTAAAATTTCCAATTAATATTAAAATCTGGGGAACAAATCTGTAGTAACTCCCTAAGAAAGAAACTCAGATTGTTTGGTTTGCTGCACATTTATTTAATATCAAAAATACATTTTTTGATATTAAATTCCCTTATCCATATATCAGATTAGCTCTTGCTTCTCCAGTAAATCTCCAATACATTTTTTAATATTCTTTTAAGCTAGTCAGTATGTTTTTTTGACTTTTATTCCAATAGTCTCTTAGTTACGGGTTGGAGATTACAACATCTTTTTACTAATAGCTTATGTAAACTACAATTATTAAATGTGTTCATAAAAGGGCTCCAAAGTATACTGCATACTGTGGAAAAAACCTGACAAAACTCTATATTGTAGCTTGGCACCAATTTAATAAAGAATGTCATGTTTTTTTCCCAGATTTGATTATCATCACTTTATTTTTTTAATATATTTTATTGATTATGCTATTACAATTGTCCTATTTTTTTCCCCCTTTTATTCCCCTCTACCCTGCACCAGCCTTCCCACCAGCATTTCCCTGCTGTAGTTGATGTCCATGGGACGTACGTATAAGTTCTTTGGCTTCTCCATTTCCTATACTATTATTAACCTCCCCCTGTCTATTTTATACCTACCAGTTATGCTTCTATTCCCTGTACCTTTGCCCCCATTCTCCCCGTCCCCTTCCCCACTAATAACTCTCCACGTGATCTCCATTTCTGTGATTCTGTTCTTGTTTTAGTTTTTTGCTTAGTTTGTTTTAGTTTTTGTTTTAGGTTCAGTTGTTGATAGTTGTGAGTTTGTTGTCATTTTACTGTTCATATTTTTGATCTTCTTTTTCTTAGATAAATCCCTTTAACATTTTATGTAATAAGGGATTGGTAATGATGAACTCCTTTAACCTTATCTGGGAAGCACTTTATCTTCCCTTCCATTCTAAATGATAGCTTTGCTAGATAGAGAGTAATCTTGGATATAGGTCCTTGCCTTTCATGACTTTGAATACTACTCTCCGTCCCCTTCTTGCCTGCAAGGTTTCTTTTCAGAAATCAGCTGATAGTCTTATGGGAACTCCTTTGTAGGTAATGGTCTCCTTTTCTCTTGCTGCTTGTAAGATTCTCTCCTTCTCTTTAATCTTAGGTAATGTAATTATGATGTGCCTTGGTGTGTACTTCCTTGGGTCCAACTTCTTTGGGACTCTCTGAGCTTCCTGGACTTCCTGGAAGTCCATTTCCTTTGCCAGATTGGGGAAATTCTCCTTTATTATTTGTTCAAATAAGTTTCCATTTCTAACTCTTTCTCTTCTCCTTCTGGCACCCCTGTGATTCAGGTGTTGGAACATTTAGAGTTGTCCTGAAGGTTCCTAAGCCTCTCCTCATTTTTTTTGAATTCTTGTTTCTTCATTCTTTTCTGGTTGAATGTTTCTTTCTTCCTTCTGCTCCAAGTTGTTGATCTGAGTCCCACTTTCCTTCCCTTCACTGTTGGTTCCCTATGCATTTCCCTCTGTTTCACTTTACATAGACTTCACTTCTTTCTCTAATTTGTGACTATAGTCAACCATTTCTGTGAGCATCCTGACTACCAATGTTTTGAACTCTGCATCTGATAGGTTGGCTATCTCTTCATCCCTTAGTTCTATTTTTGGAGCTTTGATCTGTTCTTCTATTTGGGCCATATTTTTTTTTTTGTCTCAGCTGCCTATTGTATGATACTGGGTGGATCCTTAGGTATTCGCCAGGGCAGGGCAACCCACTTTGCTGCATTATAGTGCTGTATGTGGGGGAGGGGTCAGAGAGGGAACAGTGCCACTTGCTCGCCTCTTGGCCAGTTTTCAGTCACTTCCCCCGATAGCCACAAGCAAATTTGGCCCTTCTGGTGCTGATTCCTGGGTGGTGGGTGAGTTTGTATATGTTCTAGGACCTTGTGGGTCTCTCCAGCGAACTCTCCTGTGAGGCTGGGAGTTTATCCCGCAGCTGGAACCCCCCCAGATTTTTTTAGTCAGAGGTTTTGAGGCTTTATTTCCCTGGGCTGGAACCCTGGGTTATGTGGTCTGTCTTGCTCCCTAGTTCTTCCTGGTTTATCCACATGCCAGTGTGGGACCACCTGGTCCTCCAGACACAGCCTTGCCTGAGTCCTCTCCACCCCAGCTGCCTGTCTCCACCCCTCCCACCAATCTGGATGAATGTTTCTTCTTTAACTCCTTGGTTGTCAGACTAACATACAGTTGGATTTTCTGGCAGTTCTGGGTATTTTTTGTTTTTAAATTTGTTGTCCTTCTTTTGGTTATGTGAGGAGGCAAAGTGTCAAAGTCATGTTATAATTTTTTAGAACTGGTTTACTTTAATATAGTGTAGATTTTATTGGTGTCCACTTTAAATCACTGTTCAGTTTTCTTCTGTAAATATAGGTGTTTGATATTTTTCACAACTCAGATGTTACCCAGGAAATATCTATTGAATGGATGTTGAAAACCCATGTGACTAAAATAATAGACACCTATATTATTTTATTTAAAGAAAGCAAATTTTGGCCCTGACCAGTGTGGCTTCGTTGGTCGAGTGTTGGCCTGTAAAGCAAATGGCCCTGGGTTTGATTCTCAGTCAGGACACATGGCTGGGCTGCTGGCAGTCCCCGGTCGGGGCATGTGCGAGAGGCAGCCAATTGGTGGTTCGCTCCTTCTCTTTCTCCCTCCCTTTCCCGCTCTCTAAAAATAAATAAAATTGAAAGAAAATGAGTTTTGGTGTACTGAATTTTTTCACCACCAATAAAAATAATCATTAAATATTAAAAATGTGAACAGTAATAAATTGGATGTAGAAGGTTAATGAGACTTTTTGTTGGATCAACCTGTAGAACTTAAAATATGGAGCTACACTGCCAATCTTTATGTCTCTCTTACATATTGATAGGCCAGAAACAAAGTGTAGGTGTCTGGCTGTTTCAATCTGTATAGTTTCTCAGTTTATGAAGAAGAACAGATCCGCCAAGTATAGAGGGAATAGGAAGATGAAGGTGGTCTGTTTTGAAAAGGTCAGGTGACCATAGTAGCTGAAATGTTCCAGTTCTCTGATCTTTCCTTAAAATGTCTCTTGGACTTGCCTCTTCTCTGCTGTCACAGAGGGGAATGTAGTTGAAACTCAAGCCTCTTGCACAGGCATCACTGCCCTGCCCTGCGCAGGTGCGCGCATCCAAGAAGTCCTCCGGCACCGTGTCTGTAGACTGCTTTCTCTGAAGCTTTGCCTCAGTTGTGTCAACACTTACAATGGCTGCAAGTCTAAACGGTTCTGCCTGAGTTCAAAGCCTTTTATTATCTGACCCATCTATCTATTTACTGTAACTGTTTACTGCTAAAGAAATGAGCCCTTTGTTCCAGTTAGACTGATCTTGCACACACATAATGTCATTCTTGCTCCTTCCAATTATTCATACAGTTGTCCCCACCGGGAGTGCCCATACCCACCATTTCCAGGTGTCCAAATCCCACCTATTTTCTATTAGAGCTGGAATTAATGTCTTCCTTATACAAAATGCCCATAGTTTCTTTTTTTAATGTAATGTGTCTATTTTTATCTTCAAATTAATTACTATTTGAATACTTGTTTCCATTTTAATTCCTAATATGGTAATTATTGATAGATATATATAAGCAAAAGTTATTTGTGGTCCTCAGTGATTTTTGTTGTTGTTTAACATCTTTAAAGAGGTGTGGTTCACTCTCATACAATTTACCCGTTTAAAAAGCATCTCTTTTATTTTAAAATTTAGTGTCTTTTTCTTTATAGTTATTTATCTCCATGACTTATCACTACTGCTAGAACTGAAGTTCCTTGAGGCAGAGACCAGATCTCCAATGTCTTTTTGATTTTCTTAGTTGCTGGCATTGTCCTACAAACATACCAGGCACTGAAATGTTTTTGACTGAGTCACATACCCTCATTTTTTTCTTCTAGTTTTAAATCTTGTATATCTTCTGCAGATGGGGCTAAAATTAACAATTAGCAACTAGCCTTTAAAATAAAGGCTCTGTGTGTCATTTCTAGGATGCTTTGGCAGGGTTACAAGTTCTGCTTAACTATCCTTTTGGGGTAGTTAAGGACCACCTCGAGAAAAGAGCTTGAGTGGCAGTTTTCAGAACAAAGAAAAACAGGGCTTTCCTCTGGAACCTGGGTTCATGAAGTTGCCCATTGGCTTACCAGCTTTGTCAGAATATTTGTAAATAGTGCCACAGCTAGGTGACATGATTAAGAGCCACAGTGCATGATGCAGACAGTAAGGCTTATAAATATTTTAAGGTAGTGAAGACCAAGGAATGCTGACTTGCCAAGGAAGAATTTGATGAAGAAGGTAGGGCTTGCACTCTAGCCCAGACTTGAAAGTGAAGGGAGGTTTTGAGTAGGTGGGAGGGAAGCCGGAAGAGCATTCTCAGCATGAGTGAGCAGCTTGAGCAGCGTTGCCTGGGAGGAGTGTGAAGACCAGAAAGACAGGCATAAGGCTGAAGGGATGGGCAGTGAAGGTCTAGACTACCAGGTTGAAAAGTTTAGATTTACTCCAGCAATCCAATCCATCAGGGACTTCAATCTCTCATGGTAGGAGGCTGGGTTACCGTGTTGGAAGACTGAAGGAGGAATCGAGAGGATGGCCAGTTAGTGTCACTAGTTTTTATTTGCCTGATCCATACAGATCATGTCTTCAACAAATATTTATTGAGGACCTGCTATATTTCAGGAAGAGTATACGCTAGGTCCTGATCACATTGAGTATTTTCTTATATTTTTCTCTTACTGTCTTTTATAAAAAATGTTGTGTTCCAAATCAGACATGTATGTGCAGATTTGTCATGAGGGGTACTGCACTGTTTTTATCCAGCTGAGCTCTATTCTCTTGCATAGCAAATAAAAGATGCTTAATAAATGAGCAAGAGGAGTGAAAATGACAAGATGTCCAGTCCCATATTATTACTGTAAAAGGGGGAATGTTACTTATGCTAGCAAACTCTTTGGGCACCACCTTAACCAGTGATCAAGCTTAGTCTCACTAGCAATAGGATGTGGTGGCTTCTGATGTGATGCACTGAGGTGTGCACAGTATCACTCTGTAGTTAGTGTTCTCACCAGAAGCATTCAACTCAAATCTAATTGAAGAGACATGACAACTCCGTCAAGCACTGTGTGGTTCTTGATTGGATCCTAGATTACCCTGATGCCGTATCCCCCAGCAACCCCCCCCAAAAAAAAAAGAAATAGTTCAGTTGGGGAAATTTGACTATGGCTTGGATATTAGTGACAGTGTATCAACTTTAATTTTCTTGGGTGTGTTAGTAGTATTGTGGCTATGAAAAAGAATGACTTGCTCTCAGAAGACTTTTGTTGAAATAGGAGGGAAGTCTGATATTCTACAGGTTACTTAAGAAAATTATAGCAATTAGAGCCAAAAAGTATATATGTGTAGAGAAACTGACGAACTGAATCATAGTAAATGGGATGTTCATTGTCTGTTCATTCAAATTTTCAGTGGCTTAATTTGTTTGGAAAAAAAGGTTGGGTGAAATAGAATTATTTACTTAGTTACTTAGCCCTTTCAGTGATAAAGTTTACAAAATCTTACTTTACATCACTCACTTACCAGTCCTTGCCGTTACTGGGCACATGAATTATGTGCATGCCTGAGTCCTTAATGCTGCTTTCACTCTCAGAAGTGTGGAGTCTTTGAAATTTGTGTCCTATTTTAATCCTTGGAAAATTCACTCTGGGGCTTTTGGAACCAGCATGTTTAGCAATGTTAAGTAAAACAGCACCTTCATATATCTCCACGGGGCAGTAGAATGGCTTTCTGAGAGTGTTGACTTAGAATATTGATCATGTCCTAGCTACCTGCCCACTCCTGCTGTCCGGGGCTTGGAGCTGATACTGGTGTTGCATATTTGAAATAGGTAGGCTGGGCCATGGCTTTTAGCAGTCCACGTGCTGGCTTGTGTAAGTATTTTGAATTGGTTCCCAGAAACCTTGCCTTGTTCCTTAGAATCTGGGCTAGAATATATTGCAGAGAACAAGATTGCCTATTTATCTTTTGAGAGGTGATAGCAGACATGTTCGTATTGCTCAGGAATCTGTAGTGTTTGAGTTGGAGGAGGTCAGTGTTAGAATGTCGCTAGGGCTCTGCCATGTAGCTCAGCCCAGCTAGAAAGTATCAGTGCCTTTGGGTGGGGTTTTGAAAATTGAGATGAATACGAATTGGCCAGGAGGATTTCAGAACACATGCTAGTGGGGAGAAAGGTGAATGGAAGCAAGCAAATGAGTTGAGAGTATGTGCTTGGGGAGGAGGGGACACCAGTTTACCAGGCGCTGGGCACTGAGCCAGGTTTCTTGTTTAATCCTTGAACTAGCTCAGGGTCTCTGTGTGAATATTCACACATGTGGAAACAGTCACAGAAGTCAGGTAGCAGCCCTGAGATCACCTGCTGACTCTCGGTGGAGCAGATTTGGAATGCTCACTGACCCATGCTCCTTGGCACTGTATCTCCTGACCTTTTAGATTAGTTGGTGGAAACTGTGTATGTGCTGTTTATTGGAGGAGAGAAACTCCCCTAAATAGTGGAGCGATGTTTGGAGAAGTTCCCTTTGCTCCTATCATTTTATCCTCTAAATGGGGAGTCAAATTAACTGATGGAATTCAACAACTAGTATTCAAAAACAAAACCCAAAACCTGTTCTAGGAACTTTACGTAAGTTTTCATCAATTCTCCTAAAAACCCCTCAAGGTCCATGAAGAAATAGAAGCTCAAGACAGATGGGGAGACTTTGCCAAGATCACACCTTTTTCTGGTTGCAAAGCCTACTTCATACCCTGTTTCTCTGCTTGGGCTAGTGTGGGCAGTGGCTCAGAAACGTCCCTCCCCCTCACCCCCACAGGGCAGCACTCTGACCACACTCAAGGTGTCACAGAGAGGAGCAGACCCAGGGAATCCCTTTATTGCTTTGAATACGTAGGCTATGGTAAGTCAATGGGGTTCAGAGTGTTATGGGAGATCAAAATTGTCTCTTTTTTCCCCATCTCTATTGGCCAGTGACTGATTCTAAGATTCAGCCATCCCAGGGTCCCTGGTTTAGTCATACCACCCCCTCACCCCCGCAAGAATTCCGTTTAATTAAAGAATGTTTTGAAGATACAGATGCTAGCATGTTCCCTTAGATGTTTAACTTGTTGCATGCCAAAGAGCTTGAAGAGAATTTCTTTGGGTATTTTTACTCACATTTTGAAGAGGTGAGACCATTTCCCCTAAAGTTAATTTCTCTGCTTTGTGGCAACTGGAATACTGCAGGAGGTGGCTCCAGTGTTGAAGCAGTAAGATCCAGCATCCTTTAGCGGTTCTTTCTAAACACTTATAATTAGTCCTAACCAGAGAGGAAATTGGGTCCCTAGCAAAGTGCTTGATTCCAATTCCATCTGCACATACTTTGCTTTCATAATTCTCTTCCTTCTCATTAACAGTAACATATTACAAAAGTAGATTTGCAAGTACCTATAGTGAACCATTTCTGATAGGCTTAAAATATCTTTTCCATTAGGCAGGGTACTGTTCAGTTGACATTAAAGGTTTTTGAACTGTTACCTTCTTGGGGTTCACAGGTCATGTGTCAGGGCTGGGGCCTCAGATGGGGACCTGTATCAGGCAGATAGTTTTTCCACCTTCCCCAGTGCAGTGAGAGCAGGGCTGTTCTCTGAGACCCAGCAGCCCCTCGATTGACTTGGAACCCTCTGCAGCCCCAGTCACAGCGCAGTCCGGGGCTGGAGGACCACGAAGAGAAGTTAGTGTGGTTATTAGATCCGGCTCAGGTAACCAAGGACACAGACAGGTGTTTGATCCTTTTGAATCCCAGTTACTGAGTTTCAAAGCCGACACCCAGCCTGACACTGAGATCTGCTCATCTTCAGCCTTATTGTACCTCTGTCGGGGACCTGAACTTTTCTTTAAGCTGAGATGGAATATCTACTAACACAATGATTTGAGTTCCTCTGTGTGATAATTTCACCCAGGTTAGTATTACATAATCTGTGAAGAGACAGTTCAGTTATAAAGTGAACTCAATAGGGTAAGTGAGACTTTAGGGACTTTTTAAAACCCTGAATACAACAAAATTCTTTTAGAGAATGTAGAACTTGCTAATTAAAAGAAAAGCAATGTGTGGATGTGACTAGAGCAATTTTAAATTTACTTTAAAACCTTTTTAGTGCTTTCTGATATTGAGATTAACTTTTCTATTTAATTAAAACATTTTAGTGTGTATTTGGAATGGGCATTGAGGATTATAGACTTCTTTCCACCACTTTGGGGTTATTTTTTTCTTTTCACCCTTTCCTCTGTTGCCCCTATATAATCACAGATATTTAAAATCACTGGGGGCTGTGGACATTGTCCAGCCTCAGGCTTGTCTGGAAGTAGGCACCACCTAGATGTGTGGAACCACAGTCTGAGTGAGACATCGGCCTGGTTCCTAGGGAGCGCCCCTTCACCATGCTTTTCAGAGTGAGCCCTGGTCTCTCCTGTGCTTTCTTTTGCCCTCAGGCACAGTGTGATTCTCTGGAGCTAGGACTCCAAGAACTCCGCTTGCTTTAGGGTGCTAACTAACTCATTGGTCTCTTCCCCTCCTTGGTGGGTTCTAGTCCGGAAGTGCCTCTGTGCATGAGGTTGCTCCCTCCTTGACTGGGCCCTCTGTGCAGGGTTAGTCAGGGTAGACCCAGCAGTAGACGAAAGAAAGAGCTTTATCTGGCAGTCAGACTAGGCTTCAGTCGTGTCCTCAACTCCGCCCTCCCCTCTCCTCCCTTCCTCCTCTGTTTGCTGTTACCTACTGCCTGCCACCCCAAGGTCACATGACAGCTAGGCAGCCTAAACAAAATTGATTCTCACAGTTCTGGAGGCTAGACCGCTGGGTGTCCGCAGGGTTGGTTTTTCTGAGGCACCTCTCTGGCTTGTAGATGACTGTCTTCTTGTCTGTCTCTGCCCTGGTCTCCTTTTCTTACTAGGACGTCAGTCATATTACACTTGGACCCATCCTAATGACACCATTTATCCTTCATCACCCCTTTAGAGACGCTGTCTCCAAACTCAACCACATTCTGAGGTTCTGGGGCTAGGACGACAGCATGTGAATTTTGCGGGTGCACATTTCCGTTCACAGCAGCCCTTTCCGCACCCTTTTCCCCTCCCTCCCCTTCCCCTGTCTCTCCTTCCTCCTCACTTCCCCCTGTCTCCTCATCTCCCTTCCCATTTATCTTCTCCTTCTTATCTTCAACTGTCTTCCCCTCACTTCTTTCCTTAACCTGTAAACGCATCCTATACCGCTAGAAAGAATATAATATATAATGGGAAAACCTGAATGCTACTGGTTCTGGTAACCAGCTTTCTGATATTGAACAGTTTATTAACTCTTGAAATGCTCATTCCTTAGCTGTCAGATGGGAGTGTAGTAAGGAAAAACTAGAACAGTAGCTCATATTTTTAAATGCTTTTAACATAAAATATTTTATTACAAGATAGAGGAAAGCTCTGACAAAATGTAATGATTACAGATGATTTGGATTACTTGAAATTCTAATTAAAATGGCACATGTTTCAACTCCACAAGCTGTACTTTGTTGTTGTCCTTAATTATGTTATTACCAGTCAGCAATACAAGGTTGTGGGGGTTTTCTGACCAACCTCATTGTTGCTCTAAAGAAGACACAAGATCTGATCTGTTCAAACCGAACTCAGTGAGGGGCTGGACTTGGCACAGCCTCCCCTGCCTGGCTGACTGGGTAAGAGTGACCTTCAGCTGAGGTTAGGCCTCCACATGTAAGACCAGGCCCTGCAGGTTTACTGCTGTGCGTCCGGGCCTGCCTGGGAGGGACAGTGGGAATGGCACTGGTGTTGGACCCAGGGGTGATGGGAAAGGGCGCGCGTCCCTGGGTTGTAGAGTCGTGTGCAGCCTTTGCAGCGCTGGCAGACACTACGTCACATCTTTTATCTCCGCTGGCTCGCCTGGGTTTCATCGTGTTGCCTAACAGCCCTCCTTGTTAAAAAAAAAAAAGTTAACAAGAATGGGGATAGCCACAAGTTGAACTATTTGAAAGGTTGACTTCACTGTCTTCTCCCCAGCTGCTAGTCTGTGAGACAAAGAAGTATTATCCGAAAGAAAATGAATAAGCTCTGGCTGCCGGGGCTCCTGCCCTGCACGGTCATGAGCCTGTGAGATGTGAGCTGGGTCGTGAAACGTTAGAGTTGTTTTATCAGGGTGCTCTCTTGCCAGGAGGGTGACGTCAGTCTGCTCGCAGTGGGCTGTGGTCAGACAGGAGACACCCGCGTAGCCCAGCGGCTGGCTTGGGGGACTGAGCTGTGGTTTTACTTCTTTGATTTAGGTTCAGGCACGATAAAAGGGGTGGGGAGGGGAGCAGAACATAAAGTCTTGGACACCGCAAAGATTTAAATTGTGGCAGGAAACTCTGTTGGGTAAGGCATAGAAATTTTCATGAAAAACCCACGCTTAAAAGTTTTAGCAGGACACTTTTTAGTATAGTTGTGCCTTCCCCTTTTCTGTGAACGCAGAGACGTTGGCATTTCAGCCTTCTGCTGTTTGACTAACCTTCATAAAATGCCAATAAATGCCATTACTTTGGCGAGTTTCCCTTGAGTCATGCTGCAGCCTTAAATGCAGTCACCAGGCTCTGTCTGGCGGTCGCCCAGAATTGGTGCAGAGAGGCTGTGAGGTGGAGCTGAGAGACACAGGTTGTCATGCTGCTGCTGCCTTACCCTCAACTCCATTAATCTCCCTGAAACCAAATCAGTCGCCTCGTTTCCATGTTGAAAGGCCTGGCCTCAGTCATTCAGTTGTGTGAAAGTCGAATCTGAGTTTCGTGGACCAGGTTATATTCATCTCTGGTTTCAGTGGACTAACTGCAACTTTCTAAAGTGTGTGAATAAATGAATGAAGTTGGAACACTGAGAATTAGAAAGTGTGCTTGATTTTTAATTGTCTTCTTTAGTGGTGAGGTAAATTATTAATTAAGAATTCCTAATTGAATAATTTTTTCCCCTACCATGTAAAGCATGTCCTGTAAAAGTTTAGTATTTCTTAGTTAGCAATTAAAGCAAGACTGAACTTTGGAAGATATATAAGGGGGGACCCAAAAATCCCCCAGAATTATTTTCTGAAGGGTGGGCCCCTTTGTAGTACAGGTTTCCCCTGCTAGGTGAGTGTGCTAGAAACCCATCTGTATCACTGTACCAGCTGGCATTTTTGTGAGAGGCTGCATTCAGCTTCAGTAAATTTTCTTGGAAGACTCTTTCAACGTGTTTGCCCATTTCATGATGGGTGATTTAGAAGCGCACCTTCCCACATTGTACTGAGCGTTCAGTGGTTTTTGACCAAAAATGACACAACCCCTGTGCCCCATCCTCCTTATTCACCCTATCTTGCCCTGAGTGACATTTTTTGGTTTCCCCTGATGAAAAAAGTCCTCAAAGGGAAATGTTTTGCTGATGTGGAAGAGCTGAAACAAAAAAGTGGCAGAAGCACTAAAAGACATAAAATTGACGAGTTCAGAAAGTGTTTTGAGTAGTGGGGGGGAAAAACATCTAATTAGGTGCATTGCATCAAATGGAGAGTACTTTGAAGGTGACTGGTTTAAACATGTAAGAATAAATACACAATATTTTATAAATAAATCCTGGGTTTTTGGGCCCCCCCATACATGACATAGAACATAGACTCTTAGAGCGAAGTTAGGCCCTCATGATCAGGGGGAACCGCCTAATTTTACAAACGAGGAAACTGAGGCGCGTGAGATGAGCAGTGTTTTGAAGAGCTGCCAGTTAGAGTCCATTTTGCATCCAGTCTAAGACGAACCATTATTTTATGTCCTACTAAGATAAACAGTCCTATCTATTAAAATACACCAATTAAATATAATGCAAATTTTAGTCTTAGCTATCTTAAAATAGAGGAATTAAGACTTCTGCAGTCATTGAAATGTGGTAACAATAGAGTTCTGAAACCAGGCTACATATTCCGGGTCTCTTCCATCTTCTCCATTCTGACTTTGAAAGAATTTACTTCTAGTATTTCACCAAAATCATTATGTAGCACAGTACAATTTAGTGATTTTCTTTCTTTTTAAAAAATGATTTATTTATTATATTTAATTTTTAATTTACTGATTTTACAGAGAGAGGAAGGGAAGGAGGGGGATAAAGAGAGAAGGAAGCATCGGTTTGATGTTTCATGTATTTATGAATTCTTTGGTCAATTCTTGTGTGCACGGTGACCGGCGTTTGAACTGGCAACCATGGCGTATCTGGACAGTGCTCTTGCCAACTGAGCTGCACAGCTAGGGCCAGTTATTTTCTGTTTTGTTTCTCTGTGTTAAGATTTTTTAAATTGAAATTAACATGTGCTGATTCTTCTGAAATCTTAGACCAAAATCTTTGGTCATCTTCATTTGGGAGAGGTAGTTACAGCAGTATTTGTGGTTTGTGTGTTAGAACTGCCGCTATAACCAACCCAGCAGGTAGGTAATTTTTGTATGTATTACTTCCGTAACAGACCTAGATTAAAAGGCCAGAAACATTTTAGAAATTAAACTTCTCTTGTTGTAACTATAAATTTTTCAAAAAGTTAAATTGACAGCTGTGGTTGAGCCACCTTCAGAGACTTTAAAATACTGGGTTACTCAGACAGCTCAAATCTCCTTTCTTTTGTTTATTCTTGAAAAAGAAAGGTAATCTTTTCTCCTTTTTCAAGTGCCAAACCATTGTGAAATTTAGAATACACATCAGCACAAATGAAAAAAGTCTTTCCGACTCCCCAGATAAGTCCCTGTGGTGTGCATTGTTTTCCTCCTCTGCGGTGGGCAGGTCTGCGCAGTGTCATCGCTTGCTTTCTGACAGCACTTCGCACGGCCCTCCCCTCGTGCCAGGCTCTCAGACTCAGTCTGATTAGAAGCTGAACTGGAGCCTATCTGACTGTAACTTAGTAGAGAGATACAGCTATAGTAACGAAAGGTTTTCTTTTACTTCAGGGAAATTAATGGATGCTTGTCCTTATTTAACAGTTAAGTGTGAGATACTGAGGTCTTCTGGCATCTACTTACACATACATTCCTACTGTGGGGGCACAACAGCTTTGTTGAGATGTAGTTCACATGCCACACAATGAACCCATTTAACGGATGCAGTCAGTGGTTTTTAGTGTATTCAGAGTTGCGCAACCATCGCCACAAGCAGTTTGAGAACATTTTCGTCATCCCCGAAAGAAACCCCGTGCTCATTAGCAGTCCCTTTACATTCAGTCCCCCTTCTCCCAGGCCCATAGCAATCACTAGTCCACTTTTTGTCTTTTTGGATTTGCCTATTTTGGGTATTTCATCTAAGTGGAATCAGAAATATATGGCCTTTTGTGTCTGGCTTCTTTCCTTTTTATGGTTAACTATTCTCTTGTATGGATATACCACAATTTTGGTACACAGTCTTCAGTTGATGGACATTTGGGTTTTGGGCTATTATGAATAATGCTGCTGTGAACACGCATGTATAAGTTCTTGGTGAAATTTTATTTTCATTTCTCTAAGGTATATACCCAGGAGTGGAATTGCTGGGTCATATGGTAACTATGTTTTCCCTTGGAGTAACTGTCAAACTGGTTTCCACAGCAACTGCACCATGTTAGATTTGTACCAGCAGTGCACAAGGGTTCCATCTTCTCCACATCCCCATCAACATTTGATGTTATTTGTCTTTTGATTATGGCTCTCCTAGTGGGTGTGAAGTGGAAACTCAACTGTGATTTTGATTTTTGTTTCCTGATGGCTAATGATGTTGGGCATCTTTCCATGTGCTTACTGGCCATTTGCATGTCTTCTCTGGAGAAATATCTGTTCGTATTTGTTCCTATTTTTATATTGGGTTATCATTTTATTGTTGAATTGAGTCTTTGTATAAACATTCTTAAATAGATCTTTTAAGATTCCATATTCTGTGGCATCTTCTCTTTTAAAGATTTTATTTATTTATTTTTAAAGAGAGGAAAGGGAAGGAGAAAGAGAGGGAGAGAAACATCAGTATGTGGCTGCCTCTCACATGGCCCCCCACTGGGGACCTGGCCTACGACCCAGGCATGTGCCCGGACTGGGAATCGAACTGGCGATCCTTAGGTCGCAGCCTGCACTCAATCCACTGAGCTACACCAGCCAGGGCATCTGTGGCATCTTTGATTTTTAACATAGCATAAAACTCTATAACTAGGGCTCCTCATCACCCTGCCTCATTTATTTATTCAGTCAGTATTTACTGACCATCTACGTGTGGAAGGCATTGTGCTCTCTGCTCTCAGGTATATAAAATGAATAAAATGTTCCCTGCTTCAGGGAGCACAAAACAAAGCAGAAACTGAAGTACTACAGTGATAAATTTCTGTGTGTGTTCAGAAAAAAAAAGAGATGACTTTCAGATTGAGGAATCAGGGAAGACAACCTGAAGGAGGTAGTTTGAGTGGCCTTTGCAGGATGCATAGGATTTAAATGCAAGAAGATTGGGGCAAGATTCTGAGTAAAGAACCTGAGTTGAGATTAGACAGTGTGTTCTCTGTGGAATGGTAAGTAGTCTAGTTTTACTTTTAGGGCTGAAATTTCAGAGCTTAAAAAGAGGAATACTAGGAACAAAGACCAGAAAGGCAGTTGGGACCACATGTTGATTATGAATGCAGAAGCAGCCTGAATAGCATTTTATTAACGACTGATGAGCCCCTGGGTGTTTGGGGTTAGGATGGGTCCAGGTGCTCAGAATGGGGCCTGGGAAGACTGTGCAGAAGTGTGTACGCCAGTCGGGTTTGGGAGGTGATTGACGGCAGTACTGCTGTGTTTCGGTCTTGAAGACTGACATGCATTAGAAGACAAGGAGGCCTGTAGGTAAGAAACACCTGTGAAATTGTTTAATTTCAAGGTTTTGAAATTTCTTTTAGGTAGAACTTTGGGTTTTGTTGCTGCCTTAGTTAAATATTATACAAATAATGATTTTTTAGTAAAGGTTGGGAGGTTACTTGGTCAGTTGGACTGTGGATCATAGAATCGGATCACTGATTCTAAAAGCTGAAGGCATGTTAGATATGAGCTAGTCCATCCCCTCCTTGCATGGAGGCTTTAGAGGGGAAGCGTGTACCTGTATTCAGCTGGTCCTAAATAAAGGGAGAGCGTCCAGACTACCAGACCAAATGTTCTCTTCAATTTTACCAAAATAATTTTAACCTTCTTTTGCTACATAACAATAATAACAACAGATTCTGCTCTACAGTACAAATTGCTGGGCAGGGGCCTCAAAGGAGGAGGCCCGACGATGAATGAAGGCACGCGAGAGACCAGACCTTTGTCTGCCCTTCTGTGGGTCCTTTTCCTTCTACCCATGGTTTTCTGGATCTAAGCCTAGTTTGGGGGTGATGCAGTGTCATGCTAATTGGCAGGGGGTTTGGGTTCTTGCCTGCAGTGAACCTGTTAACTGTGTGACCCTGAGTGGGTCTCCCCCTGTTTGGGACACGGTTTTCTCATTCCTTCAGCCTTTAGAATTAGTGATCCAGTTTTGTGATCCGAAGTCCTGTAATTCACCAAGCAAGCAACCAGCATTTATAAGAAACTATTACTTGTATAATATTGAACTAGGGCAGCAAAACCCAAAGTATGTGTGAGGGAGTATGTGTTATGTGTGAGGGAATCTGTGTGTACAAGGCCCCTTCTGGTGCCAACCACACGCATGCCCTGTCATCTCTGTGGGATCTGGCGGAGTTATGTCGCAGCCCCTTGGGGAGCAGGACCACTTGTGGTTCCTCTGTGGGTCTGTTAGCCCCCAGCTTAGAAGTCTCCAGTGTTTTCACAGTGTTCCTGTGGACTGTCTTCTTTGTCAGAGACCAGTGGTTCAGGCTTAATGATAGGCAGTGCATGAATTTGACAAACTTATAATGCCAGCAAGCACTGGAACTTACAGTGGATGAAAACTGGAGAGTGGAATGGAATGTTGTTCTTACCCCAAGAGTTTTGCTTTTTGTGTAACAGTGTCTGCTGTGTGATGAGTGACTCTTCCTTTTTTGGAGTGATTTGAATTTGTTGCTGTGGTGGTGGTTTTCCATGGTAACTGTGCTGTTGCCACACATCTGGCATCTGATGAAATGGCTCCTAAGTCCCAGGGGTCCCACGGAGCCCGAGTACTCCTCATCCCCTCATCCTGCCAAGGATGTGGAGAAACGCTGGGCGGAGGGCGTGGTGGCCCTGGTGTGGTGGCCCTGCCATGTTGACGAGGTTTGACTTGCAGTGGCCGAGTTCCTGGGGGTATCATCAGGGCTCCTCCAGAAGTTAGCTGGGGCTATGGATGCTGTACCCTGAAAACTCCTCCCCTCCCTGTGGAGCAGGCGAGTATAAGAAAGAGGGACATATTTGGAAAAAATATTTCTGATTTATCAAGGCATAAATATTAGCACTGCCTTGTTTGCTTGTTTGTTTGGTTAAACCAAAAATTACTAAATTAGAAGTAGAGGTCAACCAGAATCCTACTGAATTTCTGAGTGCAGCAGTCCAGCATAGGTCCTGTTTTTTAGGTATTTCATGTAAAATGGAAAGTTCCAGTTTGCACTGGGGCCAAAAATCCCCAAAAGAAATCCTTACTGGAGGTGTATTATGGGTCACTGTATATTTGCTCGTTTATATCTTGGTGACTAAATTGGCAAAATTTTTGTTTTTCCTGGTAAACATTCAGAAGGTTTTTTTCCTCCTTTTCCTCACAACATCACATTTGTCATGTGTGCATGAAGCAAACGACTGTTGAAACTGTCCACACATCTGTGATGATATGAAAATTAGCAGTGGCAAACAGAGATTTCCTTTCTTAGGTCCTGCAAGGCCTCAGATGAAGTTGGCTTTATCCTGATATTACTCTCGAATTAGGACCCAGTGGACACTGACTTGGTCAGGCCTTAGAGACCGGCATGAACAGTGCAACAAAAGGGTTATTACTGTGGAAAATTTAAATCTCCCTGCCCTCATATGACTCAGAAAGCTTCAAGTTTTCTCTTAAAGTAATTATAATTCTTGTGTATAAACTTAGAAGGTGCACTACCTTTATTACTCGTTTTAATTCGTGAGGCACAAAGCCTTTTTAAAACAGGTATGATAAACAGCAAGATGTCAAATCAGATCTACATGTGAACTCTGATTTGAGTGTCTGACTTTGAAAAATGTTTTAAGAACTGTACCCGTAGATTGTGCATGTTCTAAATTATATGCAGAAACTGGGATAATAACGTATTTGTAACATGCCAGTTTTAGTGTTCTCTAAGAACAAAACGTTTATTTTCATTAAAGAATGCATTTTTATTTCTTTTAATTTTGGGGGCAAATATGTGAATCATTAACCCATAAGTTTTCCTTATTCTTTAAAAAAATAGCATACCAAAACTCTAATAAAAATGTAATGAGTAGGAAAAGTGAATTTGGTGTAGTGTTCTAAGGAACCTCGTGTTAGGTCATTCTCTTAGAGGTGTTGCGTTGAATGCCCATAAATCAGATGTCGTTTCATGTTTTCAATTAACTTTTGAGATGGTTTATGGTTAAAACTTTTTCCCCATTACTTTATTGCAACTTTTCATTTTAAACTCTACCCTAAAGAGTCATTGGAGAAATGGTAATTACGTGAGGTGATGGAGGTGTCAGCTAACTCTATTGTGGTAGATGTTTTTGCAATGTAAAGTATCAAATCAACACGCGGTACACCTTACATAATGTTGTGTGTCAGTCATATCTCATTAAAGCTGGGGGTGGGAGAAGAGTTGCTGTGCTAGAAAACCACGTTTATGTAAAATGTCTCGTGCTTGGCAGCCAATGCCATGCTCGGACCATGTTCTGAGAATGGCAGGCCGCACGTGTCACGCTGCCAGAAACTTCCCACTGGGAGTAGTTTCGCAAGGGGCCAGGCGGGGAGCCGGGGCCCGAGGTAGGGATATTTCTCCTGCTTGGTGACTACATCATTTCTCTTGCGTAGGTGAAGCTGCTCTCAGGGGAGAACCCAGGATGCAGACCATCCCTGTGGTGTCTGCCCTCACCAGTCACCGCACAGGCCCCCCACCCATCAGTCCCAGCAAGAGGAAGTTCGGCATGGAGCAAGGGGACGATGACCTGGACTGTGAAAATGACCATGCTTCCAAGATAAGTCGCATCTTCAACCCCCATCTGTAAGTTCCCTGTTCTGAAGTGTGGGCATTCTGATTTCTGCTTGCCCGTGCAATACTGGGGCCACGTTTCTCTTGCAACTTTGTGTCGACGGTGAAGTGAAAGAGCGAACAGTGCTTATCTGCCCGGATGTGGTAGTAAAGAGATTCTAATAACTCACTGAGAGATACCTTATTTCTTTCCTGCTTATGTGTCTGACCATTGGTGTATTTTCCTTGTGGATGTTAAGGAACTTTTTGTTTCTTGGGGTGGTTGTGTAAAAATGTCTTTTCTTGCTGGTACTACTGGTGGTCATTAGGAGAGTCAGCTCTTTGGTGAATGTCTTCACATGCCAGGGACATGGATGGGATGGTTGGCATCTGAGCAGACTTCTGTAAAATGCTTTACTTAGGAGTCTAGAATTGAACACATTAAGAAGTATTAATTCTCACCTTACGTGTTCATGGTATGAACTTGAGATCTTCCCAAAGTAGGAGAGATGGCTCTTTGTATTTGTGGTAAGGTCCTGTTCATTACATCTGCTGCGTGAGCCTATTGTAGCCATTATCATCTTGGGGCCAGTCCTCGATGTGCCACCAACACTCGACACTCACGACATGTGTTGCTGCATCTCTCTGGGGCTCAGTTTCCTTATTTAAGTTATGAAAGGGTTGAGACGAAAGCTCTCCAGATCTGTGCAACCTTTACCACGTTTATATTTGGAAAACAGCTTGTGTTTCTGTGCGCTATGTTCTGGCTTTCCATTTGCACTCTCCTCTAACACGCGCATGCTTTGAAAAGGAAGCAGAATGCTTTTTTCACATATTTTCAGGACTTGGAGACACCCTGCCAGTGCCAGGTGCCAGGAGAGTTTGCTCTGGCAGTGGTTGTAGCTGGTTCATGCAGTCAGAGTCTGGGGTCTTGGCAGAGGCAGGGAGGGAGCCCTCAGTGTGTCCAGGTAAAAAGGTTCTGCTGCTTTCCCACTTCCCACGCATGAGTTAATGTTTTGTAATTATTCAAGACACTCAGTTTCCCTGGTTCTGACTTCCAAGGAGGCTCCTGTTTCTGGCAAGACTGGAAGGCTCCAAGAGTTCCCGTTTCCTCACTGGAGGAGGGGACCTTGCGCAGTTAGGTGGCGGATAGCGCCGCAGCCCTCTGCTGCCTCAGCGGCAGCAGTCCTTGGCATTCCATGCATTCCAGCCGCTTGGACTGTTGTGTGCAGTCATAAGACCCAGTGACAGAGGTATTTATCCTCCAATAAATCACCGCAGTGTTGGAGGCTGAGCCTGCAGTCTGGAGCCCTGGAATTTGCTACACTCAGGAAGGAATCTAGCAACAAGGCACTGCAAAACAATGAGCTCTTGCAAACGCTCTTGGCTTATAATTTAGATCTCGGTGCTCAACTATTTGGAGTTTATTCTTTTGTTACTAGGAATTTCTTTTTCTTCATATCCCCTCTTCCCCAAACCCAAATAAAAGACATTTGGTTTTGAGGGGGGAGGTTTGGAAGGAAGGAAGGAAGGAAGGAACGAGACAGCCTTGAGGTAGTATGTTTTGGGATTGCACGTGCCTTCGTTGAAATCCTCATCTGACGCCAGCTGTGCAGACTTGGACAATTACTTAATATATCTGGGCCCAATATCCTTCTTTGTAAAATGGCAGTGATTATACTTCATGTATAGAACTACTGTGAGCAATAGAGTTAAAATTTGCAAGGAGTTTGCCACAGTATAATTAATATTCAGCTCATGTAGGTATTACTTTTATTAAGTCCATTATTCAGGTACTGGTACTGATGCTAGAAAATAAGAATACTATTATGGTGAATTTAATGTTTCAGAGTGCTGCATTTCAGTAAGAAACTCTGGGTTCAAATCCCAGCTTTAGTTTTCAGTGGGAGTAATCATAGTTCCTTCCTCACAGGATAATTGTAAGTCCTTTAAAAGCACTCAGCTTTAGTCATTATTAATAGTATTATTAGAATGTTAAAGCATTTTGAAAGTGATTTTGTAATTCCTTGGGTTACTACAAATATGACCTTGAAGTACAGGTCTATGATGATCCTGTAAATGAAGTGTAAATAATGAAAATAGAATTGCTAGATTTCTTGTGTAACTTACAATTGACATCATCATGCTAAATCTTAGAATAGAAAACGGCAGCCACCCCCATGGGCAGACTCCCGGGACCTAAGAAGGAAACGGGATCAGTGTGTGGTCGGTTTCTTCTGGTGTCACTTGTTCCCCGTGTGGCAGTTACTCACTTCGGTAGCATCACCAGTATTTCTACTTGTGTTTGCTACTAGCTGGGCGGCAGGTTTCCCAGACAGACCAGAAAGATACTGCATCTCTCACTCTTCAAGTTGTATAGTACTTAGGAAGTACTGTTGTTTGATTTGATGAAATGTTTACTATTTGAGGGATTCCCTCCTTTTTATTTACTATGTCTAGGACCTTTTCAATAATAAATTACAGATTCATGTGTATTTGGAAAAGAATGGTGTAGTGTATTTGTTTGAGGAGCTTACAAAATGAGTTTTACCCTTTATCTTCTTAGAACATGTCAATATCATGCAATGAAAATGTATTTTGTTATTTTATCAGTAAAGAAATCACTAATTGTGGAGGAAGAAGTGTTGTTGGAAAACAGTTTTGACAGCTAGCTAAGAGGGTCTTTAAGATGTATGCTTTGGCTGCATTTCATTACAGCCATCACATTGAAATATTTTCCAGTAGAGAGATGGAGAGATTGGGTGGCTCTGAGCCAGGATAGGAAGCTACAGGGTATGACTAGATTCATCTGATTTGGTTGGCGGTGAGGGGGAGTGTGGGGAGAGACAAGAGAGATGTTCTTTTGTGATTCTCCAGAGCCTGGATATTGAGAATTTCTGGGCACTGAGTCTAGCCATGTATAAATCTGGATCATTTGAATTCTATTAGTTTTCTTGTTGATATGGTGACCCTGAGAAATAAATATACATACATACATACATGTGTGTGTGTATGGATGGTTTGTTTCCTAAGAAAACTGTTAACATGAATGTCTTTTTTGGAAGTTGAAAAGTACTGTGTCTGCTACTTAGAAAGAAAATGAATTAAGGTATGAGGCAGGGGTGAGTAGGTTGGGTATAGCTGGGGTTCCTCTCATGGAAATGTCAATAAGTAATTTTTTCCATGACCTTGGTATTCAAGTATGATTTGGTAGGAAAGAGCTCTCCCTTTTCTCCTGCCTACCTGTTATTAATTTGGACTCATGGATTCCAATTGTATTCAGAGAGTTGTAGCTGCCCCTGATTTGGCAAATAAGGGTTCCCTTCGACTGGCTCTTGTGTGCTTGTTACATGCCTCCTTTTTTTTTTTTTATTTGAGCACTTGCTTATTTTCTGGCAAACAAGATGCTCATCTTACAACCCCCCTGCCTCAGCCATGGAATCAGCCATTTCTCCAGTGTACCCTGGCTCCTCTCCGGGGGGGAATAGCATTTAGAAGCCAAGATCTGGGTTCCAGGTGTTGTGGTGTTATTGCCTCTGGATTTGAGTTGTCTGATATGGTAGGCATTAACTACATGAGGCATTTTACATTTAAAATTCAATAAAATAAAAAATTCAGTTCCTCATTGGCACAGGCCACATTTCAAGCTCAGTAGCCACTGTAGCTAGTGGCCACTGTACTGGACACTACATGTATAGGACATTCCTACTCAGAACATTCTGTTGCACAGCAATGTCTCTAGACCCTTTCAGTGGGAAGAGCTAGGAAATGATGAGTTTTTATTAACACTCCGGTGTTCTTCCTCATCCTCCCCTTTCGGTATTTCTGTCTCCCTGGTTCCCAACAACATCAACGCGTTTCCCTGTTGTTCAGTCCTACAGTGCACATAAAATAGTTTCAGAATTGCTATGGTCATATACCATTTTGAAAAACAAACCTATTAAAAAGAGTTCAGGGTTTGTTGGCAGTTCTGTTCATCCCTGTGCTAAGGGAAAATAGTTAAGTACCAACTTTAAAACTTACTTCTCCCCACCTTTCAGTGTTACATTCATGTGTGTGTGTGTGTGTGTGTGTGTGTGTGTGTGTGTGTTCATTAATTTGTTTCCATTCAGTTGTAGGTTTTTCATCCTTATTGTTGATTTCTCTTCATTTTTTGAGTATATAGAACATTAACATGCTTCTAAAAGTTGAAACTATGTTTCACAGTATTTGTGAGTGATTATACTCTACACTCTTAAACTTAATACAGTACTGTCTGTTAATTATATCTTCATAAACCTGAAAGAAAAAAAAAAAGTCAAATCTGTATTAAAAAGTTCTTAGAGCCCTGGCTGGTGTGGCTCAGTGGATTGAGCACCGACATGCAAAGCAAAGGGTCACTGGTTTGATTCCCCGTCAGGTCACATGCCTGGGTTGCAGGCCAGGTCCGCAGTAGGAGGCACGCAAGAGGCAACCACACATTGATTTTTCTCTTTCTCCCTCTCTTCCCCTCTCTCTAAAAATAAATAAATAAAATCTTAAAAACAAAGTACTTAGAGAAGTGTTTTTTCCTTCCCTGTACTTTTCACTTCTTTTGTTCCCTGCCCATATAGGTGACTATCCTTCTTGTGTTTCTCTTTGTTAAAGTAAGCAGATACATGAGTGGTTTCTCATTTCCCCTTCTTTCTTACACATGTTAGCACTAACTTTATATAGTCATTTGAGCTTTGGTGTTTTTTTTTTTTTAAATCCTCACTTGAGGATATGCTTATTGGAGAGACAGACAGACAGACACAGACACTGATTGGCTGTCTCTATATGTGCCACGACTGGGGCTCAACCTACAACCTTTGGTGCACAGGGCGTTGCTCTGATCAACTGAGCCACCTGATCATGGCTTGAGCTTTGGTGTTTTTGTTTTCTTTTTTCTTTCTTTTTTTTTCTAGTTCAGTTACAGTTGTCCCTATTCTCCCCGGCCCCCCACCCCATTAGTCTCCCCTGCCCTACTCAACTCCCACATACAGTGTGCCTCCCCCTCCCCCCGCCCCATTGTCTTTGTCCATGGGTCCTTCTTACATGTTCCTTGATGACCTTTCCCCTTACCCCCTGTTACCCTCTCCTCTGCCCCTCTGGTCACTGTCAGTTTGTTCTTTGTTTCTGTGCCTCTGGTTCTGTTTTTTAAGCTTTGGTGTTTTCATTCTCCAATGTATTGTGGAAATCTTTTCCTGCCAGTTCCACATCCTTGTTCACAGCTACATAGCAGTCCACTGCAGGCATGTGCCAAAGTTCATTCAGCCAAGTCCCCTTTGTTTGGACATTTAGGTAATTTCCAGTGTTTTATAATATTGGTACTGCAGTGGATAATGTGCATTTGTTATATCTTATGTTTTTGTAATACAGTACAAACTCTTGAAGGTTAACAATTGTAGTGTTACTGCATGCTAAATTCATATTGGTTTTGAGACTTTTGAGGTTGCTTGGCTGTTAGAACCTAGTGAGAGTTCTGTGCTGAAAACAGTCTAAGATGACTTTCGGAAACAAAGCAGTTTTCAGCTTCATGTGTGTGCAGGTTTGCAGTAGGGCTGGGCAGCTGAACAGTTTACTCAGTCACCTGAGAAAGGATGAGGATATACACTGAGTGTTTAACTTTATACTGGCCCTGTGCTAGCACTTCAAATGTGTTATCTCATTTAACTCTCACACGAAAGGTGTCCCTTTAAGATGGTGTGCCTCGCTGTGTGTGTGTGTGTGTATGTGTGTGTGTGTGTGTAAGCTCCACTTACAGAAGTAGAAACCGAGAGGGTAATGTGTCCAAAGAAGTAGAGCTGGGATTAACCCTGCTGTGTGTAGCACCAAAATCAATGATCATTTGATTATGCCATAGCTTTGTCTTACCTTAGACATGATTACATGCACTTAAAGATGAGCATCATATATTTAGCATGCCACTTGACCAGTTGAATGTCCCACACACAGCAGGTGCTAAACAATTTGTGTTGAATTGAATTGCACCTGCTGTCCAGAGAATGTGCTCTCTGAGCTCATGTTCCAGTTGGAGGAGGTGTCCCCTTTTTGATCAGTGGTGTGCATTTGCAGAGTAGTTGCCCCTGGCCTCAGAACAGGGCAAAACCCAGAAGCTCACACGGGGATCAAAGCTGTGGACACCAGCCTTGTGCTGTAACCAGCTGCTGAATGAGGAAGGGCCTAGTGAAGGAAAACATTCCCTCCTCTCACTGGTGGTGCTCTTTTGAAATACTGTCCTGGTGCGAAATGTGTCCATTATTTTCTTTGCTTCTGCGGCCATTCCTTTGAAGTTTTCTCTCAAATTCCTTGTAGCCAACTCTGGTTTATCCTTGAGTGCATTATCCAGTCTCAGGACTTATGTTTCCTTTGCTCCTCCTCTTACACTTCCTTTCTCTTTCTCCTTTGCTTTCTTTTCTTCTTTCCTCCACTCTCTAATCTTAGCTATTTTTCTCCCCTTGGCCCTAGTCACTTCCCTCTTCCCTCTTTAAGGGTGAATAGAAAGAGAGGGAAAACAGACAAACTCAAAACCAGTAATTCTTTCATTTTGACAAGAGGTTGGGGGAAGCCTTCGAAATCAAGTGCTGGGCACGTAATAAAAACATAATTTAAAAAATGGTTGTTGGTTGGCTAAAATGGGTCTGGGGATTTTCCTCTAGGTTTTGTTTATTTTTTGCAGTGGAGTCCATTGTGTGATGTTCGAGAGTGTCTGTGGTTTGTAGTGTCCCTGACAGTAATATTTGATGGTAACCCCTGGCAACATCATCTGTCACACTCCCCCCTTCGGTGAGCCTGTGTTTCCTGCATCTCCTCAGCACCTTTGGTTTGGACGTACGCGGACATGCTTACCAAGAGACTACACATTCTACAAACTCCATGAAAGTGCAGGAAGCAATTCCTCATTTTAAATTGAAACTAGACCCAGAGGAAATTGAAAAGTTGGTATTATTTTAGTCCCTTGACCCAACTGGGGCTCTGTGAGGTAAATAGTAATACATCTCTGTAGACAGAACTGTGCCACTGTTGTGTTCACGTCTGCATGAGCCTCAGAGCA
Organism: Trachops cirrhosus; assembly: GCA_028533065.1. Classification (NCBI taxonomy): domain Eukaryota; kingdom Metazoa; phylum Chordata; class Mammalia; order Chiroptera; family Phyllostomidae; genus Trachops; species Trachops cirrhosus. The sequence goes on from CM052544.1 coordinate 36,150,635, forward strand.
GGTGGACTTTTCATCAGAGGAGGGTGAGGGGTCAGGATTCGAGGCATCCAGAGAATCATGACAGCCGTCGTGTCAAAACTTAGTAACAGCGGGTATTTATTGAGCCTCAGTGTGCGTCAGGCTCTGTGCAAATGCTTCCTGAGCGTGATCCTGTTGCATTCTCGCAAGCCTGTGATGTGGATGCTGTTGTACCCCCTTTCACAGGTGGTAAAACTGACTCTCAGAGCGGTTCTGCAACTTGTTCAAGGTCTCACAGCTGGCCAGTAGGTAACGGAGCCTGGAATCAAAACCCAGGCTGGCTGTTCCTGGAGTCCATGCTCTCGGCAGCCGTGTTACCTTTTATCAGTAGCGTATGTGTCCGGATACTGAGAACCAGTTAGTATAGGTCCTTAATGCCTTAGAGTTTTAGAAGCTCTAAGCACTCTAAAAACACAGCCGACTTTGGAGATGAGGGGTGGAGACCATTTTAGCACTCTAGGGAACAAGGATGGTGGGGCACGAGGTGATGAAGGTCGTCAGTAATTGAAAGTGCTGTGAAGGCGAAACCCTCCCAGCCAGTCAGTGGTGGTTCCCTTCAGAGACCGTGAAAGGCGCAGCTGCTCCTCTTCTCCTGAGGAGGCGCGAGGTGGTGTCTCTGCTCCGGCACGGACCCTGTGAGAACAAACAGGGTTTCCTCAGACTTAGGAAAGTGCTTTCAAGTTGTTGTAGCTCTTGTTGAAAACATCTGATCTAATTATAAGTTAGTGGCAACAGTAGTAAAGTTAGTCTAAAAGACTCAAACTGGAGTGTTTAAAAATTTGCTTTCAGAGTATCTTTTTTTTCCTTTTCCAGATTTCATAAATCAAATACTCTTCTTGAAATAGAATCCCTCAGACTCTGGGCCTTCTCTTTTTCTCCCACACCCTTCCTGGCGTCCTTCAAACTTGGGAAGTTTTAGCCCTGAAGTTCTCTGTTCTTCTGTACTTTCACACACAGTCTTATAAGCACTCCCACAAACCTTCTGGGATATTTTAAGAGGATATTTTAGAGCCTTAATTTTAGTTCTCCTAAATAACTACGTAACTTATAAACCGAGATATTATTAAATAGGGATTTTTCAAAAATCCCCCCACTGTATAAAACAAGTATGTGTGTGTTTACTTAAAAAAATAAATTAGAAGGGAGCCTGGGTCTTTAATAAATGTTTCCCGTCGGGGAGGTGTAATCTAAGAGCTGCCCCTGTGAGACTGACTCTGCCCCTACGCCTCGGTCTTTGCTGTGGGTCAGGCTGAACTGGGCTGAAGTGAAGCTGGCTTTTCATGGCTGCTCCCACATGACTTTCAAGGCGCATCTGTGTGTGACATGCAAGTGTTTTGCTAATGGAATGTGGTACCTTTAAATAAAGGTCACAGGCCTTACCTGTGTCGTGTGCGTTTCTTGTTTGTCAGGCTAGAGGCTTTTTCTCATTTTCACAGTTCAGCCAAAAACAAAGACCTCCTTATCCGAGCAGGGAGCTGTGTGCTCTTGAGAGCTGACATCAGCCTTTTCCCAGCAGGCATCACTTCTGCCTTAAGAGTCTTTGCGGAGAGCTGGGAAGGCAAATAGCCATCCTGCTACTGGTATTTTTCTGGCCAAATAACACAGAGTGAAGAAATGCCAAGAGAGCCAAGAGTCAAAGGAGATGAACAAAAGGGACTGATCGTGTGTCTATTCTTGTCCCCATTGGGGACGTGAGTGGTGCTCATTCTGTATCACAAAGGTTATAAAACCAGGATGAGAACCTTGAAAAAGGAGGACTTTTTTCCTAGAGAGGAATTAAAGAACACTTGGGATATATCAGAGCTTTCATTAGCGTGTGAAAGTCACTTTTTAAAACAACACACCAAAATTGGAAGAAGGAGTGTTTTTAGATTTGTGGATTAAGTCAAAGGCATTTGTTCAGAAGTTGAGGAAACAGAACAGCACAGGGTTTGCCTGTGTCCCCTCCCGCCCTGCTCCTCCGAGCACTTCAGCTCTTCTCAGAGCTCTGCTTTCATGAAGATGCTTCTGCGCCGGGAACATCAGCGGCAGCTATTTTTATACATAGCTAGAGGATTAATCTTGATGTTGTTTTATGACCACACAGGCCTCTCCTTTCTGCAGTACAAAGCCAGTCTGTCCTGAAAGGCCGTGGCGTGCTGTCACTTCAGTAGGTTTGACTGAGCACCAGGAAGGGAAATGCTAAGAAATGTGCCTGTGTGCGAGTGTTGGTGGTTCTTTTATTTTCCTCTAGGATGTTGCTTGTAAATCAATCATTTGCCTGTGCTACATGCAGTTGGAACAGAGCGAGGTAGTTTACAAGCCCCATGTTCTGTGTCTAGTGTTGTTTTTATTTAATAAATGCCAGTACTTGATCTCCATCTTCCTTGGTAAATCAATCCCCCCCCATACACAAGCACACACACACACACACACACACACACACATTCATTCTCTCTCTTCATTTTGAAATTTTTTCACAGATTGCCTCTACAGCATAATTAGAGAACTTAATGTTGTAGTAATAATGTTCTGGGTTTGGCAGTAGCTAGAAACCTTGCCAAACAAGGGATCTGTATTCTGGATCCAAGCTTTCATAGCCCCAACAGAGGCAAAATGTGCTACAGAACAGAAGAAAACAAAGTTTGCTACCATACTCTCCTCTAACTTATCTTACCTGCTGCCTTCCCTTCCTTGGAGACCTGAGAAGTACAACTAATGGATCCGCCTAGAAATCAGCTCCAGAAAATGGGTCAAGGCCAAGTTAATTGAGGTCACTTTACAAGAAGGTTGGAAACCTCTTTGCTTCCCTAAATTTGCTCTTGTGCTGGAGCCCATCAAAGAATGAGTATGGAGTTTTCTAATGCATTAGGAGTGACTTCCTTGGTTACACACCACCACTGAAGTGTTTACACCCCCCCCCCCCCCACCTTGGGGATTCAAAGCACCACTGCCCATAGATTGTGTCAGAGCACTCTTGCCTCAGGGTGTTTGAAGGAGAAAGAATGTTCTCTGGACAAAGCTTGGGAAGGACTTAACCTGATCTTCCGGGTTTGCTCGTGTGCATTAGCACATTTCATACTTTGGGAAGTCTGATGTACAGAAATATTGGTCAGTCCAGCGTCTCTCAAATGTAACTGGCTGTGGAATCTTTTATTACTTTTTCATGAGACCTATTAGGGTTATTCCAGGGAGCATACTTCCCTGCTGGAATGAACATTTTATTTGGTTTCAAAATCCTGTTATAAACATTCATACTGACAAAGCTTGGTGATGCACAGCTTAACTATTGTAATGAAATTATTGTATAATTTCTTGATTTGGGATTGCTGGGTGCCATCTTTCATGCCTGAGACTCTCAGGGAAATTCACCAAAGCTGGAGAAACTGAGGAAGCTGGAGGTCTCTGTCTTCCCTTGACCTTGTGTCTCATCTTCCATCTCTACCTCTACGTCTCTCCTTCCTTCCTCATTGTGTCCAGAGGGCAGATTATCTCCACTTCTATCTCTGCTCTCCAGTCCAGTGCTATGATCCTTACCAATAGTTTTAGCGAAACTTCTCTCCCTTATTCACTTGTGACCTGCTAATCGCTTGATCCAGAGGAAACCTGCAATTCCTTATCCTGTTTGACCTCTTCTTCTGTGTAAGTCTCTTCTCTCTTGGGTTCCATGGACCCTGACTGGTTTTCTTTGGATCCCCTCCCACTTTGTGTCCACTCTACTCAGAATCATCCAAAGGCACATCATTATGACCATTCTCCAGAGCTCTGTCCCTGCTGTACAGGCCCTCCCAATGAAGCTGACTTTGCCAACTCATGGCTTGAATGACCACAGTAGGTGGATGATCCCCAGTCTTGATGTCCAGCTGGCACGTTAGGTGGTGTCCAGCTGGCATACTCTTCACACTTATAGAGCTGTCTGCCTTGAGGTCCAGTGAAGCAGTGGACCTGAAGTTCAGTGCTGCTTTACTGGAATTGATTTTAGTCCCTTCTTCCTTCTTCTAGCACTGTCCAAAGTCTGTCCCCATCTTTATGATGGGACAGCTATCTTTCCACTTGCCTAGAAGTTGCCTCATTCCTTCTTCTATTTCATCTCTCACGTCTGATCCATTGCCACACCCTCTGGAATCTGTCTGCTAAGTGTTTTCCACACAGGACCAGGCCTAGCCTAGTTTGGACCCCCATTTCTACAGCAGCACCCCCATACTGGTTTTGATACTTTAGTGTCAGGAGAAGTTTTCTGAAGTCTACTCTCTGCTTGGAATTCTTCCACGGCTCCCAGTCAGCTCCAGGAAACGTTGGACAGATGTTTCTCCAGGAGCTTCTGCCCCTCAGTGAGCTCCGCCTTGCTGATGTAAGCCCATGCGCCTGCCCTTCTGTCCTCCTACACGTTCCTTGCCTCCTTCTTTTGGCAAATGGTGATTCCTTCTGCTTTGAGACGAACACTTCTTTGTATAAAATGATGGCACTTGGGTGTAATCATGTGCCCATCTGTCTGACACCTTCCCAGGCTGCATTGTTCCTCCTGGCCATGGGCTGATTCTTACTCATGTCTGTCCCACTAACACCCAGACCAGTGCCCGATGACTTCTAGGTGCTAAATAAATGCTTGAATGAAAAATGAGTCACTCTGAGAGCACTGATGAAGCACTCTAACCTTTGGGAAACATTATAAGAATTCCTTTCAAATAAATATGTAATAAACCCTGAGTGGCACCACCTCTTGTACTTCCAATTTTTCCTTGTAGCCTTGATGTTTAGTTTAGGGAACATGCTAGAAACACCACGACCTCCACTGCCTTTCCCACCCCGGCTCCCCGTAGACAGAACCGTGCAGATCCCTGGTACCTGGGCAAGTGCATGGTTTACAGTGAGTCACTAGCCCAGGTGCGATGCTTATTTTGGATCAAGTGATCCTGTCCCAGTGTTGACTCTGAGTAATAAGCCTTCAGAGTTTTTTATATGAACGAAATGGTTTTTTCCACTTTCTGTTTATATTTCTTCTTATGCATGTTGCTCTGATCTCAGTGTGAACACAGGTAAGGTTTATGAAAATCCAAAATTCAGTTCAGTTTGGTGTTCATCACAGGTCAGAGAGATAGCTAGACATTGCTTCTGGCGGAAATCCATCTGCAGAATAGTTCTCTTCATACTAGAAAAGCAAACAGATCTCTGCCCAAGTGTTAACTACTTCTGGTGTTTTTCAAATCTCCCTAAAAAGTTCTCAAAGTCAAAGTGTTTTTCAACTATTTTCCAATAGAGCCATTGCATTTATGTTGTGTGGGATAGCTTCGGGCTTGCATCGCTGACAGCCCTCATTCCCGTGTGTTGGTAATGACACTGCATCATTTTGTGTTAGGCTGTTAACTTTAGAGCAAGTTAAACATTAAAATGTGATTAAAACACAGATATCCTCTAGGGGCCGTGCACCCTGGGAATGGACCCCTGGGGAAGAGGGGCTGATGGCTGTGAAACCTCAGTCAGCAGGTGTTTCTTGTGAGCCTATTTGGAGGACATGACAAATTTTGTTGGTGTGCCGTGGCCCTGGCTCCTTTTGGATTACAATATAAAATTCAACTTCTTTAGGATGAACTTTAAGGACTTTGGTGATCTGTCACAAACTCCCTTCCCCAGTATTATTTCTTGGTAGATGGTCTCCTTGGACTATTGATCATCTAAAGACTCCTTACTTATGGTTAAATTTTAAAATAATTTATTTAAATTTCTGCTACTACATGCTTTTTGGCAAGCTGCACAGAGTGTGAGAAGCAACTGTCACAATTCAGGTGGATTGTCCAGCCTGCCCCTTGACTCCGATTGGAGGCTGATGTTTGACATGCAGCATTGCATCTGGTGGCATCTTCCAGGTGTGGCATGCCCCTCTCTGTCACACAGGTTCCCCCTCACATCCTGGGTATGCACTTTTGAAGACTGTTCAAGGGCTTCCAGCATCCCTCATTGCCTGTACTCTAAGTAGATCATTCTAAACATTCTGTCCAAATTGGTGATGATCTGACCTGACTTCCTTCTCTCCCTCCACTGCCCTCCCTACTTTTTATTTTGGGAAAATGTTCAGATCTACAGAAACATTGAACTGGTATAATGAGTACCCACATATCCTGTATTGAACTCGCCTGTTGTTAATATTCTCCCATATTTGCTCTTTCTTTCATGTGTGTTGTAGACAATGATATGATCTAATGTGCTATTTATTCATATTCATAATGCCCTTTATAGGTGCTTTCTTTTACATTCAGGATTCAATTACAAATCCCACATTGCATTGGGTTGTCTTTTTAGAGATCTTCAATCTAGAATAGTTATTACCGTTTTGCAGGGGTGGACGGTGGTGGTGGTGTTGCTCTGGAGTGTCAGCCCCTGGTGAGGTGTCTCCCTCTGGAAAGCCCGTGGGACCAGTGGTGAGGAGAGTGTCTATCAGTCCCAGGAGGGACAACATTGTATATGACAGATGAATGAACTATTCAGGGTATGTGTGTGGTTATTGTGTGGTAGGAAGTGTAAGTTCAGCAGCAGGAACTAGGGAGAGGGAGAGAAGGCATGCTGACAAGGGAGGCAGAGGGCTTGGGAGACCAGGATGGCTGAGGTCTGGGGCGCCGATTCTAATCTTCATTCCTGCTCTGAGATCACTTAAGTCACTGTTCCATACATTTTAATTACTGCTCTGAAGGCTCATTTCTATTTCTAGTCCACAGTTCTAAGTTTTACTTCTAAAAAAATGCAGTGCTTTCATTTACTCATGGCAGAGTGGAACTGTTCCTTTTCTCCCTAAATCTACAAACCCCCAATAAAACCCTAGTAGATTGTATTCTTGTAAAATCCCTAGTTTTTTACTTAGAAATAATTCATTTGAGGCTCGGGTGAAGTCTCACTGTGAAAACTGGTGGTATTTGTGTGTGTGTTTGTGGGGGGTGGTTTTTAATTTTTAGCAGCACATAGTATATCTAATAAAAACAATCCTAGAATTTTTAAAACTTGATGTTAGTAACTCCTTAAGGGTTCTGTGACTAGAGATAGGTATGCAGTTGACCCTGAAATGACATGCATGGGTTTGGACCCACTCATAGGCTCACTTATACACAGATTTTTTTCCAGCAAATATATTGGGTCATTTTATAGAGATTTGTGACAATTTGGAGAAACATGCAATACACAGGCTAAAAATATTGAAAAAGTTAAGTATGCCATGAATGTATAAAGTATATTGTACATATTTTCTCTTCCTTAGGATTTTCTTGATATTTTCTTTACTCTAGCTTACTATATTATAAGAATACAGTATATAGTATATAATGCATATAACATACAAAATACGTTATTAGCGTTGATGTTATCAGTAAGGCTTCCAGTCAACAGTAGGCTATTAGTGAAGTTCTTGTGGGAGTCAGAAGTTCTACAGGATTTTCTACTCTGGGAGGAGGTGGTCAGTGAACCTAACCCTATGTTATTCAAGGGTCAGCTGTATATGTAGGACCCAGAAAGGTGATGTTGGTTCTCGTGCTCACTGAGTGGTAACAGTTGGCGGCGGTGTGAGCATCCTGCCCGGGCACCGGCAGGGACAGGGTGCAGGGACAGGGTGCAGGGACAGGGTGCAGGGACAGGGTGCAGGGGCAGGAGCAGGAGCTAGAGCAGGCCCCGGAGCAGGCCCCGGAGCAGGCCCCCTGTGTTTCACAGGAGCACGGTGCTCTTCCTGCCTCCTGTTGCTGATGTCCTCGGGGCCACCTCCTTTTGTTCCTTTTCAAGGATCGGTTCAACTCTTCATTTCCAAGAAATAGTATCCTTCCAGTAAATTTCCCCCTTTTCCCCCATAAGCTAGCCAGCCTTGTTTTATGTTGCTTGTAACCAAAGGAACTTGTTAATGAATACATATATTCAGGTTGTTTACAGTGTTTTACTGTCCTTTGTAGGACTTCTAGGCCTATCATGTATTTCCATCCTTGTTCATATCTCATTTCCCCAGTTTCTTAAGAAGTGGAATTTCTGGGTCAGGGCACGCATTTCTGCTTTCCCTGGCGCATGCTGCCAACTTGATGTCTAGGAGGTTTAGTGGCTTCCATTCCCACCAGCACCTGTTGGCGTGTGCCTGCGCCCTGCCTCGCTGGGCATCTAATCTCTGCAGGGTTTGTAGGGCATCATTGTGTCATGACTTACCTTTTTCCCTGCTAGTAGGGAAATTGAATGATCTTTTAACATGTTTATTAGCCATTTGGATTTCTTTTGTGACCAATAATATCTTTTTTAAAAAGAAAATTAGGGTGTTCATCTTCTTTCTTTTGATGTTAAAACTCTTCATATTAAGGATCCTTTGTCAGATGTGTTAGGAACAGAACCAGTTTCCTAATTTGCTATTTGCTTTTCAACTTTACTGTGTTTTTGAAATACAGATTTAAAAAAATTTGGAAGTGGCTAAATCATTAAATCTTTATGGTAAAGGCGTAAGTGTTCTAGAAGGGACTGAAACGTTTTGGCTGATACCTTGTTACACGTGTCTACGATGTGTGTTGATAGTAGGATGATTGTATGGGCTTAATTCAGGTTAGCTGTGGAATGAAGAGAATGCATTGTTTGTATCGTCATTGGTTCATTTATCAGCATTTGCCAAGTGCCTCCTTGGTTGGTGGCACTGGGGTGTGTGGGTGTGTGCGAAGGAGTCCGGCCTGGTTAGGGGAGGGAACAGCTGTGCCCGAGGAAGTGTCAGTGCTGGGCGGTGATGTGTGGGAGGGAGGAGCACAGGTTGGCCTGGCCCTCAGAAGGCAGTGGCCGCAGTTCTGTGAGAACAGAGACGCTGCCATCTCCACGAAAAAACTGGATTGCAGCTTCTACCCCGCCCCCTCCCCTGTCCCACTCAGGCCATTGTCCCCCACTGTCCCGCAGCAGAGCACTGTGAGGGAGTGGTCAGAAAGGTTTTGGTATTTGTTTTAGTAGTCTCTTGTTGGGTACCTTAAGCAGGCTCTGAAATCAAGTTTAAATTCTGTTTTTATTTTACCATTTTACCAGATGTTTCCTGTGGTTTGACAGATGTACCACTTACTCGAAAGTTACACTCCTGAGATTTTGAATGTTATGGACACTGTTGCTATTGACCAGGATTCTGTCAGGGCAGGATTTGGACGACAACTTTTGCATCATTTTTGGGTTGAAAATGTGTTTTTCCTCAGAACAGAAATGCTTGTCTTTTTCTAAAAGCAGAAGATAGTCTGCTTTTATCTTCTCTGTTACAGTTCTAATTTCTGGTTTACAAAGACTGTGGCTGGTGATCAATTTACTTCAGTAAACTCTGCTGTGCCTCAGTGGACATTTACTTTCCAAAGGCAGCTGGACTTGAAGTACATGCAGGTTTTGTTTGGAAAACTCACATGGGGCAAAAAGAACTCAGGTAGCAGGCAGGTGGAACTGGAAGTTGGACCGAGAAGCTAACGAGATGGTCCACTGCTGTGGGCTTACTGACACCGGGAATGGTTAAGAAAGCTGCAGACTTGGCATTTTTTTGCACCCACCTACAGCCCCCCAAAACAAACCAAGGGTTGTTGTGGTACCTTGCCTTCCCCATGCCTGCAGTCAGCATTTTTCTGCAGCCTGAGAGTCCAAACAGAAAAGAGCCTCTCATCCAGGACTCTGCCTGTGGGAGGAAAGCAGAAGGAAGTCGCTTCCTACAAAACACTAGTGAGACTAGTTGTGGCTGCAGCCGAGGAAAAATGGGGATTTTTGACATTCCTTCTCCGAGGGGCCAGCTGCAAGGGTGCTGAGGAGTTGCATGCATTGTTCTGTCAGAGCCGGCTCCTGTCTCCAGCCACCTTCCTCTCCTGCATTTTGTTTAGCCTTATTTTGGAGTTTTATAAAATGCTTATGTTATGGGATATGGAGAAACAAAGAAAGAGGAAATCACATACTATAATTCTGACAGCAAACCTCTTTTCTCATAAAATGGAATTGTAATGATGCATGTAACATTTTGGCAAGACACCCTCTGTAAATAAACCCTCCCAGGAGTTGCTAACCTATCCCAGGACCCATAGGAAACTTTTCCTGCAGCGTGGGGGCAGGCAGGTCCTTACCTTGCAAGTCTCCTTTGGGCCTGGGACTTTTATTCTGACATGCACTCCGCCTATCCAGTTTTGTGCCTGGGACTGCTTGCCAAGTTTGTGAGGCCCAAGGCTTTCTTGTGGGAGGACGCTGGGCTGTCTTCATGCTCTTTGGCAATGATTAAAGTGAGGTTAGTACCAAAAACCCTTTCATTTTATCCCCTTATCCTTGCTTTTTCAAACCAGATGGCAACCCTGTATTTTCAGCTGTAATTAATTTAAACTGTGAGGCAGCAAGTGCTGGGAGAGGTAGAGTTGATTTTGCTCAGAAGGGACAGCAGTGATTTTTCCCTCTCATCCCTCACCCCTCACTGAACGGCACCTTGTCCCAATCAGGTCCATGCCATGTACAGTTTCTTCTGAGAGGGGACTGCAAGGAGAGAGGGGGCTGCTGGTGGGGCTGCAGCGCTGACCGCAGATCACACATGTGAGCTGGGAGGGCTCATGCACACGGGTAATTGTTTCCTTAATGGATTGGAAGTAACCAGGTTTCAGGTGGTGGCTGACATGTTATTGCCAGGCTGCGCTATCATGTGACCCCCTCTGGACAATGGTGCATAGTTTGAGGGGCTGCGGATTTGGGGAGGACAGGGTACTTTTCCTTCCCACTGAGCTCAGCTGCCAGGATTGCCTCCAAAAGAGGGTATGTTTTAGGTTTAACATTTATTCTTAAAGAAAATTACAAGGGAAATAAAAGCTCTTGGCCACAATTGAAGTCTGGAGGTTTTGACCTCAGCTATGTGACCACTTCCCTCCGTGGAAATTGTACTTGAGTCCCTCCTCTGTGAGTTGTTTTAGTGCACAGGCCACTAGACATCCAGGGATCCTTCACGTTTAATAGGAATTGAATGCTTTTGTTTGATCTCTTGGTAACTTGTAAAGTGGCTCCACAGAGTAGTCACTCCTCCCACCCATCTCATCCCTCCTTGCTCTGAAATGAAGCTGAGGTTCAAATGGAGAGAGCCCGTGTCTCCGTGCCCTCACCTGCCTGCACAGATAGGTGTGACGGGTGTTCGTTTCATCATGTGAGAAGCACATTTTCCAGGCAGTATGGAGGAGTTGCACATTGAAGATCTGTTAACAATAATATATGTGCAAAGCACTTTGTAAAACTGTACACTAATGTCATACAAATGGTAGTTATTACTGCGTATTATTAACATTAGCCATCCTCGGATGACTTGAAGTAATTTTTAAAGGCCCGTGGTGAGAAATGAGAACCACAAATATGTAGCTTGTGAGCCCCCCAGTGCTCGCTGCTGATTGCAGCAGCACTGACCATGTGCCCGTGTTTGCTGGATTCGGTGAGCTGGGTGACGGATGTTCTCTGTTTCACTTGCATGTCAGATGTTTACATTGTTCACGAGCGTTTCTCTCATGAACCACTTGGACTGTGTTTACTAAGACTTGTGGGTGAGGCCCATCCTTTTGGAAACCTTTTATCTTTCCCCAGTAGAGACGGACAAACATGTAGTGAAAATGCATCCTGTAGTTCCAACCTGCTTTACTACCAGTGACTTGTCAAAGCTTGTAAGGACTGAAAAGTAAATGTAGAACTACCATAAACCCCAAAGAATTAAAAGCAGGGTTTTGAAGAGAGATTTTACATCCATGCCCGTAGCAGCGTTATTCAAGAAAGCCGAAGGGTGGTGGCAACACAGATGTCCATCACTGCGTCCAGATAAAAAAATGTGGGCTGTACGCGTACAGTGGAATATTATTCAGCCTCTACAAAGGGACACAGTTCTGACACAGGCCACAGTGTGGATGAACCTTGAAGACATTATGCTGAGTGAAATGTGTAGTCACAGAAGGACAAATAGGGTGTGGTTGCACTTTGTGAGGAGTCAAGTTCATAGAGACAGCGAGTGGAACGGTGGTCTCCAGGGGCTGGGGCAGGGGGAGTGGGGGGCTGCTGTTCAGCGGGCTCAGAGTTTCAGTTTGGGGAGATAGAGTTCTGGAGATGATGGTGGTGGTAGTTGCACGACAGTGTGAATATATGTAATGCCACTGAACTGTGCACTCAAAAATAAAATGGGGAATTTTATGTGTATTTTACTACCAAAAAATAAATTAAAATACCTTTTAAGGACTAATGATTAACTTCATGTAGTTAACTGAATAAACAGTAACGAGTCTGTTACCCGCAAGGATGGAAAGCAGGGCTGAGCCCGCGTCCTCCCTGCTCAGCGGGGTGAGCGAAGCACGTGCAGGGGAGGAAGCCAGCAGTGCGGAGGGCCGGGGGGGGGGGGGGGGGGGGGCAGCCCTGAGGGTGTGGTGTTTGGTGCCTAATAATAGGGAGTCGCAGTGTGATGACTTCTGTGGTGGAGATTTCAGTGTAAAGGAGGTTAGGATTCATCATTGCCATTTAGTTTTGGAAATCCCGGCTCATGAAAAGGAAAGTTTATGTCCTTAAGGTGCTGGGGGTGGTAGTCATGGATTTTCTGAAGGTGGTTTTTAGAGTCATCAACTCAAGAGTTTGGGGGGAAATGCCATTTCATTGTTGGATGGAATCATCAGGTTCCTTTTCTCCCTCCTTTTCAGGGCTCTAGGTTTTGGATTAGAATATCATTTTAATAGCCAGGGCACTCCTTCGATGTTGGAGGTGGTACAGTGAAGGTAAGCAAACAGCACAGGAAAAGTCAGTTCTGAATTCTATGACCAGTTTGAGAGTAATTGTAAAGAAATAGAATGTATGAATCAGAGAAAAATGAAGTAAGCCATCAGTGTTGTTTTATTTTTTTTTAGGTCCCTTGGGAATTTTGCTTTAACAGCAGATTGGTAATTTGTCTATCAGTTGTCAATATGTTAAAAGCCTTTTGAAGCACCTGAGGGTACTTGCAATACGTTTTAAGTAATTTAGATCAGTTCCTATCATGTGATCTAAGTAAAGTAGCTTCGCCAGCCTTTTCCTCCAGTTTTTGGAAAGGTGGAGTTCAGCCGAGATCACCTGGATGCTCAGACAGAATTAATGCGCTGCATGGTTTGCTCTCAGATGGAAGGTCCTTTAATAATAATTTTATAATGAATAATTATAGTAATTAGTAATTTGATATTAACAGTGGTGATTATTTTCAAGAATATTTGGATATCTTTTATTAGGTGACTATTTAATCACTGTATATACTCAATACTTACACTCACAAACTTTTTAGTATAGTGGTAATTTAATTCAGTAATTTAATTTCGTCTACCAATTTTCTGATTCCAGTTAGGGTAGGTGGGTAGTTTTAGAAGGAAAACTGGCTTTCTAATTTTTGTTCAGTGTTGAAAAAATGTGCTGAATTCGAGGTGATCCCCTAATATCAACAAGTCCACAAAATGATTTGGAACTGGTTACCCGCCATCATGGCTGGACACGTGGGGAGGCTGCTTGCCCTCAGGCCTCAGATTGCGATCCTGGAGAGTGTGTCTGGGGGGGGAGCCTGCAGGGGAAGAGGGGATTGCAACAAACCAAATGGCACAGGAAGGACATTTGATAGTTAGTCTCTGATAATGCATGCACAGTTGTCTCTGATATGCATGCACATGTGATGCAGACTGTATAGTAACTTAGTCATACCTCTAGCCAACTGTGGGGTCACAAATATAGCTGAATTAAAAGAAAAAAACAAGTAGGCGGGTTTTAGGTGGCCATGCTTATTACTGCGTGGCAGGACTGCAAAGTAACTGTTGCATTCCGAAAGTGGAGTTCTAGTTGAGTACAGGTCCTGGAACCAACCTGATTGCAAATGTTCTGTTCACTTCAGTGCTTACTAAGTAGACCTTATGCCCTGCTTTTCGGTTCAGAAATAAGCTTCCATGAGTTGAATGGAATTACCTTTTCTTGTGCGCTCTGTTCTTTAGATTACATCTGGAGCATTACGTCTAGTTCTGGGCACCACACTGGAAGGTGAATGTTAATTTGGAGACGATGTGGAGGTTGGAGATAGGACAGGGGCAGGGATCTGGTATTAGGGTCATTCAGAGGGACTCTTATTTGGTGAAGAGAGTTCTGGGCATGTCAGGGCTGACATAGAAGCAGCTCTCTAGTAATTGGGAAAAGAAATAGATTTCATTGAACTTTTCCAAAGGGCTGACCTTTAACCCAAGAATCCTACTGGAAAACATTTCATTCATAGGAGGAAGAACCTTTTATGGAAGCTTTCCAGCGGTTGAGCGGGTTGCCTAGAGAGGCGGTAAGGACCCCCGCATCCCTCCTTTACTCACAGCCACCTCCCCAGGAAGCTCCTTTCTGCAGGTGGGACAAAGCATCCAACCTTGATGGCTTTATAATAATTTTCTAGCAATTTGCTGCAAAATGTGAAGTAAAAGCTAACAATGAGCCTTCAAAAGAATTTGAATGGAGTTATGAAAGCTGGCTCAGAACCAAACCAGAAGAATGAGAGTGGAAATGGTGATTGGAGGACTTTTCAGACCATTACTTTCTGGAGGGTTTGCGAGGGCTTGCAGTCGCTTCTCTGGTCACCCCTGAGCCAGGCGCTGCTGCTTGGAGCTTCACGAGTTCCTCCGTCTTACCGAAACCCCTGGTGCTGGTTTGCTGTTGTTTGGTTCATGCGTAAATTAGTTATTGCGTGCCAGGCACTGTGGTAGACCCTGACTTAATGGAAGCTTCTGGGCAACGCACTGTGCATAGAGTTTCTTTCCCTAGTTTGCTTCACTCCAGGCCTGTCTAGAAGGAGCTGGCCTTCTCTCTGAGTCTCAGGTTTGTAGATGGTTAAGAAAGAGAATGATTCCATTTTGTGCCCCCTGAGCATCTTGTTCCGCACTCCACTTCCCTAGCACAAGGAAGCCTTTGCCAATGGACCTTAGACTCAGACTGAGGGTTTGGGAGTGTGGGGGAGGGGGTTGCAGCAGGAAGAACTGAGCTTCTGGTCACCCCCAGCAAAGCTGTCCATGTAAAATGCCTCTGGGCAGACTCATTGGGCACATCCCTTTCCTTCCATCCTTTCTCTAGCCCTCACCCCGGCGTTCTCAAGTGGTCCGTAAAGGATAGCCAGGCAGAGTGTCACCATGTTGGTCTGGCTGCTGCAGTGCAGAGAAGTAGGTAAATTCTGCTGGACTATTGCCCACCTCAGACACTGCAGCTGGGTTACATAATGTTTTCCATCCCTTCTCTGGTGCATGGACTCTGTTAAATGCCAAAAAATATGATGGTTGTATTTTTTCACATCACTCAATGAGAGAATTTTTTATGTCATTCACTGAGAGAATACATAATGGCAAAAATGACTACGAATTTAGTGGCAGTGGGAATTTTAAATTAATTTCTATTTTGTGAGTCTCGGCAACATCTCCATTCATGCGACAACTCTGAGTGGACACATGTGGGACGTGTGGTCCGTTCAGTCTGTAGCACGTCCTCGGGGCCCAGCCCAGGTGGAGACCCACCCACTGCTTTGTGGTCACAGCCGCTGACACGGGGGCAGACGGGGTGCTTTACCAATCATGTTCTTGGGGCCGGCCTCTTTTCTCAAGCTTTAGTTATTCCTCTTGTCTCAGCTAATGATAGAACACAGGTGCAGACAGTTGTAGTCAGAGAAAACTGGTACCTTATTTACACAGAGCGGAGCAGTTCAGAAATGCGAGTCTCCCAGCAACGTGTAAGGGTTCTGCTCTGGTGGCTGACCTTGCGGGCGAGTCTGCTTCTCTACAGGCAGCAGGCCTAGGAAGCCCTCACTTTCCCAAGCAAATAAAACCTCTGGATGCTGGAACCAGAGATGGGAAAAGCTGGTGTGGGAGGCCCTCCCCTCTCAGAGCCTGTGTACTCACTTCACGCATCATTCCAGCACACCTAGTTGCCTGGCTTTTTGGCCCACCCTGAGGACAGGGGAAAGATAAGGGAACTCGCAGTGGCAGACACACTGAACTCCAGGAGGGGCCCTATGTCAGCCAGGAGATGAAGCCGTGTCATGCGAGGAGCTGACCCAAGGACACAAGCCGCTGAGCAACCCGAGGGGACTCGGCACGGAGCAGACAGGCCTGCCTCCTGCTTCACATCTGAAAAGAATATTTATGATAAAAGACGCTGAGTCACCAAGACGGGAAAGAATAAATTGTAGGATGTTTCAGACAGATTGCTAACTAAAATAGTTTTAAAGTGTTTTATCTGAGGCTCACATTTGGGCAGTTTTACTTAAGTGACCACCCCGTGACCCCGTATGCTGTGCCAGGTTTCCCGGGGCCCCTGGGTTCCTCGCGCGGATGCGCGTTGTCATTGTGCCCGAGGGGGAGGGAGGCCCTGTTTCCCCTGGAGCTCCTTGCAGTGTCACGGAGAAAGGAGGGCAGGAATGGCGAGAGCATGGTGGACAGATGCTCCTCAGGGCCAGCTGCTGCCTGAGGGGCCCGAGGGGGGTGGGAGGGGACCTGACGGTTGTAGGAACATGGGCACCTGGGTGGTGCTGATTCAGTGCTGCTCACTCCTGAGAGAGGGTTCAACTGGAAATCCTTGCTCAGTGACAGAAGAGTCCAAGTCAGTTACGTTTCCTCTTGCACTGTCCAGCATTGTTGACTTGCCCTGTGGCACCACAGAAATGTGTTACTTCTGAAACCCTCACAGGCAGTTTCTGCCTGACTGGAGTCCCTGCCCCACCACGTACCAGCCGTGGGACTCTGGGCTGAGCGTTCTGCTTCTCAGCTCCGCTTCCATCCACGTACAGTGGGGACAGTGGCGGGCACTCCCCAGGGCTGGCACAGCACCGAGTGAGAGGGGTGGGCACTACTCACGGTTGGCCTGTGGTCTCGGGCAGTTTGTCACTGAGAGGCCCATCAGTGCAGGAACGATAAAAAGTTCAGCCAGTTCATCCCTTCCTTCATCCGTCCCACATGCTCCTGAGCCGAAAGGTTTCGGATGATGACTTGGCCGACAAGCTCCTTCCCTCTTGTATGTAGGGGAGGGTGGGGTGTCCTTTCCTGGCTTCTGAACTGCACTTGGAGGAGAAGCCAGGGGGCAACTGCCCGTCCCCTGCCCTCGCCCGGCTTCTTGCTGGCAGTCGTGGCCCCAAGCACACACTGGCCTCAACTCCTGGTGTCATCGCTTGGTGCTTATGAAATACGCCCCATGAATCCAGGCATGCGTGACAGGGATACCTGAGGGCCAGTGGATCTTGGGGACCTCTTTGAAAATGTCCCGAGTAAGTGCTAACATTTTTTTAGTTGGAGGTCAGGATTACTACAAATAAAGCAGGAAAAACATGGGTGTGGAGAATAGCTAAACGTATAAAGCAACAGGGTAAAAAAAAGGCACAGAAGTTGTCTTAGTTTGCTGGGGCTGCCATGACAGAGGGCCACAGCAGGGGCGGCTTGAACAGCAGAAGTTGCACAGTCTGGGGGAGCCGGGTGCCGGCAGGGCCGTGTCCTCTGGGGGCTGCGGGGTGCGTCCGTCCCACGCCTCTGCCCCGGTGGACACCAGTCAGACTGGATGAGGGCCTACCCTAAGGACCTGTGGGGACTCTATTTCCAAATGAGATCATTTGCAGGAAGGGGGGGTTTTGGGTTAGGATTTCAGCATCTTTGGGGGGACATAATTCAACCCATAATTAAAAGCGATACAGAGAAGAAAGTAGAATGGCTAATAAATGTGTGAACAGATCCTTAGTTACGCTGGTAACCTCCAGATCTCTCTGAGTGACGCTCAGAGACCCGGCTCCCAGCACAGGAGGAGCGTGCAAGGATGTAAACACTGCGGGGCAGTTTGCAGTAAGGAGAAGCCAGAGATTGTCCAAATAACGCCCGTGCAGGGGTGGGCAAGTAAATTCTGGTGTGTTCGCATGAAGGAGTGTGGCGCAGCAGGGGAAGAGGGCTGATAAACTAGCTGTCTGGGTCAGGTCATGGGTACAGCCCCAAGACCAGGTGAGGGAAAGAAGTGAGGTTACAAGACAGCACATGCAGTGTGGTACCATGATGTGAATGTTAAGTGTGCTATATAGTATTTAACGATATATTCATATATGCGAAGAATAGCCCCAAGTACCGGCCAGCAGCTGCCTCGGGGTGAAGCAGGGACATGGGCCTGGGGAGGGCGGGAAGAGGGGCTGCACGTGTCCACCCCGCTCTGGTCCCTGCCCGCATTTCCTCTAAAATGGGAGAAAAGGTCAGAAGCAGGAGCGATAGTGCGGTTTCACTTGTCAGCTCTGGATGTAGGTGCACAGGTCTTTGTAGTTTTCTCAGCCTCTCTCAGGGAAAATGGAAGAGAAAGGCTTTGGAACCAGTCAAATATAAATTAGATTCTTTGTACTTCAGATGAATCATTCAGTGTCTTTGAGCCCCAGTTTACTCATCTGTAAAATGGGAGTGGTGGTGTGTATTTTGCAGCATTGTGTTGGACTTAATTAGGTGACGAGGACTAGAATGTGGCCTGGCATGCAGGATAGTGAAGATAGTCAAGGCGAGTAGTTCGCTCCCAGGGATCCCCCAACTTTTAGTGCATTCTGGTTTTGGACACCACTTTCTAAGGGCGACATTGCAATGGTATCTGTGCTTTTCTTCCTGGGATAAGTCACAAGTCACGTGACTGAGCAAATTCAGTGTTGCTTAGTTCCGTGAGGTTGATTTTTGAAATCTGAGCTAGCGGAAAGGGGATGATGCCCCCTTTGTTGGAGTTCGTGGGGAGGGAGCTACGTGGGGGGTAGCTGTGCCAGCAGTGAAATCGGCCGTTGCAGTGTCCTTCACACTCTTTGGAGCCTTCTCGGGGCTCTGACTGTTCCTGATTATTTGTGATGTTAAGTGATGGCAGTTGTCTTATGCAACACAATCTTTCCCTGCATTTAAGGGAAAGGCAGTCTCCACCCCTCTTCACTGCTGACCAGGAAGTGCTTGTCATTGAGGCGGAGAGCCCCTTGGTTGCTCCAAGTCTCTGGGACACCCTGGGTGCTGGTGTTCCCCAACTTTCTCCTGCCCACGGCACACAACCTGCCACATTTTGCCCTGGGGGTGTCTCTGCATCACCTCCCAGCACCTCCACCTACGAATGTCTGTACTCACACCTTCCCTCTGAGTCACAGCATCCTGGTGGTGGTGTCCACACCCCCGTGTGTCCCGTCTGAAATTGGTACCGAGGAGTGATGAGGCTGGACCAGGATGTCTTTGCAGGCAAAGCCGTGCACCTTCTCGCTCGGCTGGGAAGACTGTCCTGCTCAGAAGGAGAAAGAAGGGGGTGGTGCATGCATCCTTGTGAGCGCATGGGTTTGGACAAGCTAGGGGACATTTAGAAGTGGGGGGAGGAAAACAAAAACCTGGAGAAAGGTAGTTAAAGGGAGAAAACATCTCACTACGTCTGATGCCCACTGTTTAAATGTTCCCTAAACTCTGCTTTTTCAGGAAAAGAAGTCTTTCCTGCTGGGAACGTCCTCTGAAATGTCTTGAATACCCTTTCGTTCACCAGAGTCTGTTAATTGGACTCACACATAGTATTGTGTACTTTAATAATTCACTTATTCAACGAATAATTGTTAACACGTCCGCTGTGTTCTCAGGTCTGTGCCCAGCACTGGGGAGGAGGCAGGGCTTGCAGACCTGGGCCCTCAGAGTGTTCTGTCCCTGTGGAGGCTGGACGGGGCCCTGGGGACAGGTACGTGAAGCTGGCTGATTAACAGAGCAAGGCAGACACGGCTAACTGGGGGTGTGCCTTGGGGGGCTGGCACTTTCACGCATGTCCAGGTTCCCACTGTTACCTCTGTCCCTGAAGTTTGGGGGGTCAGGGAGAGCCTCCTGGAAGCTTTCGAGGTGAGGCAGAGGCTGTCGTAGGGGCCGGGGTGAGCATAGCTGAAGGGCAGGGCGTGTCTGGGTGGCATCCTCTCTCCATCCTGATCTTAGACGAAGAGTTTATCTTCTTTGCCTTGGTCCTCTTTTCTGTAAACTTCAGGTAATGCCACCTAACCAATCCACATCGTAAACCTGAGGACTCAAGTCAGTAATGGTCGTGGGGGTGCTTTTTATTTTTAATTAAAAACAGTTATTATTTGTGGTAAAGTATGCATGGCATTCTAGCTATTTTTAGCCACAGTATGGTGGCATTAAGTATATTCTCTGAGGAAGCTTTTAAAAATTAAAGGCACTTTAACAACTTTGTTGTCATCATTGTCAGGCTGTGAAGGTTTGTCACTCTCCAGCAGGTTTCCAGAGGGCAGACTTGTGTAAGCGGTGGCACGGCGGGGATGGGGGCGCGCTGAGTGCAGGGGAACTGTCTCGGCGGTGGCCATCACGGCCCCCGAGCCCTGCTGGCCTCGCCACTGCCTCCAGGGCCTTCAGCTCACTCCTGCCAGGTGTGGTCTGGCGTCGGCAGGGCACTGTCACCTCGGGGATGTTCTGTGCCTTCTGGGAGCTGGGGCGGTCCTCGCTTCACTCGCCTGAGCCGAGGGACCTGCCCTGAGACTGTGCCAGTGCCTGCAGTGCGGGGTCCCACAGGGTCCTGGAGTATTTCCTGGAAAGCACTAACTAAAATGTCTCATACCCATGTGCCCTCCCCTGTCGTACAAATTCAGACGCACGTTGGTTCGGGTAATAGCCGTCCCTGGTTAACAGAATTCAGTTAAGGCTTGAGCATGTCAGTGCTGTAATACCTTCCCGAGGGTCCGCTTTCCACTCAGAGCTTCTGGGGGGTGGGTCATCTCATTCTAATGAGGATCCAGTGGGTGCTGTACCCTTTTTTCACGTGACGGATTCTTTCCGTTTCACTGCTCAGAATCCGGGTGATGCATCTCCAGACACTGTGGGCATTTTTCTGTTCTCAGCTCCAGCAGGGTGGAGTGGGCAGCGTGGGGTCCGTTCCCTGGAACGCTTCGTCACGGAGGGCAGTGGAGCGGGTGTCTTCTTTCTCACCAGCGTGTTTCCGCTTCCTCTCCTAAGACAGTTGACGGTGGAAATGCCCTCCCCAGGGTGAGTGTGAGGATGGTCCAGGGTGCCCTGGAGCCACAGTGACATCGGTGGTCCTCGGTGTCCAGCCGCCCGTGAGCCCTTCAGGCCCCGATGGGGCCACAGCTGTGTTTCTGCGGAGGCCCCCCCACCAACCCGTCCCCCGGGCAGGAAGCGTGGGTCTGGGCCTGTCGGCCGTGGGGGCACACAGTGCTCCGGGAAGCCTCGGAGCCCAGGGTATGATTCACTGGGGGGGCATCATACATTGCCCCCCCCCTCCCCCCCGGAGTGAATCATGGAAAACAATGTCTGCCTTTAAGCTCCAGGAACTAGGAAAATGAGCTGGAAATGTGAGTAATGTATAATTTTACTAAAATTAACCAGCGAGTTCTTCAGATGCTTTGTGTTTTTTCAGCGTCTTCGCCTGCTCCATGATGCCACGCTGCATCATGTTTTTCATTGACTGCTTTTCTCATTCGCCCCCAAAGTCCCTTCTCTTGCTCCCCCGCGCAGTGTGGGCGCAGAGCGGGTCTTCGGGAGCACTGGCGGCAGCTGCAGGTGGGCACTGCCCCGTGAGCTGTGTGTCCTTGGCAGCTCACCACCGTCCTTGAGCGGTCCCCTGGACTGTGGTCTCCAGTCCAGGGGGCTCAGGTCAGCCTCTGGGGGCTCAGACAAGTGAGTGCATGTGCCTTGGTTTGCTGGAGTTCAGGTGCCACGTGGGTGTCAGCACAAGGGACTGGTGGGCTGTGTGTCTGTCCTGGTGGTGACTTTGGTGTTGGATGGGGATGGATGCTGCATGAGCTGTAGGCTGCTCCTTCCTGCTGGCAGGGGGCAGGGTGGGAAGTGGTGGTGGGGGGGTCTTCATCCTTCAGTTCTTTCCTGCCAGCTTCTCTGCCATGTTCTACGTCTCCACCCCAGGAGAAGGCAGGACTGTGTCTTACTTTCTGTAAGACACAAAATAGGGACTCAGTTAACCCTGATCAAATACACTGGAGTCTGACTGGGACAGAGGGAAATTCTGACTGAGAAGCCAGTAATCTATTCCCTGAGTTTGCCTCATTCATTAAATGGCCTTCAGAAACCTCAGTTTTTTGCAGGGAGCAGGGGAGAATATTGTGTCAGGGAAGAAATTCATGTATTTCGTCAAACATTAAAATTTTACTTTATCCAAACTTAGAAGGAAATTGTTAAATTTTATTTTTCAATTACAATTGACATTCAGTATTATTTTATATTAGTTTCAGCTGTACAGCCTAGTGCAGGGGTGTCAAACTGATTTTCACCTGGGGCCACATTAGCCTCGAGGTTGCCTTCAAAGGGCCGAATGTAATATTAGGACTGTATACATGTAACTACTCCTTAACAGTTAAGTGAGAGCTCAGCGCTGCCACTGGGTAGAAACAAGGTGCCAGGCCGGATAAAAAAAGGTGGAGGGCTTTGTGTTTGCCACCTGTGTTCTAGCGGTTAGACAGTTATTTAATTTAGGAAGTGTGCGCCTAGATAAAGAAATCACTGATGAGGGTGTGATGTGTTTTCTATTTAAAGGTTCACGTGGGGCACTTTGGGATCCGGAGCATGACCCTGAAAGCTGCAGGCATGGCTGGCTGTGCACGTGTGTGGTGGGGGGAGATACATGTACAGTCAGGGGCATGAAGGCGTCTTATTTGAGGAACGGCAAGCAGACTGCTGGAGCTGCCGAGCCAGCGCCTGAGGGCACGAAACCCAGACAAAGATGGAAAGGTGGTCAGGACCAGAGTGGGAAGGAAGGGCCGGGGTGGCCACTGAAGACAGTGCTGAGTTGCTGAAAATTGCAACTAAGGGCTTGATGTGTTTGGATCTGCTCTATAAAAAGATTGTGTTCAAATGAATACAGATAAAGCAGGAAATCTGAATAAGGTTTGGTGGATTGTCTCAATGTCTCAAGAGCCTGTTTTACAGGATGTCATTAGAGGGACAACTGTGTAAAAAGGGTACGTGTGAGTCTATAGTTTAAAAAGGTGGGCTTCTTGTGCGTGCGTGCTCTCTTTCACTCTTTCTCTCTCACACACGTATATACAATGGCTAAATCATCTCATTCAGCCAACTGAGGTGGCAGCAGGATCTGCTGCTGCTTTCTTTGGGTTTCTCAGGCTTTTCTGCCATAAAATAGGTTGTCTGCTGAGACAAGAGGATGACTACTTGAGAATTCAGATAATAATTTGCATTTCTTAAAGAAAAGTCACTGAAATCATTATCGACCACATTTTTAGTTAAAAGACTTGCTCATTCATTATTAAGAGTTGCTCTGGCATCCAGAGAACATGGTGAGTTTAAGGGGCTGAGACTCAAGGCAGAAAGACCCTGGAATAAATGAAGAGAAGGAAGGACCTGGGCTCCTCCTGCAGTAGCGTTGCGGTCCTCTGTCGGCCCCGCCGTGCCACAGCCAGGCTGTGTCATCCTCCAATAGGCGCAGCAGTGATACTGCCTTGGAGTAGATTCACCAGAGTGCAGGGGCGGGCGGTGTTTCCATCCTGTCCGTGTTCCACGCAGCACCGGCCGCGTGCTCAGCGTGCAGCCGGGGCCTCTGTGGCCGCCACCTTCTGGACTTCGCTAACGCAGATGACTTGCTGGTGTTCTCTGGCTCTCGGAGCTGCGTGCAGGCCCTGCCCTCCGGACAGGACTGTGTGCGCGCACTCTGTGGCCAGAGCAAGTGTCACTGCTCTGAGTCTCAGTTTCGTCATCTGGGAAGGGGGTAGTGTGGCATCTCCTTCTTAGTGCTGCTCAGAAGGTCAAATGAACTAACAGCACCTGTGGGGCAGGACCCAGCACTGAGAATCATTTTGGTCACTTTGGGTTATCGCCGTCATCTCCATCCTTATCGATGGCAGATCCTCGTCAAACCACGCTGGCCTTGAGCACCTAGTTTAGTTCCTTCAGCTCCGAGCAAGTGGCATTTGTTGCAGACGTGCTCGGATAGGCAGTGCTCTGCACGGGCAGGGCAGGCTGCTGAGCAGAGCCTGAGGGAGGCGCTTCCTCCCGGCACCGCAGGGCTTGCAGCCGCCCCAGCCTGGTTCAGCTTACCGGTTGGTGAGCTATTTGACCTGGACCTCAGAAAATGGGGATGATAGTGATGACATTTATCCACAGAAAGGTGAAGAATTAGATGAAATAATCTGTGTGAAGTGCTTGGCATATGGCCACATCCTCTACGCTTTTTGCAAGATACAGGTATTCCCACCTAAGTGATTCTTCTTTTTCAGGAACAAGACCACCAATGGAGACTGCCGGAAAGACCCTCGGGAGCGGAGCCGCAGCCCCATTGAGCGGGCCGTGGCCCCCACCATGAGCCTACATGGGAACCACCTGTACACGTCCCTCCCCAGCCTCAGCATGGAGCAGCCCCTTGCACTGACCAAGAATAGCATGGACGCCAGCAGGCCGACGGGCATCTCGCCCACACTGACCCCGGTGGAGCGGCAGCAGGTACGCCTGTCCGGTAGGGCTTGTGTTGGTGCCCAGTGGTGGGTTTGGGGCTTGGGGCACCGAGCAGCGGCCGGGAGGGAAGTGGTAAGAGATGGTGGGTAAGTCCATCCTCAGCCTTGGCTCTGCACTTGGGGCAAGGGAGCGGCAGCAGTGACAGCAGGAGGGGTCCTTTTACTAAATATGACATCACATTTTAATGCCTACCTAGATCTGCCAGGTCTCACCTCCTAGGACTAACTGCCATGGACAAGGTGTTTCACATCTTTGGGGTTTAGTTTCTTTGCTAAAGGGTTGGTCTAGATTATGTGTGTTTTCAGCTGTTTTCCTCACTTGTTTATGTTTTTATTTGGTCAGCGTTAACGACCCTAACGGTGGCCCTATACTTGCCGCTGTGATGTCGCACAGGTGAAATTAAGGTCGCTTTGCTTTGGGATGAAGTCCTTCGAAGTCAGTGGTCACAATGGTTGTTAGCTCGAGCTGGTCAGAAACCTGTGATTGGCAGATAGGGATGTTTTTCATTCAAGGAAAATAAGAAAATTAGGTTATTTTAAAAATAGTTTGCTTGGTAGGAAAAAAGTCTTGAAAAGGGGGTTCCTGAGGAAATATGTAAGAGGAGACATTAGCATTGAGGTTCGGAATCACTGCATGAACCTGTGGCTCTTCTCTCTGAACCTCTGAGGTCTGTGACCTCATAGTTCCGTAGTCGATGTTTGCTTAAGACTGACGGACCGCGAGCAGAGGATGTGCTGTGCACAGCCGGAGGCCAGGCCTCAGCTCCCAGGCTTGCTGCTGCATCCCACCTGGTGCACCGCCACCGAGGCCACCTCGCTGCCCGAGGCTGGGCTTCGGATGGCTGCCTGAGCCAGCCGCACCCCAGCCCAGCCAGTACTGCCTGGCATGTTTCTGGTCTGCTTAGTACTGACTGCTTGTGGGCAGACCTGGGCGTTGGCAGAGGTTGTACGGATGCCTGTGATTCCCAGTAAGGCTGACAAGTACTTGCACCTCATGTCCTGGAGGCCGACATCGTGGTCCTGTGTGTTTTATTCATTCATTTAACAAAAGTCATAGACCCCTGTATGTTGAAGGGAATATGCTGGAAGCCAGTGAAACAAGACACTGCACTCACAGTTGTAGTCTGTAGGAGAGAGGTTATCAAATAATTTACCATGGTATTTTAACTATTAATGTAGCCATTAACAGCCAGTTACTCTGATAAGAACAGGGGGCCAGGTTATCCCCGCCCTTCATTTATTGAACATCTGTCTCTAGGACTGGCCACGCCCTGGGCTCCCTGCAAAGCTCTGGAGATTCAGAAAGATGTGTGTGGGACATGTTCCTGCCTGGAAGGAGCTCATGGTCCAGTAAGGGGAAAGCGTGTGAGGAGAGGACTGCTCTCTCGGGTGACAGGGGCGACAGTGGAGGTGATTTAGACATAAAAGGAATTTGTCTCTAGGATTCAGGGAATTCAGCCCTCTGGCTACTGCCACTACTGGCGAGAGTTCCGCAGGGAGGAGGGCGGTGGGAGTCCACTGGGAAGTTTCATCTCTGAGCCCGTGGTGGCAGGGGAGGAAGCTCTGGTGCCTCCTGGAGAACAGGGTGGCCCTTGATGGGCCCTGCTTGCTCTTCAGCTTCTGAGAAGGTGTTTGAGGATATTTTGGTTGGTTTTTAGTCTGTTGCTTTGTGAAAGGTGTACTCCCAGATAGTACCTGGCCCTCTTTACTGTGGTCTCTCCAACCCTATCCTAAAATCCTACTCCAGAGATTCCCCCCTCCCTCCCCGCACCCACCTATAGGCTGTGCACTGGGGCCAGGGAGCAGGTTTTCTAAGAGTGAGAAAACCTTGAACTCTCCCACCTATATCCTTATGGAATTCCTGGCAAGTGGCTGTTGAACAAGCCAACAGCTTTCCTGGGATGGGCACAGTGGCTCTGGCTTCACCAATAATATGGTGGCTACTGACCTAAGCTTTAATTTAAGGTTGGGCTTAGTGGTAAAGAGGTTATTGGCCTGCTCTCTTGTTAGTGGACAGGGGCCTGGCCCTGAGCGGGTCTGCCCAGGGCCAGCTGTAGTGTGTGGGTTCTTGACTTCCTGCAGGAAAGATTTTGCAGCACCAGTCCAGGTGACTGTGGCGGTGCATTTATTATAAAGCTGGGGGCAGGGAAACAAGGACGGACTTAGCATAGAAGCAGCAACAGGAGAGCCTGGGCTGGGCTGCCTTAGCTCACGGGGAAGTCAGAGAAAAGGGGCCTTGGGGACAGGGTCAGGGGATTGGCCTGGGACAAGCTGCCAGCTGCCCATTGCCTAGAGTCTAGGAGACTCGTGCCTGTGGGGAAAGTGGGGGGTGGGTGGGAGGGCATGGTGCTGGCTGCTCCCAGAGGGAGAGCGCGCATGTTGGGTCCTTTGTCTTGAAGCTTTTATCTCTGTCTTGCAGGAGGGAATCTTAGGGGAGGTCTCCGGAGGGTTCTCCAGGCGTGCCCTTTCAGGGTCGTGGTCTCCTCATGGGTCAGCACCAGGGCAGGGTGTTTTAGTCACAGTGGCTGGACCTGGTGTCACCCACCTACCTGGTTTTGCCGCTTTCCTGGGCCTGGAGCTGAAATATTAACTGAGGCCTGGGCATTAGCTCCAGGAGGAAAAGCTACCCTGGGAGTGAGGTCCTTGTTTTCCCAGTTCTGTCCCCTGCCACTCCATGCACTGGGGCCTTCTGCCCTGGTGACCGCCTGCACCTGGCTGTGAATCGCTCGGCCATTGTGTTCAGCTGTCTGTCTCAGTTTCCCTATTCCACTTGCCAAGGAATTTTCCTAGCTTCTTACTAACCTGTCTCACTTTCGCCTTGACTGCTGGTCAACACGGGTTTCATTTACATGGTAACTGTTCCTTGAGCTCCTTCCTGTGTCAGCATGGCGTGGCCTGGACAGCCACTACAACCTGAGCTACACACGGACATTTACTGCGTCCTGTGCCAGCAGGTGCTGTGCCGAGGACACAGATGAGTGACACAGTACAGTGCCTATTCTGCAGTAGCTCAGAGACAGCGACCCACTTCTGGGACTTCTGTTTCATTTGCAAGCAGGCAGGACGGCTGTTGGGGGAAGTGTGCATGCCACCCGCAGCTGGGAGCAAGGGAAATGGGGTGGGGCGGGGGCTTCCTGGCACAGCAGCAGAGCGCTGTGTGGCAGGCGGGCAGGACAGGCCGTGCAGGGAAGCCTTCCTTCGCGTGCTGGGCAGTGTGACTCAGAACTCTGGGAAATGGGACTGGACAGTTCCCAGAGAGGCATGTCTGGGGAGGCTGCAGAAAGTGCCACCCCACTTTAGGTTTTAGCAGTGGCAGCTCTGAGGACATGGAGTGTTCCAAAGGAATGCAGAAAAGATACCAAGAGGGTGGCCTCCAGGGCAGCATCAAACAAGGAGAGACGGGATAAGATTAAATAGTAAAACCCAAGGTACAGTGAACATTGGACTGTTCTTATAGCGACGACGCTCTTTCCTGAGGGCATCAGAGCAGGTGGGGCAAGGTGTGAATGGAGCTAAGTGACAGATTCTCACGCTGGCCCTGCTGCTAATTTGCTGTGTAACCTCCAGCAGGTTATCTCTTTCTGGCCTTCTTTCCCCCACTTGGGAGAAGGGTGTTGGGCTGTGTGGGCTCACAAGCACCGCCATCTGGAGCATGAGGCCTGCTTCAGGGTGCATGGTGCCAAGGCCCAGCTTGCCCTCAGCCAGAGTTCGGGTGAGGTGCTCAGGATCTGAGCTTGGAAGAGGAAGGTGTTTGATGTGTCCCAGAAGAGCTCAGCCAGACTGCAGGCTGAGTTTGGGGGTGGGGAGGAGAGGGTGCCCAGGCAGTGGCCATTTGCATGTCTGCGGATGTGTGCTTCAGTGTCCCAGAGATGCTGCGAGGTGATGTGATGCCAGGGGTGCTGCTGGAATCTCTTCACAGCATCCCCGCATCGATGGGTCCTTCTGCCCTGCTGGGCCCCCGGCTGGGATGAGCCACATTCTCTCCTGGAGTGGCCTTTCCCGCCTTTGGACAGCACTGACATAAGGCTGGATGTCGACTTTATTCTTCAGTCTAAGCTTTCCTGAATCCAGCCTGTGACACTTTGCATTTTTTCATCTTCCAAAACCCTTCCCCCAAATGCATCCCCACTTTCCAATATTCACGTTGGTTGGGACTCTGGTTGCAAGGAATAGCAACCAGTCTGAGTTGCATTAAGGACAAAAAGAAGGGGGTTTTATTGGGAAGGTCATGGGTACAGTCAGGCTGAGGAAGGAAGGGCTGGCCCTTGCCTGGGAGAGCGGGTGAGGACACAGGACTCTCCTCCCTTGGCTCTGTACCTGTCCAGGTCTCTGCTTTGAGACGCACATGGCCAGCTCGGTGTGGCTGTCCCGCTGTGCCACTGTCCCACAGCTGCTGAGATCAACTTGAATCTCTTATGAGTCAGGCTGAATAGTTGGCACCCAGACTGGGTCAGATTTCCAACCCAGGAAATCTGGATCAAGGATCCAGATCAGGATTGCACAAGGATCAAGGTCCTTCGTGAACATGGCTGCCTTAGCCCCACCTTGTGGGTGGAGGGCACCTTCCCAAGGGAAGGGAGGGGAGGCAAGGTGATCATGGGCTCAGGGACCCTCTGAGAGGTGGGCTCCAAGCTGTAGGCTGTCCTGCAGGTGCATTCCGAGCAGCACCTGATGAGCAGGGCTCCTGTGTGTGACCAGGGGCCAGGCTTCCACACCCTTGTCCCAGGAGATGGGTCCTCCAGCCCCTGGTCAGGTGCCGTTGTTCCTGTTTCATACACAAAGGAAGCTTGGCATGCTGCAGGCCCTTGCGGGTCTGCCTGGCCTCAGAGCCACATTCTCACCTCTCAGCGTTTTTGTCCGCTTTTGTCTGTGGTGGCCCCATCTCCATTGCTGGTGAGTTGCACTGTTAACAGCTTCTTTCTTTCATATGCTACTCCAAAGCCACATTTTCCCCTGTCTTGGATGTGTGTAATTTCTTGTTAGACTCAAGCCAGGCCCTTAAGGTTTAAGAAAAATTTTTGTAAGGTTTTATTTATTTTCAGAGAGAAGGGGAAGAGAGAAAGAGGAGGAAAGAAACATTGTTTAGTTGCCTCTTGTACACACACACCCCTTACTAGGAACTGAACCAGCGGCCTTTCAGTTTGTAGGCTGGTGCTCAATCTGCTGAGCCACACCAGCGAGGGCCAGGCCCTTAAATTTAATCCCAGTTCCTACTAGATTCATATCTTTATCAGAGAACATGTTTTTGTCTTTTTTTTTTTTTTTTGAGCAAGGAACAGTTCGTTGATTGAAAAGGCCTAGTTAGCTTCAGAAGATGGGAGAACTAATTCTCACATCCTAAGAGAGCAAAAAATTCAGGCGTCTTGTATATCAAGGAAAGGGCAGATGGGTGAGTTAAAGATGTAGAAAGTGGGGGGGGGGGAGCTGTAGACAGCTAGGCACTGACAAGGGGTCCAAGGAAAAGCACAAAACTTCTAAATCCCTTTGTTCCTGGTAGACCCCTGCTGATCTGAGTGTGGTTCTGGATCCTTACTTTGCGCCTCCTTCCTCATCTTATCATTCATTGTTCATGTCCCGTCACAGGAAGGTCTGATGTGAAGCCTTTTGTGTATCTATACTGGCCACTGATCGACTCTTTAAAGCAGGGCTGTCAAACTCATTTTCATGGAGTGGGAGGGGGCACATCAGCCTTGAGGTTGCCTTCAAAGGGCCGAATGTAATTTTAGAATTGTACAAATGTAACTACTCCTTAACTAGGGACAAGGAGCTCAGTGCTGCTGCCAGGTAGGGACAAGGTGCCAGGCCGGATAAAACAAAGCAGAGGGCCGGATTCGGCCCGCGGGCCTTGTGTTTGCCACCTGTGCTTTAAAGGAAAGCGTGGTGGGCAAGCCTGATTCCCCTCTGTTGACACTGCTCTGGGCATTGGGCCCTTTAACCAGTTCCTCATTTGTCTTGGAACTCAGCACACACCCTTGTCCTCGGGGCTAGTGGAAGATACCTTTCCCGGCTGGACCCTGAGGAAAGGGTCCACATATTTTCTGCCCTGGGTACTGCACCAAGGTGTGGTGACCCAGAAACTTGCCCTGGTCCCTGCGCTGAAGTGTGCAGGTTCTCGAGGAGGAGGAGGCAGGTGCTGGTGTCTTACGGGTACACCTGGAAGGCTGCTTTGCTTGCTGAATTGGGGTGGAGTGGGGGGTCACAGAAATGGTATTTAAACAGGGCTTTAAAGGAGAGTGGAGTTTGCCAGGCAAACAGCGTGGCGGTTATGGGGAAGGAGAGTGTTGGCAGAGCAGACTGGGCAAGGAGTGGCATGCAGGTGATTCACATACTCAGATGTACGAGTATTTCCTGCATTCCTGTCTCCATCATTTGTGTGTTCATAATAAAACCAGCTTAAGCTGGCTTCGGGCTGAGCAGAAACCGAGTGTCTGAAGGGTACAGGGATCACTCAGAGAACCTCTGGGGTACAGTGACAGACTGAGAAGACAGGACCACGGCTCCAGGGACCTCCACAGGGGGACCAAAATCACAGGAGCAGTGGAGGCTCCCTCCATCTGGGCTTGCTGCTGTCCTCTAGCACGGACTCCAGTTTTGAAGTAGGCGGCTGCAGGTGTGCTGGACTTCAACTTGCTTTCAGTCCCAAAGGGCTCCAGGACGAGCTCACAGCAGAGTGGTGGTGGGTGCTGGGGAGGGTCCTGCGTGCAGGAGCTGGGCTCCAGCAAGAGGGGATTTGGGTGCCAAGGTGGTGGGCAACACTTGGCTCTCCAGGCAGGACGAGTGCCCAGCTGTGGTGTGGGAGGTGCACCCCTGCCTTAGTGTGGCAGGTGTCTGAGGACCAGGGTCCCTGGCTGGGGAAGCCGAATGCTGTCTTCCTGAGCCCAAGCCTGACGCCAGTCTCTCTTCTCCCCAGAACCGGCCTTCGGTGATCACCTGCGCCTCTGCCAGTTCCCGCAACTGCAACCTCTCCCACTGCCCCATCGCGCACAGTGGCTGCGTGGCCGGCCCGGCCAGCTACCGGAGGGCCCCAAGCTGTAAGTGTCCCGGGGGCGGGGGTGGCCAGATGGGCTCGGGCTTCCTCAGTCCACACGACTTCTGGTGGAGTTTGCTTCTTTCCATCGCAGGCTGTAGATGGGAATCTCTAGCTCCCAGAGCTTATTTCTAATTGAGTCTGAAAAAGTGGGATTTTTGGAGTGCATGTGCCCCTAGCATTGTGCCTGGCTTGGGTGGGAAAGGGAGAAGACACACACTGGCCCTGACCTTCCTGGTCTTTCCCTGGTTGGGGTCAAAAATAGGCTTTGCCGTCACTGAACACCACGCACTCTCTGAGCTCGTAGTTAGCCCAGGGCGGCAGGCATGTCACCAGGTCACAGGTTCAGAGACATGTGCCCAACTAAGCTGGTGGAGAGGGGCCCTCTGTCCTCAGATCCAGCCTTGACCGCTGTCCTGCTCCCCCACAGCCACCACCACCTGTGACCCCGTGGTAGAGGAGCATTTCCGCAGGAGCTTGGGCAAGAACTACAAGGAGCCTGAGCCGGCACCCAACTCGGTGTCCATCACGGGCTCCGTGGACGACCACTTCGCCAAAGCCCTGGGAGACACGTGGCTTCAGATCAAGGCAGCCAAGGACGGCGCGGCCAGCAGCCCCGAGTCGGCCTCACGCAGGGGCCAGTCCTCCAGCCCCTCTGCCCACATGGTCAGCCACAGTCACTCCCCGTCCGTGGTCTCCTGAAGGGAGTACCGTCCTCGAGCAAGATGTCAATCTGCATGGGTTTGCCTGAGCTTTGAACAGTCAGTGCTTAAAAAAAAACAAAAAAAATTCATGGGAGTGGGGTGGGGGGAAAGGGAAGGGATGGTTTATTCGCAAAAACCATGTCAGTGGGATTTTGTTCTGTTTTTGTGCTTGCTTGGTATCCATACGCCAGGGCCCTCAAACACCACAGCAGGAACGGCATGTGGAACACCTGTCTCCCGTAGCATCCTAACTTCCTGCCTCAGTTACCAAAGAAACCTCTGATGCAGGTCTGCCGCCCCACAGGGCCGGGACTCCATGGCGCGCACTTTCTCAGTCACAAGCCATGACATTGGTGACCCAAACGCTTTGTGCTTTTCCATTTGCTTCTTGAGACCGGGGTGTGTGTGGCTTAGCTCCTGTGGCTCGTTCGGTCCAGCCCGCACGCGTGTGCTTGTGTGTGCGTCTACTTGAAGAGAACAGAGGACTGTTGTGTCTGATTTGCACTATTGGAGGAGGACAGAGTTGCCTGCTTGACAACTTTATGTGAGATGCTAATACTCTTGAGGGCAAACTGCTGAAAAACAAAGGGTTTAAGGATGACATTTCTGACCATTTGTGTGTTTTTGTTGTTTTTTAAATTTAGACAAAACAGCTTTGGAAGGGGAAGTCTCATACAGGTTATAGGTCTTTCTCTCTAGATTTCAGGTGCTTGCAACTGGACTGCAGACTCCACCAATCACGGGCATTTTACTTTTTCTGAACACTGCAGTTTGTTAGACTAGAGCTGAGGCTGGAGGTTCCGTAGTGCTTTAAACGTGATGCATGTTTTAAGGGAGAAAAATAGCTGGTTTCTATTAATTGTATAGACAGTAAACACAAACCTTAATACTTACTAGCTTCTGTTCAGAATTAGTCTATTTTTGTCAGTTACGGTCCTAGATATACTTACTGCTGGTACAGTTGTACTCTAAGATTTGTATTTGATACTCATGTTGCTCCCAAGTAGTGTGGGGCCGGGCGGCCCCTGGCAGGCCCTGGCGAAGGGCGTCAGTCGCTCGTCGGTCAGCCGTGGTGTAGGATGCTGGAATTTTTGCTGCAGGCTGACCGCATCATTTATTTTTTGCACCCCTGTCTGCTTATTACTAGTTCCCAGGGGAGTTGGGATTTGTGTTTACCAACTACCCTCCATGCAGAAACTCTCCCTTGAACTCTCTTGGCTAAACAGCAGATTACTGACAATCTGTGATGTGCTATTTTGTGTGCTTCCTCGTACGCTGGGGCCAAGGCAGTATACATTCCTCTGACTTTATACAGTTATTACTGCATTTATTATCGTTTGCTATAGTAATAGCTACTAACTAGAACTTAGGTGAAGAAGAAAGCATGACAGACACAGCTGTGGATATTCAACAGCTGCTGCTCTTTTCGGTAAACGCACGTGTCTACCCCCTGCCCCTCCACCGGGCTGCATTCCAGCCTCGCTCACCAGAGGGCCTGGCGTCACCTGGCCAGGTGACGCTGGCGTGACCACTTCACCCACATGGAATTGTGGACTCATGGGAGCCCTCAAGGCTGGTTTTCCACATGAGGAAAATACAGGTTAGTTGGTTCATTTTGAAAATTGGCACCGGGTGAAAAGGTCGGAGGATTGGCTCTTGCTGTGGTCACAGGGTGGCTGCAGGTCTTTGGAAACGGGAAAGAACAGCCCTGTCCTCTCGCCCCTGCACACATTTCACTCCCACTTAACTGGGCTTCCAGGCTTTCGCGTTCAGGCCCCTGTATTTTCTGTAGGAAAAATCGTTGAGAACACTTTTTTTATATAGGTAACTTTAAGACCATCATTACGCTGTGCGTAAAGAATGTACAGAGAAATTTGTAGGTATTTTTTGAAGAACAATTAATTTGTTAATGATATGTAGCTATTTAATTTTTCCCGTTCCTATTGTAATCATTCATATTTTTTTTGTTTGGAAAAAAAAGTTGATCTTTTTTTTGTCGTAGATTTGTCTGTAAAAGTGCAGGAACACAGTTATTCTATGAGAACACTGCATCTGCCTTAATAGCCACTAGTTTGTTATTGCTACAGGCTACTGAGCGTCGCCACAGGAAACCACCCCACTGCCGGCGGGCTCTGTGAAGAACGGCTCCTCAGACAGCTCTGTCAGTGACGCGGGCACGGCTTCGGGAGGGGACAGTGGTGCTGACGCCCAGGTCCCCGGTGCACTGGCCTATCTGGGATAGGCAGCACCCTGGAGGGGCCTCGGGCGGACGGGGAGCAGGAACCAAACATTTCACTGGGTGAGGACACACTCCCTGGCCTCGGGAGGAGCACAGTGCGTTCTTCACAGAGCCACGCCGTCTGCAGTGTGTTCGGACAGTTCTCTCCGTGTTTGTAAATCTGTAATATACCATTCTCTGTGGCCTGTTTTTCCTGGAAGAAGAAGAAAAAAAAGGTTTGGCAGGCCATCTTTTTTTTGTACTTAAAAGTAGCCTTAAGAACAATAATAAAGTGCTCTTAAACCATGGACTGTACGTGTGACCTTGGGTCCCAGGGTGTCAGTACCAGGGCTTTTGCTGGGAAGAGCGACGGGGCGGGGACAAGGGACTCAGCAGCCCTGTGCCTGTCTACAGAGGTGCCCCTGTCTACACCCTGATCGACTGGAAAACTAATTTTAACTCGGTGAGAAGCATCCTTTAAAACCTAACCTATAGAAATTCTAATCTAGTTTTGACTCTGGTTCCACCGCAAGGGCAAAAAGCATGGGAAGGGCACCTCCTCTCTCTCAGGCTTCCACACCCACCTCTGTGGGTGTCACAGGTGTGCAGACTGAGGATAAAAAATCAGTCCGAGCCTGAGTGACACATGGCAGAGCCCATCTGAAATTCACTGCCCGCTGGACACCTGGCCACAGACGGAGGCAGACACACAAGCGCCGCCCCACACGGGAGTCAGGGCCTCAGACAGATACCAACAGGCCCCCCGGGAGTGGGGGAGCGGTGTCAGGTGAGGGCCGGGCCAGGCGGCAGATGGGCAGCCCCGCATGGCCTCTAGGAGAGGCTGGCTTGTCAGTTCCCCTTTTAGTCTGTTAGGCCGACTCCTCCCTGTCACCCCATGGGGGCCAAGGTGGAGAGGGTCCTGGGCATCTTGACTATCAAACACGGACAACAAGAAGAAAGAACTGCGAGCAGAAGGAACCAAGTCCCAGGTTGATGGAAATGCCAAAGCCAAGGTTATTATTTAGCTCAGAACTGGTGGGGTCAGGAAGCATGAGAAATGGAGAGCACCGGAAGCTCCTGGCAGCAGAGGGCGGGCCCGGTCCTCAAGGTATGGAGGGGGAGGGACCAGCAAGGTTAGAGGGACGCAGGGCCCAGAGTCACCAGTCTCAGGGCAGCAGTCCTGCTCCGGCCACTGAAAGCCCCCAGCAGGCACCAGGGAGAAGGTGGCCGCGTGAGGGCGGGCTGTGTCAGACGGTCTCGTCGTCACTCATGTCCCAGATCTGCATGGAGAAGGGAGACATTCAGCAGAGTGTTCAGTGGCACAGTGCCGCTCACTGTTGCTCAAGAGTTGTGTAGTTGTGTCGACAAGCCAAAGGAAAAATGGCTTCCACTTGCAGGTGACACACTCCCTTGTCACTCAGAGACTGACAACTTCTTTTCTTGTGTAATGAAAGCAAGTCTCAAAGAAATAAAAGTCCCAAGAGATCTCTGGTAAAGTGAGCCAACCAGTGGCAGAGCCAGGGGGAAGAGCCGGGATTGGCCCTGGGGAGTGTGACCTCCTCCTCAGCTCTCCAGCACCCCCTGCAGAGCTACCACCCCTGACCCAGTCAGTGCCTGCTCACTTGTTTCTGTGGCCCTGACCATGACCCCAGATTGCCACCTTTTTAATGGTTTCCTTACTGTCCACCTGCTCTGTGGAAGGCAAGCTCCCTGAGGTCAGGAACTTGGGCTGTGTGCTTGCTGAATGGGGCCCAGCCAGCCTGTGCACACGCGTCGCGTCTCTGCAGGCTCCCACCCCAGGTGCTCTGCTCCATCATCCATGTGAACTGTGGTCCAGGTGCCAACCAGACGAAAAGCCACGTGCCCTAGATGCTAAAGAACTGGCTGCCCCTCCACAGTAAGCCTTCTCCCCACCAGCCCCAGTGGGTGCCTGGGCGGGACAGTGCAGACAGCCAGATCTTGCCTGTCTCAGTGTGTATAGTTGGGGAGCTTGGGGCTTCTGAGTCTGACCTGAGGTGGGGGGAAATGTGAACATGGGGAAAATAGGATCCCCCCGCCACAGAAACCGGGAAAAGTGGAGGGAGGCACAGCCCGCTGCCTCTTAGGCTAGCTTGCTCTTTCTGGCCAGCACAGAGGCCCTCAGGCTCCTCGTACCCTGGGCTCCCTGGGGGGCTGGTCCCTGAACTTACGCCTCCAGACTTTCAGAATTCCTAGAACTGGTTGCAAAAGGCCACCTCAGTGCTAGCTGAGCCGAGAGAAGGAACATCATGTTTACATGAGGCTGGCCCGGGGAGACAGGGAGGCCCAGCCAAGGTAAATATCAACACCAGCTTGGCTTTCAAAGTCAAGGATGTGGAAAATAAATAAGAGGAAATTTCCTCTCTCTGAGGACCCAGCAGCCCATGCCTCAGGGCTGGTGGGTGTGCCTCTCATACCCTGCCCCCATTTTTATATACATCTTACTGTCTGAGGACACGGGGATGAGATTGCAAGGCCAGCACCCAGCTCCCTGCAGGAGCAGGGTCGGAATTGTGGAGAAGCCCAGTCTGGGGTTCAGCAGCCCGAGTGTGGCCAGGCAGGCCCTGCCCTCCTTGGGGCCCAGCTCATCCTCAGCAGGGTTTGAAGACTCTTGGGCCTGCCTCCTGGAGTGGGTCTCAGTGATAGGGGGCGAGTGGCTGCATTTGGAATGAAGGCTGCACTTAGGAGCCCCTGGACCTGGTGATCCTCCAGTTCTGACCATCTGAGCAGACAAATGAGCCATCGGAGGGTTTGCCAGTGGAATTCATTCATTCTTTCACTATGTCATTCAGTAAACACCCACTTATGGAGCCTGTCCCTGTGCCATGAGCTGTGCAGACCTGATGCAATAGTCCTTCCTACACTCACCACAATAGCCTGTGAGATGCAGATGGAAACAAGCTCAGAGTCAGGCAGCTTGCCTGGGGTCACACAGCAAGTAAGGTGCAGAGCTGGGAGCCCAGGTGTGTGGGGGCAAGGTTATATGAACAAAAAGGGCTGCCTGGACTGCTTGTAGGGTTGGGGAGGGCAGGCGGCATGGAAGAGGTGGCCTCGACCCTCCACGACCTCCCACCCAACCTCCTGGGAAGTCACCCTCCAGGGCTGGGCAGAGTCCGTGCTAATGAGCTATGCCATCTGCGAATGGGTGATGAAGTTGTCTGCAGGACTCTGGGGGCCCAGGGAAGGGTGCATGGAGAGCAGGAGCTGTGGTTCATTTTACCGGATCTCAGTTGTGAGGAAGGGTCCTTGGCACACAGCAGGAGGAAGAGAGAGCTGGCCTGACTAGGGGAGGTCCAGGCTGTGCAGGGGATCGAGTAAGGCACCCAAAGGCCTTATGATGGGACTCTACAGAAGGAGTAGGGGATGGACTTTATATAACTGCTCGGGGATTCTTCCAGAGTGAGCTCCCTGGGGCTGAGATGGGTTTCTCCACTGGGGCAGCCAGTCCTTTCCCTATCAGCTGGGTTCAGGAAGGCAGCAGAAGTCTTAATTTTAAATTTCCAGAAACTTCAGCCTTGACAAGTACAGTGTGATCTCACATGTGGAATCTGAAAAAGCTGAACTCAGAACCAGAGAGGAGGTGGGTGGGGTGGCCAGGGGCTGGGGGAAGTGTGGAGATTTTGGTCGAAGGGCACTCATTTTCAGCTACAAGAGGAATAAGTTTCTGGGATCTAATGTACAACATGGGGACTATAGTTAATACTGTATTAGATTCTTCAGATTTGCTAAAAGATCTTAAGTGTTCTTACCACACACACACACACACACACACACACACACACACGTAACTAGGTAGGGAACCTACTGAATGGGAAAATGTATCCCCAGTGATATAGCTGATGGGGGTTAATATCCAGAATATATAAGAAACTGATACAACTCAATAACAAAAAACAAATACTCTATTCAGAGGACAAGAGAAAACATTTTTCCAAAGAAGACATACAGATGACTAACAGACACATGAAGAGAAGCTCAACTTCACTAGTCAGGGAAATGGAAATCAAAACCACAGTGAGATACCACCTCATACCTGTCAGAATGGCAATTACCAAAAAGTCAACAAATAACACGATGGCGTGGATGTGGAGAAAGGGGAACCCCTGTCCACTATTGGTGGGACTAAAAATTGATGCAGCCACAGTATGGCGAGTGCTCAAAAAACTAAAATATAGATCTACCGTATGACCCAGTAATTCCACTTGTGGGTATTTATCCAAAGAAAACGAAAACACTAATTTGAAAATATATGTGCATCCGTATGTTCACTGCAGAATTATTTACAACAGCTAAGATATGGAAGCAGCTGAGGTGTTTCCTAGATGAATGGATAAAGATGTGATGTGATTATAACATACGACAAGATGTTATGTGAAGTCTTGCCATTTGCCACAACATGGAGGGACCTAGAGGTTATTTATACAACGCGAAATAAGTCAGGGAAGGACAAATACCATATGGTTTCACTTATATGTGGAATCTAGAAAAAAAAACAAAACAAATACAGACTTACAGAAACAGAGACCAAAGGAAAGGGTGTTGGAGGGGCTGGGGGACAAAGATGAAGGGGATTATAGTCGGTAATATTGTGGTAAGTCTGCTTGGTGACAGATGATTACTAGAATTAGTGGGATGATCACATGTAGAAAACGTCAAATCATTGTATACCAACTATAAACAAAAAATGTTTAAAGTCTGAGGTGAGGAATGTATTAACTTGACTGGTAATCAGGTCACAATTACACATATGTTAAATCGGCATGTTGTACAAGCTACAAATCACAGTTTCTATTTGTCAGTTGTTACTCAATAAAGTTGGGGTGGGAACGTAAGCCTCGTCCCCTCCTAGACTGTGGACCCCCAGAGGGGACCGAGGTCTGTCTGCTGCCTACAGGGTCCGCACAGCTTCTGGCAGAGAAGAGGCCCAGGGAGTGCTCTCTTAATAAATGAAGGTTCTGTTAAGTTGGCAAAGTTTTTTAAAAGTGTTAATACATGTTAATACTCTGTGCTGAAAAGGGTGTAGTGAAACACTTCTAGGAGGAATATACATTGGTAATAATTTTTTAAAAAAAATATTTGGGAATATGTAATGCAAAGCTTTAAAAATGTCTATACTGTACGGAAGAGATAATCTTTTTTTGCAGGTGATATGCAAGCATATATAGATGGCCCGAGAAAATAGTAAGATGAATACAGACAATAAAGAACATTCAGTGAGGTAAGATAAAACATTAAGAACAAATTATAGAAACAATTATTAGAAAATGTAATGAAAGGGAAGAACTCATTCATTATGAGAGCAATGAAAAAGATAAACTCCCAGGGAATAGACCTAACATGAAATGTACAACATCTATATGGGGAAAAAAAACCCAAAAACCTCTTCAAAACAGTCCTGTGACAGCCTCACGGAGTCTTACGAAGAGCGGGTGAATGGGCACCTCTGTCCACGCACGGCAAGATTCAACACCAATCAAGGTGTCAACTTTTCCAACCTCCTATATAAATTTAACACAGGCTCAACCCTTAAAAATCAACAACTATCTTTTCTGGGGCTAGACAAGCTGGTTCTAAAGTTTATGTGGAAAACAAAGCAAGATTATCTAGGAAAACCTTTGGGAAGAAGAGCAGTGAGGAGGTTCCTGGCTGTATGTTAAACACGTCAGAGTGCCTGCGAGAAGAGGGCTCTGTCAGCGCGAACGCAGATGGACGGGCCAGCGGGACAAAAGGAGTCCGGAAACAACAGACGAGAATGTCCAAGTGCATATGGAAACTCAGTATTTTGATGATAAAGGTCTGGGTAATGTGACCTCAAATCACTAGAAAAAAGTGACTTTTTAATAAATGGTATGGGGACAACTGGCTAGTCATTTTCAAAATGATAAAATGGATTCCATGCCTTCCACTGAACATCAAAATAAACTCCAAATGGAACAGATACCTAAATGTAGAACTGAAACCATGCGTACACTAACTAGATGCAAACAGGTGAATTCCTTTATAACCTGGGAGTGGGGAGCCTGACCTAAAATCTATAAGCAGCAACGGCGGATACATTGGAATATGTGAAAACCTGTGAAACTGTGCATGGAAAAAGCACTATGAGCAAAGCTGAAGAAACACACACACACTGGCAGAAAACACCGTAACATACCACAAAAGGCTAATCTCCCTCACACACACACAGTTCTTAGAAATCAAGAGAAGGACCAATAAACTGATTTTTTTTTAAAGCAGGTGGATGCTTAGCCTTAATCAGAGTAACAGAAATGTTAAAATTTCTTAGGACACAAAAAATACCAACCAGAACAACGGACTGGGACCTCACAAAATCTTGGTCTCTGAAAAACAACACTATAAAAGTGGAAAAGCAAACCCCAGCCTAGGAGCAAACACTCATACTGTGTCAAAGGACTGGTGTCCGGAATATGCGGAAACCTTACAGTTCAATAATAGAGACAGACAACCTGATTTTTAAAAAATGAGCTAAAGATCTGAAGAGACACTTCCCAAAAAAGGAACGACAATGGCCAATAAGCACCTAAAAAGATGTTTGGCATCCTTTGTCTTAGGGAAATGCAAATCTAAACCACAGAGAGTCAGCACACTCCACCTTCGAGAAAGGCCGAAATGCAGGAGGCTGGGAACTCAGACACTGCCGCTGGTGGGCACGTGGACCAGCGCGCCCGCTCGGGGAAGGTCTGATGGCTGAGAAAGTGAAACGCACACCGCATGACCCGGCACTCCACTCCTGTTTCCCCAAAGAAAGGAAAACACGTGCTCCCGAGACGGCTGTGCAAGCGTGGTCACCGCAGCCTCATTCATAACAGGCACAAACTAGAGTCGACCCAGACGTCGGTCAGCAGGCAGAGACACTGCGGGATGGCCACAGTGGACACCACTGACCATCAAAGGAGCAAACCACTGGTGCACACAGCAGCATACACCTACCTCGGACTCCTCATGCTGAGTCAGAGAAGCCCACCACAAGAGAGCGCACTGTGTGACTCCATTTATATGGAGTTCTAGCAGGGGCAAACCAATCTATGGGGTCAGAAAGTACATCATTTGCATAACTCACTAAACTCGACATTTTAAATGGGTACATTTTATTGTATGAAAATTACACCCTAATAAAGTTGATTTTTTAGAAAAGCGACACAGAGGGAAGTCTGCCTTATCTATCAGGTTGGCAAAGATCCTGACGCTTGCCAGCACCTTCTGTTGGTGAGCCTGCGGGAACAGCGCGCCCCTGCACTGCTGGTGGGACGTGAACAGTATGACCCTGCGTGGGGAACGTCTGGCTGTAGCCAGCAGAACTGCCTACGTCTTAACTGTTGACTTGGCAAGCTCACTTTCTGGAGTCTACCTGAAGTTACACCTCCACAACACAAAAGGACAGCATTCATTGCTGCATGAGTAATTACAGGAGAAGACTAAACCACCCAGGGGGAAACGAGCTCATTAAACCACTCACTGTGCATCCACACCATGGACCACTGGGGCCCTAAAGCACAGTGAGAAAGAGCGCAATGCACTGATAGGAGGCAGTTTCCAAAATTCAGTGAAAAAAAAATGCAGAGTATCTATGGCATTCTACTTGTATAAAGAGAGACAATATAATATTTTTAAAAATGTAATCTTCACCCAAGGATCTGTTCATTGATTTTTTTAAGGGGGAGAGAGAAAGGGAGGGAGGGTGGGGGGTAGAGAGAAACATGGATCAGTTGCCCCCTATATGCGGGGATTGAACCCGCAACCCAGGTATGTGCCCTGACCAGGCATGGAACCCGCAGCCTTCTGCAGTGCAGGATGACACTCCGACTGAGCCAGTGGCCAGGGCTGGAATTCTTTTTATCTTTTGCAGAAATAAACACAAACAGATTTAAACGAGCACCTGCTCATTTAAACTGCCAGGAGACTGCTCTGAGCACACACACCTTTTAACTTCAGCATCAAGAAAGTGTTTTACATATTTAAAAATTATATCAAAAGAAATAATCCAAAGCACAGCAACAAAACAATTAATTGGACTTTATCAAAATGAAAAGCTTCTTAAAAGAATATATTTCAGAATACCATTAAAGTGAAAAGAAAACTCTGAAAGAAAATACTTTCAAATAATACATCTTGATAAGGAACGTGCATCTAGACCATTGACAAGTCCATGATAAAAGGCAAGTAACCCAATGAAAAATGAACAAAGGAGTTGAACAGACACTTCTCCAGGAAAGATAATGTGAGTGGCTGAGAAGCACGAAGACACAGACATGGATGCTTGCATATCATTAGGCATCAGGAAAATGCAAATCAAAACCACAAGGAGATTCCACTTTGCACCCATGCCAGCGGTTTCAACAAGAAGTCAGACACCAGCAAGTGCTGGTTGTGATCTAGAGAAAGCGGCGCCCTTACCTGCCGCGGCGGGAGATGTCAAATGGTGTGGCCACTTTGGAAACAGACAGCAGTTCATCAAAAAGTTAGGCCGAGAGCTACCACGTGGCCCAGCAATTCCACTCCGGGGGGTACCCCCAAGAGAAATGAAAACCTATGTCTACATAAGAACTTCTGCATTAATGTGCATGGCATCACCCGTAACAGTCAAAATGTGGAAGCAACCCAAACGTCCCCCAGCGGATCAACGGAAAATGCGGTCTGTCCGCACAGCGGTGTGTTACTCAGCCGAACACCGCCTGCACGCGGTCTTCTGAGGAGCCTGCAGGACGTTGCTGTGACCACCCCCATTTTAGAACGTAGGCCACTCAAGCTGAGAGGAAACGACATAACTGCCAAGGAGACCTTGAAGAGCTGGTTAGGGGTAGGAGAAGGGCTTTTTCCACTTTATCTCCCCACTTCCATCTTGTTAATACTTCCTTCTAAAAACCAGTGAAGGGCAGTCTGAAGTCTGCTTCCTGGACCGACACTGTGCTGCTGACACACAGGACGGGCCCAGGGCACA
Organism: Trachops cirrhosus; assembly: GCA_028533065.1. Lineage (NCBI taxonomy): Eukaryota > Metazoa > Chordata > Mammalia > Chiroptera > Phyllostomidae > Trachops > Trachops cirrhosus. The sequence continues at coordinate 36,193,979 of CM052544.1, forward strand.
CTCAGGAACCGGGGGCCTGTCCCCACGGTCAGGGCCGGAACCAACCCTGCTTTGCAGCAGCGTCTGGGCCCACAGCTCTAACCCAGGAGGACTTCCGAACCATTGGAGCTCATCACCAGGACCAGGGAGAGTGTGTGGCTGGACCACACACCCCCAGAGGACCTCAAGGTTTCACTTTCCGATCTGCAAAGGAGACAGCACATTGGAGCAGAGCCGTCTGTCATCCAGTTTCAAACTTGCGTCCTATTTCTGGACCGCACTGCCCGGAGCGCGCCATGGACCAAGGTTTTTCTTTTATAAACACTGTAATTATCCTGTGAATGGCACAATTATATTTGTGTGTGTGTTAAAAGTGTTCATTTGTTAAATGTAAACATTTCAAATAACCACAGTTCTTGAAACCTGGTTTTGGCATTTCTCTATTTTTAATAAAAAATGGAAATATTTAGACCTCGCCTGCTCCTGACACTTCCTTGCTGGGTCCTCACAGGCACGATTCTCTGCTGGGCACAGACACTGCTGGGACGCCCAGGAGGAGGGCAGGGCTGTCTCTGGGGCCACTGTGCAGGCTCCAAGTGCCCTCGAGGGAACAGGATACCTCCTCCTCAGATATCACTGGCCCCTGGCTGCTCACCTTGAGTCTCCACAGCCCTGTGGTAGTGTTCCCACCCACACTCCGCACAGCATCAGACTGGTTTTCTTAGAAAACAATCCCATAGCATCATGCCCCAGTTTTACAGCCTTTAAGGGCCCTGCCCCCCGCCCCCGCCCCCGGGGCACATAGGGAGAGTGCAATCCATACTCATTTCTGGGCCACTGGTCCCTATGCCCTGGCCCTGCTGACCTCCCCAAGCTCTCCTTCCTCAGGACCCACGCACGTGTTCCTTTGGCATGGGAGACCCCGCCCAGGACTCTGTACCACAAGCTGGCTACGAGCAGCTCTTGGTGTCTTCCCCATCACCCATCTCAGAGAGCCTCCCCCCGCATTCTCTGGCTCAGACAGCCCATTTGGTTCCTCCAGAGAACCTCCTGTAACCTGTCGCCACCTTTCTGTTAGTGCATCTGCCTCACTCCCCATAGAGTAGGACCATGAGCTGCGGGAGTGCAGGGCCCAGTCCGCTGGTTCACCCCTGTGTGCCCAGCCCTTGTGCAGAACCTCACTTGATACACAGCTTTAGAATGAGCAGTGATTCAGAACCATCTGCTCTGGACATGATTCCACAGTGGAGAGAAGAAAGGGGAATTTCGGGGGTAAATATAATACCCAAGAATCAAACAGTAAAGAAAGGGCCCCTCAATACAGCTGGTTTCTGGCAAGTCATGCCCTTGGCCTCCAAGCCCCAAAGGACACCGGGGCAGGGCTGCGGTCATCTCCTGGTGGGAGCCCCTGGGATAAGGGGGCAGCAGGGTCACTTTCCGAGGAAGGCCTTAGCTCCAGACCACGGTACCTTATTGTCCTTCCTGGACGCCACCATGGGGTCTCAAATGAAGCCACGGGATGCAGAGTTGTGGAAAAATTTTGCTTCTGGACCCCAAGAAGCCCCAAGGCAGGATTGGTGCTGGTCAGAGAGGATGCTCTATACTTAGCAGCTGTGAGACTTCTCTAGACGGTGGCCTTGCAGGCTAACCTGTGACCCACCCATGTAGTATGTACCTGGGGTAGCGTGGGGACCAGGAGGTGCTACTGGGCAAAGACCCAGGTTCTGAGTCCCCAGATGCCCTCCTGGAGCCCCTGTCCCACTGTGGACAGCTGAACCAACTCGGGAGCAGCCCCGCCCTCTCTCTCACCTTAAGTCCAGAATCTAGGGGGAAAGGAGGATAGTCCCCTAGTGACCATGGGATCGAAAGTTTCAAGATCCTTCTGCCCCTTGGCCAAGGGTGGCTGGTGTGAACTGCCAACGCCTGCTGGTGTGAGCAGGTGACACCCGCAGGGGACTGATGAGAGGGAAGAAGAGAGTAGAGAGTCTGCACAGGGAAGGCTGGAGCGATGGGGAGGGCTCCCCTGGGGACTGACGACCCACGCCTCGCAGGGGACATCTAAGTGTCCTTGCTCTGTGCCGGGCAGCCAGGGCCCTGGCTCCCATTATATCCCCAGGCCACTCACCTTCCCCAGTGGAGATGAAGATTCCTCTCCTCTGGTCCCATGCTCAGTGGTCTGCACCCCCTCTTCTTCCATGCCCCCATTTTGGCACCTCTCCTTTGAAAGATGCCCACCTGCCATCTCGCCCTTACACCCACTCACTACCTCCTCTAGCCTGGCCTCTGCTGGACACTGGATTCGGGAGAGGAATTAAGACCTAACTCTTCTTCTTAGGGAACCCCAGCCTCAAACTCACCTTCAGACACCAGACAGCTTTGGGCTGGGGGATGGAAGGAGGATGGGGAATAGCGAGAACTTCTGGGGCAACTTCCAGCTCGAGAGTGTTCTGGTGGAGAACTTATCGCCAGCCTTTCCCATCCCCACCCCTGCCCCCAAAGGTGCCAATTCAGGGGCCCTGCATGCACTTCCACATGACCCCATTGCTCTAGGGATTCCATGAACAAGGTTAATGTTTACTCGAAAGAAACAGTCATGGCAGAGGCAGCTGGAAGGTGCAAATAATGACTTATACAAAGCACATGGGGCTGCCAGTGGTGAGGGGAGAAAAGGGAGAAAGGAAATGCTTTAAGTTGGTGGCAGGATGGGGCCTCCACCGCTGAGGCAGGGTCAGAGGATGCCTCTTCCTGCCTACAGCCTGCGGCGCTGATCGAAGGCTCACGGAGGAGGCAGGGCCTGGGCCTTTGCACACTGCCCCCAATCTTCCCTGGTCCCCCTATAACAATGTTCTGGGCTACAATTGATAAAAAGGGAGGTCTGAAAAAAAAAACGGCCTCATGCTTCAAAATCTAGATCCAGGGAAAAGGACCGGCCCACCGACTCTGAGAAGTGCGGGGTGGTGCTCAGCAGTTCCTGAACTCTCTGCTCCAGCACCAAGAACTCAGCTCACACTTGAAACACGAAGAGAAGGGACAGGATGTCCTGGAAAAGGGTGTCTAGGCAGTTTCACCTTAAAGGAGCTACAGGAGGGAAGTGGTGGAGAACAGGCTGCAGAGAGCAGACACTAGGCCGGGAGGGGGAGGATGGAGAGCAAGGCAGGTCTGGGGAGGTGCAGATCTCAGGAGCGTCACCCAGTGGCAGGGAGGCTCCAAGACATCCACTTGAAGAAGGGCTCCCGGTGTCCACCTTCCCACCAGAGGCCGAATGGGCCGCTAAGGCTGGGGAGGAGGGACGTAGGAACAGGGGAGAACGTCAGTCCCGTGGGAGGCAGGAGGACCAGGCAATCCTCTGGGCCGGAAAAGAGAAACTGCTGTCAGGGCTGGAATCCCCCCACTCTGAGGCGAGGTGATGGGAGAGATTTGTCCATGCATAGGATGAGTATTAGGCAGGCATTAAGCATGTTTTCAAGCAAGTTTTAATGATGTGAGAACATGATCAGGAATTATAAAATGAAAAGAGGAAATAAAACTATGATCAGTCTGACCACAGCCACATGCATGCATGGTTAAAAAAAAAAGTCTTATAAGAAAGAAGCAAACCAGAACCTCTAAGTGGTGGAATTAAGGGTATGGATTTTATTCTCTATCTTAGATGCTCCCATAGGACTTTCACAATCAGAAAAAAATGCAGTGTAAAGAGGGGGCCTACTGAAGCCCGCCCCCACCCGGAGGGAGCCTCGGAGAGAGCACTGGCTACAGGAAGTGCTCCGCAGGCCACAGTGCACAGGGACCAGGCACCTGTTGATCTCCTTTGTTTTTCCCTCCCAGGAAGTTCCGCAAAGCAAAATAAGAAACCTGCTACAGGGGAAACCCTGCCATTTTAACCACAGACTCCTCGGTGAGGTTTAAACCGGGAGACCCTGGAGTTCCCAGCCACACAGTACAGGCGCCCAGTGCCTCGCCCTTTGGTTAGTCTGGAAAGCGGGCCTCAGGGCTCTGCTATATTTAGCACCCTCCCTCTGGCCAAATCCTAAGTGAGCACCGATACCTTAATCACTCCAGTTCGAGTTAATGGCCTTAAGACCAGGGTGGCTGTGCTCTGAGGGGTCACTCCAAGGACCGGTGAGGAGCAGCCTGTCTTTGGCTCTCAACTCCTCACGACCTAATGACACTCAAAGGTGGGAGCGCTCAAAACAGCAGCAGCGAATGACGTGACAGGTGTGTCCTATGTGCTGCAGCTTCCCCGCTTAGTTTGGGGAGTAGCGAGGATTTATTTTGGGGATGGAATGAAGAAGTGGAGGAAAGGGATGTGAGGAAGAAGGACTGCTGGGCCCCGGGCTTGTTTGCTTTCTTCCAAGCTTCAAAACACATTTTTCAAATTAGGTGGTAAGAATACAGGGCAATTTCTGTGGCACCAACATATTTTCTTTCAAGATATGATTTATATGTTTGGCCCACATTTTAAATGAAATGGTTATTGAGATAAATGGCCATGCTGGAGGCTGCAAAAATGGTTTCCATTATGTAGTTCTTTTCAGTTCTTTAGAAAAGTCTCTGAAAGGTGCCCCTTTAAAAAGGCGGACACTTGCATTTTTGTGTTCTAACTCAAAGGGTTTTTGGGGTCAGCACTGGAGAAAGGAGGAGAAGGAAGAAAAGCCTGAGAGAGCTCTAAAGTGAGGTGAGTGTAGAATATAAACATACACAGACTTGACGTGGTAAGGAGATAATTTTGAAACTTTAAATAATGCAAATGCAGGTGACCTGGGATATCAGGTGAAGGCCAGGCTTCAGTCTCAGGCAGGCACCCTCCACGGGCCCTCCCTGCCTCTGGGCCTGACTGGCGGGATCCTGGGGTGAGACAGACGCTGACCTGGGACCTTGCATTAAGCTACAGGAACCAGCTAGTGTGGCAGTGAAATAAGGACAGAAAAGGGTAGAGTGGCAGAAATAGACCCACACATAACTGGGTCAACTGTCAACAAAGGTGCCAAGGTAATTGAGTGGGGACTTTTTTCAACAAATGGTGCTGGAACAATTAGATAACAATAGGGGGAAAAATGAACCTCACCCTTACCTTAACAATATACAGAAATTAACTTGAAATGAATCATAAATATACATGTAAAGGCTTAAAGTATAAAACATAAAAATTATAATGAGATTTTGGGATAGGAAAAGAATTCTTAGGATAGTATGGACCATAAAATAAAAAATTTAATGAACTGTATACAAACAAAATTCAAAATTTTATCTCTCTTAAAGACAACACTAACCAATGAAAAGGCCAGCCAAAGCCATGGAGGTAACACATGCAATACGTACATCTGAGAAGGGACCTAGGTCCAGAAAATACAACTCCATAATAAGAAGATAACCCCATGAAAACATGGGCTAAAGATCTGAAAGAAATGTCACACAAGAAGATGTACAGATGGCAAATAAGCACATGAAAAAATGTTCAGCATCCACCATCATCAGAGACCTGTGATTAAAACCACAAGATACCACCACACAACTACCCGTATGGCTAAAATTAGAGACTGCAGCCCCAAGTGTTGACCAGGGTGTGGAGCAAGCAGAACTCTCCTACATTGCTGGTGGGAACAGCAAATGGTGCAGCCACTTTGAAAAACAGTTTCTTGAAAAATTAAACATTTATTTCATATAATAATGCAACAGTTACAGTCCTAGCTAGTCACTTAAGAGAAATGACAACACCAGTTACCTGACTTCTGGCCAAGATGGAGGCGTAGGTAGGTAGATACGCTTTGCCTCCTTGCACAACCAAAAGAAGGACAACAAATTTAAAAACAAAAAGTAACCAGAACTACCAGAAAACTGAACTGTATGGAAGTCCAACAAGCAAGCAGTTAAAGAAGAAATGTTCATCCAGACCAGTAGGAGGGGCAGAGACTGGCAGCAGGAGCGAAGAGAACACGCAGCAAGGCAGCGGCTGGCGGACCAGGCGAGGCGGTGGCTGGTAGACCAGGTGGTCCCACATTTGTGGGCAGATAAACTGGGAGGAACAACTGGGGAGCAAGACCACACAACCCAGGCTTCCAGTAAGGGGAAATAAAGCCTCAAAACCTCTAATGTAAAAACTTGTGGAGGTTGCAGCAGTGGGAGAATCTCCAAGCCTCACCGTAGAGTTCATTGGAGAGACCCACAGGGTCCTAGAACATACCCAAAACCACCCACCTGGGAATCAGCACCAGAAGGGCCGAATTTGCTTGTGGGTAGCAGGAGAAGTGACTGAAAGCCACCCCATAGCTGAGCAAGGGCATTGTTCCCTCTCTGACCCCTCCCGCACATACAGCACACAACTCAACACGTGGGTTGTCCCACTCTGGTGAATACCTAAGGCTCTGCCCTTTACTACATAACAGGCATGCCAAGATGAAAAAAAAAATGTGGCCCAAATGAAAGAACAGATCAAAGCTCCAGAAAAAATACAACTAAATGATGAAGAGATAGCCAACCTATGAGATACACTGTTCAAAACACTGGTAATCAGGATGCTCACAGAAATGGTTGACTATGGTTACAAAGTAGAGGAAAAAGTGAAGGCTATGAAAAGTGAAATAAAGGAAAATGTACAGGGAGCAAACAGTGACAGGAAGGAAATGGACTCATACCAATGATTTGGACCAGAAGGAAGAAAGAAACATTCAACCAGAACAGAATGAAGAAACAAGAATTCAAAAAAATGAGGAGAGGCTTAGGAACCTCCAGGACAACTTAAAATGTTCCAACATCTGAGTCATAGGGGTGCCAGAGGGAGAAGAAGAAGAGCAAGAAATGGAAAAAAATAATGGAGAAGTGCCCCAATCTGGGAAAGGAAATAGACTTCCAGGAAGTCCAGGAAGCTCAGAGAGTCCCAAAGAAGATGGACCCAAGGAGGAACACACCAAGGCACATCATGACTTTAGCCAAGATTAAAGATAAGGAGA
>CM052544.1:36210045-36243393 GCA_028533065.1 Trachops cirrhosus
CACATGGAGGGTTAGCAACAGGGGAGTGGGAGGAGGAGAGTGGGGGAAAGGTACGGAGAATAAGTAGCAATGAAGGTAGGTAGAAAATAGACAGGGGGAGGGCAAGAATATTAGGGGAAATGTAGAAGCTAAAGAACTTATGACACATGGATATGAACTAAAATGGGGGAATGTGGGTGGGAGAGGGTGTTCAGGGTGGAGGGGAATGAAGGGGGGATAAGAGGACACCTGTAATAGCATAATCAATAAAATACATTTAAAAAAAAGAAATCAGTCAGCCTTTTACAGAAGGCTTCCTGGAGGAGCTGATCCACAAGTGAATGAGGCAGCATGGCTGAAGAGATTTGGGAGGGAGCAAAGGCATTGGGGTGAGGAGGTATAGGATGAGGGTGAAGGCCAGCTGGTGTGGAGGCTCTGGTCAGAAAGTCAGAAAAACAAAGGCAGGGAAGGCTTCTGGGTGGGGGCCTGAGGCTGGGAGAAGCAGCACCTGGGCTGCTGGTCAAGCTAAGGTCTGCTGAGCCTAGGGCAAGGCTGCTAAGCGGAGCTGCCCTTCCCCGCGGTGGGAGGAACATAGAGGGGGTCTCAAGGAGGCCAGGTACATAATGACTGGGGCTCTGTCCCTGAGTGGGCAGCAGGCCCAGGAGACCAAGCCAGGAGAGAGTAGCTTCCCACTGTGGGTTAAGGGACATCTGCTTTTGAAGATGATGAGCCACTGAACATGGCTGAGCCTCTCAGGGTTGACCGCACGCCTGTTGAGAAAGAGCCTGTGGCAGCTGCCTGCACAGCAGCAAATAGGAAACCAGTGTCTGGTCCCTGCCCAGGAGCACGTAGCCACCCCGGCATGAAGGACAGTCATTCAGGACGGGCTCTGATGCCTTCCAACCTCCTGGGCTTTGGGGAGATGCCTTCTCCTCTGTGACAGAGTCTAACCCATGGGGCGACATGGGGACGGCCTGTGGCAGAGATGGGAGGACAGACAGTGAGGGCTTCAGTTCCAAAACAAACAGGGTGCTGAGGCAACACCGACCATGCCTTTCTTTACCTTGGCAATCTCAGCCCACACCTAAATATAGATGCCTGTGCAGAACGGGCATTTGCCTGCTGCCACAGAACCGCACAGTCCAACTCACAGTAGAAGGGCACAGTGTTAAGACTCTAGGAGCTTTTCACTATGCGTTGCTGGAATCTCAAGTTCCTTTCTTGTTCAGACTGAATGAACACCCTCTGCTGCAGGTGAAGGTGACAGACGGCCAGCCTGGCAAAAGGGCACAGCCATGTAACTGGACAGATACGCAGCTTTTCACTGGCCCCAACCGGAGGCCTTCCTCCGGCCAGTACTTTTCCAGCCCAGACAGCTCTAAGTCTTGACTTTTCCTTCATGGCTGCACATTTCTGATGGTGGGAAACCTGGGCCTCCACATGTGCTTCCAGGTTTTCTAATTGGCTATCACTTGAAAGAGCTTAGAATTTTAAGAACAGAAAAGAAAGGCTAGTTTGTTCTCTTGATAAATATTTTTTTTAAAAATCCACTTTATAAACAGTTCAGAGTTTTCTGCTTCTAGGTTTTTTCCCCCTTCATTTTTCTCTTTTCTCTGTCTCAGTTTGTTGATGAACAGCAGGCGCCAAGTTCATTTTGGTTAACAGAGAAGAAAGAGCAAACGTGGCTTCAAAAAGTAACATCTTTAACGAGTCAGCTCTGGGCATTCCCTCCAATCTCTTCTATCTGAGATAGCAGTTTTAATGACAGTTTTTAGTCATTTCAAAAGAAATGAAGCAAAAGAGCTTCTGCTTCAGTATATTTATGCAATGGCTGCTTTTACAGAATGTGGACTTTTCTCAGTGGTCCCACACTGCCCTGAGGAGGAGGACGATGAAAGTTCATGTTGGGAACAACATCAAACCCAAGCAGAAGAATAACATAAAGCAAGTTTACGTATGGGCCTAACTCTTTAAAAATCACACTTAAAAATCACTTTATCTTTCTTAATAAATTGCTGTAAGCTGGACTGGGAAAAAATCACTCCAGAGGAGGTTTACAATATAAATAACCGCTAAGAGATCATTCTATTTGTTTACGTTGGCACGGGTCTTGCTGAGTTTAAATGAACACGCACATCGATGATGAAAGGAGCCGGAGAGGAGGGCTGGGGGCATAAACAGTTCGGCGTGGCCGCTAGTGATTGAGACACTCCCAGCCCAATGCGCCTCCAAGGCCCGCCAGGCGGCACAGTGGGGGTGTGGGGGCGGGGTCCTGTCTGCCCTCTGACCCACAGGAGGCAGCAATTCTAGGTCACGGACTCCAGAGTAAAGAGCGCTGCTTTCTGCTCTGCCCAGAGGCACCCCTCCAGGCTGTCCCTGTCTGGGTCCTTTCTCCAGTCCTTCCCTTTCAGGCTGGGGCCTGCTCTTCTTCCCAACCCTCTGGGAAACCATCCTGGTTAGATCCTGGTACCTGGTGAGTGTGATTCAGTGATAACACTGAGAACTAGGGGGTGGTATACCGACAAATGAACAAAACTCAGAGCCTACACCAAAGACCTTTGCCCGTTAACAAAATAGCTAATTTTCCTGCCTGCTGACTGCCTGTCAGGCACTGTGTAAGCACAACTTGTGTTATCTAGATCCATCCTCACCCCACAGGGAGGCAGGTGTTCTCATTAACTCTGGGAAAAAGCCTATGTTCTTAACCAACGACTCCAGCTCTCTCTCCACCCTCCTTCTCTCCCTGGGCCCCCAGCACACTGCACTTCTGGTTTATTCATTGCAGGTGGTGCACTCAAGACCAGTGTCTGCAGCATTTCACACAGTGCTTTGTACCAATAAAAATGCTCAATAAATCACACTCCAAGAATGCTTGCCGAATGAGGGAATAAAAAAACAAGTCCACTCTTAGCCACGATCCACACTCTTCTTAAATTTTGAATGTCAAGCCCCCTAAGGAAGGACCCTCCTTCCCACAGTACCAGCGGGCCCTCACAGCACCAAGCACAGGAGGCTTAGTGATGGATTGGTCTGTCTGTGGGTGTGTAATGTAATCTTTCAGGTAACTAAGTCTTAACAAGTGATCACTTTCTAAGTGATGGTTCTGGGTAAGATTAAATTTGAAACCAACAAAGTGATTAGAACAAGTGTTCTACACATAGTAGGCACTTAAATGTTGGCTGCTGCTGTTATTATTGTCAGACCATTTTTAGCTATTGGAAAAACTCTGAAATGCTATGTTGTCAGGGTGGAGTTCAGTGAGAGCCAACACACAGACGCATGGACCATTTGATTGTTCCTTGGGCTTAAGGACATTTACAAGTGTGTGAGTGATGTTAGTGACACCCAGCAAAGGTCAGGTGCAAAGAGGTGGGCTGTGCAGTGATGCAGGTGCTTGGCTCCCCTAGGCAGGTTGCATCCCAGCCCATTCACACACAGGCTTAGGGTTGCCAAGCATGAAGTGAGAGTGAGGTCCCTTCCTGTTCTTAGTTCCCCCACCTCTCAGGCTAACAGGATGGGAGTCCCAGATCCCTGTGCTCACATTCTTCCTTGTCCCCCCACCCTAACTCCTGTATTGGCTGTGTACCTTGCACAGCAACATCTGCCCCTGAGTGCTTTGCCAGGTCAGGACAACCAGGTTTCAGTCTAGACTGTGTAATCTGTTAGCTGAGAACACTGGGCAGAAGGAGATGAAGCCTCTCTGTCTAACGCCACAGTCCTGTGGTGAGGGGATAGTCACATGGATTGCGGAGAGGAAGGCAGTCCTCATTTTAAAGAGCAAAACAAATGTAAAGACTTCTTATTTGGACTTCTGGTCAAGATGGAGGCATAGGTAGATATACTTTGCCTCCTCGTACAACCAAAAGAAGGACAACAACAAATTTAAATTAAAAAAAATAACCAGAACTGCCAGGAAATTGAACTGTATGGGAGTCTGACACCCAAAGAGTTGAAGAAGAAAGATTCACTCAGAACAGTAGGAGGGGAGGAGATGAGCAGCTGGGGTGGAGAGGATGTGCAACAAGGCAGCCAGCATCTGGAGGACCGAGTCATCCCACATTTGCGTGCAGATAAACTGGGAGGAACAACTGGGGAGTGAAGACAGACTGCGTAATCCAGGGTTCCAGCGTGGGGAAATAAAGCCTCAAAACCTCTATCTGAAAAAACCTGTGGGGGTTGAGGTAGCAGGAGAAACTCTCAGACTTACAGGAGAGTTCATTTGAGAGACCCATAGGGTCCTAGAACATACGCAAACCCACCTACCCAGGAATCAGCACCAAAAGGGCCTATTTCCTTATGGGTAGCGAAGGAAGTGACTGAAAGCCAGCCAAGAGCTGAGCAAGTGGCATTGTTCCCTCTCTGACTCCTGCCCCACATACAGCGCCACAACACAGTGATGTGGGTTGTCCCACCCTAGCAAATACTTAAGGCTCCACCCCTTACAATGTAACAGGGACACTGAGACAAAGAAATATGGCCCAAATGAAAACTCAGAGCCCTGGCTGGCGTAGCTCAGTGGATTGAGCGTGGTCTGTGAACCAAAGCATCGCAGGTTCGATTCCCAGTCAGGGCACATGCCTGGGTTGTGGGCCAGGTCTCCAGTGGGGACCACATGAGAGGCAACCACACATTGATGCTTCTCTCTCTCTCCTTCTCCCTCCCTTCCCCTCTCTAAAGATAAATAAATAAAATCTTAAAAAAAAAAGAAATATGGCCCAAATGAAAGAACAGATCAAAGCTCCAAAAATAGAAGTGATGAAGAAGAGATAGCCAACCTATCGGATGTAAAGTTCAAAACACTGGTAATCAGGATGCTCATAGAAATGATTGAATATGGTCACAAAATAGAGGAAAAAGTGAAGGCTATGAAAAGTGAAATAAAGAAAATACACAGGGAACCAACAGCAAGGGGAAGGAAACAGGGTCTCAAATCAACAATTTAGAGCAGAAGCAAGAAATAAACATTCAACTGGAACAGAATGAAGAAACAAGAATTCAAAAAAATGAGAAAAGGCTTAGGAACCTTTAGGACAACTTTAAACATTCCAACATCTGAATCATAGGGGTGCCAGAAGGAGAAGAGGAAGAGAAGAAATGGAAAACTTACTTGAAAAACTAATGAAGGAGAACTGCCCCAATCTGGCAAAGGAAATAGACTTCCAGGAAGTCCAGGAAGATCAGAAAGTCCCAAACAAGTTGGACCTGAGTAAGTACACACCAAGGTGCATCATAATGACATCACCCAAGATTAAAGAGAAGGAGAGAATCTTAAAAGCAGCAAGAGAAAAGGAGACAGTCACCTACAAAGGAGTTCCCATCAGACTATCAGCTGATTTCTCAAAAGAGACCTTACAGGCAAGAAGGGGCTGGAAAGAAGTATTCAAAGTCAAGAAAGGCAAGGACCTACAACCAAGGTTACTCTATCCAGCAAAGCTATCATTTAAGAATGGGAGGGCAGATAAAGTGCTTCCCAGATAAGGTCACGTTAAAGGAGGTCATCATCACCAAGACCTGATTATATGAAAGGTTAAAGGAACTTATCTAAAAAGAAGATGATAAAAAATACGAACAGTAAAATGACAACTCACAACTGTCAACAACTGAACCTAAGACAAAAAACCAAAAACAAACTAAGCAAACAACTAGAACAGGAACAGAATAACAGAAATGGAGATCACATGGAGGGTTAGCAACAGGGAAGGGGAGGGGGTAGAATGGGGACAAAGGTACAGGGAATAAGAAGCATAAATGGTAGCATAAAATAGACGGGAGAGGTTAAGAATAGTATAGGGAATGGAGAAGCCGAAGAACTTATATGTAGGACCTGTGGACATGAACTAGTGGGGTGGGGGAATGCTGGTGGGAGGAGGGGGGTACAGGGTGGAGGGGAATAAAGAGGAGAAAATAATGGGACAACTGGAATAGCATAATCAATAAAATATATTTTTAAAAAGACTTATTATTTGTTATTAGGAAGAACTGGAAAGGCAAAGATTGTAGCTAAATGGGGGTCACTGAGGGAGATAGGGCAGAGCGCACAGTGGTGATCTCACAGGAAGTAGTCTTCAACATTTCATGATGAAGTCTGGGTTGGGCGCTGGTTGAAAGAATTTGAATTTTTCTTGCATTTCTGTTTTCAACTAAAGCAAATCATTACTTCATAATTTAGCTTCCAAGTTTCTCAGAAAACTGATGAAAGGAGGTCTGGAAGCAACTTCTAGGGCAAGACACAGCTCAGGTCATTATGGCTCTTTAAATTCAAAAGGTTGCACTTCCTAAAAAGTTTATCTTACAGTGTTCAACACATCCACCAGCAACACGTTCCACGGAAGGAAGTCTGCAGACACACACCCGGTACATTTTCTGCTGAGAACATGCTGCTGCTTGCAAGGCCTCACTTGCCCTGTGAGCTGCTCTGACAAATGAATTAATTGTTCAAAGCAGACAGAGTTTGTTTAGTCATGTCTGCTGAGGTGGGAAGGGTGTTTCAACACATCTGTGCTGGCTCCTTCTGCACAGGGCAACCGGTCCTCAGGCCTGCCTCTGAGTCAACACCCTCCAGCCAGAGTGAGAGGCATCACCACAAAAGCCAACGGCACACCTGCCCCACCACTTTCAAATTAAAGAGGAAAGAGCACAAGAGAGGTCTATGGACTCTTCCTTTCTCATCAGGAGAGGACAGTGAAGCCCAGTCATTGTGAGAACTAAGAACAGGCAGGCCGGGTACCTGAGGTTGACTGAATGTCACGGAGACATCTTGGCCCCAGCACCCTACTGTGAAAATCCAAACTCCCCACCCAGGTTGGCTTTTAAGGTGTCCACAAATGTGACCTTTGGGGTCTTAATTCCCAGTCCTATCTTCCACCCTATTCATGTGCCCTCTTGTCCAGCTACACTGGATCATTCCCACTGTCACACGGATATACCATTCCCTGCTTTCAATGCAGTACTTTGCTCACCTGAAATGTCCCCTGAACAACTTTGTATTTCCTGTCTCTTTTTCAGAAAGTCTTCCCTTATCTCTCTCATACCCACTGGCTGGCTATTTATGACTTCTCTCATGTTGTGTCCTTGAATTGGGATTTTAATCTCATAATGTAGTTTTTTAACTTTCTCCATGCACTTTGTATTGCCTTCCCTACTGGGCTGGACATTGGATTGTGATGTCGGGGACAAGCCTTGTTTACTATAGTCTCTCAGGTCTATGTCACTGGCTGGAACACAGGAGTTGCATGACGACCCAACTTAGATAAACGACTGACTGTAAGCTCTCTGAAGGCAGGATAGATGACTTGTGTTTTTGTGAGGTATGTGCCCTTATAACTTTGATATACCCGAACACAGTAGCAGAGTCTGATACTTGCTGATTTAATAACAGCAACTCAATAAATATTTGTTGAATGAAGTCAACAATCCTGCGGGCTGAAAACAACTTTTAGTACAGAGAACCTTGCCTTGTGAAATGATTACCTCTCAGATTAGAAAGTCAGCACAATCTTACTTCATTAATATATTCCTTTTCTTTGCCCTGCATACTCCCAAAGTTCCCCAAATGAGAAGGCAACAGAAAGCCCACAGATGAAGTAGAGATGACTACATGAATGATCTTTAAGCAACAGGCCAAGTGGATCTGATGCTATTTGCAGTTGGACAGTGTCAGAATGAAGGTGAAGTGTAGAACTCCTGGTTGGTGTTTGCAGATAATTGGGGAATTGCTTGGTGTGGGCAAAACACCTACACATTTCGAATATTCTTTGAGTAGGGAGAAACTACTTCCTTCCACTGAGTCTAGGAGTCAACGATCACAATAGCATTTTCGATCCTCAAAATAATCTCGTGAGAGGGGCAGAATCTCTATTTTATATGTGAGGAAATAAAGGTTACAAAATTTCTCAGTACCCAATCTTTTGATTCAAAAATGGCTGTAACTAGCTATCATAATGGCTGTATAAAAGATGCTCAATCCATCAATAAACAAGTGGGTATCAATCAAATAGGAGGAGCAGAGAGTAAAAAACCCCACAAATAATTGATTGTGAACTTCCTGTGAGTAAAGTCAAGCACTCTGGGTAAAGAGGAAGGATACTTTGTTTCTGACCCTCAAAAAACACGTCAATGTGAGATTGGAAGGAAATAAATGCCCCTAAATTCCATCCCAAATCTTGAAGCAGCTAGGGACAATAGGAAGCAGCATGGGGTTTGTTTCTGTGTTTTGTTTTAAAAGTCATGTTCTTAACAATCTGTAAAGGATGGGACATCACCTGGAAGATTACAGGACAGCGGGGCTTCTGCTACAGACTCGGAATGCGTGGCATTTATTAGAAGCGTTACAAACAGGCTGTACATTCTTTAGTAGAATTCTTCTGCTTTTTTTAGAACTGTGTAGCAGCTGCCACCATTTTCACATGACACTTTCCTATTCCTATAAGATGCCATAGGGAAAGCCCAAACCCCATGTTTCAACACTCCCACACAGGTTTCCCAGTGGTGACAGCAGTGGGACGGCCTGCTCTGTTGGTGGTTGCATGGAAACACCTTCCTTCAGCTTACATGCTTCAAATTCAGCTTAACTAAACCACAGTTAACCCAGGGGAACCAGTTAACCCAGGGAGCCTTCCCAGTAGACCGTCACAGGAAGGGCGCCCAGAACAGTGGAGAGCTTTGGGGTTCCTTTTGATGGAGACACTCACGAGAGAAATACAGAGAATGTTTCGAACTGCTTTTGAACTGAGACTTTTAAAAATTATTTTGTCTGTTTTGGCCTGGAGCTGCATACTTAAAATGATAAAAGCAGTTCTTTCAGCTCCACTTTAAATCACAGAGTTCCCACAGCTAGTGTCAACATGCAGGGCACAGAGCACTCGGGGCTGCAGGAAAGGAGGGGTGGGGCTGGGCCACAAGGTGTTGCAGCTGGTTCCCCACACGTGGAGACAGAAGGATTAGGGTCCACCCGAGGCCCCTTTCTCTGTCCCTTGTCAAGGGTTTGGTTGATTTCCTGCCTTCTTTTCCAGTTTTTCCATGTTAGCTGGATTTAGCCATTGTTTTGGCTGTAATCAGAGATCGAGTGTGGTATAATTTTCCTAACATCACAAGGTGCAGTTCTGTTTCCAGAGCCGACATTTTAAAACCTTTGTTACTTGTTCAGTGCCAGGAGCTCCAGAGCACTTCCTTTAGAGTATGTGAAAGGAAGTCAGTACCAGGGTGATGCTGTAAATCAGGTTTCACTTGAACCCCACCCTCCCAAAGGCAAATCAACATTTAGGGCTCCCCGAGGAATGGCAGGGAAGATTTCCCTTTTACTCTAAATCAAACATTGGGAGTACTTTGCCTCTGCCTAAGGTAGACTGGGAACAATCACGCATATGGTCAACATTAAACGCACCCCTCCCCTTCCTCTCTCTAAGCCTGGAGATGAGCTAGGTGACTGTGCCTCAAATGTGATGGGTCACCAGGAAAGAGAGTAAAACAGTCTTTGCCTAAGAATTTTGTGAAACTCATTTTAACAGGGTTGAATAGCCATTACTGCCCGTCCGAAGAATGAGAGAGGAAAGGTACTAATTTTAGTTTATAAGCCAAACATTTACAAAACCATCAACCGTGATCTGGTTGATTCTTACAACTTGGAGATATTCTTAGGAATGACTCAAGTTGGGCGTGATAAGCACCTGAGGAAGCATTTCCTATGTGACACAAAATTATATTGGCATTTACAAGGTACTTTATAAAGTGGGATCATGCTCATTCATTAGCCCCTCTGAAAAGCCCTACAAGATGTCATTATGTCCACTGCAGAGGTGAGAAAACACTGTGGGAGGAACAGTGAGTGGCTTGAAGCCACACAGCTGGTAGGTGGCACGTTGGCACTTGACCTCCGCTTTGATTCTAGATGCAGAGCTGTCTATTCCTTTGTGAAAAGGAGACTTCAAACATTGAATCTAAACAGTGTGGGTGTTCACAGTCTGTGTACATCTCCTGACAGCCCTGCCACTGACCCTGCCATGCTAAATGCAGGAACTCCAGACTCGGAGTAGAGGACACAAGGGGGAATTTGATAGGCTGGTTGAAGGTTGTGGTTTGTTTGAATTAGTCATAATCATATGGAATTGCCCAATAAACACTTGTAAAATTGGGTACACCATTTTGATGGTTTAGAATTAGTCTAAATTCCATTAATAGTCATGTCTGTTGCCTTGAGGCTTGACTACTTCCGTTTCAAGCCCCTCCTGGCCCCGTGCAGCTCCTAACAGGAGCGTCTTAGTAGCCTTGCCCATCCCCTGTGACTCACTCAGCCAATCTGCAGAGTTGTGAACTCCATGAGGCCCATCCACTTGTCTGATTGGTTAATAAGTCTTGAGCTTATTGAGGAATTCCCCAGTATCTTCTAGCACAGAATCATCTTGTAATTACTATAAACTCACCTTTAGTTAGGAAAAGGGAGTGAACACACTAAAGGTGGGAAGTTCCAAAAACACAACTCTTAGCTTTAGGATATCAGGATTCCCCGACACACCACCAGAGAGATTTGCCTGTCTCTGGTGTGGCTGAACCCTTCAACGGGAACATTTTCAATAGATGATAACTAGATGAAAGGAAATGAATGGGCTTGGGAGGCATACTAATCTCCTCCTCCCAAGCACAGCCTTACACTCCTGGGTTAAAAGGTTTGGGTTCTGGGGGATAGACAGATCTGAAATGGAACCTTGGCTCATTTATTAGCTAATGACCTAGGGACGAGTCATGTAAGCTCTTTGTCCCCTTTTATTAAATGAGGATAATAATGGTAGGTACCTCATGGGGTAGTAGTGAAGACCAATGACATAAAGACTTAGTACTCTACCAGTAGGCACTCAAACATTTATCTGCTTTGTTAATGCTGTCCATAGCAGCAATTTAGAGTTATTAAATGCATGGAACATTCCCCATGAAGCTTCCTGGGATGGCCATGCAAAGGTGATCCCATGGCAGGCCGTAGCAGCAGATTAGAAAGAGACCATTTGGTTGCAGAGTTTTGCATCAGAGGGTCTTCAATGTCCCTCATTCAGCTTGTTACTTCTTGCTACCCTGCCATTCTGTGTGCCTTTCCCCTGATCTAGAACTTCCACTGATCCTTCTCCACCACCATATTTCCGGTCTCTGAGTGTATGAGTCACTACTTCTGGGATACGTTTCTCAGCCACCCTTTTCCAGGTCAGTCCTAGCCAAACTCTGATTTCCCTTAGTACTTCATCAGTGTCTAATGTGAACAGCCAGCATTCTCATATATCTAGTTGTTTCATGTGCTACTGGCCTTCCCAGCTTTTATTACTAATGGCCAATAACTTCTGCTTAGTGCTTTACAGACCTTATACATGTTACACCTATTATCTCGTGGTCTGCGGTCTGCTGGGACTATCCCCGCAAGACCTCTGCTAGGCTGACATATTACCATCATCCCGTGCTACAGAGAAGGCAACTATGAACTCAACAGTCTGTAGCTGTTCACTCTTCTTCTCCCTCTCCAATCTCCACAGGAACAACAGCCCCCTCCCTGCTTAGGCTAACATGGCAGCCTTAAGTGCTAGAAAATGCTCACTTGCTTGCAGAATGTAAAGGCCTAAAGAGAACTCAAGCAACTGTGCCTCGTTCTCAGGGGCGAGTCAAAGGAAGATGCGAGGTAGAGGAGGGTGAGGGCTCCTAAAGAGGGGAAGAAAACACATCCCAAACACATTATCGGTTACCAACAAGGTGAGGTCCTGATATCCAGAGTGATTTCCATAACCAAGTGTGTGGGGTCATTGCAATTGCTGCTGCAAGTAAGAGCGCAGCTCAGAGGCTGGGGTTCTGCTTTCACTACGTGCTTGTTATTTGTTTTGGGGCCAAATCCCCCTCTTGTCTGTGAGCTTCTCTGGGGCAGGGACGTGTCTTCCTCATGCCTACATCCCCAGCCTGTTACAGTGCCTGCTATGGCAGCCATTGCCAGAAGCCACAAGGGCGACCGTTGAACAGGCACTTACTGCCAAGAACTATACCAAAACTTGTGTAGGTATCATATCTCTTTAATCCTTAAAATCTCCTGATGAGGCAGGTAGAGGCATCATTTCCACTTGTTTATTGAATGAATAAAAAAAGGAGGACAGTGGCATCTCAGACACGCAGTTCGCTAATATTGCTGGAAAAGGGATTTCAACCTGGGCTCCCCCAGCCATAGTAGAGCAGCAGGCTGAGTAGAGGAGCATGGAGTGGTGTCTGCCTAAAGTAGGTTCAAATCCTATCTCTTCCCCAAAGCTGTGTGACTCTGGGTAAGTTTACTGAATTCACCAAGACTCAGTTCCATTTTCTCACAAAATTTTTATGCAAATTAAATGAGTTTATGGGCAAAAAAAAATAAAAAGCACATAGCTGCCATTTGGGTATCTGATAGGCTCCCACCTTCCCCCACTCACTGCAAGACCAGCATAGCCTTAAGCTATATGAATGTGGTCCCAAAGCTATTTCCATTTAAAAACGCAAAAAAAAAAAAATTGTGTCATCCGAAAGTGGAGAGGGGAAAGAGAAAGTGAAGATAAATGGGTTGAAACAAAAAAATATTTAAGGTAGTATAAAAACTCCTCTCACCAGCTGAATTCAATGATGGCACAAGTAATATATAACATGAGCATGAACACAGCACAGCTTGTGCCCACTGTGTACATCTGCACGGAGAAAGGGAGTGGGCTGCGACTGCTTTTCAAGTCTGTTCTAAGACTAGCGTCAGCACAAAAGCTGAGTAAGACTCACTATCCACAAATATTCCACCACGGAAGCACAGGGTCTAAAATAACTACCTCCATCTACGTATTTCTTTATCATTAAAATGGGGGTTATTATTGTACCCAGGTTCCTTTATAGGACCTTACAAGACAACAATGAGCTTTTTGTAGTATTAGCATCAGGAAAGCCATCGCTGGTAAAATGGAACTAACTCCCTCCCAAGATAAAGTCGGTGTTTCAGAAGCTAGGTATTTTCAAACAGTATCACTCAGCTCACTGGTCAAGGGATTTATACTCTGGAAAATCTGGCAAGTTGGAGTTTAAAAATTAAAATTTTAGATAAAAATATTTGAGGCTCAATAAAGAATGATGCTATACTCTATTCACATAAGTAGAGTTTTTTTTTTTAAATCTTGATGAAAAATTTTATTAAGCTAGTATTTCAGTGCTGGAAAGGAACTTTGAGATCAACAGATCTTTTTCTTTCATGTATACCAGATGAGAAAACCAAGAGAGATAGGTTGTTTCTATTGTTTACATTATCATTTAAAATCAATTCTTTAAGAAATAACTGTTAAAACTCAATACAAGCTATCCTCTTTTCATTAACTCCACTGGCTTTGAGGCTCATACCAAGCTTTTCCCCATGCTCAGCAAGTCCCCAGTTGTCAGTTTGGGGATGGGCCACTTTGGGAATGCGGAGGCTGTCCAATGTTTATTCTAAAATCTAAAAATTCCCAGATGTCCATCTATATCCCAGGTTCTGGTTGAAGGCGATATATCAAAGAAAAGGGCAGCAACAGTGATTTGCAACAAGATCATTCCTGCCCTGGGTTTTCAACCAAGTCTTTACCTTGGCATTCAGTACTCTCACAGCATGGTTTAATCAACCTTTCTAGCTTCATTTCCTGTTCTCCTATCCCAGTTCCTCATCCTCTTTGTGAAAGCCCCCATGTCCGCCAGTTGTCTGAACCAGAACCAGAACCCAAAGAGCCTCACCCACCATCCAACTCATTATAGGGGCCTGTAGATTCTACCTTCTCAATTCATCTACTTCTTTCTAGGCTGCTCTTGGCCAGGCCACTGTTCTCCTTGACGTAGACTATCGTCTCTAATCTGTCCTCTACCCTGTGGTCATCTTTCTGAAACAGGAATCTGATTATGTGATCCTGCTCGAAACCCCCTGGTCCCAACTTCCGGCCAAGATGGAGGCATAGGTAGATACACTTTGCCTCCTTACACAACCAAAAGAAGGACAACAGCAAATTTAAAAACAAAAATAACCAGAAAACTGAACTGTATGGAAGTCCGACAACCAAGAAGTTAAAGAAGAAACGTTCATCCAGACCGATAGGAGGGGTAGAGATGGGCAACCAGGGTGGAGAGGACTCGGGGTAAGGCAGTGGCTGGAGGACCAGGACAAGTGAAGTGGTGGCCTGCAGTCAGGGTGGTCCCACATTTGCATGCAGGTAAACCAGGAGGAACAACCGGGGAGCAAGACAGACAGTGCAATCCAGGGTTTCAGCATGGGGAAATAAAGCCTCAAAACCTGACTGAAAAAACCTGTGGGGGTTGCAGCAGCAGGAGAAAAATCCTAGCCTCACAGGAGAGACCCACAGGGTCCTAGAATGTACACCAAACTACCCACCCAGGAATCAGCACCAGGAGGATCCAATTTGCTTGTGGGTAGAAGAGGAAGTGACTGAAAGCCAACCAAGAGCTGAGCAAGGGGCATTGCTCCCTCTCAGACCCCTCCCCCACATACAGCACCACAACCCAGTGACATGAGTTGCCCTGCCTTACCTACTTATATGTATGACCCATGGACATGAACTAAGGTGGGGGAGTTCTGGTGGGAGTGAGGTTATAGGATAGAGGAGAATAAAGGGGAGAAAAAAATGGGACAACTATAATAGCATAATCAATAAAATATATTTAAAAAACCAAAACAACAACAAAAAAACTCTGGTCCTCCCTAAGGCTCTCAATACAAAGTCTCCAAGTCCTCCTGTAGCCGACCACACCTTGCCTGATCTGGGCTGTCTGTGTCTCAGCCTTTCTGTCCAACACCCTCCCCCGCACCCCAGCTCTGCTGAGCTGCTCTCAAGTCACAGATGGTTTCTATTCCTCTCTCTTATCTCTAGGCATTTTCATGTGTAATTGCTGTGGCCTGGAATATTATTCTCACTTTCTTTCTGTTTGCAGCTCTTTCCAGGTATACCTTGGAGACATACCTTCCTCTAGAAAGCCACTAGTGAAGTTCCTGAGAGCCAGTTAGTTCCCTCCTCTGGCTTCCTCTGGGTACAGAGGAAGAATCTGTACTTCCTCCATCTCCTGCTGGGCTGTGTGTCTGTCTCCCTAGCAGTAAGGTCCAGATACCCTTAAGGACAGGGGACAAAAAACAAAATCTTCTTTTCCCTAGAAACCTTTTTACTCTACCTATTTATCCCTCCCTCCCCGCAGCCCCTGAAAACGACTTCTCTTTAACTGCCTCCACAGTTTTGTACTTTCCAGAAGGTCACATAGTTGGAATCATACAGTAAGTAGCCTTTGTAGACTGGCTTCTTTCACTTAGTAATATGCTCTTATATTTCCTTTGTCTTTTCATGATTTGATAACTCATTTCTTTTTAGCACTGAATAATATTCTATTGTCTGGATGTATCACAGTTTGTTTATACATTCACTCACTAAAGGACAACTTGGTGCTTCCAAGTTTTGTCAATTATGAAAAGAACTGTTATAAATATGTGTGCAGGTTCTTGTGTGGACATAAGTTTTCAATTCATTTGGCTAAACACCAAGGAGCATGATTACTGGGTGACAAGAGTAAGTTTAGTTTTATAAGAAACTGCTAAGCTGTCTTCCAGAGTGTCTGTTAGCGTTCTGCATTCCCACCAGCAGTGAGTAAGAGTTCCTGCTGCTCACATCCTCGCTGGCATTTGGTGTTGTCAGTGTTTTGGATTTGGGCCTTACTAATAGGTGTGTCTAGTTGTATCTCATTGCTGCTTTAATTTGCAATTCCTTGGTGACAGATGATCTGGAGCATCTTTTCATATGCATATTTGCCATCTGTACAGCTTTTCTAGTGAGATGGGGATGTAGATGGGGACTGCTCGGTGTCCCCAGCACCTAACACAGTAGTTGGTGCAGAGTTGGTGCTCATCAGACATAAGCTTAGGAATCACGTCCTATGTTGAACAAGCAAAAGGGAATGTGAGCTGTTCCCAAAATGTACCTCCTGCTCCCATGCCTTTATTCTGGCCATTCCACACTCTCCCTGCTTCTGCCATCCAACTGTCAGGACGGTTTAGGTTTCCCTGCAGCCAGCAGTGGCTTCAGCGCCCACAGAATTCTTTTGTTCTCTTGTGGCACAGACCAGCTCTCCAAGTGTTTACTACCTTAACTCTCGTTAGCTGTAAGCTCCTTGAAGGGGAAGGAACTCATCTTACACACTTTACAAACTACTATTTTATAAATTTACATCTGCTGAAAAACTTGTTGGTGAATAATTTTATGAGTTTTAACACACAGGCATGTCTGTGTAACACCACCACCACAACCTCACGCACTTTCAATTCTCTCAGTGCCCCTGGGACCGTGTCTCGTCACTACACAGTTAACACGTTTGGTAGAACTGCACATTTCTCAGTTAAAACACAAACACTCTGAAAAGTGACAAGTTTCATCATGTGTTCCTTTCTTGAATTAAGACTAAAATTCAGCTTATATCAAATCCTCTCAAGAATGAAGCATTTCAAAACCTTGACCAGATATACTTGGCTGTTTCTCTTATGGTAACATTACTCTCTTCTCACTAATCTACCTATATGCACCCATGCCCAGATCAATTTCTCTTTCATGAAGGCTTCCCCAAAGCCCCTATTACCCCAGCCTTCTCTGAATTCTTTTCATTGATGCACTTGATCCTATACTGCCAAATATACACACAATAATTAGTCACAATGCCTGTCCTGTCTTTTCCACAGGATTGTGACTCTACACAGGAATCAAGTCTTTTATCCCTAATTCTCCTTGTGGCTATTTATATGGTATGCCAGGGGCTGGATGAACTTATATGTGCCCAAAGGCTCTCAAAAGCAGAGCAGTTCTAAATGTCCTACTAATCCACTGTCAACCACACACACAGAAATGTAGTGAGCACTTTCGGAGCCTTAGTCACCCTGACAGCTAGTGGCTTACACAACAGAGTCACGGCTGAGCTGGCTAACATACAGTCAGTGTGTCAGGGCGGTTCAGCATGGGTGACAAGAGTGGGCGCATTTTCTGGAAGAGGCAGCCACATCTCTTGTCTCCTCCCAGTGAAGAAATCACTGAGTTCCTTTTGCTGAAGGGAACAAATCCTGAGCACAGCAAACTGCTTGTTGATCTGAAAATAAAAGGTATCACAAGAAAAAGAGCAACTAATGCACATCCTCAAAGGTAACGCTGCTCCTCTTACAAATCTGGAAATTGGAAGAAAAATATTGTGCTTAATATGAGAACATGGGTCCTAACTCCACACTGGGCAGACTCAGATTTGACAGTACCACTTTCCTTAGACGTGCGATGTTGACCAATAACTATCTTTTTGAGTCTCCTTTCCTTCCTATACAATGGGCTTACAATACTTTTTTTAAAATATATTTTATTGATTATGCTATTACAGTTGTGCTATTATCCCCCCGTCATTCCCCTCCACCCTGAAAACCCTCTCCCACCCACATTCTCCCCCTTTAGTTCATGTCCATGTGTCATAGGTTCTTTAGCTTCTACATTTCCCCTACTATTCTTGCCCTCCCCCTGTCTATTTTCTATCTACCATCCATGCTACTTATTCTCCATACCTTTCCCCTCTCTCTCCTCCTCCCACTCCCCTGTGGCTAACCCTCCATGTGTTCTCCATTTCTGTGGTTCTGTTCCTGTTCTAGTTGTTTGCTTAGTTTCTTCTTGTTTTTGTTTCAGGTGTGGTTGTTAATAATTGTGAGTTTGCTGTCATTTTATTACACATGTTTTTATCTTCTTTTTCTTAGATAAGTCCTTGAACATTTCATACAATAATGGCTTGGTGATGATGAATTCCTTTAACTGGACCTTATGTGAGAAGCACTTGATCTGCCCTTCCATTCTAAATGAAAGCTTTGCTGGATAGAGCAATCTGGAATGTAGGTCCTTGTCTTTCATGACTTGGAATACTTCTTTCCAGCCCCTTCTTGCCTGTAAGGTCTCTTTTGAGAAATCAGCTGATAGTCTGATGGGAACTCCTTTGTAGGTGACTATCCCCTTATCTCTTGCTGCTTCTAGGATTCTCGCCTTCATTTTTACCTTGGCTAATGTAATTATGATGTGCCTTGGTGTGTTCCTCCTTGGGTCCGACTTCTTTGGGACTCTCTGAGCTTCCTGGACTTCCTGGAATTCTATTACCTTTGCCAGATTGGGGAAGTTCTCCTTTATTATTTGTTCAAATATCTTTCCACTTGTTGTTTTTCCTCTTCTCCTTCTGGTACCCCTATAATTTGGATGTTGGAATGCTTAAAGATGTCCTGGAGGTTCCTAAGCCTCTCCTCATTTTTTTGAATTCTTATTTCTTCATTCTTTTCTGGTTGTATATATATTTTTTTCCTTCTGGGCTTACAATACTTTTAAAGGGTAGTCAGGTTTAATGCAGATAGTTTCCATGAATCACTAAACACAGTACCTGGGGCATGTAGATTTTTAGAAAATAGTGGCTACTATTTTTATTCTTGCTATTGTTATGTTCTTTACCTTTTATAAAGCATTTCAAGTATTAACACATTATTTTATTTGATCTTCAACTTACTCAAAGGTGGAATGTTCATCCCATGCAAAGGCAGAACCAAAACTCAGCGCATGGAGGGACATCATTGGTGACCTGGTTTTGCGGTCCCTTTGGCCAGACCTCAGTGTCAGGTTCTGAGTTCCTTGATCCTGGGTAGAACTCAGATTGAAAACAGTATCATACTTCTAGCACTTGGCCCAGGAAATGATCTAGTGCTTAGGTCCGGCTGGGGAGTGGAGGGGTGGGGGAAGATCCAAGAGAGAAGCCAGTTGTAAAGTCAGGGAGACACTCTGGGCCTGGGTGGGTTGAAGCCACAGATGCTGGTAAATCATCCAGGGCAGCTAAGACTCCCAATGGCATGTTGCCAACCAGTTTAACATTTACACTTTAAGCTATCAATTCTACTCCCAAGCCTGGAAGTTTGACTGCCAAGAACAGCATGGTCAAAAACATAAGGTAAAAAGAGCAGAATCAATTTTTGTTTCATGTTGAGAATGTGATGTTTTCAGCATGAAAACCTGGGAAAAGGATGCAAAGAAAGGGCTGTGCTCCAAGACAAGCTTTTCCTGGCTGATGTATACTTACTGTGATGGATGTGAATGGGAGGTAGGAAGGTTGTGGGGGTAGGGAATCCCACAAGGAGAGAAGGAAGCTCTCGCCTGACCAGGCACCCTAGTATCTGTACCACTTAAAGTAGGTATGTTAGGTCTATTTTCTCTCTTCCCTTCTTCTGACTGTTAATTAACTGAAGGCTGGGCACAAGTGGGGTTAGGGTTAGGGAAAGAGAGTAGGGGAACTCAAATGAGGCAATAACTCTACTGTTATGGTTCATTAGTCATAAGTCAGGATTTTCTGAAAAAACTAACTTGGGGCAGGGAAAAACCTACAAAGACAAAAAGGAGGTAATATTCTAAAATATACATTCAGGTATGAATGTAGGGATTGTTCTGCTCGAGAGCTGGTGGATATCTGTGTCACACACGGCAGCCGGTCTCAGAGATCCTATGGCCTGATGGGTGGGGTAGGTGCCAATCTCAGGCCGGATGAAAGAAAGATGATCCTGAAAGGCGCTGAAGATATATGATTTCAAGCAACTCTGTGTCAGGCACGTACCTTCCTTCTGATTTCTGCAGACACCGGCTGGCTGGGGGAGGAGGAAAGACAGGCAGGAAGAATGAAGAGGGGATCTCCCCAGTGGTGGAGGAAAACAGGGGAAGCCAGAGGGAGGAAGTCATCCTGGGTTCAAAGAAATCAACTTAGAAAACTTCCCTTATAAAAATAGCCATTGGCAAACCCTAGCCTATTTATATCACTTGTCCAAGATCACTACCGGGATCCTGGGCTGAATTGCAAGGCCCAGTAAATAATCCTTACATGTATGGGGCACTGGCTGCCAATTTATGGGGAGATATTTCAAATACCACTGGAACAACTGAGTCAGGGAAAATCTGAGTGCTGGCACCAAAGGCGACACTTGCAAGTGGATTTCAGTTTACAGAAATAGATAAGTTCCTGAAAAGTT
Source organism: Trachops cirrhosus (assembly GCA_028533065.1). Classification (NCBI taxonomy): domain Eukaryota; kingdom Metazoa; phylum Chordata; class Mammalia; order Chiroptera; family Phyllostomidae; genus Trachops; species Trachops cirrhosus. Next base: position 36,230,075 of record CM052544.1, read on the forward strand.
GGCCCTAAAATGAGTTCAATTAAGAGAGTCATATTTTCCTAGTGAATCACATTTTAAAACTAGAGATGGACTGGGGAAGGGGTGGCCAAAAATATAAACACAACAAAACAATGATGACCCTAAGACTAAATAAAAACTACCCTTCATTCAGCAAACTTTAAAATGGCACGTACTTAAAAGGTTATTATAAATGCTTTCTATTTTATAAATAGAAATGATCTGTCAGCAAACATATGTCCAGTGCCTGTGATGTACAAGAAATTGTACCAGGCTTTGTGGGGGTGTGAAGACCCCAGTGCCGGCCTCTTGGGAGCTTGCAATCTAGGACACTGAACATCATATCAGAAAAACACCCTCCTGGATGGAGACGAGGGGGGCGGCCCATGAAGGATCACCCGGCCCTTGAAGTGCCATTTGGGCTTGGGACAGCTCTGCCTCCCTCCATCCTCAGAAGCCAACCAAGTTTGCCTCTAAGTGCACCTTTTCAAACCCTCTGTTTAAAGGCTAAAAGCTGCTGGCTATGTGGTGCTGTGTCATAATTGCTATTTATTTAACTAACTTGGAAAGAAACAAAAAATAATCCCATGATTAGGGAGTTTTAAGAAGAAGAATTAAGGTACTTACAGCTCTCTGAAAAGTTAAAGGCCTGTGCAACCCAAGGGGTTGTTATTTTAAACTTTAAAGGGCATTTGCTCAAGGGATCTGTTTGTTTGGAAAAGGCCTGTTTCCTGCTACTTTATGCTCTCTTGCACATAGAATACTGGCCATCGGTGACAGGAGCAGACACCTCATTTGTTATTAGTTTGTAAGTACAGATCCTAGCATACTGAGTTTGCTTTAAATAAGGAACACACTTCTGACACTGAGGAAAATGTCCTCTCTGTGCTACTAACAATGTGCCAGTGACTGCAAGTATATCTATAGAATTGGAGAATATTAATTTAAAATATTTTATTGAATATATCCGTTAGACACTGGATAGTGTCTATGGCAGCCTGTCCACAGCTAGAGTGAAACTCCTCCTGGCATTTTTGACTTAGACTTGTGACTTTAAGTCTAAGTGTACAAATGTCACTGTACAAAATGTTAGAGTAAAAAGCACATTTTTGAATAAATACTTTTTGTTTTAATTCCAGAGTGACGAACCAAGCTGTGGCAGAGACTACTTATCCTTATATCCATTCTTCACTTCTTCCTTTTATTGTTAGAACTCCCCCCAGTTTTTCACCAGTAAGGTGCAGAGCTGCCCTGCCAACTCCATTTCCCAGCCTGCCTTAAAGTACAGGTGGTCATGTGACTACTGGCCAATGGGATGTGAGCAAGTCCTAGGTCATGCCTTTAAAAGCAAAATCATTTGCCCTCTGCTTCCTCTCTTTTCTCTTTTCTACATTCTGGAGTGTGGATCTGGCATTGCCCACCCAGCTTTTACAACATTCAGCAAGGCTCCTTCACCTGGAGTCCATAGGGCCCCTGGGGTCCAGAAATAAAATCGTTGCCTGATAAACCTGAGTGTAGAAAAAAATATAAAATTTTATTTTCACTATCTTCTATCTATCTGAAATTTACCATTTCCTTCAGTTTGGTAGGAAAAAACCCACAGTATTATTAGCAGTATACATGACGATGTCACCAACTAATACTGAAGATATTTTCATGTTCTGGGCTCTGGCCAAGATGGAGGCATAGGAAGATATGCTTTACTTCCTCACACAACCAAAAGAAGGACAACAACCAATTTAAAAACAATAACAACCAGAGCTGTCAGAAAACCAAACTGTATAGAAGTCTGACAACAAGGAGCTAAAGAAGAAACATTTGTCCAGACTGGTAAGAGGGGCAGAGACAGGCAGCTATGGTGGAGAGGATGAACAGCAAAGTGGCGGCTGGTGGACCTGGTGGTCCCACAATCATGTGCAGATAAACTGGGAGGAAGAACCAGGAGGAACAACTGGGGAGAGAGACAGACCATGCAACCCAGGGTTCCAAGGGTTCCAGTGATGGGCAACTAAAGCCTCAAAACCTGTGACTGTAAAAATCTGTAGGGGTTGCAGCAGCAGGAGAAACTACTAGTCTCACAGGAGAGCCTGTTGGAGGGGCCCATGGAGTCCTAGAATGTACATACACCCACAAACCCAGGAATCAGCACCAGGGCAGAACCTAGCAGAGTGTAATTTGCTTGCAGAAATTAGGGGAAGTGATAGAAACTGGGGTGAGAGCCGAGCAAGCAGCATTGTTCCCTCTCTAACCCCGCCCCCACACACAGAGCCACGATGCAGCCGAAGTAGGTTACTCTGCCCTTGCAAATACTAAGGCTCTGCCCCTTATAATGTAACAGGTGTGTCAAAGATGAGTCAAAGCAGCTCTACCTAATACATGGAAACAAACACAGGGAGGCTGCCAAATTGAGGAGACAAAGAAATATGTCCCAAATGAAAGAATGGATCAAAACCCAGAAAAAGAACTACGTGATGAGGAGACAGTCAACCTATTAGATGCAGAGTTCAAAATACTGGTCGTCAGGATGCTCACAGAAATGATTGAGTATGGGCATAAAATAAAGGAAGAAATGAAGGCTATATAAAGTGAAATAAAGAAAAAATATACAGGGAACCAACAATAAAGGGAAGGAAACTGGGACTCAAATCAACAATTTGGAACGGAAGGAAAAAATAAACATTCAACTGGAACAGAATGAAGAAACAAGAATTCAAAAAATTGAGGAGAGGCTTAGAAACCTCTGGGATAACTTTAAACATTCCAATATCCGAATCATAGGGGTGCTGGATGGAGAGGAGGAAAAGCAAGAAATTAAAAACCTATTTGAAAAAAATAATGAAAGAAAATTTCCCCAAACTAGTGAAGGAAATAGGCATACAAGTCTGGGAAGCTCAGAGATTCCCAAACAAGTTGGACCCAAGGAAGCACACACCAAGGCACATCCTAATGAAATTGCCAAAGATTAAAGATAAGGGGAGAATCTTAAAAGCAGCAAGAGAAAAGGACACAGTTAACCTACAAAGGAGTTCCCTTAAGACTATCAGCTGATTTCTCAAAAGAAATCTTATAGGCAAGAAAGGGCTGGAAAGTATCCAAAGGTATGAAAAGCAAGGACCTACATCCAAGAGTACTCTATCCAGGGAAGCTATCATTTAGAATGGAAGGACAGATAGAGTGCTTTCCAGATAAGGTGAAGTTAAAGGAGTCCATCATCACCAAGCCCTTATTATATGAAATGTTAAAGGGACTTATCTAAGAAAAAGAAGATAAAAAATATGAACAGTAAAATGACAACAAACTCAGTTATTAACAACAGAACCTAAAACAAAAACAGAAACAAACTAAGCAAACAACTAAACAGGAACAGAATCACAGAAATGGAGATCACATGGAGGGTTATCAGTGGAGAGCAGGAGTTGAGGGGGAGAATGGAGGAAAAGGTACAGGGAATAAGTAGCATAAATGGCAGGACAAAATAGACAGGGGGAGGTTAAGAATAGTATAGGAAATGGAGAAGCCAAAGAACTTACATGCACAACCCAGGACATGATCTAAGTGTGGGGAATGCTGGAGGGAAGAGGTGTACAGGGTGGAGGGGATAAAAGGGAGAAAAAAATGGAACAACTGTAATAGCATAATCAATAAAATATACTTAAAAAAGATATTTTCATGTTCCAATATAGTTGTTATGGATTATCTTGAAATATCACATATACTCATCACTATTTTGAAATTACAATAGCCATTAGACTTGCCACTAGATGATTATTTGATGTATTAATAAAGCACGTATTACTATATCATGAGTTTGTTTTATTTTTTAGTACTTTGGCAATTGTATTTTAATTTAATTTACTTTGTAATTCTATATATTTTATCTTACATATTTAATAATATTACTTTGTGAAGTGGTATGTAGGCTTCGTCACACTGCCAAAGGGGTTCATGACAGAAAGAGACATTATGAAGCCTTACCAAAGGAATAATAGAGCAGTAATATTTAAGGAACTTGGGTCCATGGATGATCTTGTAGAGCAGGGCTACCCTTCAAGTTCTGAACCACTCCTAGATCAGGGCTGCCCAATAGAACTTTCTGTGTGATGGAAATGTTCCAAATGTGCTGTTCAATACAATAGCATCTAGTCAAGTGGCCATTTGAAATGTGGTCAGTGCAACTGAGAAACAGAATTTTAAATTTTATTTAAATTTAATTGATTTAAATATAAATAGCCACATGTACCTAGTGGCCACCATACTGGATAGCACAGTTCTAGATTGTTATACGAGAGAGAAATAAATTTCTATCTTGTTTCACCTGTCATATTTTTGGATCTCTGTTATAATACCTTAACCAACACATCAGCTCACCTGGAGTCAATAATACATATACCAGAGAAAGAAGGCACATTTGTAGAAACAAACTCAATAGGTAAAGAAATTTACTAATTGAAACCAAGATTTGTAATAGGAGTTTTGTATTTACAAAGCATTCCCATATACATTATTTTGCTTGGTACCTATCATCACCCTGTGATTCTTACCCATATTTACTCTGAAAGAGGTTAGGTGATTTTGTTGAGGTCACAAAGATAGTAGAGCCATGAGTCAACTCCAGATCTTACTACCACACCATGTGCTTTCTAGCATGTTGAATGCCTCCCGTGGCAGTAAGCAGTAGGAAGTGATCAGGCTACAAAAGACCTACAACTGGCAGTTAACCACCTGACCACTAGCCCAGATGTCTATTTGTCTTTATGGCACAAAGGTATGCCAAGTCCTTTTTCTGGCTCTAGGTGCTTTCAGATGCTGCAGGCATCAGAATTTCCCAAGTTTTTGGCAAAATGCCCATTTCCTTTAGAGTCTATTGTCTTGCAAGGACTGCTGAGGGTTGGGAGTGGTAGTTAAAAGACTCTTCTGATGTCCAGGTAAGGACTTGTAAACGACACTGCCTTTTTAGTAAACCTTACTATGAAGATCATTTCAATGACAAGTTCAGTTTCCTTCCTTTGAAATTAGTACAAAGAATACTGTTACTTTATTAACAATAATCAAACACAGTAATGGGTTATCATTTTATCAGTAACAAAAGGACCATGTCTTAAATTCTAAACAATGTATAGACACCGAAGAGAAAAACTAATACATAGGTGTGACTATACTCCACATGTCAATCAAGCTTCCTTCAAAGGCCAGGCTACACCTATCCTACTTATTCCCAGTCTTGGTTCTCTCTACCTACTAAGCACATACCTCCATTCCCTTAGCTTACAGAACTCCTACTTATCCTCCCAAATCTCAGTGTCCAATCGTCATGATCATTTCTTCCACTTTGTATTGTTCTTTTTAATTTTTCATCTGATTCTAAACTATATATGAACATAGTTTAAAAGAATAATTCCAAGGCTTGCATGAAAAACACGTTTCCATTTTCCATTCCCCATAGTGAGTTACCTGATACTATTCAAGTTACCTCTATATGTTAAAATAATATGTCCATATTGCTACCTCTTGATTTCTTGATTTTTTTAGTTTAAGCATTATATATCTATTCCCTATTTTAGTAAATGAAGATTTAGCTCTCTTTCACTGCTAAGTACCCACTCACCCCTATGATCACAAACTCTAACCTTCTTGTCCTCCCATCCTTTCAACGTAATTACATTATATGTTTAATTGGATCAATATCCAGGGTTGGCATTACTATGACTATCTAATTGCTATGTCTAGGTGGACACTATAATATACTAGGTTACTTTTTCTTTATTCTACAGTGTTGTTTTCCCTGAAGTTAACAATTGTCCTTTTTTGTTTGTTTTATTTTGTTCCTAAGTACTTATGAATAATTTAATCCCAACCTTTCTGCCAACTGTCTAACTTTCCTAAATATATGCTCAAATACATATTAAAGCAATTTTGTTTTCTTAATGAAATCCATGCCGGGGCCTTCTGATCTGCCTTGATCTATTCTAGTTTCTTGAAGTGCTTCAGGCACAACTGTCATCCTAAGATCTCCCTTCACCATTATTAAGGATTCCTTTGATTCCTTCCTGTGCACCATCCCCCACTACCTATAATGTAAGTCTTCCTCTTTCTCGGTTTACTCTTTTGCTCTTCTGGAGTTCATCCTTCAGTGGGTTCTCAAAAAGGGTGAATAGAAGGTAAATTTTTTTGAGATTGTTGTATACCTGAAAATATCTTTATTCTACCTACAAACTCAATTAAGAGTTTGGCTGAATATAGAATTGTAGATTAGAAATAATATTCCTTTATGGTTTGAAAACATTCTACCATTGACTTCTGGTTTCCAGTGCAGTTACTGAGAAGTCAAAAACCGTTCTGACTTTTGATTCGTTGCATATGACCTATTTTTTCCTCTCTTTAAACTGTAGGTCGTTTTTGATCCTACTGTTCTGAAATTTCACTGTGATGGTCCTTGGTATTATCCTATTGTCATTCACTGTTCTGGGCAATCTAGAAACTTGTGTCTCTCAATTTTGAGAAATTGTCTTTATTACCTACTTTTTTTTCTGGTCTGCTGTTCTTCTTGCAACCTCTATTATTTGGATCTTGGCAGTCCTTGCATCCTCCACTAATTTGCTTATCTTTTCTTCCCTATTTTCCATTTCGTTGGCCTTTTGCTTTAGTTTCTGGAAGATATTCTGAACCTCATCATCTAATCCTTCTATTAAATTGAAAAAATTTTGATTTGTGAGAACTTTTTTAAAATGACCCAAGTATCCCTTTTTATAGCCTTTGTTCTTGTTTCATGAATATAATGTTTATTTCAAAATATTTATTAAAAATGCCTGATTTAAGTATAAAATGTATTGACTTATTTTCAGAGAAGCGTTGTAGATTAGTATATATTTCATATGGCTCTGCTATGAACCTATGAAATTCTAATACATACTTCTTTTTCTCATTTGTTTTATATATTCTTGCAAAGAAATAATTTATCTATTTTTAATATTTAAAAATGTATTTTTATTACATTTTTCCATTACCATTTATCCTCCCTATACTTACTTCTACCCCCACTTACCCCCTCACCCCCACAATCACCACACTGTTGTCCATGTCCATGAGTTTCATTCTCTCTTTTTTTCTTGTTTGCTTGATCCCTCCATCCCCCCACCCCACCCACTCCCCACCCCTGGGGTGGTCAGCCTGCTCTCTACATAATATCTCTTTTATCTTGCTGAGAACATAAATGATAATGAATTTTTTGGATTATCTAAAATTTTCATCTCTTGGCATAGTCTGTTTCCTTCAAATTTACTTTAGTCTCTGTCTTTCAAGTTAAATGCCCGATAACACTTGGTTTCTGCTCCTATTTAAGGAGGTACTCAGAACTGTTTGAAGTCTACCATGGACTTTACTTTGGGTCAGCTGGCTGAGCTACCACTTCACGTAGTCTCTGACATCTTTTTTTTTTTTGGCATTAATCAGATTCTCTGGAGAAGGATTATCCATTCTTCTGTCTAGAAGGTATTTAAGTTTGATGATCTATGCTGTGGGAGCCCAGTGTGGGAGAAGTTTGATATGGAAACATTCTTTTAATCCCATGTTTTCATTATTATACAGCTGACTTTCAACTCTGGCTGATGTGTCCTGGTCCAGAAACTCTGTGTACTCTTACCAGAAAGTAAACTTCCAGTTTCCTAACTGAAATAGGGGAGGCAGTTGTCCCATTGTGCAAAGCTAGAGTGGGGAGCTGGGGATCTAATTGCTTAAGATAGACCTTCCATGAACTTTCCTACTTTAAGCTTCATATTTACCTCTCACTTTCAGAGTAATCTGCTATTTCCAATTCCCAAGCCTTTAGGTAGAAAATATGGGATTTCTCCACTGGCTGGCTTAGAATTTAACTTTCTTATTATCCATCTATTTCAGTCCATTCAGGTTGCTATAACAAAAATACCATTTTTGGTATTATAAGCAGTAAAAACTTATTTCACACACTTCTGGATACTGGGAATTCCACAATTAAGGTGCCACTAGATTTGGTCTCTGGTAACAGCCTGCTTTCTGGTCCACAGATGGCCATCTCCTGGCACCCTTACATAGCAGAGGACCAAGGGAGCTCTCCGGGGTCTCATTTGTAAGGGCACTCATTCACGGCCTGATCAGCTCCCAAAGACCCCATCTCTGGATACCATCGCACTGCAGATTCAACTTCAACATGCGAATTTGGGGGCGGGCACGAACGTTCTGTCCACAGCACCGTCTTTCCAGAATCCACTGTTTCGTTGTTGTTTGCTGTCTTATTCTCATTATCTCTGAGGATTTTTAAAAAGTATCCCTTTACTATTATTTTAGGATATTACAAGAGGAATCAAAATAAATGAATATTCTTGATTGCCATTTGTGGAGTTAATATATTCACATGGTTCAAGTTTCAGAAGGAAAAGAGTATATAATGAAGTCTCCCTCATGGCCATCCTGAACCACCAGCCGTCCAAGAGCTCTCCAAGGAAGAAACCAGTGTTACTGATTCCTGGTGTCCCTCCAGCCTCCCTTCATTATTTTAATTCTTACTCTATACTGTCAGTCTATTTGCATGATCTTTGACTCTGCTTTATTACTATAGTACCTGTCACACTGCAGTAAGAAGTTCTTGAGGAAACAGATGTAAAACTGAAGGAGCCCAGCTCTTTGGGGAGGGTTAAAACAATGATAAAGTTTATCTTTATTGTCTCTTCCACAATATGCATACTTTCCCACCATGGAGGAACTTTCCCACCATGTATGACCCTGTTCACTGCCTCAGACACCAAAGCATAACCACCAAAACTTCTTCCTACTCATTACTAAACCTACTCCATAAGATGGGATCTGATAATTTGTTCTCCCAGTGGTGTGAATTACTAACACAGCCTACTCTGCCGTCCTTTCCCTGGCGTGGCTAAATTGTCACAGGAGATAAAACTTGGGGCTGAAGGAATTAAACTCTCGTGGTTGCCACTTCAGAAATTACCCAACACATCAGTTTTGCCAAGATGTGCTGTTACTGAGACCATGCTTACCAGGAACATAGGGTCAAACCAAAATGGACTCTCAACACTTTACAAAATTCAAGCCAAGCAAATGCCAAAGAAGCTATCTTTTAAAACAGTGAGCACCAAAACTGAATGGATCAATTAAAACATTAATGAAGATACTTCTAAAAACAACCATTTTCTATTTAAATAATAAAGGCACCCAGGGTCCACATTCCATAGTTGGGAAACATTACTGAGTAATAAAACTACCATGAAGTAAACTCAAATTCACAATCAAAATAGGCCATAAAGTAGTTTTTTTAAATGAGTATCAAAAGAAATGTAACTGAAATCAAGATAGCAAAATGCTGACTCCCAGTTCTGACCATGATAATGTAGATTGTAACAGACTTACTCTCATCATAAACAATAATACTAACTTCACAAAATATGTAAAATAATTTTTATCAGGCTCAGAGTACAACCAATACAAAACCTCAAGCAGAGAACAATGGTCTTGGTGGAGGGACAAGGCAGAAATCAGAATTCAATGCTGCTAAGGCTGCTGGGATTTGGGGAGTAGGGTTGCAGAGATGGGTGAACCTCAGGGAAGAAACTCAGAAATCTGTGTGGAAACTGGAACCTTGGCTAATTACTGGGCTTCAGAGTGAAGGGCGAGATACCTAGAAGTCTGAGAAAGCACATGTTGGGAATCTGAGAGCTGAGGCTGAGAGGAAATGCCAGATATTGAACAGTACTGGAGAGATGTTAACTTCCGGGCTAAGTGAGAGTGGAAGACATAGGTGAACATATCAAACATTTATCAGAACCCCAGAAAGGCCACCTATAAGATTATCAACCATACTCTAGGAGTAAAGGGTACACTGAAATAGATTATGTCCTAACAAGCTTAAACCAGGTCTTAACAGGATCAAAGTGCTCTCCTAGTGATTTGGCTGGCTGAAAGAAGATAATGAAACACTTTATAACACTGTAACAAAATCCAGAGTACACATACCAGTTACAGTGTTTGTATAGTAGAAAGTTACTAAATATGCCTCCCTCCCCCAAAAAACAATAAAAAGTGACCAATTATTGAGAGATAAAACAGTGAATAGAAGTAGATCAGAGGTGACCCAGATATTTGATTTAGCAGACAAGGACTTCAAAATAGCTATGAATAATATATTAAAAAGAGGAAAAAATAGGCAAACTGGATGGAAAGATAGAATACTTGACTTTAGAATTCAAATGCATACAAAAAATCCACCCTGGAAACACACCCGTATTTTTCGGACTATAAGATGCACCCCCCTCCGCCCCAGTTTGGGAGGAATAATGGCTGTTAATGCTGCTGTTGAGTTCTGTTTACATTTACATTGGTGAAATATTATGTTATTTATATTATTAAATATTTTACCACATTTTTTGCTTTGAAAAATTTTTTCCTATTTTTCTCCTCTAAAACCTAGGTGTGTCTCATGGTCGGAAAAAAGTTTATCTTATCACATCTGTAACGCAAATGTACTCTTCAAAGGCAGGGCAGTAGCCTGCAGTAGGCACACACCTGAGTGTGCCTTGCCAAGTTCTTTCTGCCCATGTACCACAGTTGAATGCCAACTAAAGCACAACCACTCCTCAGGGTTCACTAGCTCTGTATTAGCTCTTCAGCTAAAAGGTAAGGGGAAGTATTCCACCGCTTGCTTCATGAATTCTTTAGAAGCTTTCTTGATCCTAACCCAATATGGGCACATATATTATCAGTGAGTCAGATTTAGAAATAAATCATATAACCTATAGAAGTGGGTTACAGATACTCAGTAAGCAGTTCCTCTTCTTGGCAAAGAAAACGGTGGGTGGTATCTACATCGTCATGCCCCAGAGGAAAGGCCTAACATGCTGTATGCAGAGTCTGGACGATGTTAGGTCTGAAAGGAGTCCTGGGGCAACAGTCAAGTCCCGTTTTAACATGGGAGGGACCAAAGTCTGGAAAGGTCATGTGGCTAACACAAAGCCTCACAGATTGTAAAAGGCAGAGCAGGAACACTAAATGTTGGCTCCCTGATTCCAGATGCAGAGAACTTTTCTCACTTCCCGGATTCAGCATGTGTAGAAATGAACACATGAAAGTTGGGACATACAGGATGACTCTAACATTTTAAACTGATACTCATTTATTTCATATGCCTCAAATTCTTGTCCCTACTTAGATCTTTATGCAATTATATCTACATTATATACTCCACTTTGTTTTCATAGCCCTAGGTATTGATAAAAATACTGCTGCTATTTACCTGTGGTCTGACCTCGGTTTGACAAAATGAGAAGAAACAGAAAGAGTTAAGTAGCCAAAGCTGCCTTCTGTCTACCAATATATATTGCTCACTTATTACAGAGTAGCTACCTTCAAAATCATCCTTTCCCTCCTTTTTTCTATTGCTACTGCCTCCTCCTGTCTCCTGATCAGCCTCAGCTCTCCCTTTCTAATTCATGCCTTTCCTGCTGCCAAAGGCATTTTTGTAACAGTCCTTTCCATGTTTCTCCTCTGCTCAACACAATCTTGGGTTCCCTCACATCTTCAGGATAAAGTCCGTTCAAAATGCTCCCCAGGTCCCCCCCAACCCACCTACCTTCCTACCTTTCAAGCTCCATCTCTCTGCATAATCCTTACATGCACCCTAGCCTTAGTTACCTGAAGAAGGCAAAAACTGTCCCTTTGAACCTACTGTTGTCATTGGGCATATTCTCTCGTAAAGTCCTACTAGCTCTTTTAATTAAAAAAAAATTATTGATTTTTACAGAGAGGGGAAGGGAGGAAGGCGGAGGGGCAGAGTGAGAGAGAGAGTGAGAGTGAGAGAGAGAGAGAGAGAGAATAGAAATTTCCCTAAGAAATTTCAACTTCAATGGGTCTGAGGTCAAGTCCTGAGTTTATTTTGAAGGAAAAAAAAATTTTCAGGTAACTTTAATGCACTACTCTCCAAATGAAAAAGCCAAGGGTAAATCAATGTACTGTCTCTCAGATAAATGCCTACTTTTATGAATCATGAATTTCTGAAACAGAAAGAGCCCTAACCATTTGTTTGGTGTGTTGCTCACTGAAGGAAACAGAGACAGTGAGAAGGAAAAGGTTCAAGTCCTCGAGAACCCTCAAGGATGTGTATTGTGGGAACAAGAAGCAAGCACAGGGATGTTTTGGGGGGCATTATTTGTATCAAAAGCTTGGAAGGACAACCTCAATGTCTTTTAGCAGAAGAATAGATGGATTTTTAAATATGTAAGCAATGAAATACCATGCTGTGGTGAAAATGGCTGAACTGGATGGAGCTACATGCAGCAACACAGATAAATTTCAAAAATACATCCCTGAGTGGAAAAAAAAAAAAGCAGGTTGTGGAAGGATATGTACAACCTGACACTATCTATATAAAGTCTTAAGATATGGAAAACAAGGTGAGACCTTGATGACAGTCTGAAGCCTGCACTACCATGGAAAGAAGCCTGGGAGACAGCTCAGGGGACATACAGTGACCAGCTGTGCCATTTGGCCGTCAGCAGATCTCCCCTGGCCTCAGTGTTTTCTTTGTAAAGTGAGAGGTTTGGATCCCTCAGGTAAGTCCTTTTCAGCTTTGCAGTCATTGGCACCACAAGCCATATCCAAGACTATCAGTTCTGGTCTCACCACAGAGGCAAGGTCTGAGTTCCAGCTGTGACGTTGGGAGCCACACTGGTGTCAGGGTAAACACGTTATTTACTAAGAGTATTCTACAGAAGTGTTCTCCCACATGTCTGAGTCACAGTGAAAACAGGAAGCCCACACCTATTTCTTCTGAGGACCATCCCATGTGCCCACCACCTTCCACCAGCTGTAAAAACGCCTTCATGAAATCCCCACAGGGCCAAGGCCAAAGGGCTGCTCCACGCGGGTGGGGCGGGATGCCGGGGCAGGAAGCACACAGGCTGCTCACCCTCAGGAAGATCAACAGTGGAGTGGGGACCATGTGAGGAAGAAACCATTGAAGAAATGTGTTCTGAGAGAAGGCACTTCCTAAATCGCCTCCTGGTCTCCGGACATTCTTATTTCTTTTATCCACTGATGGCACAGCAATAAGACTGAGCAGAGGACAAAAGGTTTAAAATTTAAAAACACAACCCAACAGCATGTTTTTAAAATAGAATATGTAAGCACATAGTACGAGATTCAAAAGCTAAGTCTCTTGTCATGTTCCCAGCCAACCAGTTCCCCTCCCCAGTGGCAACCACTGGGTACATATATACTTTAGAGACAGTTAATGTATGGCCAAGCATATAAACACACACACACACACACACACACACACACAC
>CM052544.1:36243893-36296541 GCA_028533065.1 Trachops cirrhosus
GGCACTCAATCCACTGAACCACACCAGCCAGGGCAAGAAGAATTTTTACATTTCCCAGTGGTGCTTGTTTCTAGGTTTAATTTTTAATTTTTTTTGTCAGTTATATTACATAGGGATCAGATATTTTTTTTGTGGTATTTCAACTTTTTTGGTATGGCAGTTTTCTCAGTGTCCTACCATATGTTCAATATTTGTGGCAATTGAAAAGAAGATGGTTTATCAATTAATCTAAGATATTAAGGAATTAGCAGTTCTATGTCTTTATTCCTTTCTTCCAAACCAAATTCAGCATGTTAGAGTTCAAATATTTTTATACTTTTGGCATGGAGATTGGAGACATTTCATCCTCACCACTGTCATGGAAGGGAATTTATAGGGCATCTAAGTCAACCTCCATGCAGTACAGGGACTTCCTTTACAGCATCCCTAAAAGATGTTCATATGAATTTAACTTGAATCATTGCTGAGCCAGGGAACTCAGCCTGCTGCTCAGATTGTGGCATGTGTGGCCTCTATCAGGAGATCAAGGATTAAGATCCTTATAAAGCATTTATTGGCTACCTACTCTATAAGGACTGCCTTGCTCAATGAACTTTGGGGAACACGCAAGAAAAGTATGATATTACACTCGAGCTCTAGAACTGTGTGCCTCAGTGCCTCAGGACACTGCAGTGAATTTGCTCCATGGGATATTTTAAATTTTTGAGGGAAACAATATGATATACAAACTGTCAGACACTGCACAAACTATCAGATCAAGGTAGTTTTCATAGCTTCAACATTAGTTTGTGCTATATTCCTTTTGATGATCTCCTATCTTTGCAAAACTGGGATTGTGGCAGTTGTTTTATAAAAGGTGTTTTATGTGAAAATCAACACAGAACAGGAAAGGAGTGTGGCTTGTTCATATCTGATTCCAAGGTTTGGGAAGCTGTGCACAGCCCAACAGAAGCATACTGTGATGATTTCAGAATAAAGAGGTGATATTTTCTTTCAATTTATGTGCTGCTCATTTTTTTCAAATAGTTACTCAATTGACATTATGTATTAAGTTGCTTGGACCTAACTACTTAATGAATAGAACTGCTCTGTATTTCTTTTGGCCTAAGGGGCTCTCTGAAACAATTCCTGAGACTCCAAGAGCACTGTGAACTGAGAAAGCTTCAGAATATCTCTAGAAGCTTACAGCTGAGTTTCAGAGACTAGATTCATGACAGTGATGCAATCAGGATGTGAACAGTCAGACTCACACACTCGCATTGAGCCAGCGGATGTTTCAGGAATTCAGAATACAGGGGGCACAGTCTGGAACAGAATCAAACAAGTAGGTCTGGCCTGGCCACTGCTGGGTAGGAAGGGCTGAACCACAGACAGGAGAAAATGCAAAGAGAATTGGGAATGAGGACACTGGTCTGGCTGAGGGCCTTGGAGGAACAGCTGAGGAGTTTGGAGCTTTGATCCGGGCAAAGTGGGGAAGGTGTTAGGTCACAGGTATGATCCTATAAAAACCAGTGTTTAAGGAAGATTAATCCTAGTAGGGGTGGTTGATGGACTGGAAGGGTGGACTAGAAGGTAGGGAATTGTATCACCTGAAAAAGCAATGCACCTACATGGTACAAGCCAGATATAACAGAGAGCAGGTTAGGGTCATTCCTGTCCTGCAGTAGCCTCGTCACACAGGGGCCATGCTGCAAAATTCCTCAAACTATAATCCCAACAATCTGCTTGGAAAAGTGCCATTTTTGGATTCTCTATAACTGGGGCACACTGGAATCAAGTTTTTAGTAATTCTGCTTGGAGTCCAGAGCCTTGCTCCTAGGAAAGCATATAAAAGAATGGTTAAGCATGGGATAGGAGGAAAAAAATATGGATTAGGAGTCAGGAGACTTGGAGTCGAATCTCAGTTTGACCACGAACTCACTAAAGAGTGGTCCTAGGCCTCGGTTTCACCACTCTGAAAACAAGGACTCTATAAGTGCGATGAGAAGAAACACTAAGGAAGGCTCATGTCTATCTGATGTGTCAGGTCCAATCTTTGTGTACTGGTAAGCAGAGCCAAAACTGTGGTTTTAATAGTTCATTCCAATTTGCATCAAGCATTTATGTTAACAAAGGGCTTTATATTATTAAAATATCATAATCTAGGCTCCTGTAAACAATTATTACTATAATAGCAGTGAATGTACACAACAGACCAGAATATTGGCAGAGACTTCTGGAAAACAGAAATCAACCTTATTTACCAAAGTTGCCCATGATGATGGCTCACAGACAACATTTAAAATAAAAATTAAGCCACTGATCTGCTCTGTGTCTCCAGGGAACAAACAAGCTCTGTACAATCCACATTAAGACAGAGCAGGAGCAGACAAATTTGATGGGGTGAAGACTATGGAAAATAAGGGGAAATCAGGGACAGAATAACAAACTTAGAACTTGAAATAATTATGAACACAAGAAATACCCAATAAAGGCTGCATCAGAAAGAACATGAAAGTCTTACAGATTTTTGTTTATCTTATTTGAATTTAAGCAATAACAGCTTTATGTTAATAACAGCTTTCTAGCTTCAGAAGAAATGACGATGTGTCCTACAGAGTTAGCCCATAAAGCACTCCTGACTCTTTACTCAAACTGGGTATAAGATCAAAAGAGACAGTATCTGGGGTCCTCTAAAGTGATGGGCTTAACAATGAGTCACAGAATGGTCTTTGGCTTTTTCAATGGCCCCCACATAGTGCAGTCTCTTTGCCAGCCCTGACATGTCTTTTTAGAGGCACTGGTCTAGTGGGGGCAGGAAGCCCCAGCCTCAGCAGCTCTCAGAGAAGACCAGGATAAACTCGGCCATCGCTGGCATCTATATGCAAGTCCGTATCACAGTTTTTGCTAGGGTGGGAAGGTTGAGAGTGTTTTATGGTGGGGGAAGGGAGGAGGCAGTTAGAAATGAGGAAGAGAAAACTCTCATCTCTGGGAAACCGGCAAAATGACTTCCCTCTATGAGTTTGTGCAAATAAAATCTCCATCTCCCACCCCTGTTTACAGGTCAGTGAACCCATTCATGGATTAGGAAGTGACCCACAAGCGTCAGTGTGAAGAGAGGGGTGCGGTGGTGGAAACGCCTGGAGAGAATGCAGTATCCTGTTTAATTTGGCCTTGCCAACGCCAAACCCTTTCTCTGTGAATGTTTCTTTAGTTAAAGAGTGATAATGTCCTCTTTCCAATGGCCTTGCCTCTCATGAAATGGGATATTCTCACTGTATCACTTACCCTCTCCTGCATTATTATCCTCCTCCTCCGAGGGACAGGGAGTAAGCCCAATTTATTTACATAGTAGGTAGTAGGGCTGTTGTGTGGGAGAATGCCTGGAAATAAAAGTGTGGTGAGCTTGCAAAAGGTATAATACAAAATAGTTTAAGTCCTTACAGTGCAAATAAACCAAGTTAACACCAGTGTATATACTTTGCATCTACTGGCCATTCAGTTAAGAGAAAATAGAGGGTGAATAAGGGTCATTAAATAAAACCAGATAAAGTGTGCTGGTGGGCAGAACTAAGGAAAAGCCCTCTGGAGCCACATTTATGAACAATGGCAGAACAGAAACTTGGTATCCATGGCTGTTAGACTGATGGGCACCAGGAATGATGACTTGAATTCAGAGAGCTTAGAGAGTTAGCACTGGTGCAAACACAAAATCTCAAATTTGGCTGCAGATAAATAAATGAGCCTCGTTCCTCATGTCCTAACATGGTGCCTTTCCCCCACAGTCTTGTGGAATTGTCTGCAGCTCTTCTGTAGCAGAAATATCTATTGAGATATTTGGTCTGGGTATCCCCACTCTTTATCAACCATTAGAACAGGGAACTACCAAGGTTGTAGGGGCAGGATCTTCGTCATCCTGCTTCCTTATATAAAACCATGTGAAAACAAGGGTGTCCAAGGACTTCAGTGCCCCACCCCTCAGGATTATGCATGCACCTTATTCCTCTCCCAATAAAATCCATCAGCAGAGCATGATTACCTGTAGCAGTAAGCTCAAATCTCCATTTCCTGCTCAGCATTTTCCACTCTGTTGTCCCACCTTATCTGTCCAAATGTCTCTCATTATTTCCCAACCTCACATCTCACCCCCATGCATGCCTGCTTTCAAGCCTTCAATCATCCTGTGCTCTTTAATTCTGTCTACACTACAAGGTCCATGCCAATTCCTGCCTCCTTCCCCAGGCATTCTAGCCCATGGCCATCTTACTAGAACTCACCAGATCCTACACTACGTTCTCTGACCATGAGCATACATAAGCAACCAGAGAATATCAGGTTTGGATAAGGCCTTACAGAGCATCTGTCCCAAACATCTAGGGTGCACAAATCCCATCCACAGCACCTCTGGGGCCCTACAATTGGTATGAGGGCCGGCATGAGTTACATCCTCAATAAATGGCAGTCCTCCACATCCATGACCAGTCATGAGGTCAGCTATTCCATTCTGGATTAACACCTTCGAGTGTGGGAAAAGGTCTTTGTCAAACTGAACTAGAGACCCTTCTCAGTAACTTCCCCCTAGTCATAGGTTGGCCTTCACAAGCTTCACACACAGGTCAGCCCTATAGGTATTTGAGGACGGGACATGAGCATCTCTTTGGCTTTCTCTTCTTTCATCTAACCATGCATTCTTTTTTTTCTCCTTTTTAAAAAAGAGTTTATTTATTTATTTTTAGAGAGAGGGGAAGGGAGGGAGGAAGAGAGGGAGAGTTGCCTCTTGCTCACCCCCTACTGGGGACCTGGCCCACAGCCCAGGCATGTGCCCTGACTGGGAATTGAACTGGTGACCCTTTGGTTCTCAGGTTGGCATTCAGTCCACTGAGCCACACCAGCCTGAGTATAACTACTCATTCTTTATTTGAGAATGTTCCTCATATCATGGTTTCCAATCCTGGTTGTCAACATCCTTTGGCATCTTTAAGTGTAGTAATTTGAAGTCAAATACTCCAAGGGTGGGGCTGGCCATTCAGTTTCTAGAAATGTACCTTCAGCAGAGCCATAAGGGATGTTTGTATGCCCCTCCACACCACTGCTTCATTCATATTACTTGCAAGCATCGAAAACCTCTTTCTCACAGGTGCTATTTATTACATCTCTCCCATCATGTACTCGTGGAAACTTAAAAAAAAAAAGATCTAAGGACTTAGACTTGTGCCTGTTGTATTTCAACATTTTAGGCTGAGTCTATGCCTGTCATGCTCTCTTTAGATCCCAATTTTAGTTCTTTTCCAGCTTAGCATCATCTACAGATTTGCTAGATGTGCCAGTTTTGTCCTAATCCATATCATGGATAAAAATGCTGAAAAAGCCAGTTTTGAGGACTTTACCTTTTTGGCATATCACCTTCCCTTTAGGTCCCAAATGTGTGTTGTGCCATACTGTACATATAATAAATGCTTATACATAATTGTTGAATTATACCAAATTCTTCCTAATATCAAAATATATTTTCATGGTAATGATGAACTCTATCCAAATTCTTTCTTGCTGAGTTCATCTCTCTCTTTCTAAGTCTTCCTTTCATTGGCCCTCAGAACTCTGAGAACACAATGTGGCCTGCAAAGCCCAGGGAATAAACACTATGTCAATAACATGTTCTTTAATTCCTTTTGTAGCGTCTTCCTGATTGGCTGTTTGTAGAAAACCCATTGCATTAAAGGAGATAACATCTGTGAATCCTTTGATTTCCTGTTTGGCTCTTATGTCAATATAATAATAGCTTCTTGTAGATATTTTTACTGTAGGATAAACACACTAAGCCCCACTTTTAAATACAAGGATTTGAGTATGTCAGTACATGCCAAAATGAGGGCTTCTGTGTATCTCCTGTAAAATAATCTTTCCATAATGTTGCTCGTGAGCAACAAGATGGTCAACATTAACACGCCGAAAGGGGAATGCAATGGTAATACTCCTCTTTAAATGTGATCCCCATTCCCAAGATAACTTCAATCACAACCAGGGGAAGGAAAAATCCTACTTTGACAGGAAATGGCAAGCAAGAATCTGGGCACACTGGCAGCTCAGTGGCTATCTGAAGATTCTAAGAAGCACACACTTGTTCAGATTAGAAAACACTCTATGTGAGGTTGGGGCACCAGGGAAATAGCACTAAGGTCCTGGGGAGTGTGTTTCTCTTCTCTTCCAGATTTTAGGATTGGGCATGTTTGCCCAGAAAGGATGAAGATGTCACCCTCCCACCCCACCACCTGTTTGGGGGAAGAGGGAGGGGGACAGAGAGTTTATTAGAATGTATATGCAAGGGAAGGGTAGGAAAAGCATTTCTAAAATTACCATTACTTTGGGTTTTTTGGTCACAATGGATATAATTAATTTTGAATTCTTAAATTTTATTAAGTAGGGGAGGGGAGCTTCAGGGCGAGTATAATTAAAAATAAAAGTCGAGAACCCAAACTATTCTAGGATAATAAAGGTCAGAATAGTGGTTATCTGTCTTTGGGGATACTGGGTGAAAGAAGGGTCAAGGGAGGCTTTAAAAAATGTTCTAAATTTTGATCTGGGTGGTCTTTACACAGGTGCATAGGTAATAAAAAATCATTGGGATGTACACTTAAGATCTGTGCACTTAATTGTATATAAATTATATAACCCTCAATTAAAAGGTTAAAAAAATAATAAAAGGATGAGCACCACTGGCTTACTAGCCTGGGACTAGCTGTCCCCTGCAACTCATGGTGCTGGTATGGAGGGGGTGGCATGCAATTTATCACTGAGATGTTTACTAGATACAAAAGGGATGTTATTAACTTGAGGGGGCTAATAAAGTATACCACCAATCAAAGTTCTCTTATCTTTCAACAAACTGGTGAGGCCTGACACAGGGCCAGCTTGTCCCCTGGGGCCAGGAGGAACAGCATGGATTCACAAGGAAGGAGGGGTGACAGGTGCTGGACAGCATCTCTGACCTGGGGGAAGAAGGCCTCTGGGGCCAAGCTACCTACCAAAAAGACAGAGGTCTGCTGGCTTTAGATTAAGGCATGGGAAGTCAAAGGAAACCAAGGGAAAGAGATGCTAACCCAAAAAACGGTGGTGGGTCTGAGGAGCGAGGTGAGGTCCTGGGGCCTTGGACGAACCAGGACCCCAAACTCCATCAGACACTCAGCACCGCTGTGTTTCCACAGCTGCTGCTGGCACTGGGCCAGGGGCTCTGGGGTGGGCCATTTCCCCCTCACACAACATCAATGCATTTCTATCACGAACTCCCCGGTTCAAAGGCAGGCAGAGTAGAAGAGAGTCTAGAGAGTGACAGGAGAGGGGCCCTGGTATCCGCAGAGGGAGAAAAGGATTTTCAGGAGGCAGCTCACATGCTCCCACACATTTAGGATGAAGGGAGAGCGTGTCTCAGACACCACTGCATTACAGTCCTCTGACTGTCACAGCGGCCTCGGGAGAAGGGAGGTGACCCAGATTCACCTACACTGTCCCTGGAATAACACTAAGTGCTCTTCAACTGTTTGTACTTTTGGTCCTGACAACCCTTCAGAGGCAGGCATCTTCACTCTCATTTTACAGATAAAGACACTGCAGCTAACAGAGACGATGTGACTGGCATATAGTCACACGGCTGGTCAAAGGCCAGAACTTTCTCCCCTTTATCAAAGCTCAAGACAAGATCTGAATCTCTGTTCTCCACGCTCAACAAAGCTCTCACCATTTTGGGGCACTGTGGTATGGACCTTAAATCTAAGGCCTAACCAGGAATTCACTATGCATTTATTAGTTGAGATTCTGTTTTCACTTCTGCTACAGAGGGTAATCATTCCTCAACTTAAATAAGACTTCATATAGTATTCTGATAATAGGAGAAATCAGTGAAATAATGACCTTAGTATCTGCTATGTGAAATATAAGAAATGTAGAATTCTAGGTTTTTGTGGTTAGTCACATACACTTACATTCTGCTATATATGAAACATATAACTTATAGCAAATAAATAATTAACCTTGACTTAAAAAGAGTGTAAGAAACCAAATTTATTACTGTGGTAAAATATGCACAACAAAATCCACCATTTTAATAATCTGTAAGTGTACGGTCCAGTAGCATCAAGTACATTCAAGTGTTGTGCAGACATGGCCACCATCGACCTCCAGAACTTTTTCATCCCCAAACTGAAATCTGGTACCAGTAAACACTGACTCCCCATCTGTTCTCAGGAGTAGCATTTTACACAGTACTTTGCATAGGGCACATACTTTGGAAATGCTTCTTGAAGAAAAGTGAGCTTTATAGTCATAAAGGAGACCAACTATTACATGAATAAAACAAGATTAAAGGGAATCTATTTTTCCATAACTAAAGACTAATAGTATCCACAGCCAAGAAGAATTAAGAGTAATTTATGACTTGTTTACCCTTCTGGCATCAGCTCTAATAATCTGTTTTGACCAAGAGCTCGTGTTTTCTTTATGCATTAGCAGGTGGTGGTGAAGTCTAAAGCCGGGAGCAGGAAAGAAGAGATGCCCAGCCAGCCAGCACTGGGGGCTAGTTGTTGAGCTGTCACCCAGCGGATAGGGACTCTGTGCTCTCCTAGGAAGCTGTCCTTGGCAGATCTGTGTGACTTGGTAGTGACCCTGTGATGGAAATTCACTGAGGAGCCTGAATTTTAAGTCCTGGTGAGCAAAGCTTTCAAGTCTCTGTGCACAGAAGCAGCCTAGAGAGGAGGCAAAGGCCTCCCCAGTACCCTTTGGGTGAAATTGGGGAAGCAGATAAACAAGGCTTTTCACTGCTGCCAGGGCACTGTGGAAGCATGGAAAGCCTGAATAAATGGTCCTTCAGTTTAGAATTTTCTAATCTGGTAATGGCATGCAGCCCTAAGGGGACAGGGTTAAGAGGTAGCCTATTTATTAGAGGGAAGTTCACTGGGTTTTAAAAAAACTGACTAAGGGACCAGGAACGCACACAGCAATGGCCACTAGCTACTAGTTGGCCCCCCTTGACTTTGTTTGGCTAAAGAAAAAATTTTTGCTAAAGAAAAAAATTCACCACTGGGACAATGTTGCTGTCTGTGGTTTTTGACTCATCTGACAATTGTTAAATAGCTTTTCCTTCCTTCCTGGAGAACATGCTTTACTTGGTGCATCATACTCAAAACCCAAGGCTGGGAAGGTGATTCTGAGCTGGTGGACTTGGACTAGTTGACAGATGCTCTATTGCAAGAGAGGGGACCAATGAATATCTGGGCTTTGGAAGTAACTTTATGATGTTTGGATTTTGTGCTGGCACCAAGCTCTGGGTTTTAAGCACTCTGCTGTCATATGGTGTGCACCCTTTCCAAGAAAAACTCTATAAAATGAAAATACTTTATTGCCACGGCCTTTGACTTCTTGAGAGTCACACAAAATACTGTAATCTCTTACAACATTTAATTTAATTTAAACTCAGTTCACCTAAAGAAAAAAATCAGTTCTGAATCTGCCTATTTCACTTCTTAAAACGCACCAGTCTTCTCTATGGTGTCACTGTTTTGTTTGCTATGTGCCAAACTGTTATTTCACATATGTGAAAAGAAAATTGGCATTGAGTCCATATGAACTAAACTACTGGCAAAGACAAAGCAGGAGCTTGCCATTGAGAAGATTAGATTCCCAAGAAACTCCTCTAGCAGTGTCCAATATCCACAAACTGGAAAAGTGTGCATGTGTAAATATATACGCACATGTTTGATTTGAAGAAGCTGATTCCCTGCCCCTGAGTTCAGGTAGTATTCAATTAGTCATTTAAGTTAACCTGATCTTAAATATCTCAGTTGTACAAATAAACACATAACACAAAATAAATGTGCACTGATTAATAAAAGAAATAGGAAATTGAGAATCACTTTACTCTTATTCAAGTTTGAGCTCGTACATTTCAATCAACTTCTTTATTTGCTTAATAAATAGGATGATTCATACTTTCCTCATAAGACTGATTAGATCATTGTGTGTGTGTGTGTGTGTGTGTTGGGGGCAGTAGGAGGGGAGGTTTTCTTTTCTTTTATATTTTTAAAACTTGCCTGAGGACTTTTTTTTCACTGATTTTTTTTTTTGAGAGAGAGAGGAAAGGAGAAGAAGGGAGAGAGAGAGAGAAACACTGATGTGAGAGAAAAGCATCATTTGGTTGCCTCCCATAAGCACCTGGACTGGGGACCAAACCTGTAGCCTAGGTAGGTATGTACCCCAACCAGGAATTGAACTGCAATCTTTTGGTTATGGGCAATGTTCCAAACAACTGAGCCACACTGACTGGGGTGAGGGTTTCTTTTAAATTTTCAATATTTCCATTAATGTTTTCCTTTACTTTAAGGCTTTTTGCTACTTAAGTCTGCTATTTTGTAGGTTGTTTTGCCTTTGTACTCACAGATTCAAATATGGAACTAAATCAAGAGAGAAATGGAGAATTTTATTAGCCAGAACCGTGGTGACTGGATCATACTCTGAGGCAGTAGTTGAAGACTGTGCTCTCTGACCCTGGATCCTGAGTCCCTGGTGATAATGCAGCATTATAGCAGGCATCTGGAATTTGTGGCTGTCCCATCTCTTCAGGACTCTGTCCTTAGATCAAACTAGTAAGGGGTCTTTTGAAAGCAGGAATGACTACAGGTGAGGTCTGGCATTCATTTTAAATGCAGTCACTTTTATAATTCAGTCTTACAAAGGTGGAATATTTCTAAAACAAAGATAAAGATCCACTTTGAGAAAACACATAGTAAACATTTTTTAAATTTGGATTTTCAGATTTTCATATTCATTTTCTAAAATGATCACTGCATTTTTCTCAGTCATTGGGGTACCACCTATGGAGACATATCAATGTCTTTGACAGGTCTGTCAAACGTAGGATTCCATCTTCTCTACCTAGCTTCAGGGATAACATGTGGTCCAGGCTTAACCAATAATACAGTGCCATTTTTCTTGGCAACAGTAATTAGTCCAGGGGGTGGGTGTATGACTCAAGTAGGGCCAATCATAGTCCTTCCCTGAGGATGATTTATGAAAGATAGAAGACACCTGTTGCTTTTCACTGGCATTGCTCAGCTGGGAAGTTGGGAATCTAGAGCTACTAATGGCCTCATTTCCTCCCACAGAGAAGACTACAATCTCTCAGAATGAAGCCAAGTATGGGCAGATTTAGCTGAGAGACAGAGAGTGAGTCTTGGAGGGGCTAAATCCCAGGTCCTAACCCTGAACCCTGGTTCCTGTAGCTCTTCCTCATTCTATAAGCAGTTCCAGTAACACCCCAGCTACATAACTAAGAAATTCCCTCTTTACTAAGGTTGGTAAGAATCAAGTCTTTGTCACAACTGAAAGAATCAGGAATAATGTAGGAGCTCATCTTCACCTGGGAATCACGTTACTAACTGCTTTAGTGATTATGGCTTTCCAGGTACATGTTAATGTCACATATCTTTTATAGAAACTTTTTGTTAGTGGCATCTCATATCAATTTATATGTCAGGAAAGAAAGGCTGAAATTGATAAATCAGAGTGGCAAAAACACTCCTACGGTTGTGTTAAAACAAGAATTATGTAAATATAGTTCTACCCATTTCACATTTCTTAGCACACAGAGAGAGTTAGCATTAGTTACTGAAGGTATCTACAGAGTCAGGAGTTTGTAGCACAAAATTCTTTTTTTTCCTAATTTAAATTGTTTTATTGTTGTTCAATTATAGTTGTCCGTATTTTCTCCCTACCCCTCCCCCCACTCCAAAATTCTTAACCACATCTTATTTTATCACCATTGTTCATAACCTTATGGAACAAAAGAGGACAAGAACCAGATTGGAGAAGAATAAAAGAAAAACTTCATTCATAGAAGTGCCAATTCTTCCTGTCCATATGTTTAGGTTCTGCTTCTTGCCCTAAACCAGAGCTGAACATCTCAGACATGCTGGCAGGTACAAACATGCTCCCTTTTAATTACACCACCAAATTGCTGCAATAACTGATTGCCAGTTAAATAATTATAATCAAGTGCCCATTGTGCATAACAATCATTTAATGACTGCCATCGGAAAACACTATAATAAAGAGAACCTTAATGAGGAAAACTGGAAAGAGGCCAAAGTTTTATGGCGGTTTGCTTAAAGGGAAAGAGAGCCATAATCTGTATTTAAGATTAAAAGAAGCCTTTAATCCAGATGCTCAACATTAAACAAGGGAGTGGAGTCATGTTTTGATCAAAAGTTACTGCATGCGTAAAACAAAGTAATGTAAATGTTCTTTTAGAAAAGAGCTCCAGTAAATTATATTAAGTAAGTGTTTGTAACCATTTGCTTTGGAAAAAAAATGAAAAAGAAGAAAAACATCTGATTTTCATTTTGGACAAGAATACTCAGCTAAAATAATAAAAGGGAATAGAATTTTACTTAATCTGCATAATATCACTGAAAGTGAGTGAGTTTCCATTCAATTTACCTGGTACCAGTAATATTTCTTCTGTATTGACCCTATTCACTTTTGTTCTCACTTCACTAAGTCAGGTTTATATCTTTGGGAGGTGTAATTATATTCTCACACAAAGTCTTAATTGAAATGATTTTGATGATCTCAGTTTCAGCAAACAGTAGTTCTCAGCTGAGGGGAAAAGAAAAACCCCAACTACAATCTCACCACATAAAACTCAGATCAACTGGCAGCTACTGCCACCACTGCTGCATGGAGTATTTGCTAACAAATCAAGGCTGCAATTCCTAGAACTGCAGCCATTTTCTACGAACTGATATGCAGCCTGGCCAACTATAAACACCAGCGCCTCGGGGCTTGCTAGAGTGAATGCTGATAGAAAACTAAAAACAACATAGTCAGTCCTCTCAAGGAAGAATAAAAAGGAAAAGCAAAAATGAAAGCCACAATGGTTCTTATACATGAGAGCAGATTCAGGCCCCAACAGCTTTTCCAGTACTTCTGAGTACGAAGGAGCAGGACCTGACCCTGGTGAGGGCTGAGGGAAGTGTGTGCAGTGTGGTTTCTGTGTGCACAGAAACACCCAGTCTTTGGGAAGTCATGATGATGTCTCGGGGTGGCGAAAAGCCCCTGAGTATCTGAGGGAAACAAAATCATGCATGGGGACCCTGGCCAGTGTGGATCAGTTAGATGGAGCATTGTCCCATAAACTGAAAGGTTGAAGGTTGGATTTCCAGTCAGGGCACATGCCAAGCTGAGGGTTCAGTCCCTGGTCAGGATGTGTAGGAGAACAGTAAGGTCTAGCTCTCTAATATCAATAAGCATGCCCTCAGGCGAGAATAAAAAATAAATAAACAAACAAAATCACAACTGGGGATCATCTCTGTCTTACTAATGCAAACATTCATGGCATAATAAACTGCTCCAGGGCTCTTGAGATGTCACAGAATGCCCAGGCCCTGGGACGTTAGTGTGTGGATACATAAGTACTTAAGTGTGTGTGCCTGTGTGTAACAGAGACAAAGAGACAGATTAACTGGGGGAAAAAACCCACGATCTGCTTACCTGGGGTACAGGATACAGACAGGGCAGACCAGGACAGATTTTCTAAGACAATTTTAGCTTAAAACTAACCTAGGGGAAGGTATAGGCATTTAATTATGACACCAGAGCTTTTTCTGACATTCTAAGTTAAGGGTATTGACAAATTCTCATTCAGGAAGTCCCTGCTTTTAGTCCATGTTACAGGTACATCTAATTACCTCCTGGTCTGTAAGTTGCCGGAGGTAACCGCATCAGGGTCTGTTTTATCAAAGCCTGTCCGTAGCATTTACCCCAGTGGTTTATGCACAGTGCAGGCTGCCCTTTGATATGTGTTTCTCACACAGGCTCTTCACTGGCCAGCAGGAGCAGCTCTTCTTTGCGTCTCAAAGTTACTGCCAAACTCCAGTGGCCTTCCCTGTGCTTCCTGATGAGTCTCCCCTTCTAGGAGTTGGGCACCTGGAATTATGCCGTTCCTGTTCATTTTCCTCACTAACCATCGGTCAGTACCTATGCTCTCTCCACTTCAGTTTTCTCCTCTGCAAAAGCTGGTGTCAATAATAAACCCAGCTTATAAGGTGTGAGGGTGTGAGAGTGTGAGTGTGAGTGTGGGCTCGATGAGGAATGCATGTAAAGCCCCATGCCTGGCACTGGTAAGTGTTCAATAAGTGGGAGCTATTATTAACACACATCGTTGCTTTTAGGAGAAAATTTAAATTCAAATTTGTAGGCCAGGTATGTGATAGAGTCAATAATTATAACAATATAACTCCCTTGCTTAGCCACTCACTCTAAACATTCTTGTTTCTACCTTTCTGTACCCCAATCCATTTCCCACATAGCAGCCAAGACTTAAAAAAATGTGAATCACACTCCCTGTCAATCTCCTGCTTAAAACACAGCACAGGCTGTTCTCATGGCTACGAGAGCCTGTATCACTTAGTCTCTCCCAGTATCTCCAACCTTATTTCCTACAACTCTCCCCCTAACTCACTGTGTTAGCACCATGCTGGCTACATTTCCTCCATTTCTTAAACTAAACAATCTTATTTCCAAGTTAGGTCTTCGCACAGGATGTTTCCTCTGACTTCAGGCTCTTGCCCCCAATTCTCACATGTCTGACTCCCTTCTCTGTACTCAGGTCTCAGCTCAGAAGCCACCTTCACTGACCTGCCAGTCTAAATTATCTAAGTCTTGACCTCTGTTCTCTGATCTTCCATGCCCAACACCAATTTGTTCTATCCCAGCATCCTGCTCTGTTTTCATCATTGTGCTCATCGCTAGCAGAACATGTCTTTTTTTTACTTGTTTATGGAACTAAAATGTAATAAGCTTCATGCAAAGAGACCTTGCCTTCTCTTGACAACCACTGTATCTCTAGTGCTTAGAAGGGGCCAAGCACACAGCAGACATTGAATGAATATATGAGATACAAGAAACACTGTACATGGCCTGGCTGGTGTAGCCCAGTGGATTGAGCACGTGCTTTGAACCAAAGGGTTGCAGGTTCAATTCCCAGTCGGGGCACATGCTTGGGTTGCGGGCCACGGCCCCAGTGGGGGCCACAAGAGAGGCAACCACACACTGATGTTTCTTTCTCCCTCCCTTCCCCTCTCTAAAAATAAATAAATAAAATCTCTAAAAATAAATAAAGAAACACTGTTCATGGACAATGATGCTTCAGTCCCCCTCAAAGTATGCACCTTGGGACCTCACATAGTTCTCCCAATCGCCATCAGCTGTTCTATCGTGTTTTCCGAACCTCACTGACATCTGAAATTTCTTCTCTTTCAAAGGTGATTTTAGTTTTGGGAAATGCCAGAGGTCACAGGGTGCTAAATCTGGGCTGTAGGGAGGCTGAGTCACCTGGGTAATTTGATGTTTTGCCAAAAAACTCTGCACAAGACATGATGCATGAGTGGGCATGTTGTTGGGATGAAGCTGCCAGTCACCAGTTGCCCATAACTGCAGTCTTCTGAATTATCCAAGTAATTTCCACATAGGAATGTTCAAGCTTAATGCAAAATCTGATGCAGATTCATTGCTGTACTTGATCATTTTGAATGTGATGGCCACACAGTATATAAGTTCACTCAACGGTGTTTACCACCCCCACTGACTAGTACAGTGAAGTCATCATTGTTCATGCATGCGCATTCCAGTCCACTCTCCTTGGTTGCCAGCTTACATTGATGTTGTTCAAACCATTCTCATTATGTTAACAGTGGCTGGACTTTTCCCGAACAGATCTCATCATATACTGTATCCACCACAGAGCCTTGTACAGTGGTAGTCACTTACTGGGCACTCAGTAAGCCTTAACTGAATTGAATTGCACTGAATTCAACCAAGTGGCTGATATCCAGGGTACAGATAAAAAGTTTCCCTTGGCACTATCCTGTCAGATCATATGTAACATGAAGAGCTCATAACTGTGACCTGTGTTTATCAAGGAGTATGTGGGACCTAAAAGATAGTGGGTATGAGGGTGAATGTATGTAAATATATTTAGGGCTCACCAGTGTTTCTGGCTTCAACAAATGGGTGAGGATACACAAATGTCTAAATTCACAGCACACAGTAAGCAAAACAGTACATTAGCATAAAGTGAAACTGGAGTCAGGGTTGCATTGAAAACAAACACTTCTTTTAATATTTATATAAATTTCCAGTCAGGTTCAGATAGAAGTAGAGTGGGATTTGGAGGTAGAAATCAGTTTTCTTTTCTTTAAAAAAATTTTAAAAAAAATCTTCACCTGAGGATTTCTTAAAAATTGATTTTATAGAAAGATGCAGGGAGAGGGGAGGACAGGGGAACGGGGGCGGGGGGCGGAGAGAGATAGAGCGATTGACCGATTGCCTCCTGTATGTGCCCCAACTGGGGGTCAAACCTTCAATCTAGGTATGTGCCCTGACTGAGCATTGAATCTGTGACCTTTTGGTGTATGGGATAATGCTCCAACCAACTTAGCCACCCGGCCAGAGCAGAATTCACTGTTTTCTGAACTTGAATAGCACCATAAACTATACTATCTCGCATAGCACTTAAAAATAAGCCCCTCTTGCTTTTTTTTGCAACAGGTTTGCCGCCAAAATACAGGTTTTGTAAAAATCACCACTAAATCAAAGCCAAAATGAGAAAGGAAAAGACTCATATTAACATCATTGTCACTGGACATATAGATTCAGGCAAACCTATCACTACTGGCCATTTGATCTACAAATGTGGTGAGATCAACAAAAGAATCGGTGAAAAATTTGATAAGGAGGCTGCTGAGATGAGGAAGGGTTCCTTCAATTATGCCTGAGTCTTGGATAAGCTAAATGTGAGCGTGACATCACTACTGATGCCTCCCTGTGAAAATTTGAGATGAGCAAGTATTATGTGACCATCATTGACACCCCAGGACATGGAGACTTTATCAAAAATACAAGTACAGGCACATCTCAGGCTGACTGCTGTCCTGATTGTTGCTGCCGGTGTTGGTGAATTTGAAGCAGGTATCTCCAAGAATGGGCAGACCTGTGAGCATGCCCTTCTGGCTTATACACTGGGTGTGAAACAACTGATTGTTGGTATTAACTAAAGGGATTCCACTGGGCTGCCCTATGGCCAGAAGAGATACAAGGAAATTGTTAAAGAAGTCATCTCCTACATCAAGAAAACTGGCTACAATCCTGATATAGTAGCATTTGTGCCAGTTTGTGGTTGAAATGGAAAGAACATGCTGGAGCCAAGCACTAACATGCCTTGGTTCAAGGGATGGAAAGTCACCCTTAAAGATGGCAATGCCAGTGGAACCACACTGCTTGAAGCTGTGGACTGCATCCTACCACCAACTTGTCCAACTGAAAAGCCCCTGCATCTGCCCCTCTAGGATGTCTACAAAATTGGTGGTATTGGTACTGTGCCTGTGGGTTGATTGGCGTTCTCAAACCCTGCATGGTGGTCAACTTTGCTCCAGTCAGTGTTACAACAGAAGTAAAGTCTGTTGAAATGTACCATGAAGCTTTGAGTGAAGTTCTCCCTGGGTACAATGTGGGCTTCAATGTCAAGAATGTGTCTGTCAAAGATGTTCACTGTAGCAATGTGGCTGGTGACAGCAAAAATGACCCACCAATGGAAGCAGTTGGCTTCACAGCTCAGGTGACTGTCCTCAACCATCCAGGTCAAATCAGTGCTAACTATGCACCTCTGCTGGATTGTCACACAGCTCGTGTTGCTTGTAAATTTGCTGAACTGAAGGAGAAGGTTGATTGCCGTTGTTCTGGGGAAAATCTAGAAGATGGCCCAAAGTTTCTGAATTCTGGTGATGCTGTAATTGTTGGTATGGTTCCTGGCAAGCCCATGTGTGTTGAGAGCTTCTCTGACTCCTCCTCTGGGCCACTTTGCTGTTCATGACAGAAGACAGTGGCTGTGGGTGTCATCAAAGCAGTGGAAAAGAAGGAGCTGGCAAAGTCACCAAGTCTGCCCAGAAAGTTCAGAAGGCTAGATGAATATTATCCCCGGTAGCTGCCACCCCAGTCTTAATTAGTGATAGAAGCAGGGTCTCAGAAAGAACTGTTTGTCTCAACTGGTCATTTAAGTTTAATAGTAAAAGAGTGGTTAGTGATTACAATGCATCATAAAGCTTTCAGAAGGAAAGGAGAATGTTATGTGGACCATTTGTTTGTGTGTGTGTGGCAGTTTTTAAGTTATTAGTTTTTAAAATCAGTATTCTGTAATGGAAACAACTTGATGAAAAATTTGTCACAGAATTTTGAGACTCATTAAAACAAAGTTTAGTTGAGGAAAAAGAAACAACCCTATTTTGAATTCACTCTCATTGTTTCAAATATCTTACCCCTTCAACCTCAAGTCAGAAATTTGATCTCATGCTTTTCTAGGACTTCAAAGTTCAGCAGACTCAGAACTGAATCTTGGGTCTTCCATCAGTTCTAAGACATTTGGTGAATTATTTATCCTCTCTTAGCCTAAATTTCCACACCTTTTAAAGTGGATAATGGCACTCATTCCACAAAGGAATGATATGAAAAATAAATGAAATGATTTACATAAAAGGCCTTTTGATATATTTAATAGAAAATAGGCACTCAACAAATTACCATTGCCTTCCTGGATAGATGGTAGGTGTGAAAAAAATATCCACTAGGTGACAGCCAAATTGAGGTAGAAAGCATGCCAGGAAACAAGCATAACGAAGAGTGGCAGGAAAAACCCAAAGTATCAACTGGAAAAAATAAAACAAGGCCCAAAGTGCTATAACATTTTCTTATTACTCTCCATACAAGAAAGATCTGCAAACATTGACATTTTATGGCTTGACCACAGGGACAAGTGGCAGTGAGGGCTGAATATCAGAAAGTCAGTGAGTATCAGAAATCACTGGTTAACTACAAAAGGAAAGGAAAGGGAAAGTATATTCCTGAGGACATATTTGCCTTAAATCTCCATAGTATCAGAGAATTTATGGCAGGATTCCAATGAAAAAACCAATGGGAATTTAAGTATTCCTTGATATTACCAAGAAATGCAACTCATCAGGAAAAATTCTTGTGTTTAAATCACTCCATTTGACATTCCAACGCTCCAACACAAACACTTGTACCTGCTGGAGTAACCACAAAGGTCGGGTGCAAAGTAAATCAAAGAAATCAGTGAACTGACTATTTTCAACAATCCTGGGGGCAGATATTTACAGGAAAATGACAAGACAAGTCATTTTGGGGGGTCTACTAACATCAGGCCCTAGGAAATGAGAGAAGTAGTGGCAACAAAAAAAATAAAAGAAGGAAAGGGACTTCCAGCCAATATGGAGGTATAGGTAGATACACTTTGCCTCCTCGCAAAACCAAAGAAGTACAACAACAAATCTAAAAACAAAAATAACCAGAACTGCCAGGAAATTGAACTGTATGGAAGTCCAACAACCAAGGAGTTAAAGAAGAAACATTCACCCAGACTGACAGGAGGGGTGGAGATGGGTAGCTGGGGCAGATAGGACTCTCGGCAAGGAGCAGTGGCTGGAGGTCAGGGGCATGACAGACAGCGTCTGGAGGACCAGGGGGTAGCACATTTATGTGCAGATAAACAGGGAGGAACAACTGGGGAGCGAGACAGACCATGCAACCCAGGGTTCCAGCATGGGGAAATGAAGCCTCAAAACCTCTGACTGTAAAAATCTGTGGGAGTTAAGGCAATGGGAGAAACTCCCAGCTTCACAGTAGAGTCATTGGAGAGACCCACAGGGTCCTAGAATGTACACAAACTAACCCACCCGAGAATCAGCACCAAAAGGGCCCAATTTGCTTGTGGGTAGTGGGGGAAGAGACTGAAAGCCAGTTGAGAGCTGAGCAAGCAGCACTGTTCCCTCTCTGACCCCTCTACTACATACAGCACCACAATACAGGGACCTGGATTGCTCCGTCCAGGTGAATACCTAAAGCTCTGCACCTTACTAGGTAACAGGTGCGCTGAGACAAAGAAATATGGTCCAAATGGAAGAACAGACCAAAACTCCAAAAGTAGAACTAAGGGATGAAAAGATAGCCAACCTAACAGATGCAGAGTTCAAAACAGTGGTAATCAGGGTGCTCACAGAAATGGTTGAGTATGGTTACAAAGTAGAGGAAAAGTGAAGGCTATGCAAAGTGAAATAAAGAAAAATATACAAGTAACCAACAGTGAAGGGAAGGAAACTGGGACTCAAATTGACTATTTGGAGCAGAAGGAAGAAATAAACATTCAACCCGAACAGGATGAAGAAACAAGAACTCAAAAAAATAAGGAGAGGCTTAAGAACCTCTGGTGCAACTTAAAGTGTTCCAACATCCAAACCATATGGGTGACAGGAGGAGACTAGAAAGAGCAAGAAATTGAAAACTTATTTGAAAACATAATGAAGGAGAACTGCCCCAATCTGGCAAAGGAAATAGACTTCCAGGAAGTCCAGGAAGATCACAGAGTCCCAAAGAAGTTGAACCTGAGGAAGAACATGCCAAGGCTCATCATAATTACATTACCCAAGATTAAAGAGAAGGAGAGCATCTTACAAGCAGCATGAGAAAAGGAGACAGTTACCTACAAAGGAGTTCCCGTAAGATTATAAGCTGATTTCTCAAAAGAAACCATGCAGGCAAGAGGGGGCTGGAGAGTAGTATTTAAAGTCATGAAAGGCAAGTACCTATATCTAAGACTACTTATCCAGCAAAGTTATCATTTAGAATGGAAGGGCAGATAAAGTGCTTCCCAGATTAGACCAAGTTAAAGGGATTCATCGTCACTGAGACTCTATTATATGAAATGTTAAAGGGATTTATCTAAGAAAAAGAAGATGATCAAAAATATGAACAATAAAATGACAACAAATGC
This sequence comes from Trachops cirrhosus, assembly GCA_028533065.1. Classification (NCBI taxonomy): domain Eukaryota; kingdom Metazoa; phylum Chordata; class Mammalia; order Chiroptera; family Phyllostomidae; genus Trachops; species Trachops cirrhosus. The sequence goes on from CM052544.1 coordinate 36,264,757, forward strand.
ACAACTATCAACAACCGAACCTAAAAAAAAACAAACAAACTAAGCAAACAATTAGAACAGGAACAGAATCACAGAAATAGAGATCACATGGAGGATTATCAGCAGGGAGGTGGAGGGGGGTGAATAGAGCAAAGGTACAGGGAATAAGAAGCATAAATGGAAGGTACAAAATAGACAGAGGGAGGTTAAGAATGGTATGTGACATGTAGAAACCAAAGAACTTATGTGTACATCCCATGGACATGAGTGAAGGAGGGGCAATGCAGGTGGGAAGGGGAGTGGAGGGTGAAGGGGAATAAAGGGGAGAAAAGAATGGAACACCTGTAATAGCATAATCAATAAAATATATTTTTTTTAAAAAAAGGAAAGGTTACCATAGTGGAAACCTGTTACACTGTTTGCTCAGCCTGCAATATCATCATCCTTATGACAACCATGCCAGTTTTCTATTTTTCCACCTATTTATCTCTGACTTTCAGAACATGTGATTTAGGTGGTCTGTTCACCTATTGTCCTGGAGGTGGGTATATATCCCAGATCTGAACAATTAGAATTACCCCCCTGCCCCCACCACGATTGGGTCACTAGTAACCAGTAAAGCAGGACATTAGTTAACACCATGTGGAACAAGGTGCTCTTTCCATGGGGGTTGCTAAATCTGGGGTGTAAGCCTAGAGTTACTAGTGCCATGGTGCTATCACGAGGCCAGAGACTACCTAAGAATGAAACAGTGTAGAGAAAAGCCAGGTAAGAGAAGGTGACAGAAAAGTCACTATTGACATTTTTTTTGAACACTTGGATCTAGAGATGCCTAAAGCTAAAACTATCTATGAATTCTAAGTTACTTAAACAAATAAATCCCCATGTTTGCTTAACTCTTTGAGTTAGTGTCTAACTTCCAACTAAAAGAGTTTGACTGATACAGTAAGTAATCTTGTGGAGTTTAATCCTAAAGGTGTTATCTAAAAAGGCAGTTCATGATGTATTTTTCTGAGTTCTTTCTCTCAAAAAAGGCAAGAGTTAGAGTTAGAATATGTGAGATACTAGGGAATCACCTGCATTTCTCACACCAGCAATACCATTTGACCAAAATTATATAATTTTCTGTTGAGTATAAATGAGACAATTGCGCTACACTATGAATTACTGTAGACAGAAGGAGATCTATTTATTATGTCCCTGCCTGATCTTTTATCTTCATCTGCCCATCAAAGAGTTCAAGATCCATTCACTCATTCAAAAATATTCTCAGTAAGTGCCATATAAATGTCAGGTATTATGCTGGGCACTGAGGATAAAAGATGAGTAAGACACAGTTCTTGTTCTCAGGGAGCTAACAAATAATTATGATTCAGCATGGCGAGCATGTGAAGGGATCCATGAGAGTCTCAGAAAGGATGAAACCTTGAAGGATGAGGTTTCTGCCAGGCTGAGAGAACAAATGCAAAGGAATAGGCAGGAAGTGTGAAAAGTTCGGGTGGTTAGGGCAGATAAGCTTTTTTTTTTTATTAGATATATTATTTTATTTTCATCTTCACAGCAATCTTAAAAAATAGGTAAATCTTACCTACATGCTTTTTTACAGATGAAAACACATGAAGTTAGTATTTAAGTCCCTAGTCTCTTTTACTATATTTCACCAATTCTAAAAAAGCATTTTGATTTGTTAATAGATACATTTTAAAATTTTTGAAATGTTCATAATGCTCAACAATAAGAAAATTGCAAGTAAATTGCGGCCCATCTACTGAATGGATACAAACTTGTAAAGAGAAGCATATGGCTCTGTTTACCCAAGTCATCCCAGTTTACAGCTCTTGATGTGCTATGATTAACAACAGTTCCCTGTTAGCTCTCAAAAATGTCCTACCTGGAATGATAGATCATGTAGTCACTCTGGTTATACAACAAAATTGAAAGATAATTACAAAGTAAAGGGAGAAATCATGATACAATTCTGCAGTGATGTTAAAACAATTAATTGGAAATTAGATTAGAAATACATGAAATGGTAATGATGGTTGTGTTAAGGTGGAATTATAAGTAGTATTTTATCTCTAAGTTCCAAACCTTCTGTAATATTATTATATTAATTTTATAAATTTAAGTTGTATAAATTTCAAGACTTAGATGTAAAATATCTTTATAGTAGATTTTGCATTAGTTTCTTAAACACAACATATAAAACCTATAATTTAATGTGGTCTAACAGTTGTAGTGGAGTTCAAATGCTTGTGATATGTTTTTACTTAACTTCTAAAGTAAATGGAATTAGAAAAGAAAATGTTGAAACAAGGGTATCTGTAGCTTATCTTAATTTGCCTATTCCAACAATAAAATTGGCATTAAGCAGATAAGCTTGAGAGGTAGGCTCGAGCAGCTGAAAGAGCTGTCTTTGAGTGCCACACTGAGGTGCTGATCTTATCCTGAAACAACACTGAGGCTTTGGGAGTTCCTGAGCAACACGCTCAGATTTGTGTGTCAGAAAGGGTGGGGGTGGACTGGAGGGGGCAGATACTGAAGGCAGGACTCACTGGGTCCTGTGATCATCAGTGGGAAGCTGTAGGAACTTAGATGGAGAAAAACCAGCCCAGAGTAGGAGGCAAATGTCTACATTTCTAACCTAAAAAGCACTGAAAACTAATCCCGTGATGACTTAAGAAGAATTCCTGTCAAGATTATCTGCATCCTAAAGGACAAAGACCAAATAAGAGTAACATAGGGAGAGGGAAATAAATGCCTATGCTTCCTCGGACTCTGGGACTCAGCTCTCCATCCTAAGTTCTCTCCCCAATCTAAATTCCATTCACCCTCACGGCTTGATTTTAGGAATGGCCTCTGTTCCATATTGGCTGGTGGCCCCTTAGTCCCTCTATACTCTTTTGGCATCCTATAGTTGGTTTTATACCTGATCACTTACTACATTTCTCTGAACCTCAACTTGCTCACCTATAAAATGGGACTACTGACATTTACCCCAGGATAAGAATTAAATGAGACAAATTCCATAGAGCACTCTGCAGAGAGCCTGGCATGTAACGAACACTCAATAAACAGAAGTTGTCATACTCTTGCTGAAGATGAAGAGAACTGCACTACTAAGAAAAAAAGACACATTCACACAAGAGCCCCTTTTTCACTTGCCAGGGTTTTCCAGATCTTACAGTTAATTGAATTTTGTTGTAAGAGTGAGGCAGAAGCTCTTTACTGAGTCATTACAGCACATGGACTGACACAAATGCACTCTTTCTGAAGGCCCATAAGAAATCCAGTCAGGCTACCACGAATGGCGCTGGACAAGAAGAGGTATGTTAATGCTCCCAGATGCAGAAATACAACTTTTATACTTCATCTGTCAAGTGACAAGGTCAAATGTATCATCACTCTTTCTCTAAGAGGATAGGAATGGCTGGAGAATGTTTTGTGGCTGAAGGAAAAACTCAGCAGACAAATAGGTAGGCTAGTTGGTGATGTGACTTTTTTTGATTCTTGAAGCCAAATCTATGAAGGCATCTTATTTATAGAATTTCCTATTACCCTCTTTAACCAAGCACTTTGCTGACAAGTCAGGACCTGGTTACCAATGGGCCTGGCTTAATTGTTTGTGCAAAAGAGCAAACTCAGTAAGAGATGAGAAAGACATAATGCAAAAACTCAACAAGATTGGGCAGCTGCACATTGCTTCAGCATTTCCATTCTTAACCCACCCACACAGCGCTTTGAGTGCCAGAGGGGCAAATCTGCAGTTTGCAAACACATAAAAATATATTAAGTCCATTTAGGGCAGTAGTTCCAAATCTATTTTAGACCAAAGATGGTATCTTTTGAGAATTTAATGACATTAAGCCTCTCCCAATACACATATATGCGACATTTTGTACACAACCCCTGGGTGTTTGGAAATCATTCCCCTACCCCCAACCCCCTCCAAGTCCATAGGAATTCAAAGGAACAGTTTACAGGGCTTGAAAGAAGAGGTAGGATTGTCTAGAGTCCCTCCTCTCAGGGCTCAATTTTTCCATGACACAGGTCATTGCCTTGAGTGCCACCTTTTTGCAGGCAAAGGGCTAATGACTGATGTGAAACTCGGAGCCCAAACACTTACCTATCTATCTGCAGTGCCTAACTCTGAGTGGCTGTGGAAAACCCTGGAATCTTAGTGATTTCCAAGGTGCCAAGTAAGCAAAAGGCAAGCCAAGAGGATAGGAGAACAGGGTGAAGAGGAGGAGAGGCACAGTCCAGGCCTTGGAGACAGCCACCAAGTGCCCCACCCTCCCTGGGAAGGGGAAGGGAAGCCTGTTCTCTCCTGCTCAGCTCCACTGACTTCTTCCATTCCCATTTTTCACTTATGCAGAGACTGCAGATTCTTTCCATGATCTGTACCAAATCCAAATGGTTAAAAATAATTTGCTAAATACCTTCCTAGATAAATTGAAATCCTAGGTCTTTTTGAGCCTTGTCCAGCCAAGGCTCTCAAAGGGTAAGCCAGGCTGAAAGTCACGCACTTTCCTAGCTGAATCCCTGAGTCAGACTTTTGCTTGTCAATCTTCTGATGTCACAAGTCAAACTGTGCCATGAAAGACTGAGTAAGCATCTTTAGGAAACAGAAACTCAACTGTAAAAATGACAGGTATTTCCAAAGGCAAAACATCTCTGTCCAGTTTCCAACTCAGCTACTGTATATAAATTTAGCCATGACACCGGGAGAGGAATTTTTAAAAATAGAAGTCAAAGGTGAAAAGAATAAATAACAACAATGTATGAGTCACTGTCTTAGGCAAGACACATAAAGTGGTGAACAAGACAGTCTTTACCCTTATGGGGAATATATATTAAATCCTCACCCAAGGATATGTTTATTGATTTTAGAGAGAAGGGAGAGAGAGAACTGTTGATGTGAGAAAGACACAGCGATCAGTCACCTCCCTACACACCCCTATCAGGGATCAAACCCACAACCTTTTGGTATGTGGGATGACGGTTCAGTCAACTGAGCCACCCACCTGGCCAGGGCATTATAAGGATTATATTTGAGTGGGGGCTGGAGTAGGAGACAAAAATATACACAAATAAATAACTTCAGAAGTGATAAGTGCCATAAAGAAAATAAAAGGTAAAGAAAGAAATAAAGAATGGTTGAAGTACTATTTTTATATCCATTCTACATTACACAAAACAGAGGGGAGTGTTTTGTCCAATGTAAAGGTGAGTTGTTGCAGGTGACCCAGCTAGTAAGCAGTGAGTTTAAACTCAAGTCTATATCAGTCCAAAGTTGTTCCTAACCACTATCCCATGCTGTCTATTCAGTTTCCAGAGAAATCAGAGAATCTGGAGAACAATAAGGTGAGAGACCATCATTCTTTTTAAAAGCCCCTCCTTTAGGACATCAGCAAAATTCTGAGATCTATAAACTCAAATGAGTGTGGTATAGGCTGCCATTGTGATGCTAATGCAACTCACAGAAATTCTGTACATGATATTTAACACACTTTAATCCTGAACGCCACCCTCTGAGATGGGAATTACTGTCCCTATATTTCATAAAAGAACACTAAGGCTCAGAGAGTTTAAGTAACTTGTTGAAAAATCACAGAGCTTATAAACGCGGAAGGTGTAATCCAGGTCTCCTGCCTCCAAGCACATCGCCTTTTCCATTACACCATGCTGCCTTCCAGAAGACTCCCCAAGGAGCTCCATTTTTCTCCCACTGGGAGACAAGGCAGTAACTAACTTGGCAGCCCAGACAGAAAGGAGTGAGTGTTTTGCATCTCTGCCAAGCAAGTATTCATGCCCTTTGCAATATGACTTGGAAACAATACCCAACTGATCCTTAGCGGTTTAAACATTCTAGAATTTGCCGAAGAATTTTCTCACCTTCTCCGAATGGGGTCCAAAATTAAGAGGGAAAAAACATATTTATGTCTCATTCAGAATTCAAAAAGTAATAAATCCTTCAAGGGCCTGGCAAGTTTCTCTAATCCACTGTAATCATGTGTCCTTGTATAACAAGTCTTGTGATGTCTGCAGCAGAGTCTCGCTGTAGTAACGGCAGCCTGAGAGCTGGAGCTCTTCTTCTCGTGCCTGGGGGATTATTCCATTTTCCACATTAGGAATAAGCCACAGACTTTAGGTTCTAAAACAGAGCCAGAAACACTGACTAGAATCCAGATGCCCTAAATATAATTAGAACTCAATTTTACTGCCCTCTGTGAAAGACACAAATGAAAAGAATGTACCAACTCCTGGAATACTGGTCCAGAAGGCACAGTTATAAATAGAGCCAACACAGGTTCTATTTCACTGAGAGATCTTAAAGCTACCTGGAGACCTTCCAATTATCTCCCCTGCTGCATATTCCTGGCATTTTTATTCTTATGAAAGCCAAACATAATACCAGGGAAGGAGGATGTACTAAAGGCTCATCCTAATAAACCAGGGTTTCATGTAGCTCTAGAACTTTCTGGAGGTGTCTTTTTACAGAAAAAATTTTTTTAGGTTTTCAGGGATTAATTTGATAGATACATGATTTTTCTCTATGGTCAGACAACCACTTCTCTCTAATTGTTATTAAAAAATAAATTTATTACATTTTTAAAAAAATTTTATTTGTTTATTTTTAGAGAGAGGGGACATGAAGAAGAAAGAAAGGGAGAGAAATATCAATGTGTGGTTGCCTCTTGCACGACGCCCACTGGGCACCTGGCCCGCAATTTATTAAATTCTTGAATGGAAACACCCTCATTTTATAATACCATGTAACATAAGACTAGTTTGAAACAGTATAAATACAGTATAAATATATGTCTCACTTCAAGTTGCAACTGTTAATAATAATTATAATGATGATAATGATGGCAGACATTCAATTTATTGAATACTTACTATGTGCCAGGAACTGTGTTAAGTATTGGGTTGGCCAAAAAGTCTCTAGTTTTTTCCATAAAATAAAAGACACATTTTTCATTTTCACCAAAAACTTGATTGATTTGGATATTTTGAGTGCGTCAGCTACCTCCTACTATTGGCTTCTAGTGGGTAGGGGCCAGGAGTGCTGCTAAACATCTTCCAATGCATAAGGCAGCCCCATAGCAAAGAATTACTTGGCTGAAAATACTAATAGTACCAAGAAACTTTGCAAACCACTTTCGACATGTTTGATCAGTCACAGCACCGTCTCCATACACTGCACAAATCTTTTTATTGCGTTTCAGTTGTTTTCACCTTTCTTAAAATAATAAAGTATATTACTCTGAAATTGTTGTGTATCTTCTTCCATCTTCAATATTAAAATGGGTGAACAAAAATTCACCAATTTGGTAAGTTTTCTTTTTAATGCATGCTGATATGACAGCTGTCACAATACAATTTAACAAAATTGTTTCGAATGAAGTTAAAGACAACTAAGTACTACTAGACCCATCCTATGGAAAAAACTAAACAAAGTTTTAGCTAACCCGATACTTTAAATACATTATCTTATTTAATCCTAACATTTCGTCAACAAGACTGTTATTATTTCCATTTTCAGTAAAGGGGCAACTTGCCCAAGGCTACACAGCTAGCAAGCAGCTAGAATTTGAAAATAGGGGATTGGAGTCCAGAACCTATTCTGGAATAAATGGTGCAAGCCTTTTTCCCACTAGAGAGAGAGCCATTGCTCCTAGCAATTTGCTGTCATCAAATCTTTCTGAATTAAACTTGATATGATAGAAATAACTTTCTTTTTGCTTTGGTTTTTCATTTGAAGGCTATTTAATTAAACGGTATAATTACAATAACAAGTCCATCTGGCATTCCCAGGAATGGCAAGAAACACAGAAGACTCTTGGAGAGTGTACGCCTCAACTGGTGGGAGCAGAAATATACAGGTATCCTAGAAACCAGCCTGCCAGCTGGGGGCATCTGCCTGCTGTGGACACCAGATCAAGCTTTAACAAGGGGGTACAGGGTTAATTAATGGGAGAGTCAATTAAGGGAAAGTTGGTTAGGAAAACTTTATTGAATATAAATATTTTTAAAAACATGTAATGCCTGTTGTTTTTCAACTTGCTGTTGTCACTTAAATTACTTAATCATTCCTCTCCTGATGGACTCCGAGGTTTATAACAGACACCTTTGGTTTTGTCTGCCCAGCACCCTCCTGTCTTCTGGTTACAGCAAACAGCTTTTGATGGGAACTCTTCTTTGCCCCCATGCTGACCATGTTTCTTTACAAAGCCTGCCTCTCTGGCCCAGCCTGACTGGCCCCAAAATGAGCAACAGACCCACCCTAGGCTGAGTTTTGAATCTGGGACCTAAGGATGTGGGCCAGTCAGGAGATAGAAACTCTGAATTAGTAGGCTCTGGAGCTGTTGGCAGCCATACTTCCTACCGTGGAGAAGAAGCCTGTCTGCAGGGAGAAGACCTGTTCCTGTTACTCCTGAACTGCAGCTTTTCCTAGGCTTTTCTTGATCGACCTTTCTTTCAATTGTTCTCAATGCTGCACTGTTTCCATTTGCCTACAATAACTCAAATTCGGTATAAGTCACTTGAAACCAACAATCCTGAATAATTTAGAAATGGTACCAGAAATGGAGGGTTACAAGTGACCAAGTTTAAATGCAAAAAAATGATGCAAGAGGGTAGATGGGAGGGCCATAAGAAATATCCCATCCAGGGTGGAAAAATTCCCAACTGCTGTTACAAGGTAGTAAAACAACTGGTTTAACAAGTCTGAAGGTTTAGGAGACCTAGAAAAGTATCATATTTTTGGACAGCACTGTCTACTTATTGCAACGTTCTCTAAGGGACAAGAAAGAGATGCTTCAGGGCAAACTGGCCCACCTGGAAGCAGATAAGGAACTGCGAACTGGTATATAGTACCTTAAAGGAGGCCTCTACTGCTTTTGGTCAGCAATCTGAGTCATTTCAATTGCAAAGACTGACTTTTCTGTCCAAGCTGAAATCAGTGGTTGTTAGGGAAATGGCAGGCGTCTGATAAATAAATGGACAGAAACATATGTGATGAGCCAAGGCCATTAACAAAGGTGAAGGGAAGGCCCAGAACTCACATGCAGACTGAGGGCAGGGGAATTTTCAAGGGCCCCAGCAAAAGTTCATAAATTGAGTGCTAGCAGGTGAAGCAGAGGCTCTTAAACAACTCTTGGAGGCACTGACTTCCAGGAAACAGAAACCTTGAGGGCTGAGTAGGTTTTAACAGCTGTCTCTGGGTTTCCGATTCCACATCTTTAGAATAAGAGGACAGATAAGATGATCTCCAAAGTGTCCTCTAAGCTTTAATGTTTCTTTTTCTGAATGATTAAATATAGTATAAAGCCTTATCATTTTAAAACCACTGAGAAGAACTCTCCATATTCTAACCATCAAATTTAAGAGCAAATGTAGGGGTGAGAGAGATTAAGCACCTTCTTGTGAGTTTTTGTAATCTCAGACCACAAACTCAGTCTTCTCACCTGCAAGTGAAGATTTTGGATATCTGTCTTCACAAGGCAGTGAGAAGTGAAAAGTGGAAGTCTTTTGACCTCTCTTAAGAGAAGAAAAGATGCTGTGGAAATCCTAAACAGGATCTCTCTAAATACAAAGGTTAGCTCCAAAATGATGTTATTTTTCAGTTCCAGTGATGCCATTTCTGACCCCAATCACTGCTCCCTGAAATTCCCATGTATCTGTAGAGAACATGTTTCCAAGTAGACACAGAACTGGCCTTGGAGGAAATGCCAGTGCTGGCTTCTGACAGTTCCGGTTTTCTCATTTAGCACCCTGTTTCACCTGTCCAGTACGGACTCACTATATCCCTGGCTTCATCTTCCCCATCATGATAGATTAGTTTGAACAGAGGCGTGTAACTGCACTGAAACTCAAAAGAGTGACTTACTAATGGTGGCACTGTATGTATTCTGAATATGACAGCTAAGAAGAAATTGGGAACATTGGTCATGCCAGGTGGCTGTAAAAATATACTCCTGATAGGCTCCACACACAGCTTGAATTAGGGGTTGGACCAAATGGCACCTTCTCTGTCAAGACTGTCTGCCCTTCCCAGGCACAGACAGTGGCTTTTTCCTTAGAGTTTTCCCAGATAACTTTACAAGGATAACTACCTGACCATACAGAAATCACTTGTTCAAATTTATATGTCTCTGGCTGGAATAAATTTTGGAGATAGGGACTTTGACTTGTTTATTTCTCAATTGTGTGTCTTGTACAAAACAGTGATTCAATAAATTTGTGATTCAATGAATGAATTTTGAATCACTACATTCTATTCTCCTCTTGAAAAGAAAGTAATTTCAGAAGCCATGGAGTTTAGAGGGCAACCCTGATCTTGAACTAGACAATGGCTGACAAAGACACACACTTGTGCATGATGTATGATACTCTTCATGCTGACACCAAAATGTAGAAAAAAAATGCTCAGATAGAGCTTGCCCCATTCCTTTAAAATTCAAGATGCCACGTTAAAACAATGTGTAAAGAACCAGCTAACTCAGTGAGCAAAAAACTGATCCATGCAGTTGTGAGACACTGCAGCTGCCTACTTTTTAACTGGTTATTATTGCTCTAAATGAGACATTCTGTCTTGAGATGGCCCAGAGATTAGCTGTGGAAGTGGTGGTTAAGTTACCTCTCTGCATGATTTCAGACATGTGAGAGGCAGTGTGGTGCCGTGGTTAAGATCACAGACCTCAGAGCATTATTCCTAGCTCATAGGGCTGTTCCAAGGATATATGTAAGGTGTTTAGAACCATGTCTGGCACAAAAGCACTGTAAAAAGTAAGCATCAGCTACTATTACTGTATGTGGTCTGGCTAAAGTCTACCAAACAACTAGTAAAATAGCCATTACCCATTAAATAAGGCTTGGTCTATGTTGGCACTCTCCTTTTGCAATTCAGTGGTTTCATTATTAACTGATGGCTATTGCCTTGATAAGAAGACATTAGAACAGGCCTGGCAGGGCGGCAAATTGTGCCTGCATTTACTTTTCCCCAAAGCCAATTACTCTAGCTGTTATCAGACAAGGAGAACCAGGTAACCACCCATTATCTTCCTCTTTGCTTTGGAGTTACATTTCATGTTCAGCTTTGGAAGCTTTCCTCAGTTGAAGTTTCCTAAAATATTGGCTTAAAAAATACTTGGCTCTTATCCTTTTATTCTCATTCTAAAGGCTTTTAGACTTAATTATTTCTATGGTTTTAAGTAAAATTATCTTAAATCTTTTTTTTGGAATTGAGAAGAATGTACATAAATATAAAACTTGTATTTGTTAGGTTCTTGGTGCTGAATGTCAGCCAAGACTTATGTCAGAGATGATGCATTATATTTTTATGAATCACATGTACCATAATCATCTTGGAATACAGGACAAATCTCATGTAACATTCTCCAGAGATATCAGAAAAGGCTTTCATTATGTTGACATTTCACTGCAGTGATCATTGTTAAAAATGTCATTCCCACCTCCTTACCCTAGGATCATTGCTCCTAGGACAGAAAGTGACGCTGAAATCAGAGAAGGCTGAAGACAGACGGATTATCTTGTTGAAACTCATTCTCTTTTTTCATCCTCTATCCTGATTCATAGACTCAAAGAGCTCATTGACTTCAATTCTCTAACTTTATACAGGGCACTGAGACTGAGAGTAGAGAAGTGACTAGCTTAACATTATATCGTTTGCACACAGCCAAGCTGTAAGTAAAACCTAAATCTGACTTTCAGATCCATATTCCTTCTAAAATGCCAAGATGATGTTCCAGACCGCTGAAATAGAAGATGAGGTTTGCTTTGAGCCACCAATTTAAATTGAAGCCCTTGAAATGCATTATTTGTTGTAGCAAAATGGAGGGCTACACTCAAAACCCTTGATGTTTTGAAATCATCAAGGCAATAGCTCTACAAAAATCAAAGCCCCCTGGGAAATATTTCTGTTGCAAAAATTTATTTGTTAAGACATTTAATGTGTGTCATTCTCTTAGAATCAGGGGCCAATCCCAAAACTAGGAAATCAAATCACTCATTCAACCAATGTATACTTACTGGTTAATTACTACATGCCAGACAGTGTCCAGGTGAGGACACTGGGGATATGCCAGACAGTGGGGATATGCTAATCTAAGACACTGTCCTTGTCACCATGGAGCTCAAGGTCTAAGGCAAAAATATTCAACATATGTGCTACCCTTATTCTCTTAGGAGTTCATGACAGACACCACAAATTCATTATATAACCATTTTTCCTGCTCAGCCTGAAACTGGCCTCAAAAATCCTTCCCAATACAACCCTCCAAGCAGCCATGAGCAACTGATAGGAGGGACACATAAACTGCCATCCCTGGAATAGTATAGTTACTACATACCTATTAAATGCTATGGCATTTCACATTCTTATTGTAGGTACTAGAACCCTGATGGCTGAGGAACAATTCTTCTAGATACTGAGATAATCCTTGATAATGGCTCATGAAAGACTAATTATGCACCAGTAAGAGACCTCAGTTCTCTTTCACTCAAAATTTCAATTTCAGATTGGGCAGCACAACCCTCTATCTTACGTCTGTCATCACCCACAGTTGCCATCTGCTGCTAGAGACTCAAACAGAGTTGCTGCACCCTTACTTCAAAGCATCTGCTTATCATACCCAGTGATTTACCAACTGAGAAAAGAGCCAGTTACCGGCAATGCCACCCAGTATAGCTTTTCCTGCCAGTAAGAGTTTGGAAAAAAATACTTCTGACCTCACTTCAAGGTGGACCCAAAGACAGCTTCAGGGCCTCCATTTTATAAGTCTGGTATCTTCCCTCTCATTTGTTTAAGCTGCTTACTTAGGGTTTGATCAAGGGAGAAAACACAGGAGGATGTCTTTTCCTTTTAATGACTTTTACCGTGTCTTTAAATATTTTAATTATTGGTGATGAATGGGTAAAGACCCTGTGAAGCCCCTCTTTGTAGGTGTCTTATTCCTGACAGCTGACCTTTCTCAGCAGTGTGGAAGTGAGTGGTGGTGTCCAGAAGGAGACATGCTGGAAGCTGCCCTTCCTTTGTGTTCCAAAGAACATCTCCCACAGAAGGTTCAGACATGCGGGGTGTCACACACCACTTACATGCATTTGCAGATCAGGTCACCTCCAATGCCTGGGCCTCAGAGAGGCCAAACACATTTAGAAAAGAGTGCGGGTGCAACACAGAGAAAAAGGTTACATAACTTAGGAAAAGAACTTCGCAAGTCTCTACTTTCCATTCCATTTTCATGTCCAAACAATGATTGTGTTTTTTGCTAGGCAGACATGGTGATAACTACTGGGTGAAGCAGAAAGAAAAATAAGGCTCCTTTTTTCTGCCCTAAAGGGTTTAGATTGCCTAAGGAAGGCAAGATGTTGTAATACTAAGCTAAATAATCATGGGATTTAAATACAGGAATATATAATATTGCCAAAAGAATGGTACAAAACACAATATGACCCAACAATTCCACTCCTAGGCATATACCCCAAAGAACTGAAAACATATGTATACACAACTTGCACATAGATGTTTATAGCAACATTGTTCATAATAGCTAAAATGTAGAAACAACCCAAATGACCATCAACTGATGACTGGATCAAAAAATGTGGGATAGCCATAAAATGGAATATTACTTGGCCTTCAAAAGAAATGAAGCTCTGATACATTCTACAACATGTATGGGCATTGAAAACACTATGCTAAGTGGAAGAAGCCAGTCATAAAACACCACATATTGTAGAATTCCATTTATGTAAATCCAGAACAGGCAAATCTATAGAGACAGAATGTAGATTGGTCATTGCCTAGGTCTGGGAGGGTGGGGGTGGGTGGAGCTTGGGGAAATAAGAGGTGACTGCTAAAGAGTACAGTTTCTTTTTTGGGGGGGTAAAATATTGTAAACATCATGGTGATGGTTGCTATATTTAAAAGCATTAAATTGTACATTTAAAAAGGGTGAATTCACTGTTAGCAAAAAAAAAAAACAGTTCTGTCTTAGAGGATTAATGAAGAGATAAAGAATTTCTGACTTGGATGGTTTGAAAGAGCATGATAAGGACAGGTTAGATATTTGAATTAAGTTTTGAGGAGAAATCCTTAACTGGAGATAGAGGAGATGGACAGGGAGACAGTGTGAGCCAAAGGACAGAGATGCTCTGGCAGTATGAGTAAATCAGACTGGTTAAGGCAGGAACCTTCTAGTGGAAACCCAAAGAGACAAGGCTGAAGACAGAGCTGTGGCTAGAGTACGCTAAATCTGAGAGGCTGAAGATGGCCCCTGGTGAGGGTAGAATCCACTCAGCCTTCCGAGTGCTGATGGTTTCCAGGCTAACAAGGAACAAGTTGACAGACTCTTGGTCAGCCTCCTTCACAACTGCAGGAGAAATGGAGGAAGGAACTGTGCCGAAACATTCATACCTCTTCAAATGACTACGCTGGAGGTCAGAAATGCTTCAGGCACCCCACTCTGAAGGAGGGGATGGTGAAGAGTCAGATGTGGGACACAAAAGAGCAGAAGAGGAGAGCTTGGACATCCAGGGGCCATCTGCAGAATGGATCACTCTGGACCACACTGTTTCAGAACTGTCATCATTATAGTTTAGCACATGTGAGTCTTACTGGGTGACGAGAAGAAACAAGTTCTGTAAGAAACTGTAGGGCCTTACTATTCAAGTGAAGTTTCACTTAAAATCAATGACTTATTTCCTACAAAGTCTCCAAAAGCCAACAAGGTATTCTGAGTACCTTCAGTCTCTAGGCCCAGTAAATTCTAGTTCCTCTTATGTTAGGGAACATTTAGGCACTTTTTACTTTGTATAATGTATGGCTTTACATAGTAATTTTTTCATTAAACTACTTAATTAGAATTTATACATAAATAATTACACATGAAAGAAATAAAGCTGACTTTTCATAAATCAGTCTTTTCAGTAAGTCAGACTATAATTCTACATGTAATGCTCTCTTTATTGTTTTGATAATTTCAAAACAAACAACTAAGGAAATGCAGCTTCTTGGAGGCATGGTCTGAGTCTTATGCATATCTGTATTCTCTATAGCACTGCTGTCCTACAGAACTTTCTGCAGTGATGGAAACGTTCTGTATCTGCATTGTCCAACATGGTAGCCACTTGCCATCTGTGACTACTGAGCACTTGAAATGTGGGTGGTGTGACTTAGGAACTGAAGTTTTTATTTTATTAAATTTTCACTAATTTAAATTCAAATGTGAAGAGCCATATGTGGTTGTGGCTGCTATATTAATAGTGCAGCCCTATAGGATCCAGACGATATAGGCATACCTCAAAGACATTGTGGAGTTGGTTCCAGACCACCACAATAAAGTGAGTATTGCAATAAAGCAAGTTGCAATCTTTTTGCTGGTGGAGGCTGTTACCTTCAATTTGTAAAAAAAAAAAAAAAAAAAAGGAACAACTGTGAAACACCCTCAAGTAAGGTATGCTGATAACTTGTTCCTCATAAGTATTCAATAAACATCTGTTCAACTGAATGAGAATTTCTGTAATAAATATTAACTGAGCTTCCTCTACACACCAGGTACTCTGCTATATGCTGAATATGAGTGAAATGCTGCCCTGAATAAGTTAGAACTCTTGGCACAAGGGACAGAAAGTGCAACCCTGATTTACTCAAGCCAAAAGGGAGCTTACTGGCTCACACACCTAGAAAGACCAGGACAATTGTGCCTTCAAGGCTTAGAGGCTAACACTATGAGTGTCCTTGTCTTCTCTCAGTTCAGCTAGACACGGCTCTGTTCCATGTGTGGTGTCCATGCTCAAACTGTCTCTCTAGTCACATCACTGAAGGCTGCCCCAGCCCACAGCTCAGGCTGGCAAATCTCCAAGCCCTGTTCCAGGCCTCTTAGCCAAAGTCTCATTGAATCTCATTGGTTATGACTGGGTCGTATGCCCATTTCTGAACCAATCATTATGGCCAGGGAAATATGATGTGCTTGCTGACTGCCTTGGGCCTCGGTTACACACTCCAACCCTGAGCCAAAAAAGTAGAGTCAACTCCACCGGAGAAGTACATGGGATCAGAGTGAGGTCCCAGATGGTTTCTCAGAGTAAAATCATGATAATATTTAGGGAAGACAAAATTTTGCTGGGCAGCAAAAACAAAGATATCCATTGTAGTCTATGGTTTAAGATCTCAGTGTCTCTAGGGAGATCTTACATAAACATGCTGATCAGATCTGCTAGCCATATAGTAAAGAAAACACTATCTAAAGAGAAATGCTCATTTGGCAAGATCTAGGTGGAAATGATAGTAACATTTATTTACACAGAATTTCCTCTGATGTTGTCCACTTTTCCATAGGTAATTCCCACAAAACCCTTGTGAGGAAGGTTATATCTATCAAATCTAGAAACACTTAGGATAGAGCAGCCTTCCTTGCCTGCCTCAGTTTTGTACTCCAGATGTCTCCTGTGCACCACCCCACACCCCACTGAACAAACTGAGGGTGTGCTTAGACCTTAGAAGTCCTGACATGTGTGGAGGCAGGCAGAGCAGACACAGCACGGCCCACCCAGGGAAGGGACACACAAGTGCCAATTCACACAATGCAATGTGAATTGTCTATTTTCATGAGGGCTACTCCATGGTTATTTGTGGGCAGGATGACTCATGAGAGAGCCAAATGAATTCACCCCACATAGAAGACAAAGAGCTTGGAACATCACTGAAATAGAGAAAAATTAGTCAAAACAGCTGCAGCACTTTAAGGTCTTTTAAATAGCCTCCTTCTGCCTACTTCTCCACCCTTTCCTAGCTATTCTCTCTCGCTCATTAAATAATGACTGAGGTTTTGCTTTTGTTGGCTCAAAGGGCCAGCCACGGCTGGGAAATATTCTTCTTAACAAGCTTATCTTTTTATCCCTCTGAGTTTTCTGGTATTATCTTTTGTGAAGATGATTCTGGATTACTCCGAAACTTCTTGGCTTGCTTCTACGTAGAAAAAAAAGTTAATAAGGCTTGTGGACAGGACTTTCCACACTTCCAGGACATTCAGTGCTCAAGCCACATGGCAAGAAGGCCCATGACTCTGTCCATTCTCCTCCCCTGGGAATCCAGAGAACTCTTGGCCCTGTCAACATCAAAATGACCACTCCTCCTTTTACTGTACAAGGGATCTCCCAGTTTCACTGTGGCATGGTAGAGAGATCTGTAGATACTCCATGCTTGGTAAGAAAGTGAGCGTTTTTGCTTCCACTATCCTTCCCGGGTTTTAACAGATTGCTCAGCTTAGCGGCAAATAGGCCTGTCCCCCGCTGGACTGGCACTGTGTTTGCTGGAGCCCAGGAGACAGTGCACTTCCAGCAGACAAGAGTTGGTTCTCCCTTGGATTGGCAAGTGGCACACAGTGGGCACTTAGTGAATATTGATGAGTTGTGGAATACTATCAGTAACTTGGAGATTTTACTGTGCATGAAAAATGCTACAGAGAATGGGTCTGAACACTAACACCTGCAATAGTTGTGGTTCCAGAAAAGTGTTCATCTCTTCCACTTTATTCTGTAAACCTCAGTGCCCCAATCCTAACAAATTCTTAATCCTAAGATAACTCAACTTTTGAAATGGTCTTTATTACAGATCTCAAGCCTGTGTGAACAAATTAGTTAACTGGTTCTCCATTCCTCAAGGGCTAACTCCAAAGGATTCTAGTAGATCATATTAGCATGAGTGAATTGTTTTTCAGGGTGCCCCTAATCTCTTCCCTACCATATAGTTTGCGTGATGTCTAGTGGGCCTTTTTATGAGTTTCACCTCCCATACAGTTTAAATTTATTGAGATATAAATTTATTGAGTAGGTGAATTCATATATAATTCACCTACTAGGGTATGTTTCAGTGGTTTGGAGTATATTCCAAGTTGCACAATCATTACCACTATCTAATTCCAGAACATTTCATTATGTCCCAAAGAAACCAGTACCGTTAGCAGTTACCCCCTTTCCCCCCAGCTCTCCTGACCCATACACTCACCCCTCCAGCCCTTGGCAACCACTAATCTACTTTATGTCTCTATAGATTTGCCTATTCTGGATGTTTCATATACATGGAATCTCATTCATTTTTTAAAAAACAAATATTTATTGTATTTCTGTGTACGTCAGTTTTCTTGCCAGGTGCTGGAATCGGACTTGAGTAAAATCTACTGCCTGCTTCCCAGTTACTTATAGTCCAACAATAAACATTTGCCAAGTACAAAAAATCCAGGGCACAAGAGCCACATTCATATTTGCTGGCAGAGGCCCTTTGTACCAGTGGAATATTCAGGCCAAGAGGCCCATCATCTCCCTGTGGGTTCAACTCTATTGGGAGTTGTCTACTCAAATGTCCTACAAATGTCTACTTTACTCCCATTTGATCATACCCCTGTATGTGATCTCTCCTCTTCAAAAGACAACCTCCTTGATAAAGACTCAGAAGTTCTGGTTTCTTTTTAAATGTACCCAATTTGTCTTTTTCTTTCTATTAAGATCAAAGGAATATTTCCCCCAGGTTTCCAATAACTTATTTGAGATTTTCTAGTGTGATAATGACTGTACTTACCACATATATGTTAGGGAGGGGAAATATACTGAGAGTTCCACATATCTTAAAAATAAGGTTAGCTTTAGATAACGGAATAGTAAGAACTGACATGCCCTTGGAGGACATCAGTCATGTGTGAAAGTTAGTCATCTGAAAAGGCTGTAGAAAAGCAGTTGAGATTGGGGACTTCCACCTTTAATCAAAGTGACAAAGGAGTGATCTCAGGAGATATATTTTAATTAAAAAAGCTAAAAACCTACATAACTCTAGAAGATTGTTCATAGATGGTAGCAGGGCCCACATGGAATTTAGATAGAGGGAGCCTAGAATTTGTTGATATCTTCGCCACTCCAGAAATTAGCAAGATGATTTCACTGGAAAAGAGATCCCTTCAGTACTTGAGGTATCCTAGCTCTATGAGGCGATCATGAAATCTTCTGATTACCAAGTATGTCCCCATGTACACAGTGGGTGTGACAGACACGACAAATTAAATAGCCTAGTCTAGAGTATCAATCTCTTATGATTTTGGCTATTCGGAATTAGTTCCTGAGAACTTGCATGCTAACTGAATTTCTCACCTGAAGAGGTAGGACCCATGGATCATGATGATCTACTAAAGCAAAAGTCTGGAGAACAGATGTTTGGGGAAATGTAAAAACCACAACCTTTGGAACATCATTCAGAAGAGGAATTCAACTAGCTATAAGCAGGCACAACTAATGTGTAAGGGAGGCACTACAAAGCGGTAGTTAAGAACAAAGTGGAAGTTAAGAACACAGCCTCTAGCCCTGGTTGCTGTGGCTCCGTGGATTGAGCACCAGCCTGTGAACAAAAGGGCCACTGGTTCAATTCCCAGTTAGGGCACATGCCTGGGTTGTGAGCCAGGTCCCCAGTTGGGGGCACATGAGAGGCAACCACACATTGATGTTTCTCTCCCTCTCTTCTCTAATAATAAATAAATAAAATCTTTTAAAAAAAAGAACACAACTTAGTCTCCATGTGCCCCAATTTCCTCATCTGTGAAATAAAGTGGCTGTGAAGACTAAATGAGATACCAAATAAATGCTTAGTATGACATCTGGAACATAGCAAGCTGTGTCAGGAGTTAGTCATCACACCATTTTTGTTCAAAGAAAAACAAACTACCCCATAAGATGGCCCAGAATTCAAGTCAAGGCAGAGAAGTATCAATTGAGGGCCAAATACAACCCTTATGCAGCTGAATTTACTTCCACTCCAGACTTCCAATTAGCTCCCATGCCCCTTGAACTTTTACATACACTTCAAAACAAAAGTGTTGTCTCAGTAAGTCATGTTTTTTTCTTGTAAAACTGCTTTTTCCCATACAAGAAATGTATACTTTTCTGAGTACTATGAACAAAGCACCTGTTAGTCAATGACAACGCAAAGGGGGAAAGGTATCCTTGCCCTCATGAAGCTGAACATCTAATTGAGAAGAAGAGATTAGAGGACCACATAGTGGTGAATTCATATGTGTTGGATTTAGGCCAACCATCCATTGGGTACTTGACTTTTTATTACAGAGTCATAACCAAGAGAATGGTCAGGGAAATCACTATATCTAGAATCACCCTGCTCTAAGTAACATGAGAAGCTTGTACTGAACTAAAATTGATTGTACTTTATCTCCCTCCCTCTCTTAATTTTGATCTCTCTCCTTTCCATTTCCTTCAAGGTATAGCAAAGTACTGCAATGGCTCTGGGACCTTGAGTCTCAAATTCTCAGGCTCATATTTTGGCTGGCCCATGGCAGCAGCTGGTGAAGGCAGACAAGCAGCTCCCATTTTGCAAGTTCACACAGGGCAGGACACAGAAAGCAGTCCATTATTTACTTGTAACTACCACTTCAGTGGCCCTCTTCCTCTCATTGTGAGTTTCACGAAGGTGGGGAAGGAAAGTGGGCTTTCTTCCTCATGTGGCATGGGCAGACTTTCAAATATTTATTGACTGAAGCAGGTTTGTCCTATGGCTGTTAGAATTAACTTCAGTAAGAAAAACCAGATCTTTTTTCTCTTAAAGCAACCTCTCTCTCAGTGATGCTTTCTTTTTGCAATTTTCTAACCACAGTTCCCACTTCTTTTAGTTTCCATGGGATCTGGTTGCTACATTTGAAAGTATGTCACTGTCCTGTAAAATGTCAGGTAGGGGAGATAGCCCCCTAAACCCAGGGTCTGCTTTGCATTTTGTGGACAAACGTCCAGACCAGAGAACACCAGGAGGCTCCATTCATGTTGAACTAGTCGCCAGTTTACTGATTGCTCTGTTGCCTCAAGAAATTCATAGCACCTTCGGGCAAGGGAACAACAGTGTGGTGTTTATTGAAATCTACATCTGGTAGCAATTTGTTCAACAGCAACCAGCTTTCCCCCTCTCCTTTTCTTCAGTCAAATAATCCACAGGGGCCCATAATACCCCCACAACTGTGCATTTGTTCGAAGCCTGTTTTGTGTAGCTTATGTTCCTAATTACAGATCTTAGTTTATCAACAAGTTTCAGCATAGCAAGTAATTTTTTAGACTGCAGAGGAGACTGACGGCACATGTCCTAAGGCAGTGACACTGTTACTGACCATCACCATCTGGGCTGAAAGATGAAGCCTCACACTGGCCTCCTATCCCTAGTTCCCCCAGCCCATACTTGGGCAGCAGAGGAAATCGGGGCTCTTCCCTTCCCCACTGTAAGAGGTGTGGCCTCACAATGCTGTGTGGGTGTTTGGAAGGAGGAACAGCTGAGTCTCCACCACTTGTGTTGGTGGAGAAGGGGAGAAGCCCTGTGTTTCAGTCTTGGAGAAAACTCTTCCTTTGGTGGTGGGGGGTGAGGTAGACTGAGCAGCTAGTTCACTAAAGTACTCAGTGTGAAGAGTTCTTTTATGGTAGCCATGGTTAGGTGAGAAGATGGGGTAAATTCAGAGAGTAAGTCAAGCTTGGGGGCAAATCTGGGGACGAGAATTTCAAAATTTGCACTGAAGTCCTTAATTTGAAATTGTTCATAGAAAATAACTGTATAGGAGGGCGAATGACAGATACAGTAGACTTGAGGGTAGACTGGACTTAGAATGGACTTCTATACATACGCCCAGCACTCATTCACCCACAACAGTGCCCCCTCCTTTGGGGTGGACTGTGCCTATCTTACCTCAAGCACATGGTTCTATGGGAGGCTGCTAATCACCACACCCTGCCTATAGTCCAAGCTGGCCGATCATGACAGCCCATCCCTGTCTACTACAAGTTGCCTAGAGAAGGCATGTGACTCAGACCTAGTCAATCACAGTCTGTCCTGGGTTTTCCTTTTGGAGCCACTGGGGAACATGCTCTTAAAGGAAGAGATTGTGAAACTAACTGAGGCCATGTTTTTTGCTGCATGGGGTGGGGGCCAGAGAAACTGTTTGCAATGAGAGAGAATGACATCAACAAAGAGAAAACATAGATGAGCAATGAAGAAAAAGATGGACATGACATTAAATACTCCCCACCCCCATCCTAGAATCCTTGGGGCCAGGATTCCATGGCCTGGTTACAAATTCCTCATTTATGTTAAGCCCAGTTTGAACTTTTGTTTTTTGCTCTTGTAGCCAGGGTCTAAAAGGCTACAAGGGCTTTTTATCAAATATGATTGCTATGATGATCAATGGAGTAAATGCAAGTAAACCCACTCTGAAAAATACAAGTGCCACACAACTGTCTGATACTGATTACATGCTGAGTGGTGGGTGGGTACTAAAAAACACTGCTGACCCAATGTCAGGAGAAAAAAAACAGCTTTTTATTATAGAGACTTTTGGAAATACAAAGAGGCAGATGGAATGGTATAAGCTTTCTCATGGTTCCTTTCCTCAGCCCCAGTGACAGCCTCGCCCATGGTCCAGTCCAGGAGAGCAGTGGTTTTGGCCAACTCTTCCTGGGGCACAACCTGTACCATGATCCCAGGCCTGGGAAGCCCTTTCTCCAACTGGAATTGCAAGTAAGGCCTTTGGGCACGGCATAGAAATTTACAGTGGGAAGTTCACTGTCAGGAATTCATGAATTCAGCCTTCTCAGACTTGTGCTGGGCCCTCACCTGACATGTGCCTCATTCCTTCTAAGGCTCATTTATGAGTTCTTAATATTGTCATTGGATGTGCATTTTGTCATGACAGCTGTCAGTGAAAGAAAACCCTGCTAATGCTGAAAGTAAATCAGCTACAAAAAAATTTCTACTGTTGACACCATGTTTCCTCTGTGGATTAAATTCAGGAGTTTCCTCCTTTTTATAATTCATTTCCAAAGATAGAAAATAACCCTCTGCCATATTTAATTTAGGGTACACACAAGTGGGACAATCAAAACCATGAAACCCAGGTATTAAAAATACTCTATCATTATTATGGAATATTAGGTTAGAAAAGATATAAAAAGCTCTAATCCAGTAGAATCAAATTTCTGGTGGAAGTGTGGTCTAAGCATCAGTATTTTTAGAAAGCACCCCAGGTAAAATTCTACCAGCAGCCAGATTGAGAACCATAGCTCCAACCCAGCCAATATCTTTATTTAACAAATGAAGACACTGAGGACCAGAAGCATAGACAGCACTCTGCCGAGGTTGAACAGGTCATCTGGGGTTAGAACACAGGTCTGTGGGTTCCATGGTATTTTTCAAGTAAATAACTAAGTCATCCTATTGTGTTTTCTTTTAACGAGGGTTACATAAGCAGAACATACAGGGATTTTCAGAGTTGAAGTATAGAAACGAACCGTCAGGGAAAAGGAATTCAAATAAATATAAACATAAGCTGTCTAACCTCATTGATAATCAGAAAATGCAAATTAAAAGCATAACGAGATATTATTATACACCTAATAGACCGCCAACCTTTTGAATTTTAAAGTTTAAAATTAATAAAACTTTCTCTTTAGGAGAGGTGATAATGGAAAAAGGTTGAAAAACACTGACCTACAGAAATGTTGCACAGGTACTGCAGGAGATCTCGATCTCTATCTATCTATCTATCTATCTATCTATATCTACCTCTACCTCTACATCTACATCTATATCTATATCATCTATATAAAGATGATTCCAACCTATACTCTTTATTATATAGTCCAAAACTGGAATCGCGATTGAATAAAAACTTCATTCCCACAGATTTTATTAGAAGCCAATCTATTCTTAAAACAGCAAGAAAGCAGTGATGCTGGCTGACCAATCCCTAGGATGGTACAGTGAAATAAACCATGCTATCCAATAATGCAGGTATAAGGAAACAGACAAAAGGCAAAAGGGCTTTGTTAAATGGCTCAATCTGAAAGTAGAGGTAGTTAGTCTCTATAAAGTAGAACAAGACTTATGAAGTAAACCTCAAGCTGTAGATGAACACAGCACAGCTAAGTTTAACAATGTCCAGTCAACTTAGCAAATCAATTCACTTCTTTGAGCCTTGACAGCCTCATCCATAAAATGGAGTAGTAGCCACCTGATAAGACTGTTGTGGGCATCCAAAGGCTAGGTACAAAAGTTTCATAAAAAATACAGATAATGTAATCAATATTGGTTGCTATGCTCCTCCTAACAGTTTTTATCAGAGATCTGGGACGCTTCTATGTCATGGGCCTTTCTGAATGCCTTCTCTCCGCCCTTATACTTGGAGTTCTAACCTTGGAGGTCCAGCTCAAAATCCAACTCCTGCCTGGAGCGCTCCCTCTGTATCTGATGCTCCTAATATCCTGCAGAACTCACTGTACCATGCATTCAGCTATTTGACACACCCATGGCCCTACAGTCTCAGTTACTTTTCCATCCTACACCCCTGATTATGCCATGTCTATCTCCTGAAGGCCTGGCTTGTATCTGTTTGAATCCCCACACCACCATGAACTTGGCAAGGGGTGTGTATTGATGGACTGATAGAAGTTATGATTGAACCTGACAATATTTAATTAAAAAAATACAACTCAGCCCTGGCCAGGTGGCTCAGTTGGTTGGAGCGCCATCCTATGCACCTAAAGGTTATAGGTTTGATTCCTGGTCAGGACACATACCTAGGTTGCAGGTTTGATCCCCAGTCAGGGCACATATGGGAGGTAACTGATATGTTTCTCTCTCTCTTTCTCTCCTTCTCCCTCCCTCCCTTCTTCTCTCTCTAAAATCAATAAACGTATCCTCGGGTAAGGATCAAAATAAATAAGTACATAAATCTTAGAATATTTCGTACTCCCTTTTCTCCCTGCTCTCCCACAGCTAATTGAGAAACAAGATGAAGCAACATTAAGGTTTCAGAACCAAAAAATCAACTTAATTTTACAGTATCAAAACATGGACAACCCCCAAATTCAACACATGGCAGCTGTTCTGTTTGCAAGTGAGAAGGGTCAGCTGTAAAAATACAGCCCCTAGAATAATGGCCACAGGACAAGCTTCAAGAACACCTCCCTGGAACCCTCTGCAGCTGATGCAGTCAGGAAATCAGGCCAGTGGCTCCCACTTCCTAATCCCCACTATCTTTCTCACAGGACTAGATCTCAGAAAAACCTCTCTTACCCAACAAAAGGCACTACTTTATCTTATTGTTTTTCTAATTCAAAGGCATACATAACTGCCAATCAGATCTTCTGACAAACAAAACAAAACAAAAAAAAGAACTTGATAGTTCAGTCGGTCAATGTAACTTCAATGTTATAAATGTTTTATTTCTGTTAGGTTTTTCAAAATATGGAAAATAGCCTTCCCAGTCCCATCCCTACCTCCTCAAAAACTTCAGGCATGGGGACCCCTGGGGGACTGTAGGCAGGAACCCCTGCTCAGGGCTGAAGAGACCTGCCTGGTACAGCAGGATCTCTGGGGTACACTGCCAAAAAGGATAACCAAGTCTCCCTATGTAGAAAGGAGGGTGTCAAGACCTTAATAGATATGCCCAGATTTATATACAAGTGACTGACGCTTAATTATTATTTAAAAAAACTTTATAGGTATAAGTTGTAAACTTGAGGAAAAAGCAAACAACGGTTTAAAAGGTGCCTTTAAAATCCTGTGTACTATGGGGAAAATTTGAATGCGTACTGGACTTCAGATGATATGGAATTATTGTTTGTTGTTCTGTGACACCAATGGTGTTGTTTACATAGAAAAATGTATTCTGGGCAGTTTTATGCTAACAATTTAGGTTGGAATGTCAATATATATGAAACTTGCTTTCAAATGGTTCAGGAAGAGAAAATGTTTGAGTGTGTATGTGATGTGGTGTGTGTGTGCACATATTGTGTGTGCGTGTCTGTGCGTGTGAGGGAGAGAAACTAGGTGTGACAAAATGTTAATCATTGAATCCAGGAAGAAGGTATATGGGGAATTTAATGTACCTTTTAAAAAACTTTTTGTATGTTCAAGAATTTCAAAATAAAGAGACTTGGGAAAAAACTAAATCCTGTGATAAAGAGGGAAATTTAAAAAATTCAGATCCAGGTTGGGATACGGAGGATCTTTGAAACATGTACTTCAACTTAAAATAATAGATACCAAAGCATTCTCAACTTCCCCTAACAACTCCATGAGGGTCTCTGTGGCCGGAACTAACATTTTGACTTTCTCCTTCTATAAAGTCTGCCAGGAAGGCGTCTGGCCAGTGGGCCCCGCTTCCATATTCTTCCTCCTTCCTCAGCTCTCTCAGTACTTACTGACTATCCACAGTGTAAGAAAGAGTTAAATGGTGAACAGAGATTAAGGCTTTGAACACTGGGACACAATAAAAATGGTAGAAATTATTGTCACCTCTACAAAAAATAAGTTAACGTGCTCCGATAGCCCGTCACAGACAAAAAATCATCACTGCCCTTAGAGAGCCAGAAAGAGACAAGGAAAGGAGGAGGAAGCACAGAGAATCCCAATGTGTACATTGGGGCTACATGCTTTCTTTTCTTCCTTTAAAAAAAATCTTTATTGGGATATAATTCACATACCTTGCAATTCATCCATTTAAAGTGTATATAATTCAACATTTTGGTATGTTCAAGTTGTACAACCATTACCACAAACCACGATTTGAACATTTCATCATCTCAAAAAGAGGCCCTTATCTACAAGTAGTGACTCCTTATTTTCCCCCAATATCCCACCCCCACTCCCTGGCAACCATTAATCTGCT
Organism: Trachops cirrhosus; assembly: GCA_028533065.1. Taxonomy (NCBI): domain Eukaryota; kingdom Metazoa; phylum Chordata; class Mammalia; order Chiroptera; family Phyllostomidae; genus Trachops; species Trachops cirrhosus. The sequence goes on from CM052544.1 coordinate 36,291,462, forward strand.
TTTTGACTCTATGGATTTTAAAATTCTGGAAATTTCTTATATATGAAATCCTATAATATGTGGCCTTTTGTGACTGGCTTCTTGCACTTAGCAGTTTTCATTCACATTGAAGCACGTAACAGTAATTCTTCCTTTTTTATTGCCAAATAATATCCCTTTATTTTATAATAGTTGATTCCTTTACCAGTTTGATGGACCTCTGGGTTGTTTCTACTTTTTGGCTGTTATGAATAAACAATGCTGTTAAGAACATTGGCATACACATTTTTGAATGAACATGTGTTTTCATTTTGCTCGGTTATATATTTAGGAGTAAAATTTCTGAGCCATATGGTAACTCTGTGTTCAACTTTTTAAGGAACTGCCGGACTGTTTTCCAAAGTGGCTGTGCCATTTTACATTCTCACCAACAGTGTAAGAGGGTTCCAATTTCTCTATATCTTCTTCAACACTTACTGTCTGTTTTATTGATTAAAGTCATCTTAGTGGGTATGAAGTGGTACCTCACAGTAGTTTTGATTTGATTTCCCTAATGGCTAATGACACTGAGCATCTTTTCATGTACTTATTGGACATTTGTATAACTTTCAGAGATGTCTATTTAAAACCACTGCCCATTAAAAAAATATTTTATTTATTTATTTTTAGAGAGAAGTGAAGGAAGGGAGAACAAGAGGGAGAGAAACATCAATGTGTGGTTGCCTCTCATGCATCCCCTACCGGGGACCTGGCCTGCAATCCAGGCATGTGCCCTGACTGGGAATTGAGCTAGCAACTCTTTGGTTCACAGGCTGGCACTCAATCCACTAAGCCACAGCAGCTGGGGCCATAGACCATTTTTAAATTGGATTATGTTTTTTTATTGTTGAGTTACAAGAGTTCCCAATATATTGTAAATATCAGTTCCTTATCAAATATATAACTTGCAAAAAACTATTAGAAGCACAAAGTTTTGATATAGTTTAATTTATCTACCTTTTCTTTTGAAAGATGATTTCTTATTTAATGTTCACAGTAATTGTGAGAAGCAGGAATTATTTATTCCACTCTACAAATGAAGAAAGTAAAGCTCAATGAAATTAAGGAAATGACCCAAGGTCTCACATAGGGCCCCTGCACATGGTCCGGTCCTGCACAACCCATACGTTTGAACACAGCAGTCTCAGTCATTTGTTGGAGTGAGGATATGAACTCAGGCCTTCTGATCAGGCCGGAGTTCAGGCTACCCATTCATCCTGTGTGTTACAGTGTAATATGGCTGCTTTTTAAAGAAACTCTTTACCTACTACACATTCAACATTCTAAGGATACTGCCATTACTTAAAACAAGGGAGATTTGGCGTTCATCTTTATGAATGTACCCAATTATAGTGAGGTGAGACTTGAGTTTATGAGGAGGCCAAAAGTCTTGGGTGCCAAGTCTGGAGAATGAGGTCAGTTGGCTGGATTACACCATTTTGGATTTATATACACTGCTATACACACCAACCAATACACAGTATGAGAAATGTTCTTTTAAGGCTCAAAGTAGTTCTAAATTTCAAAAGAATGTGACCAAAAATGCTTCCAGCAATGGCAGCCAGATATGATAGATACCAGAGAATATTTATAAAATGCACAAAAAGGAATCACTCTGGTACATTTTAAAACTTTTTTAAAAAAAGGTTTATTTCTTTCTTTTTAGAGAGAGGGGAAGGGATGGAGAAAAAGAGGGAGAGAAACTTGGATGTGCAAGAGACACATTGATCAGTTGCCTCTCATACACCCCCAACTGGGGACCTGGCCTCAGGCACGTGTCCTGACCAGAATTGAACTGGTGACCTTTCCCTTTGTGAGACAATGCCCAACCCACTGAGCCACACCAGTCAGAGCCATTTTAAAACATTTTTTGATATAAGAATTAGCCACTTTTTTACTTTTTGGTCATACTGGGTATATTTGAGACAAAAATCACTGAATTATTAGAGCTAAAAAGGATTTCACATATGGTTCAATCCTCTTATTGTAAGTGGGGAAACTGATACACAAAATGTTTAAATTATTCACCCAAGTACTCATGAGAACACTAGCAGAACAAGAACTAAAATTTAAGGAGAATACAGTTCTCATGTTCTATTTCTTAATATTCCTGTTTTAACGCTGCTTTTAGCGTTTATGATTCCCCCCTTCTCTCTCCCACAGACCTCCAAATGGGTTATACCATCCAAGACTCCTGAAGGGTGGGGAACTCTGCCCAGACTTCAATGCCTGTCCTCCAACTGGAATCCTTCCCTAATACCAACTTACCAAAACATGTCAAATCCACGTAGATAACTCTGACGGCAAATAAAAGGGACTCATTTTATAAAGTGAGTTCTGCAGGGATATAGCCAAACCTTATTTCAAAAACTAGTCTGTAGTTCCCAATTCCCAAGAACTAAGTGGCTTTCTGCCTGTTGTTTCTGCCTTTCCCCCCTCACTTAGGAGAGAAGGCCAAGGCTGTGTCTTGACAGATTGCTTCATAAGGAAAAATCAAGGGAAGATACAGTCTGAGGATGGGCCAGTGCAGGCTGGACAGGGGCTAGCAGAAGGCTCTGGGAAAAGAGAACTAGACTCATGAGCAGGCCAGGTCAGTCCCCAGAGCAATTCCTCTCCATTGGAAACAGGTCTAAGTGCTGACACGGGGTTTCCCACAGCTTCTACTGGCCTCCAAAGGCTATTTGTCATCAGAGGCTCTTGATGAAGCTGTGCATAAATATCTGACTGTTGTTAAATACAAAACAAAACAAAACAAATAATCCACAGGAACCAAATCAAAACCAGCTGTGAGTGGGAGAGGCCAAAAACTCAGTGTAAGTGCAAAAGGCCCAGCAGAAACATTTGTTAATTGAGCTATTTACTTTGACGAATAGTAAATTGTCATGCCAATGAAGTCATATCACATGACTATAATGTTTTTCTTATGACTTTCCCGCTATGAGAAAAATGGGCACTTTATTTTCTACAATCCTGAATTCTGTAGTAGATGAGTCAGAATATGAGTTTTAAATCAGAATCAAGCCATGGGCTCAGCCTTGTTCACTTCTGCCAGCCTGTTCATGACTTTACATCCTATGTTAAAGTTGGCACTAAACTTTCTTTTTAAATGATCTTTCATTAATCCTTAATTCTACAAATATATTAAAAGAGTGCTGTAACTATAATCCTGAAAACATAACTATATGATATAACATGAAATATTGATACTATGGTCAAGGCAAGAGAAGGAAACATAGCCTAAAATTAGTCCTGAAATCATGGAGCTTGCAAACTGTCAAGAATGAAAAGGAAGTAGTTCAGGGAAGCTGGATTATAGTATTTTGAAATGTGAATTTCTCAAGTATATACCAATACATCTTTATTAATTCTTTTATGAAGCAGTGTTTTCTCTCTAGTTAGACAGAGCTTGAGAATTATTTGGCATTTCCCACAGCACAATGTTGAAGTGGAGCCCACAGTTGGAATGAAATCAGTACATGTGAACTGGTAGTTGATAAATAACCCTAAAAAAGACAAGTCACAGTAAACCATTTTGTGAAAACATGGCTAAGTCATCTCCATGTTTGATTTAGACTGAGTCCTTCTTCAACAAATTCAGCAATTTAAAGAGCATTTGGTGAGTACTTCAACAGCTCCACGACTTGGACACCTTGTCCTATCAACTTTAAGGCCATTTGTTTGGTTCCAGCTGGGATAAACAGATGTCTAGGAGCAACGTGGAACTGGGCTCAGTCTCCAAATATCCAAAACCATTCTCTCTAAGGGTCTTGAAAGTAATGGTCAGACCTTTACACAAAATTCCCTATTCAGATGGCAACATTTTAAGAGAGTAAGAAGGTGAGTGGGCCTTTTCCTTTATGAGGCTTTCTAATACTTCATGGGTAGAATGTAACTATAATTTGGCAGCTAGATGGACTATAGACAAAGAGGTCTCTGTCCAACGCCTGTACTTTATGAAATACAACATTAGAGGAAGCATTTATGAGGCATTTTAAATTTTTTAATCTATAGTTTGAGGTAAATATATACCACACACATTTCTCATTTAAATATTTTTATTGCACCTTAGCTTGGCAGCTTCTCCTCATTTCACTAAATGAAACAGGATAATTTTCCTTTGTCTGCAAAATCAGTCTACCAGTTCCGTTTTTATTTTCTAAGCTCTATCTCCATCCTATCTCTAATACCATCCATTTTTGCTCATTTATTCCATTACCTCAAAATCATCATTACCCAAAACAAACTCATCTTTGTAAATCTAGCAACTCCTTCCACCACATTTCCAGTCCCTGGTCTGCATCTTGCACTACAAGCCCTCCTGCAACACAAACTGACCTGGTGATTTGTCTGCTAATCTCAACAGCAGTGTTATTACACTAGTAACCTAGACTGAAATAATGGCAATTGTTTTTGAATGATGGAAGAGGGATGGGTGCAAAAAAATTGGGCTGCATAGATCTAGATGATTCTGTCTTAAATATATCTTCCAAGCCCTGACTGGGTAGCTTAGTTGGTTGGAGTGCTGTTCTGATACACCAAAATTGTAGGTTCAATCCCTGGTCATGGCACATGTAAGAATTAACTGGACTTCCGGCCAAGATGGAGGCATAGGTAGACGCACTGTGCCTCCTCGCACAACCAAGATAGGGACAACATCGATATAGAAACAAAATAACAACCAGAACTGACAGAAAATTGAAGTTTATGGAAGTCGGACAACCAAGGATTTAAAAATAGACATTTTCATCCAGACTGGTAGGAGGGGCGGAGTCCAGCCGGTCGAGGGACGTGGAGCGGAGAGCTGAGCACCCAGGGCGGCGTGCAAGTCCACAGCAGGCAGACCCTGGGCGCACAGGTGGCGGTGGCTGGTGGGCCCCGGCCAGGGGGTGGCGACCAGCAGACCCAGTGAGGCGGCCATTGCGAAGCAAGGCACTGCACGCAACTCAGGGTCCCAGCACTGGGAATAGAGCTTTCGGTCACTGACTGAAAAGGAAGGTCCCACGGGGTGCACAGGCCCACCCACACAGGAATTGGTGCCAGAGGGGCCGGTTGGCTTGCAGAA
>CM052544.1:36297041-36353005 GCA_028533065.1 Trachops cirrhosus
CCCCTATAATTCGGATGTTGGAACGTTTAAAGGTGTCCGGGAGGTTCCAATGCCTCTCCTCATTTTTTTGAATTCTTATTTCTTCATTCTTTTCTGGTTGTATGTTTTTTTCTTCCTTCTGCTCCACTCCATTGATGTGAGACCCATCTTTCATTCCATCACCATTGGTTCCCTGTGCATCTTTCTTCATTAAATTTACAGTAGCCTGCAGTTTTTCAGCTAATTTGTGACCAAAATCAGCCAGTTCTGTGAGTATCTTGATACCCAGTGCTTTGAACTGTGCATCTGATAGGTTGGCTATCTCTTGGTCGCTTAAAAGGATGGGTTCTGGGGCTTTCCATTCTTCTTCTGTTTGAGCCATCTTTTTACTGTTTTTTGTTTTGTTTTGTTTTTTGATCTTGTTGAGCTCCTGTAGTGAGGGGCGGGGCCTTAGGTGTTCACCTGGGCGGGGCACCCCAGTCGCAGGGTTGTGACGTTGTATGTGGGGGCGGGGTCCGAGAAGGAACAATGGCACTTGCTCTGTTCTCTGTAGGACCCCAGACACTTCTGCCACTTTCCGCAAGCCAACCGGGCCCCTCTGGCACCAATTCCTGTGTGGGTGGGCCTGTGCACCCTGTGGGACCTTCCTTTTCAGTCAGTGACCGAAAGCTCTGTTTCCCGGTGCTGGGACCCTGAGTTGCGTGCAGTGCCTTGCTTCACAATGGCTGCCTCGCGGGGTCTGCTGGTAGCCAACCTCTGGCCGGGGCCCACCAGCCACCGCTGCTTGTTCGCCCAGGGTCTGCTAGGTCTGCCAGTTGCCACCCTTTGGCTGGGGCCCACCAGCCACTGCTACTTGTGCGCCCAGGGTCTGACTGCTGCAGACTTGCACGCCGCCCTGGGTGCTCAGCTCCTCGCTCAGTGTCCCTCGACCGGCTGGACTCCGCCCCTCCTACCGGTCTGGACGAAAGTGTCTATTTTTAAATCCTTGGTTGTCCGACTTCCATACACTTCAATTTTCTGTCAGTTCTGGTTGTTATTTTGTTTCTGTATCGTTGTTGTCCCTATCTTGGTTGTGCGAGGAGGCACAGTGCGTCTACCTGTGCCTCCATCTTGGTTGGAAGTCTCCAATTTTGTTTACATTTTTAAAGAACCACCTCTTCAATAAAAAGTAAACAAACAAAAAAACAAAGAAACACTTCTTAGTTTCACTGTTTTATATTTTAATTTCAGTCTGTGTTTCATTTATTTCTGCCCTGATCTCTATTATTTCCTTTATTATACTCATTTTAGGTGTTGTTTGTTCTTCTTTTTTTAGTTTCTTTAGGTGTAAGTTAGATTTTTGGGGGAAGGGAATTCTTGTTTCTTGAGGTAGACCTGTATCACTATGAACTTCTCTCTCAAACTGCTTTTGCTATATCCTAAAGATTTTGGAGTTGTGTTTCCATTTCCATTTGTCTCAAGATATTTTCAGATTTCCTCTTTACTTTTTTATTTGATCCACTGATTTTTTAGTGGCATGTTGTTTAGTCTCCACATGTTTGCATGCTTTCCACTTTGCTTTTTTGTAATTGACTTCTAGTTTCATACCATGTGGTCAGAAAACATACATACTTGATATTATTTCAATCCTCTTAAATTGACTGAGACATATTTTGTGGCCTAACATGTGATCTATCATGGAGGATATTCCATGTGCACTAGAAAAGAATGTGTATTTTTTAGTTTTTGAATGAAATGTTTGTAAATATCTATTAAGTTCATTAGCTCTAATGTTCTCTACATCGCCATTGTTTTCTTATTGATTTTCTGACTGAATGATCTATCCATTGATGTAAGTCAGGTATTAAAGATCCCTACTATCATTGTACTACTTTCAATTTCTCCCTTTATGTTTGCTAATATTTGCTTTATACACTTAGGTGCTCTTCCTTGTCTCTTCATAGAGTCTTTGTTTTAAAGTCTGTTTTGTCTGATATAAGTATTGATATCCCAACTTTCTTTAATTTTTATTTGCATGGAATATCTTTTTCCATCCCTTCATTTTCAGTCTGTGTGTGTGTGTGTGTATCTGAGACGAGTCTCTTGTAGGCAGAATATATGTGTCCTGGTTTTTTATCTTTTCTTTTTTACCCATTTAGAGCCTCCCTATATTTCTTTTGTTTGTTGCATTTAGTCCATTTACATTTAAACTAATTATTAATAGGTATGTCCTTACTATAATTTTGTTATTTTGTGGCATTGTTTTTGTAGTTCTTCTCTGTTCCTTTATTCTCTTCCCTGTGGTTTTCTGGATTTCTTTAGTGTTTTGTGTTAGTCCCTTTCTCTTTACTTTTTATGTATTTTTTGTAGGATTTTACCTTGTGATTACCATGATATATATATAAAACATATATATATGTTTTTGCATCATATTTTAGATCTCTTTGTTTTTTGCATTCTCTGTCTATTGTAGTTATTTCTCGTTTTGTTACTTTTGTCTTTTGACCTTTATACTAGTTTTTTAAATGGCTGATTGACTGCCTTTGCTATACATTTACCTTTACCCATGAAATCTTTTCTTTCATATATATTCTTTGTTTCTTGTAATGGCCCTTTTTCTTCCTTAGAGAAAACTGTTTAAAATTTCTTGTAAAGCTGGTATAGTGATGATGAACTCCTTTAGTTTTTGCTTGTCTGGAAAACTCTTTATATCTCCTTCAATTCTGAATGATAACCTTGTTGGGTAGAGTTTTCCGGGTTGTAGATATCTTCTTTTTAGCACTTTAAATATATACTTTCACTCCCTTCTGAACTCCCTTATGGCCCGAAATGTTTCTACTGAGAAATGACCTGATAGATTTATGGGGGCAAGGAGGTGTCCACTTATATGTGACTAGTTGTTTTCTCCCTGTTGCCTTCAAAATTAGCTGTTTACTTTTAACTTTTGTCATTTTAATCACAGTATGTTTTGGTGTGAGTCTCTTTGGGTTCATCTTGTTTGGAAATCCCTGTTATTCCTGGACATGGATGTATGTTTCCTTCCCCAGGTTAGGAAAGTTTTCTGCCGTTATTTCTTCAAATAAGCTTTCTGCCTCTTTCTCTCTCTTTTTCTTATGGAATCCCTATAATGCAAAGGTTAGTGTTCTTGATTTTGGAGAGGTCCCCTAAACTGTCCCCATTTTAAAAGTAAACTTTTATTTCTTTCTGTTGTTTTGATTGAGTGATATTTCCACTATTCTGACCTCCATGTTGCTGATCTGTTCTGTAAACTCTGATCTGTTGTTGATTCCCTCTAGTGTATTTTTATTTCACTTATGTCAGCTTTTATTGGTTCTTTATTATATTTTCTAATTCTCTATTGAAGTTCTCACTGAGTTCTTCCATTCTTCTCTCAAGTTTGGTGAGTCTCTTGTTGACTAATACTTTGATTCTTTATCAGGGAAATTACTTATCTCCCTTTCATTGGGGTTTTTAAATTTTTTTGCCCTTATTCCTTCCTTTGAAACATACTTCTCTGCTTTCTTATTTTTGTTTGACTTTTTGTATTTGTTTCTATTGATAGATGAAAGAGCTATCTCTCTCAGTTTTGAAGGAGAAGTTTGGTGCAGGAGCAACCTCTGGTTAGAATATATGTGTCACATGGTTTTGGCAGGCTGGCTGGAGCTTAAATGGGTGAATGTGGTACCAGGGGCACCCTGGGCACCTGACTGGCTAGATGTGCAACAAGTGCTAAGATGGCTTGGGCACATGGCTCCAAGAGCAACCTGGGAGGCCAGCTAACCTGGTCTCCAGTGGCTGTTGGTCAAGGTGGCCCGGAGTCACTGTGGTGGCCTTGCAGGCCAACTAGAGTGCTTAAAGGAAGCTCCTGACCATGCTATCTAGATGGAGGAGAAAGTAAGCAATAGTGTTCACTGGCACCTATGATTTTGGAGAGTTTCTTCAAATCCCAGAGAGTTACCAGAGTTTTTCACCTTTATGGCAGGTTCCTTGGACTTAGTAAATTGAGGTTTTTCATGAAGAGTGTAGGTGCACATTAAATTGATGTTTTAAGAGGAAAATAATCTAATAATAAAAGGGCACTAAATATGTATCTATCAATAATCACCCTTAATGTAAATGGCTTAAATGCTCCAACTAAAAGACATAGGGTGGGTGAATGGATAACAAACAAGACCCAAATATATGATGTCTCCAAGAGATCCACCTCAGGTCAAAAGATACACACAGACTAAACATAAAGAGATGGAAAAAGATACTTCACACAAATGGAAAGCAAAACCACAAATAAAGCTGGGGGAGCAATACTTACATCTAACAAAATAGACCCAAAAACCAAGCTTTTTGTAAGAGACAGAGAAGGACAATACATAATAATAAAGGGAACAATCCAACAAGAGGATATAACCCTAGTAAACATTTATGCACCCAACAGAGAAACACCTAAATATGTAAAGCAAATCTTGATGGATCCAAAGGAAAGCATCAACAAAAATACAGTCACAGATGGGGGTTTTAACACCCTATTGACTTCAGTGGATAGATCTCCCAGACAGAAAATCAACAGTGGCCTTAAAAGACACACTAGATCAAATGGATTTAATTGACATCTTCAGAGTATTCCAGCCCAAAGCAGCAGAAATACATACTTTTCTGGTGCACCTGGAATGTTTTCTAGGATAGACCCCGTGTTTGGACACAAAACAAGTCTCAATAAAGTTAAGAAGACTGAAATCATATCAAGCACTGCTCTGACCTCAATGTTATGAAACTACAAATCAATTACAAGAAGAACAATGAAAAACACACACAGACATGGAAGCTAAATAACATGTATTAAACAATGAATGAGTCAACAACAAGATCAAAGAAGAAATCAAAAGATACCTTGAAACAAATGAAAATGAAAACACAACAATCCAAAATCTGTGGGATACAGGAAAAGACATCTTAAGAGGAAAACTCTTAGCAGAGTTCCAGCCAAGATGGAGGTGTAGGTAGAAAGACTTCACCTCCTTGCACAACCAAAAGAAGGATAACTCCAATTTAAAAGCAATAAAAAACCGCAACTGCCATAAAATCAAACTACATGGAACTCCAACAACCAAGTTCTTAAAGAAACATTCATCCATACTGGTAGGAGGGGTGGAGATGGGCAGCCTGACGGAAAGAACCCGTGGCAAGGTGAAGACCACTAGGGCGAAGCAGGGGCTGGCTGACCCGGAAACTAAAAACTCAAAACTGCTGGCTGTAAAATTCTGTAGGGGTTGCAAAGGTAGGAGAAATACCCAATCTCACATGAGAGTTTGTTGGAGAGGCTCATGGAGCCTAGAATGTACACAAACCTACCCACCTGGCAGTTGGCAACTAAAAGGGCACAATTCACTTGAGGGAAGCGAGGGAATTGACAGAAAGTGGGACTAGAGGAGAGTAGGGGAGTGGCATCGTTCCCTCTCTGACTGTGCCCCCACAGACACCACCACAATGCACCACAGAGGGTTGCCCTGCCCTAGCGAATACCTAAGGCTTTGACACTTACAACATAACAGGTATGCAGAGACAAAGAAATATGGCCCAAATGAAAGGACATATCAAAACTCCAGAATAAGTGACAAGGAGATAGAAAACATGTCAGATGCAGATTTCAAAACATTGGTAATCAAGATGCTCACAGAAACGATTGAGTTCAGTTGCAAAATGAAGGAAGAAATGAAGGCTATACAAAGTGAAATAAAGGAAAATATACAGGGAACCAACAGTGAAGGGAAGGTAATGAGACTCAAATCAACAATTTGGAACAAAAGGAAGAAATAAACATCCAGCTGGAACAGAATGAAGAAACAAGAATTCAAAAAAATGAGGAAAGGCTTAGGAACCTCTGGGATAACTTTAAACGTTCCAACAGCCGAATCATAGGGGTGCCAGAAGGAGAAGAGGAAGAGCAACAAATTGAAAACTTATTTAAACAAATAATGAAGGAAAACTTCCTCAATCTGGCAAAGGAAACAGACTTCCAGGAAGTCCAGGAAGCCCAGAGAGTGCCAAAGAAACTGGACACAAGGAGGAACACACCAAGGCACATCATAATTAAGTTACCCAAGATTAAAGATAAGGAGAGAATCTTAAAAGCAGCAAGAGGAAAAGAGACAGTTACCCACAAAGGAATTTCCTTAAGGCTATCAGCTGATTTCTCAAAAGAAACCTTGCAGGCAAGAAGGGGCTGGAAAGAAGTATTTGAAGTCATGAAAGACAAGGACCTACAACCAAGATTACTCTATCCAGCAAAATTATCATTTAGAATGGAAGGGCAGATACAGTGCTTCCTAGATAAGGTCAAGTTAAAGGGATTCATCATTACCAAAACCTTTATTACAGGAAATGTTAAAGGGACTTATCTAATAAATAGAACAAGATAAAACATATGAACAGTAAATGACAACAAATTCACAACTATCAACAACTGAACCTAAAAAACAAAAACTAAGGAGACAACTAGAACAGGAACAGAATCACAGCAATGGAGATCACATGGAGGGTTATCAGTGGGGAGGGGGAGGGGGCTAGTAGGGGAAAAGGTACAGGGAATAAGAAGCATGATTGGTAGGCATAAATAAAAAGGGCAAAGTAAAGAATAGAATAGGAAATAGAGAAGCCAAAGAACTTATATGTACAACCCATGGACATGACTGAAAGGGGGAGGGGAATACTAGAGGTTTGGGGGATGCAGGGTGGAAGGAGGATAAAAAGGAGAAAAAAGTTGGGACAACTGTAATAGCATAATTGATAAAACATACTAAAAAATGAAATAATAAATAAACATATCATCACCTTAAAAAAGAAAAGAAATTCATACCATTACAGGCCTATCTCAAAAAACAAAAGAAAGCTCATATACACACTCTAACTTTACACTTAAAGAAACTTGAAAAAGAACAACAAAGCCCAAAGTGAGTAGAAGGAGAAGATAATAAAGATCAGAACAGAAATAAATAAAATAGAGTCTAAAAAAATGATACAATAGCTCAATGAATTCAAGAGCTGGTTCCTTGAAAAGATAAACAAGATTAACAAATCTTTAAGCAGACACATCAAGAAAAAGAGAGAGAAAACCCAATTAAATAAAATCAGAAATGAAAGAAAAGAAATAGCAACTGTCACCAAAGAAATACAAAAGGATTGTAAGAAAGTATTATGAACACCCAATGCCAAACTCGATGACCTAGACAAAATGGATAAATTCCTAGAAACATACAATTTTCCAAAACTAAATCAGGAAGAATCAAAGAATCTGAATAGACTAATTACACCTAATGAAATTGAAGCAGTAATCAGAAAACTTCCAACAAACAAAAGCCCTGGACCCACAGGTGAATTTTACCAAACATTCCAAGAAGAATTAAAACCTCTCCTTCTCAAACTATTCCAAAAATTTAAGGGAAGGGAAGATTCCCAAACTTATTTTACAAGGCCAGCATTATCCTAATTCCAAAACCAGATGAAGATACTACAAAAAAAAAAAAAAAAAAAAAAAGAACTTTCTAGGCTAATATCACTGATGAACATAGATGCTAAAATCCCCAACAAAATATAGTAAACTAAATACAGCAATGCATCAAAAAGATCATACACCATGATCAAGTGGGATTTATTCTGGGAATGAAAGGTTGGTACATTTGTAAACCAATAAATGTGAACCAAACAAAATGAATGATAAAAACCACATGATCATATCAATAGATGCAGAGAAAGCACTTGCTAAAATCCAGCATCCATTTATGATTAAAAACTCTCAGCAAAGTGGATTAGAAGGAACACACCTAAACATAATAGGGGCCACATAGGAAAAACCCACTGCCAGCATCATACTCAATGGGCAAAAACTGCAAGCATTCCCCTTAACATAGGAAACAAGACAGGGATGTCTGCTTTCACCTTTCTTATTCAACATAATACTGGAATCCTAGCCACAGTAGTCAGATAAGAAGAAGAAATAAAAGGCATCCAAAATGGAAAGGAAGTAGTAAAGCTGCCATTATTTGCAGATGACATGATATTGTACATAGAGAACCTCAAAGATTCCACCAAGAAACTACTAGAACTGATAAATGAATTCTGCAAAATAGCATAATATAATATTAATATCCAGAAATCAGTTGCATTTTTATATACCAATAACAAACTAACAGAATGGAAAATTAAGAAAACAATCCCATTCATATCTTCAAAAAGAATAAAATACCTAGGAATAAACCTAACCAACGATGTAAAAGACCTGTACTTAGAAAATTATAAGACACTGAAGAAAGAAACAGAAGAAGATACAAATAAGTTGAAGCACATCCTGTGTTAATGGAAAAGAAGAACTAACATCATCAAAATGTCCATACTACCCAAAGTAATCTATAGATTCAATGCAATTCCTATAAAGATTCCAATGACGTATTTCACAGAACTAGAAAAAATATTTCAAAAACTTATATGGGACCACAAAAAGCTCCATATTGCAACAGCAATCCTAAGAACAAAGTTGAAGGAATCACATTACCTAATATGAAAGTATGCTATAAGGTCATAGTACCAAAACAGCATGGTACTGGCATAAAAACAGGCATACAGATCAATGGAACAGAATGGAGAGCCCAGAAATAAACCCACACCTTTATATTCAATTTATATTTGACAGAGGAACCAAGCACATACAATGAGCTAAACAGAGTTTATTCAATAAATGGTTTTGAGAAAATTGGACAGATAGATGCAGAAAAATGAATCTAGACCAACTTCGTATACCACTTCTTGAATGAAAAGAATACATTCAAAATGGGTAAAAGACTTAAATATTAGATCCAAGACCAAAAAAATACTAGAAGATAACATAGGCAGTAAAATCTTGGACAGTGTTTATACCAATATTTTATCAGATATATCTCCCTGGAAAGGGAAACAAAAGAAAAAATAAACAAATGGAACTGTATGAAACTAAAAAAATTGTGCACAGCAAAGGAAAACATCAACAAGATAAAACAACAATCAGCCCTGGCTGGTGTGACTGAGTGGATTGAGAGACAGCCTGTGAACCAAAGGGTTGCAGGTTTGATTCCCAGTCAGGGCACATGTCTGGGTTGTGGGCCAGGTTCCCAGGAGAATGGTGCCTGAAAGGCAACCACACATCGATGTTTCTCTTCATTTCTTACTCTCTCCCTTCCCCTCTGCATAAAAATAAACTAATTAATTAATTAACTAATAACAACAACCCACAGAATAGGAGAACATATTTACCAATACATCTGATAAGGGGTCAACACCCAAAATTTATAAAGAACTTACAAATCTCAACACCAAAAAAACAAACAACCCAATAAAAAATTGGGCAAAGGACCTGAATAGGCACTTCTCCAAAGAGGACATACAGATGGCCAACAGACATATGAAAAGATGCTCAATGTCACTAATTGTCAGAGAAATGCAAATTAAAACCACAATGAGATACCATCTCACACCTGTCAGAATGACTATCATTAATAAATCAACAAACAAAGTGCTATTGAGGATGTGGAAAAAGGGGAATGCTTTTGCACTGTTGGTGGGAATGCAGACTGGTGTAGTTACTGTGGAAAGCGGTATGAAGATACCTCAAAAAATTAAAAATACATCGCCTTTTGATCCAGTGATCCCACTTCTGGGAATATTTCCTAAGGAACCCCAAAACACTAATTCGAAAGAACATAAGCACCCCTATGTTCATTGTAGCATTATTTACAATTGCCAAGATATGGAAGCAGTCCAAGTGTTCATCAACAGATAGGTGGATAAAACAATTATAGGACATTTACACAATGGGATACTACTTGGCCATAAAAAAAAGAAAGAAAGAAAAGAAAATTTTACCCTTTTTGACAGTATGGATGGACCTGGAGAACATTATGCTAAGTGAAACAAGCCAGTCAGAGAAAGACAAATACCACAATTTCATTCATATGTGGAATAATGAGCAAACTGAATGAACAAGTGAAACAGAGACAGAGTCACAGATAGCAGAATGACAGCTAAGAGGGGGGAGGGGAGGTTAGGAGGTGAAGGGATTAAGGGAAAAGGACTCATGGATATGGACAACAGTGTGGTGATTGTGGCAGGGAGGGTGGTATAAGGGGACTAAATGTAATGGAAAAAAATACAACACAATTTTTTTAAAAAAGAAATAAAATTAAAATAATAGAACAATAAAATAAAATAAATTGCTGTTTCATTGATGTGCCCCAGAGCAGGCTAGTGTGCTGGATTAGGCCTCTCAGTGATATCCATACTGTAGGTAGTACTGTTTGGGTAGAGTCCCCATGATTACTGCATATCTGTCTCACCTACCTTTCTCTGTGTGGTTCATTCTCCCCCACTGTGTGTGTGTATGTGTGTGTAAAGAAGTTGTTCAGTCAGCCCTCAGTTGTTCTTCAGGAAGAAACACTGTATATGTAAGTATATATTTAGTACACCAGTGGGAGGAAGTGAGTTCGGGGCCTTTCTACACCAGCATCTTGGGCCCCTCCCTGTGGTGACCCTTTACTAGAACAAACCCCTACTCTCCTGCTAGGCATTTAAGTCCCTCCATAACTCCCTACTTTTGGATGACTCTCTGAAGAATGATTTTCATAGGGTCTAAGATCTCCTAACAACACTATGCAATCATGTTCATTTCATGAGAAGCAGAAGGAACTCATAGTTTACAACTCTTTATAATTCTTAAACAGGACACCAGGAACTATGTACCCTATCTTAAAAAAATAGCTTGTGTATTTTCAAAGCAAAAAGGAAACATGCAGTGTCTGCAAAACTCTTATTTAAAGTCTCTGTTGATCAAAAACTGTACTTACTTGCTCTCGATAATTTAAAAACATCCTTGTATGTGTTCTGATTTCTAAAAAACTTAAGTAGATCTTCCCCAATGTCCAGATAGGGTAATAAAAGTATATGGAAGCCACCAGGATCCTTAATTCCCATCCTACAAGAATCCACAAAGGGAAGGTCAAAATACTCTCCACTTAGAGACAGTCACCCAGTTGCCTGCACAGGCTTTGCTCCAAGTGGAGGGAAAAAACCTTTTATGTTTCCAAAACCATTGCTAAGTGAGCCATTCCAGGGCAGAGAAGCCCCAATTTAGATAATGAGTGGGAAGCACTGTTAATAAAACCAGGAAACCCTTAATCAGTTTCTGTCTCTTGGTGTCCTGGGATTTCTATCATAATAAAGATAATCAAAGAAGAACAAAGCCCTGATTTTGGCAGCCCTTACAACACTACTATACCACTTTCACTATTCCCAGCTACTCCACATGACCACCACCTTGAAAAGTTTCAACTCCTTTCTCATTCTCTCTTGGTACTGCCTACCTCAAGTGATCGCCTATCTTCTGCATTAAATGATATCTTTTACTTCCATCAAAGCTCAGCTCAACTCCTGCAAGTTATCAAGTTATCTACTCCTACAAGAAGTCTTCCCTGATTAATTCCACTCTATGGTCTTTTCTTTCCCCACTCTGCAAGGCACATTGAATTGCCAAAGGATTGAAGAAAATGCTGACTCACTATCTCCGATAATCAAGAGTTGATGGCATTTTCCAATATCAACCAGATGTTCAATAACTGTTTTTCTATGTATGTCAATGATATAAAACAGATAATAAATGAGAAAATAGCTCCATATGGAAATATGAAACTATCATCCTAAATACATCTGTTGCTGTTAACATGCTCTATTGGACACAAGCAAGATCTTGGTTGTGCCAAAGGGAGAAATCTGAATTCAAGATATGTAGTGAGTTCAAGATAGGTAAGAGTATGCCAAAACTATAGCATTAATTGGGATAATTACTGATGTGACAAAAATATAGAATAGATAAGCCTCTTGTTCTTTCCCTAAAGTCACTTTATAGTACACATTATTTGTAGGCATCTAAATGCAAAACAGGAACAATAATAATTTAAAGATGTGGGTAATTTCAAATTAAAACAACAAATGGCTTTAAAATTGAGATAATTGACAATGGAATAAAAGTTTCAATATTTTAACTGAACTTCTTAGGATGCAATACATAACTGTGCTAAAAAAGAACCAAATAATATTACATCTTGGTATTTTCACATACCAAAATCAGAATTCTGTGGAAGTCAACTAAGTAGAAGAAAAGGAAATGAGAATTAGGGGACAACATGCAACTGAAGTAATTTGTAATACTGGGTAAAACAGCAAAACACTATCTTTTTGAGCGTGCCTGCTCATCTCTAAAATGGGGATACAATTCCATGCCTATCTCCCCACTCACTGAGATACAAAAATGATTTAATGATTTCAATCACTGACAAGAATAATTTACAAAGGGCATTAGAAATGCAATGCATTTCTTACCTTGTTTTTGCACTTAGTACTTTTAGAACATAATTTCATCATCAAATAGGGCTTGATAAGTGTAGAAAATACATGACAAAAAGACACATGTGTCTTCCAGATCAACTATACACCAATTAACACATAATCACAGTTAAAGCCAGTCTGGCAGTAACTGGAAGGAACAGACAGGAGCTTTGGAAGAGCTCCAGCCCCATTTTCAGAAAATTGTCACCTGTTTGGAAGGAAGACTCCACTTGCATGTTGTATTTATTTGACCTAATTCAGAACTCAGTGTGAAAACCTTTTTCCTGGGGCCAGTGTTGAGAATTATTAGAGAGGCAATTGTTTAATATCAGGATCTCCTGAGGTGGTAGATAACAGCTGGAATAATAATAAGCTAACCAAAAAACTTTAAAGGAAAACCTAGTGAATATCATATTCTAAGGAATCTAGAAGACCATGTATTGACATAGAGATAGATGAATGCCCCAAGTCATGCACATACTCAGGAAAGGTCAGAGAAGGTCCTAAGCTCTCACCCCTGTTGACCTTGAGCAGCTGTGCAAAACAGGAGATGAAACGTAAGGCAGAATTCTTAATTGCCTTGTCAAACACTGAAAGCACGCTCCAATATGCACACAAAACCTCTTAGAAATGACTGGGAAATTTATTGCTTCCAAGCACTTAAGGAAATCTCTGTCCAATTATAAGATGACCACTAAGCTAACTGAGCATAAACTTTATGGTCACACAGGACAAAGAATACACAATTAGTGGAATTAGTTCTGATAGGTTCCTAAATAACAAAAACAACAACAGCAAAGAGTGACAGTAGCCCTGGCTGGGTGGTTCAGATGGTTGGAGCATCCTCCCAAACACCAAAATGTCGTGGGTTTGGTCCCAGTTGGGATGTGTACAGAAGGTAACAGATTGCTATTTCTCTCTCACATTGATGCTTCTGTTCCTCTCTCTCTTCATCCTCTCTCTCAAATAAATTAAAAAAAATATCCTTGGGTGAAGATTAAAAACATAGTATATAAAAAAAGAATGACAGTAAACCATGGGGAGAGGCTAGAATATGACTCCCAGAGATGCCACATTATATTATTTAAAATGTCCAGTTATCAACAAAAAATTACCAGATATGCATAGAAACAGGAAAGTATGTCCCATACACAGAACACAAAAACAGTTGATAGATGCTGTCTCTGAGGAACTTACTACACAAAAACTTTAAACTAGCTATTTTGAGTATGTTCAAAGAACTAAAAGAAAATATGACCTCTGACTGGTGTGGCTCAGTGGACTGAATGATGGCCTGCAAACCAAAGGGTTGTCAGTTTGATTCCCAGTCAGGGCACATGCCGGGGTTGTGGGCCAGGTCCCCAGTGGGGGGGCGCACAAGAGGCAACCACACATTGATGATTCTCTCCCTCTCTTTCTCCCTCCCTTTCACTCTCTCTAAGAGTAAACAAGTAAAATCTTTGAATAAAATGAGAAAGTATGAGAATGGAGTCAAACCAAAATAGAGAATATCAATAAAGAGATAGATATTAAAAGAAAAGAATCAAAGACTTCTGGCCAAGATGGAGGCGTAGGTAGAAACACTGCACCTCCTTGCACAACCAAAAGGACAACAAATTTAAAAACAAAAATAACCACAACTGCCAGAAAATTGAACTATATGGAAGTCCAACAACCAAGGAGTTAAAGAAGAAACATTCATCTGTACCAGTAGGATTGGCAGAGACAGGCAGCTGGGGAGAGAGGACTCAAGGCAAGGCAGCAGCTGGCAGACCGGGCCAGGCAGTGGCTGGCAGAGTGGGCAGTCTCACATTTGTGTGTGCATAAACCAGGAGGAACAACTGGGGAGCAAGACAGACTGCGTAACCTAGGGTTCCAGTGTGGGGAAATAGAGCCTCAATACCTCTGACTGAAAAAAAATGACGGATGAGGCAGCAGGAGAAACTCCCAGCCTCAGAGGAGAGTTTGCTGTAGAGACCCACAGGGTCCTAGAAGGTACACAAACCCACCCACCCAGGAATCAGCACCAGAGGGGCCCAGTTTGCTGGTGGGTAGTGGAGGAGGTGACTGAAAGCCCGCGAGAACTGATAAAATGGAACTGTTCATCTCGGACCCCTCCCCCACAGATTGCACCACAATGCAGCCACATGGGTTGCCCTGTCCTGGTGAATACCTAAGGCTCCACCCCTTACTATGTAACAGGCTTGCTGGGACAAAAAATTATGGCCTAAATGAAAGAACAGATCAAAGCTCCTGAAAAAATACAACTAAGCAGAGAAGACACAGACAACCTATCAGATGCACAGTTCAAAACACAGTAATCAGGATGCTCACAGAAATGGTTGAGTATGGTCACAAAATAGAGGAAAATGAAGGCTATGAAGAGTGAAATAAAGGAAAATGTATGGGAAATCAACCATGAAGGGAAGGAAACCAGGATTCAAATCAATGGTTTGGACCACAAGGAAGAAATAAACATTCAACCAGAAAAGAATGAAGAAAGAAGAATTAAAAAAAAAATGAGGAGAGGTGTAGGAATCTCTGGGACAAGTTTAAATGTTTCAACATCTGAATCACAGGGGTGCCAGCAGGAGAAGAGGAAGAGCAACAAATTGAAAACTTATTTGAAAACATAATGAGGGAGAACTTTCCCAATCTGGCAGAGGAAATAGACTTCCAGGAAGTCCGGGAAGCTCAGAGTCCCAAAGAAGCTATACCCAAGGAAGCACACACCAAGGTACATCATAATTATAATTACCCAAGATTAAAGATAAAGAGAGAATCTTAAAAGCAGCAAGAGAAAATGAGACAGTTATCTACAAAAGAGTTCCTCTAAGATTAGCAGCTCATGTCTCAAAAGAAACCTTGCAGGCAAGAAGGGGCTGGAAAGAAGTATCTGAAGTCATGAAAGGCAAGGACCTACAACCAAGATTACTCTATCCAGCAAAGCTATCATTTAAAATGGAAGGGAAGATAAAGTGCTTCCCAGATAAGGTCAAGTTCAAGGAGTTCATCAACACCAAGCCCTTATATGAAATGTTAAAGGTACTTATCTAAGAAAAAGAAAATCAAATATACAAACAGTAAAATGACAACAAACTCACAACTATCAACAACTGAACCTGAAAGTACAAAAACAAAAGTGAACTAAGTAAACAACTAGAACAGAAAAAGATTCACAGAAATAGAGATCACAGGGAGTTATAACAGCAGGAAGGGAAAGGGGAGAAAATGGGGCAAAAGGTACAGGGAATAGGAAGCATAAATGGTAGGTACAAAATAGACAGAGAGAGGTTAAGAATAGTGTGGGAAATGAGAAGCCAAAGAACTTATACGTATGACCTACAGACATGAACTAAGGTGGGGGGGATAATGATAGAAGAGGGGGTGCAGGGCAGAGGGTATAAAGGGGAGAAAAAAAATGGGACAACTGTAATAGCATAATCAATAAAACATACTTTTAAAAAACAACCAAAGTGAATTTCTGGCTTTGAAAATTACAACTGAAAAAAATCACTTAGAAGACTCAATAGCAGGTTTGGGAAGATTTAAGAAAGTATCAGTGAACTTTAAAAGAGGTCAATTAAGATTATCCTGTCTGAGAAACAGAAAGAAAAAAAATGAAGAACAATGAACATAGCCTCATATAACGTGAGACACAATTAGGCACACCAGCATATGCAAAATGGGAGTTCCAGAAGAAAGGAGAGAAATAAAAGGGTAGAGAGCATATTTGAGGACATAACGGCAAAAAATTTCCTAGATTTAATGAAAAACGTTAATATATATATTCTACAAGCTCAACTACAAGTAGAATAAAATCAAAGAGATCCACACCTAGATACATTATTTAAAAACTGTCAAAGGACAAAGGGATAATTTTATAAGTGTAAGAGAGAAATGACCTATCATGTTAAGGGCATCATTAACAATTAAAAGCCAATTTCTCATCATAAACCATATGGCCAAAAAGTACTACGATTAAATATGCAAAGCACTGAAAGAAAAAGACTATCAACCAGAATTCCATGTCCAGCAAAACTAACCTTCAAAAATGAAGGAGAAATTAACACATTCACAGGTAAACACAAAACTGAGAGAATTCATCGCCAGCTAGCCTGCCCTGTAAGACACACTGGAAGGACTAGTTTAGGCTGAAATGAAAGGACACTAGACAGTAACAAACCCACATGAAGAAATAAAGAACACATGTAAAGGCAACAGCACAGATAAATATAAAAAACAGAATCAACGTATTTTTGTTTGTAATTATTTTTTCTCCTATGGGATTTAAAGTGTAAATGCATACAGCAATTATTATTATAAATCTCTATTGACTGTCATATAATTATAAAGATGTAATTTGTGCGACAGTATGTACAATGGGAAAGGAGGGAAACAAATAAGAGGAGTAAAGTTTTTGTATACTACTGAAATTAAGTTAGTGTTAAACCAAACTACATTGTTATAAGTTAAGATTTTAATTGTAATCCCCAAGGCAGCCACTGAGAAAATAACCAAAAAATATATCGTAAAAGAAAATACAGGGAAATTAAAAATTGTACATTTAGGAAATATCTATTTAACAGAAAAGAATGTGGTAAAAGAGCATTACAGAAAGAAAAGAGACATAAAGCACATGGAAAACAAACAGCAACATGTCAGACGTAAATCCTATCTCATCAGTAATTACATTATATGTAAATAAATTAAAGACAACAACTAAAAGGTGGACATGGCAAAGTGCATAAAAAACATGACTCAACTATATGTTATCTACAAGAGATTCAATTTATATTCTAAGACACAAATAGGTTGGAAGTAGAATAGAAAGAGATATTCCATGCAGTTTTTTTCAATTATGGAAGATAAATTCTGGAAATCTACTGTACAGCATGGTGATGATAATTAACAATACAATATTGTATACTGAAACTGTGCTAAGAGATCTTAAACTTTGTATCACACACACACACAAAGTGATAACTGGTAGAGGTGATGGATTTGTTAATAAGCTTGATCATTTTAGAGTATATACATATACCAAAATATCATCATATTAAGTTGTACATCTTAAATATATATAATTTATATGTCAATATCTCAATAAAGCAGTAAAGCTATTTTAAGGAGAGATTCTATGCAAACAGTAACCAAAATGGAGTTAGAGAGTCTGTGCAAATATCAGACAAAATAGACTTTAAAACTGTTACTAGAAACAAAAAAGGACATTATATAATGATGAAAATCTATCACAATATAATAATAATTATTATAGGTATATACATGTACCTACTAACACAGCCCCAAAATACATGAAGCAAAATGACAGAATTGAAGGCAAAAATATAATAAAACAATAACAGTTGGAGAATTCGACACTGCATATTCAATAATAAATATAACAACTAGACAAAAAATCAGCAATGAAACAGAAGACCTGAACACAAATAACTAAATCTAATAGACATCTATAAAGCATCTACATCCAGTAACAGAATACACATTCTTCTCAAATGCCCATGCAATGTTCTGCAGCACACACCATGTGTTAGACCTTAAAGAAGTGAAATCATACACTATATGTTCTCTGACCACAATGCAATGAAATTAGATATTAATAACAGAAAGAAATGTGGGAAACTCACAAATATGTGGATATTAAACCACGTACTCCTAAAAGCAGTGGATCAAAGAAGAAATCACATGGGAAATTAGAAAATACTTTGAGATGAACAAAAGAAATACAACATACCAAAACTTATGAGATGTAATGAATGCAGTGCTTAGAGGAAAATTTATAGCTATAAATGCCTATAATAAAGAAGAATGATTTCAAGTCAATAACCTAAATTTTCATCCTCAGAAGAAACCAAAACAAAAAGCAAACTAAATACAAAGCAAGCAGAAGGAAGGGAATATAAAAAAGTAAGCAAAAATAAAATTTTGATTCTTTGAAAAGATCAACAAAATTAAAAATACTTTATCTACACTTACCAGAAATAAAAGACAGAAGACTCAAATCACTAATAAAGGAATGATAGATGAGACATTACTATCAATCTTACAAAAATAAAAATGACTACAAAACTAAAAGCAATAGAGTGCTTATATAAGCAGAGGGTGAGCTGGGTGGAGGAGGGCAAATAGGGAAAAATTGGGACAACTATAATAGAGTAAAAATAAGATTTTTTATAATATATTTTATTGATTATGCTATTACAGTTGTCCCATTTTCCCCACTTTATTCCCCTCCAACCTGCACACCCCCTCCCACCCACAGTTCAAGTCCATGGGTCATACATATAAGTTCTTTGGCTTCCACATTTCCTATACTATTCTTAACCTCCCCCTGTCTATCTTCTACCTACCATTTATGCTACTTATTCTCTGTACCTTTTCCCCCTCTCTCCCCCTCCCACTCTCCCATTGATAAACCTCCATGTGATCTCCATTTCTGTGATTCTGTTCCTGTTCTAGTTGTTTGCTTAGTCTGTTTTTTTGTTTTAGGTGTGGTTGTTAACAATTGTGAGTTTGTTGTCATTTTATGGTTCATGTTTTTTATCTTCTTTTTCTTAGACAAGTCCCTTTAACATTTCATATAATAAGGGCTTGGTGATGATGAACTCCTTTAACTTGACCTTATCTGAGAAGCACTTTATCTGCCCTTTCATTCTAAATGAAAGCTTTGCTGGATAGAGTAATCTTGGATATATGTCCTTGCCTTTCATGACTTCAAATACTTCTTTCCAGCCCCTTCTTGCCTGCAAGGTCTCTTTTGAGAAATCAGCTGACAGTCTTATGGGAACTCCTTTGTAGGTAACTGTCTCCTCTTCTCTTGCTGTTTTTAAGATTCCCTCCTTATCTTTAATCTTGGGTAATGTAATTATGATGTGCCTTGGTGTATTTCTTCTTGGGTCCAACTTCTCTGGGACTCTCAGTGTTTCCTGGACTTCCTGGAAGTCTATTTCCTTTGCCAGATTGGGGAAGTTCTCCCTCATTATGTTTTCAAATAAGTTTTCAATTTGTTGCTCTTCCTCTTCTCCTTCTGGCACCCCTATGATTCAGAGGTTGAAACATTTAAAGTTGTCCCAGGGATTCCTACGCCTCTCCTCATTTTTTTGAATTCTTGTTTCTTCATTCTTTTCTGGTTGAATGTTTCTTCCTTCTGGTCCAAATTGTTGATTTGAGTGTCCCAGATTCCTTCCCATCACTACTGGTTCCCTGTACATTTTCCTTTATTTCATTCAGCATGGCCTTCATTTTTTCATCTAATTTGTGACCATATTCAACCAATTCTATGAGCATCTGATTACCAGTGTTTTGAACTGTGCGTCTGATAAGTTGGCTATCTCTTCGTTGCTTAGTTGTATTATTTCTGGAGCTTTGATCTGTTCTTCCATTTGCGACATTTTTTTTTTTGTCTTGGCACACCTGAGCCATGAAAGGTTAAGTGCCTAAGGCAGGTTCTGCTGAAAGGACTGATGCGCCTGACTGACTCTGCAGGTAAAAATGCTGGAATAACTCGTCCCAGTGTAAAAAGTCTATCTGCATCCACACAACTGTGGTTCCTTAGAAGAAGTATGTTCTCAGTGGAAGGGATCACAGCTCTTTTCAAGATTTTATTTTTTAAAAAGCTAACCTGTCCCCCTGTGACCCCAAAATAAGAAAAAATAGTTAATCTACCACAAGCCACTTTATCTAAATCTATAAAACAGCTATTTGTATTTCTATCATAAAGCAAAATAAGATTTTCTCAAGTAATTTGGCTTTACAAAATTGAGCTGGTCAATGAACAGGATATTATAATGATAAGAATATTTACAAATGGATGCTCTGACGAATTAATCTAATCTTTTTAGGCTTATGCTATTATAGGTCATAAATTCAAGGAGGGCTTATTTTAATATGGGTAGACATCATCAAGGAGGTAAATTGGAAAAAATGCAAAAAAAAACCTTCTCCAAGAATTATTACATTCAGTATATTCAATACATTCATTCAAATATTTATAGAGAGCCTGCTCTAGGTTACAAGCTTCTTCAGGAAATTCAGTGTATTTCTGCATAAGGGAAACTTTCCTTTTTTTCCACTTCAATTGTTTATTGTGGTAAAATACACATAACATAAAATTTACTGTCTTAATCATTTTTAAGTGTACAGTTCCGTGGCATTAAATACATTCACATTGTTGTGCAACCATCACCACCTCTGGAACTTTTTCATCTTCCCAAATGAAACTCTATACTTATTTAACAATAACCTCCATTCCTCCCTCCCCGCAGCCCCTGGCAACCACCATTCCACTTTCTGTCTCTGTGAGTCTGACTACCCAACGTACCTCATTTAAATAGTCATACAGTATTTGTCTTATTGTGATTGGTTTATTTCACTTAGCATAATGTCCTCCAGGTTCATCCATATTGTAACATGTGTCAGAATTGCTCTCCTTTGGAAGGCTGAATAATAGTCCACCGCATGTGTAGACCACATTTTGTTTATCCAGTCATCTGTCAACAGACACTTGGGTAGCTTCCACGTTTTAGCTACCGTGAATAATGCTGCAATGAACAGGGATGTACAGGGGTGCCATCTTTTGTCAAGGAGATAACCAAACAACCACTGTAATGTACAATGCATGCAGAACTAGTTTTGCACTTGTGATACTCATTCTTTGGTCTCAGGTTTGCTAAACATACTGTTTGTTGGTTTGTTTTTTATTTTTGTTGCCATTTCATTAATATTCTCATTAATTTTTAAAACCAAGGCGAGGAAAACTAAGTCAGACTACCTTATATACTTAAGTATTAATTAACAATAACATGTGAAATTAGAATCCCCCGCTCCAATTAAATGCAAGTAACTCAGAGACAAAAATCCACCAAAATACATAAGTTAAAAGTTTACATTAGGTACAAGTTGTAGTTCTTAAATGACCTCTTTTCATCCTTCATTATCTAAACAGAAGGAACTAGACAAGAACTATCCCTTCGTGCCCATGTTCTCATCTGAACACATGCTGAAATGCCCATCTCAAAAATAATAATCTCTTGATCACCTCTCTCTTACTACCTCCCCACTAATGCCTTTGAATATCCTTGAAAAATACATGTATTTTATCATGAGTAAATGAGAAAGGGGAAAAGAGGATATAATTACATCTATTGCATATAAATCTCACTTTAAAATGGAATTTTTAGGGATTCAACTAAAAAGATTTCTTTCTCAGTCATCTTTTTAAATCAAATCATATATTTTATTAAGTATAACAAACTCAAGATATACTCTGAAAGATTATTTGGAGGGTTCCAGGACTTTAAAATTAAACACTTGAAACCTTAATATGACAAAGTACAACTTCCTAAAATAATTCCTCAAAATAAGTCACAAAGCACAAAACTACAGAGCAGTGATCTCAGACTGGAGCATGCATCAGAACCCATGGAGGGCTAGTGAAAACGCAGAGTCCTTGGCACAACCCCCAAGGTTTCTGATTGTTAGGTGTAGGACAGAGTCTAAGAATTTACATTTCTAGCAAGTTCCCAGATGACATTGCTGCTGACCACCCTAGGACTGCACTTTCAAATGCCTGTTACATCCAAACAGGAGCACTTTCTTGTAAGACTCAACCCACGCAGAAGGCTGTGTGCTCCCTTTAAATTAACTTTAAAAACTCTTTAGCTGTTCCTCCTGAAAGAAATTACTGTGGATTAAATTATTGTTGATTTAGCAGTTTTTAGTCAATCTCTTGAATAAATCCTTTCTGGAAGAAAGTTTTTAGTTCTCCTGCAAGAGAGCCAGGTCTCAAAAAAAAAAAAAAGGAATTATTATTATGAGTGACTTTTATAATACATAAATTCTGGTTCAGCAAGTTTCTTTGAATTTTGGAACTAAGAATATATATACAAGCACATATTTGGCAGGCAAGCTCCATTGAGAAAAATCAGGAACTTGACTATGTTAAATTATTTCATACATTATTCTCTACCTCCATCTGCACAGCTCTTCAGGTCACTGCCATAAACTAGCAGCCGTTGGCTGGAAATAGCCTGGACACAGGTTTGATTTGATTCATGTTGTATTTGGGGGGCGGAAATATGCTTGAATCAACATTTAAACTCAGATGCTTTCTCATTAAAATTCAGATTTCTACCTACTCTTAAAAAAATCAGAAGATTTGGCAATATTATTCCCAAATTTCTGCAAGTCAACAATTAGCCAGAGTTGGGCTGCAGCTGCTCTTTGGAGAGAATTTGAGCTCTAGCTGGACACAGCTCCCATTCATTTCCTCTTGTCTTCAACCTAGTCCTCTCAAATCATTTATTTACCAGCCTAGCATCTTGTGTATTTGGGTGCCCAATATAAGGGGGAACAGATAGTAGAGTCTCAATTTCAAAGAGAACATAAACATTGGCTTAAATTAGGTGTGGCATAGGTAAGCTTCTTTGGATTCAGTCTCTCATGGCCTGAGGTTGTTAAATTGTGTGATCTACCAGTGGGCCACCTCTCCTCTTTGGAAATTCTCATGTGGGAAAACTTCAGGCTTGGATAAGCATGCCCTGAAAAGCTGTGTGTCAGGGAGAGATGTGTCAGGTTGAGACCCTCCCTGTCTGTAATAAGAACAGTGTAAATGATGAGCATGCCTGCAAAAACCTGCATGTATCACGCCTATTTGCCATTTTAACTTTTTTTGTTGTGAAGTAACACAGACAAGTAAATTTAATATATAGTTTAAAATATTGTAGCATGAATGAACCTTTGTATAACTCTCACCTAATCAAGAATATCAGCACATCAAAGTCCCTACAAAGCCAGTCACAATGCCCTGCTTGCCTCTCTGAGATTCTCACTTGTGTGATAGTCACCTCTGTACTCTTCTCTATAATTTTTTCACCTGAGTCTGCTTCCCTTAGTTCTGCCCATTTCTGGATGCCAAATTTAAACATTTATTCTTTCCTATCTGACTTGTAAAAATCTGATAATATTAAGATACATGTTGATTGTGTCTTCTTTTTCCTCTTGATTAGCCTCATCAGAGGTTTATCAATTTTATAAGACCTTCCAAGAGCCAACCTTTGGCTTTGTTGATCTTCTTTCTGCTCTTCTTTTTAGTAATTTCTGCCTTCTACTTGTATTTACTGTGCTGCTTTTTCTGACTTTTGAGATACATATTTGCTCATTAATTTTGGACCTTTTCTCTATCCATTTTCCTAGTCAGTACTGCTTTATCTGTATCCCATACAGGCACACCTACACCTAGTTTTATTGTGCTCCACTTTACTGCACTTTACAAATACTGCATTTTCTTACAGGATGAAGGTTTGTGGCATCCCTACTCAGATGATAGTTGGCATTTTTTAGCAATAAAGCATGTAAAATGTTTTTAATTAAAAAAATTTAATCCTCACGTGAGGATATGTTTTTATTGAATTTTAGAGAGAGAAGAGAGGGGGGAGAGAGAGAGAGAAACATTGATCAGTTGCCTCTCATATGCACCCCAAACTAGGGATCAAACTACAACCTAGGTATGGGCTTTGACCGGGAATCGAACCCACCACCTTTTGGTGTATGGGCGATACTCCAACCAACTGACCCAACAAGCCAGGGCAGCAATAAAGTATTTTTAATTAAGGTATGTACATTTTTTTGGACATAATGCTATTGTACACTTAATAGACCACAGTATAGTGTAATCATAACTTTTATATACACCAGGAAACCAAAAAATTCATGTGACTCACTTTATTGAGAGACTCTCTTTATTGGCTATGGTCTGGAACCAAACCTGCAATATCTCTGAGGTATGCCTGTAAATTTTTATATCAAACAATTTTTATTATTCATGTAAAATATTTATTTTATTATATCTTCATTAATCATGAGTTATTTAGAGATATATATTTGAATTTCCAAACATGTGGATGATTTTCTAGTTATCTGTTTATTATTGGTTTCTAGCATAATTACACTGGAATCAGAGCACATGTTTTGTATATTTGTTTTCTTTTTCAATTTTTTAAAAGATTTTATTTATTTTTAGAGAGAGGGGAAGGAAGGGAGAAAGAGAAGGAGAGAAACAACAATGTGTGGTTGTCTCTCATGTGCCCCATACTAGGGACCTGGCCCACAACCCAGGCATGTGCCCTGAC
Organism: Trachops cirrhosus; assembly: GCA_028533065.1. Lineage (NCBI taxonomy): Eukaryota > Metazoa > Chordata > Mammalia > Chiroptera > Phyllostomidae > Trachops > Trachops cirrhosus. Next base: position 36,321,548 of record CM052544.1, read on the forward strand.
TGGGAATCGAACCAGCAACCCCTTGGTTTGCAGGCTGGCACTCAATCCACTGAGCCACAACAGCCGGGGTTTATTCTGTATAGTTTTTTTTTTAAGAGTTCATTTATTTATTTTTAGACAGAAGGGAAGGGAGAGGGAAAGAGAGAGAGAAAAACATCAGTGTGTGGTTGCCTTTTGTATGTGCCCACACTGGGGACCTGGCTTGCAACCCAGGCATGTGCCCTGACTGGGAATTGAACTGGTGATTCTTTGGTTCACAGGTTGGCACTCAATCCATTGAGCCCCATCAGCCAATGCTACATAGTTTTAATCTTTGAAATTTGTTGAGACTTGCTTAATGATCAGTATATGGTAAATTCTTATAAAATATCACATATATTCATGAAAAGAATGTGTATTTCACAGTTGGTACAGTGTGTCCAGTAGAATATGTTTATTAACTATGTTAATCAAATTTTCAATAATCCTTACTAATTTTTTTGTATGCTTTTGAGAGATAATAGAATATACATTGGTCTCTGCCCCATCCCTGGCAGAGAGATCCTAAAAAAACCCTTGTAATTTCCTAAGAACACTAGGAGCATCTCTTATTCTAACATTTGGTCCTTGATCCCAGTTCCTAACACAGGGCTTCTGAAAACCTTGCAATTCCTAAGTAATAGGAGTGTCATCTGTTCTGTGAAGCAACTCAGGGTGGCTCCTGGATATGGGCTGGTCACCAGAAAGATCAAGTCATGATTAGAAGCCATTCTCTTGGGAAGGGCTGAAAATGAAGCAAATGATCGCTCATGCCTACATGACAAAGCCACCATAAAAATTCCAAAAGTACGAGATTTAAAGAGATTCTCTGTTGGTAAACACATGGAGATTCAAACAGTGGCACAGTTTGGAGAGGGCATGGAAATTCCACACCCTTCCCCATGCCATGCTCTATGCATCTCTTCCATTTGGCTGTTCCTGGGTTATATTCTTTTATAATAAACTGGTGATCTAGTGAGTGTAATGTTCCTCTGAGTTCTTTGAGTCACTCTTGAAAATTAATCAAACCTAAGGAGAGAGGGGCCATGGGAACCTCTGATTTATAGCCAGTTGGTCAGAAGCACATGTGATAACCTGGGTTGTGACTGGCATCCCTGTGGTGGGGCAGTATTGTAAGACTGAGCCCTTCCAGGAGCGTCGAACTCATTTTCACCGGGGGCTACAGCAGCCTTGCAGTTGCCTTCAAAGGGCCAAATGTAATTTTAGGGCTGTATAAATGTAACTACTCCTTAATAGTTAAGTGAGAGCTCAGCTGCTGCTGTGTAGAAACAAGGTGCCTGGCTGGATAAAACAAGGTAGAGGGCCGGACTCAGCCTGCGGGCCTTGTGTTTGCCACATGTGCCTTAACCTATGGGATCTGATGATACGTCCGGGTAGATAGTGACAAAATTGAGTTACATTGTAGGACAGCCAGCTGGTGTCACAGAGAATTGCTTGGGGTGGAGAAAAACACTATTGGTGACCAGAAGTAAAATGTTCTGCGTGAGTAGTAAAGGAGATACATAGGAGCAAAACTTAGTAGGAAAGAACTGGGTTTTTCTCTACATAGAAAGGAAAAAAAATGTTTTTTCCCTCATTACAGCTTCTTTCATCAATTACTGAGAAAGATTTGTTAAAATTTCCACTCTGGTTATGGATTGTCTATTTATACTAATAATAGTTCTATAAAATTTTGTTTTGTATATATTTTAATGTTATTAGGTATACACAAATTTAGTATTCTACTTTTCTGGTAAATTAAACCCTGTCATTAAAAAGATAACAGTAAAAGTTCTGGCCAAGATGGAGGTGCAGGTAGAAACCCTTTGCTTCCTTGCACAACCAAAAGGAGGATAACAACCAATCTAAAATCAATAAAGAACCAGAAATGCCAGAAAATCAAACTGCATGGAACTCTGACAACCAAGGAATTAAAGAAAAAATCAACCAGAACAACCAGACTAGTAAGGCCACAGACCATGGGGGCCAACTCAGAAAAACCGAGGCGAGGCAGCAGGCCCGGTGGGCGGGGCTGACTTACGGGGAAACTGAGACTCAGAGTTGACTGTGGACTATGGCGGTTGCCGCAGTGGGAGAAACTCCCAGTCTCACAGGAGAGTCCCTCGGAAAGTGCCCCAGAGATGAGCAGGCAAGCTGCATTGCTCCCTTTCTGGCCCCTCCCCCACAGGCAGTGCCACAGAGGACTCAAAGAACTTACATGTACAATCCATGGACACGAACTAAGGGGGGGAATGCGTGGGGGCAGGGTGGAGGGGTAAAAATTGAGAAAACCATAATAATGTAATCAATAAAAAATACTTTAAAAAAAGAGTTCACTTGAAAAAAAATCCTCAATTGAGAAAAAAAAAGTTAACAGTAACACATAGTAATGCTTTTTGTCTTAAAGTCTGTTTTGTCTGATACTAACATAGCTACACCAGCTGTGTTGTGATTAGTGTTACACTGTACACATTTTACACTATGTACATTTTTACATCTTTTTCTTTTCTTCTTTAAATATATACACACAACTTTATTTTTATCAGTTCACCCATCATGATTCTTTCTGAATGATATATCTTAACACTTCAATATGGGCTCTCTAGAGAACACTTTTAAGCTACTTCTCTCAGAATCCTTGCTGCAGCCTACATTGTGAAGGCTGCAAGAAAAATCTGCCTTTCACTTCTCCTCAGGCCTTGGAAGGATGCACCTTGTTTCTGATATCAAACAGAGCATTAGAGCTTCCTTGGAACGCTGTTGTGGCAGCTTGGAGCATACATGACATGCTTATAGAAAGGCCTGTGTGATCAATAAATGCTCTTTCAGAAACATCAGTTGATCATTCATAATTCTCAATAATATTGGATTGTTTTTGTCCAAGTCTTGATATCTCTCCCTGAACTTAGAAGCACTTTCTGAAAATTCTTCACTGCAGAAAAAAGTGAATCAAATGATATACTGTGTATTTTCATTTTTTGTGGATGTTTCATTGAAATACTACAGATTTTACAAGCCTACTTTCTGAAAACTACAGCATAAGCCTGACAGTCAATATGGGAACTATGAAACTGACTCATTTGAATATCATCAGTCCTCAAACCTGGGCCACAGTGACTTGGTACTTAAAAGCTGAATCATAAAACTTTCCGACTAATTCACGTTTCATAGACACTGTGATACAGGGGATAACTGCTGAATTTGTTTGTTGCTCAATTTTTAGTATATTGTGTTCTGCTTAAAACAGTTCTAAGTCTTCGGAAGAACACCTAAAAATCATTACGGGATCCCAACTTGCTAATCTAAATCACCAGTTTATTGTAGTAGGATGTAGCCCAGAAACAGCCAGATGGGAGAGATGCACCAGGCACGGTATGGGGGAGAGGCGCAGGGTGTCCGTGCCTCTGCAGGGGTGCCACTCTCTCTGAACCTCCATGTGTTTGCTAACCCAGAAGTTCCACATGTTTTTATTTTCAATTATTCTGTATACGTATACTTAAGATATATTGTTTGCATAATGCATATAATTTTTAAAAATCTAGTTTGATAATCTTTGTCTTTCAGCTACAACCTTTAGTCAACTTATGTTTAATGTAATTACTGATACTTGTGGGTTTAAGTCTACCACCACTCATTGTGTTCCATATCTGTTTTACTCATTCTATGTTCCTTTTTTCTTCCTTAAAATTGTTTTCTCATTAGATTTTCCTCATCATTAGTTAGAAGTTATACATTTTTCTATTTGTTCAGTCTTAAGTCTGTTATTTACAACATACACCCTTGACTATCATAGTTAAATGTTAACACCTTTACCCTCTTCCAAGACAATGTGAGCCTTAGAATAGATTACTTCTATTTAATGCCTCCCAACTTATGTTATTTTTGTCCCATATTTTAAATCTTTCTATATTTTAAAAAAAGCAATGTTGTACTGTCTTACACAGTCAATGTTCACTTAGAGTTACCCACATATTTACTCTTTCTTTGCTTTTTATCTTTTTTTATGATAATGTAATTGAAAAATTAATTGTAGAAGTGATCTGAGGACTAGAATCATGATATCTTCCTCTAAGAAGATTTCATTGCTTTTAAGTAGCACCTATAGGCATTAGGAAAATAGTATCATCTTGATTCAATAAGCTTTAAGGTTTCTGCGCCACTCACATAAAGTGAAACTGAGCTGCAGTCAATGTGAGAGCTGTTTTACTTCCAGTGACCCTTACTCCTGGGAGCATCTCTCCGGGGAATTCCCAACTCAAAGTGGGAAATGGTTTCCCTGGTTTCCCAGGCTTAATGACACCCAGACTATAATTTTTAACCTTGAAAGGACACCAAAGGTGATCTCAGACTCTTAACCTTCTTATCCTGATCAGCAAACGCCCATAGGACAAAAGTGGTGCCACTGCTACTACGCTCACTCCTCTGTGTTCACATTCTTTCCCAAATCTCAACTCAGTAACTCTCCATAATTTATTAGTTCTTTTAGATTTAAGAGGACTGTTGAAAAATAATTTATCTAGTTCCTTTGGTTGACATCAGTAAGAGGGCTGGTTGAATCATGTGGCTCACCACTAGTTAAAGTACTAATCTCCTCACATTCTTTTCTGTATTATATCCTTAGTACTCGGCTTTACCATGCCGACACTAGGTGAAAAAGTGCTATGGTATTCTTTAAAGAATCACGATCACTCTGCTTGGTGGCAACTTATCCTTATAGTGCAGAGGAACTATAAAGGGCAAGGGTTCAAGTTACAGTTCCTATAATTTACTCACTCTGTGATTCTGGACGAAGATTAACCTGGAAAATTTGGTGGGAGAGATACTACTTCCATACATATCAGAAGTTCAGGTGAAAGAACACAAAGAGCTTTACAAAGCCTACAAACTAACAAGAATTATAATTCTCTTCCCTCCTTTCTCTGCCCTGTAGGTGAACCATTTATCCATGACTGTGGCTAACTAATCGTGACAGGCCAGTAGGCAACTGACACTTCAGGTCATTCAGCAGTGGCTGGCAACATGACGGAAGGCACAATATTCCAAGGTCGAACAAAGGAATACCTGTTGTTATGGCATCCCTAACTTACTTAAAAACACTTCAGTGTGATAGTGTGCAGACATACAATATGTACCACACGCTCTCCCTTTACCTCCTAGGAGTAGCTAATAGGTATCTGAAGTACCCTACTCAGGAATGCAAACCCCCGGTGTGATTGATTCCTATTTGAAAGACTAATTAGAAGTCCAGCCTCCAGAATCAGACTGTATCAACCACAGATATCTAAATTTATACTAGGGGATTCCCTAATGAATATAAAGAAGCAGAGAAGTAATTTTTCTGATGAAAGTAATAGTGTTCAAGATATATGGGTTGGCTGGAAGTTTTGTGCAGGGACCTCCAACCTTGTATATACATGTGGGTTATAAGAATCTGGGAAACCAGGCAGGCTTAGGCACTCTAGGCCTAAGGTTCTGGTCCTGGGTCTGGAGACTTAACAGAGGATTCCATCACCTTTCGATCCAACCAAAAGGTTAGATGATATATCCTGTAACAAGAATATGTCTGCACCTGTCTCTGCTGAACCTTTGATGTGAGATACACATGGGAAGGATGAGGGTTGGAGCTTTCCTCAGTCTATAAGAACAGGTTGAACAACTAACTTGCCTGCTTGCTAATAAATGTTCACGTGTGTGGCAAAATTTGTTCTGAGACTTGACTTTATTGTTACAGACCACTTGGTACCACGATAGCCTGTAATCATCAGAAGCTACCAATTTCTACCAAAAAGATCTGCACGACTGGAAGCAATGAAGCTGGCTCAATTCAATTTGCAACAATTGTGGTGCATCAAATTTCCCAAATGAAGCCTGTTGGGACATAACCTCAAAGCAGTAATATCATGCTGATGAGGTACAAACTAGTCATCCTGGACCCTGCAACAGAAAGGCTATTTCTCTTTAGTGAGAAAACCACAGGAAACTATGGAGACAGCCTTGGGGTGTGGATTTTGCTGCGTCTGGGAGCCTGCCAAAAATACCATCATTCTGTTTCTTGGCCCCTGGAATGCAATGATACTCAATTATTTTGACCCAGTGATTTCCCCAAAACCAGCTGGACTTTGTACTCAAGTCAAAATAATGCCATTTAAACAATATCTGTATTCAAAGGAATAGATAGATGGGAGGCAAACTATCTTACTGCCTCAAGTAAATGCAAAATAGAAATATTTGCATTTTCAAAACAGTAGTTTCTTGGATTCTTAGCAGCTGCATGTCACATCCTCCAAATGTTGTGAAAAATATATTTGCGCTGAAAATTAACCAAAATGGGAAAGTGAGCTGTTTGTCATAAACAATATCTTAAAGAGCCCTGGCTGGTGTAGCTTAGTGGATTAAGCACGGGCCTGTGAACCAAGAGATCACGGTTCGATTCCCAGTCAGGGCACATGCCTGGGTTGCAGGCCAGTTCCCAGCAGGGAATGCACAGGAAGCAACCATACATTGATATTTCTCTCCCTCTCTCCTTCCCTTCCCCTCTAAAGACAAATAAATAAAATCTTAAAAAAAAAAAACAATATCTTAAAGAAAAACTATGAAACTCTTATCTCCCACCCTGCCTATGTACTGGAGGGCACCAAGAAGTTGCTCTAGCCCATGTGATTTTCCTGATGACGCAGTCTAAAGATGTTACTATAAGAAATCCATTCTCGAACTAAACTGTTGCTGGTTGGATTCCCAGTCAGGGCACATGCCTGGGTTGCAGGCCAGGTTCCCAATTAGGAGGCACGTAAGAGGCAACCACACTTTGATGTTTCTCTGCCTCTTTTTCTCCCTCCCTTCCTCTCTCTCTAAAAATAAATAAAATCTTTAAAAACAAAGAAAATGAAATATATTCTTCTAGGTGTCAGGATTACCCTTAAAAACAAAACAAAACAAAACAAAACAAAAAAAACCCAAGTCCCACAGAGAAAGTTAATCAATTGGTTCACCAAGGAGCTTAACCAACCAGTTTTCAAAACTGCTAAAAATCTAAAGTGGAATCTTTCCCCACTCTCCCCTCCAAAGAGTACACTGGAATCCTGACGTGTGAACTAATCCTGTTATATCACCATCTGAGAGATGTTTGATAGGGTAGGTAAATGAACTGGGAGTTGGAAATCCTGGACCTTCAGGTCATTTCTCTGAGCCTATTGATCTCTCCACCCGACAGACTGGGAAGCGTATTTGTCAGCCACTTCTCCAGAGGTTTGAGTAGGACGATGAAAACACCCATAACATGACGCTAAAGGAAGATAGAAATGCTGCAGCGCTTGGACAGATTAAGCCAAGGCAGCTGGTGCTTCCTGCTCATGTTCCACTGGCCTCCAACCCATTTATAGAAACAGCAAGAAAAAGCAAGGATGGAATGGCTTCTGAGAAGCAGGGTGTGACAGGGACAAGAGCTACTGCAGTGACAGGCAGCAGGCCTGGTGCTGTCACAGACCTGCCATCCTGGGCCTCTTACGTCCTTGCCTCTCAGAGCATAGAGGAATTCAGAATTCAGAGGGAACACAGCCAAGAATTCATTCCCAAAGTTTATGTCAGCTCATCCCCCAAGTTGTGGGCCTGACTTTAGTCACAGATACTTCAGGAAATAAGAGGATTCACCCCCTCCCCCAGTGCACACTGCTGGGAACATTAAACCTCAACTTCATCTTGGATAATAATGAAACCCCTACATGAAGAGCCTACTTGAAAAGAAAAGGGAAAAGTAAAGAAAAAGACAAAGAAGCTAATAGCCTGCAAATTAATATTTGCTCACCTATTGAGATCATGCCCTTTTAAAAGAATTGCTCATCATTTTTTGTTCCCCTCCCTTTTTGTCAGCTTCTAAAGATTTAAAGGCTTTGTGACTGTAAATTACAAAGTGAGAGCATTTGTGAAAGGAAATGGAAATGGCATCCGATCTCTGCTCATACAAAGGAGCAATCAGAAAGATTTACGGAGTGCCTACTACATGACACTCAGCACAGAAGCTCTCATTTAATCTTCATCGCCACTAAAATGATATGTTACCTATTTTCCACCAAAGGAAACTGAATCTCAGAAAGTCTGAGATACCTGTCCCAGGTCACACAGTTAGCAGATGCCATTCTCCCAAAGCCAGTGCTCATTTCTATGGCAGGGACCAAATCCAAATGGCGTTCTCTCTCTGCCAGCTCTGAGTCAGAAGGTTAGTGTACTTTGAGTTCCCTCGAACTGGTGCTCTCACTTATTCAGACCCACAAGCTATTTGAAGCTCTTGCAGTTCTTTTTAAAATTTTAATTCTTTTCTTGCTCTTTCCCTTTATTCACAACACATAGCTTCAAATTACTTTAGGCTTTTTCCAAAAAATTGAACCCACCCTCAAAGGTCAGGAATTCACCACTGCTGGGGTTATTAGGAGGAAAATATTGTGAGATCTGAAGAAATTTCCCAGGAAAAACTTGTCAACTGTTTTCAGCGCAGCAGAACTGAAACACACACAGTGCCTCCCCCAGGGAACACTGCGAAAGGGCCCATTTCTTGGGACTTGCGGTCCCTGTACAGGGAGTGTAAGAGGGCAGGGTAGGTCTCATTTTTCAGGTGTAAGTGCCTGTTGGAATATTCTCAGTAATAGGAAACAGTGAATGATTAGGCAAAGAACAGCAGATTTGAAATAACTCTTACTCCTTCAGTACAGCCGAGTGACGTGGTATGTTTTTGTTTTCTTACTTATGTACGTTATTCTACTAGTAAGTCATTTCGCATTCATTTATTTTCTAGAATCTGCTTGCATTGTGATTGGAGACAAGTCTGTCAGGTCAAATGGAGCCAACAGAAGATCTGGATATGCGCACAGCAGCAACCTCATGGGTGGTTTTTAGTCAGGCTTTCTTCTTTGAGAAAGAGCAACACTGCGCTCGTGTTCCACATCTGGGACACGAGAGAGGTATTAATGCAACAATTCATAACTGCTACTTGCCTTGATCCTCACTTTTGTTAGCATCTCCCTTCAAGGTCCTTCATGAAAGAGTTGACAACATACAAGGAAAGAGAAATGTGAAGTACAACTGAGAACTGGGAGAAACCCTAATTTGCTCTCCTGACTTTACAAATAACACAGAAATACATTTTTGCATGGACTTCTTTCCCAAGTTGGAGTGCTGATAAAAGATCTTAAAAATATCGAAATGGTCCAGTGAATCCAGAGTCAACTACAAAGCCACCTAAGCCATTCAGAATGATGATGACAGTTAAGTTCCGACTACAGGCCTTGTGCCTGTTCAACATAACCTTCAAAGCAGTCCTCGTGGAAGGATGGGTAGTTATCCCAATGATGCTGCCAGTCCCCAAGGCCCTGTTAAATACACACTTACATAGTGTCAAGATGGTTCCTCTAATTTGCAAAACTTGCTATATCTGTTCCCCTATGACTGTTCATATTTAGCACACTTCCAACCATTTTGGGACTACAGAAGAGGTATTTTCCAATTTTAGTCAGATGGCTATAAATTTAAGACATTAAAAATGAAACATGTAGTCTTTTCTTCTCATTAAGAAAAAAAACTTGAACAAAACTTTTATGACGAAAGACTTTCTTAAAACTGGGGAAGACCAGGCATTCTAAAATTTATCACTATCATCACATAAAATGTTATATAAACAAGTTATAAGGACAGTAACTTTTAGGAATAGGATGTTCTCAAACAGTTCTTTCACATTTTCTCCAGCAAAAAAAGACTGTTATGAGTACTTTTAGAAATACCTGGACGTGACACAGAAAGGCCCTTTAGAAAAAAAATAACATGGCGAGACACTTAAAAGTCCTGCAGGAGAGCAAGCAAAACCTTTCAAAGAACTCATTGCCAGGATGTGTCCTTTCGTAAAATGCTAAATCATCCTTGATGAATACCAAAGGCTCCCTGTTTTAATATATTCTGGAAATGGTCTTCCAACACAATAACAAATCATCAAAAGCATCAACTAAAGCAACTGAGATAGTAAAAGCTGGAAAGAAGCTCAGCTGAATAAATACTCAGAACACTGAAATTTAGCATTTAATAATAGCTACCATTTATGGCTTAATGATAAATTATACCTCCATACTATTAGGCAAAGAGTGTTCTGCTTACTGAGTCTTAGCTACCTACCAGACTGTGAGTTCCCGGAGGATGTAAGCTATCTTCCTTTTTTCCCCTCCTGTTGTGTCATTCGTTTATTTATCTCCCAAATCATTCATTCTTTTTCCTCACCATTCAAACATATTTAATAAGTTCCTACCACTTGCTAGGAATTAGACACCTCTTCTAAGCTAGGAACTTTTCTTGAGTGAAGATGTTTAAATAATTTGATATGTTTGAATTATATAATCATGCAATATAACTTTATTATCTTGTGCAGAGGGTTATCATCAAAAATGTCAGAGGCTGCCCTGTTCACCTTTGTATCATCCAAAAATATATCATGAAATAGGAGCTCCAGTGTTTGTTGAATTGGGCTGCTATGACAATTGTGATTAAAATAAACTCTTATAAACATGTATTTTGGTGTTTTAAGCATTCAACCTAAATAGTCGTATATTGTATACAACCCATGTATGTATAAGAATGGACATCCATGAAAAGTTTCCCAATTCAAGCTGATGGCTCCCTTATTTAAAAAACCTAGCAGTTACTACCATGTTCCTTCCTCCCTACTTTCCAAAAGGTATTAAAGATAGAGGGAGAAGGGAAGAAGATGAATGTATTATATAAATAAAAAGGAAAAAAGGAACACAAACAGATGATAGTTGGGGCTCTTTGCCCATCAGGAGTCAAATCAATGCACTGCCAGAGGAGAGAGAACTAACTCTTAGAACTCTGAGCAAAGCCAGTCTCTTCCCTTGTTCCCCTGTGGGTAGCAGTTGGTCTTAAAATAGTGAATAGCTGATCAAGAAATTCTACAATCTCAGAACCATAAAACAAAGTCTAGTGGTAGATCAGCTCCTGCACCTCCCTTTACTATAATTGAGGAAAACGAATCCTCCTAGAGAGCTGGTGACATTTCAAAGTCATACATAGAGGTCATGGTGGCAGTGGGGCTGGCTACAGTACTTCTCCTATGTCTCACCCAGGAGAGTGTGGAAATGGTAACAAAGAAAAATTCATAGAGTAAGGGTGCTTCACTAGGATCCACAAGCATATTTCAGGGACTTCATGCAGCTGAAATTGTCTGCAAAACTGTCTGGCTTTGCATATTTCAGGAGAGCAGGGTCTACTGCTTTCATCAGTCTAAACAAGGCCCATGACTCAAAAATTTTAGAACCCCTATGTCAAGGGATGGGCATGGGGGGGAAGGTTTCAAGTGAATGAGATTAATTCCAAATTAAAAGGAACCCATATTCTCAATAATCTGAAGAATATTATCGGGCCAGGCAGCCAGTGGAACCATGGAGGAGCACACAGTCCTAATCTTTCTGGTATAGATGGTAAAAAGGATCCAGTAAGAAAAAAATGTTTAGGCAAGCTGGTGTGTCTTTGCGACCACAGGTAATAGGGAACAGTGTAAGCAGCACAAGCTTTAATTACTGATTGGGTGGTCTCAGAAGACCACAGGTCAGAAGTAATAAGCAGGCTGAGTTCTCTGGAATCACAGAAAAGGTTTTGGCAGTAGTTGTCATGAGTTTTGATGTAAGGTTTCTGCAGCCTCTCAAAGCCAGGGCGCCTTGACCTCCAATCAGGACTCTCACTGTACCTGTTTGTGAACAAACAGTGAGCCCAAAAAGGGTTCCAAAGACCCCAGGAGACGAAATGTGATCACAGGGGTCTTTGTTTTCTTCTATTTTCTGATGTCAACATCGGTCCCAAGAGTGGGCAAAGGCCTTGGTACTTGGTCACAGGGAACAGGAGACACGTCAGCCATTGCAATTTCCCTGGGAAACAGAAAATATTTTCCCCACTCTATGGATGAGGAAATTGAAGCAAAGGGAGAAATGTCCAAGGTTTTTCAAGGAGGTGAAGAGCCAAGAGCTCTGAGGTTAGAGCTTGTAACTAAATACTCCACACTGGCTCTGGCTAGATATTCCATCTCCTTTTGGGAAACAAGCAGTTCTGGAGATTGGAGAAACACTAGTTGCTAAGGATAAGATGTGGGATAGCGTTTACACCACACAACCTTACATATGGAATCCATCACACATTAAAATAGAAGACTTGAGGCCTTACTGGGTAAAGGAGATAGGGAAAGGGAACCTGGAGGTTACTCATCATTTTCCAAATCAGAGATTTACGTCCCTTTTGGAAAGGAGAAGGAAAACCTGTCTGCAGTCTAGTTTTGAGTAATATTTGCCACTCAGAAGTTTTATGCAAAAATTCCTGGCACAAGCTTTGGAGAGCTCTTCTGATTGGGCTCTGGCCAGTCCTTGTAGATGACTGAGATTTAAAACCCTATCGTATCAGCGGAGCAGGGAGTATCCTTGATGCAGCACCATAAATCCCTCTCTCTAAAGCTAATTTCAAAAACTTATAATAGGAATGTTCAGAGAGAAAAATGATCTACATGTACCTATATCCACACTGATTTTTTCCTAAGTCAAAAAGGGTAGACATTAATGGCTAGTGGTGATCTGACTGGTTGGAATATGATTATCTTTTTTTATCCTTAAATATATTTTCTGCTATTTTAATCATTAAAATGCACTGCTGTGGAATAAAATAAAGAAAATATAAAAGTTAGTAACTTTGAGTGTCGATAAAGAGCCAGAGCTTATCTCATCCAACTGACTCATTAACAAAAGAAGAAATGGAGGCGGAGAGAGGGGGGAGCACCTTGCTCGTGGCCATTCAGCTGGCCAGCGAGGGAGGAGAGCCAGGACCCTGGAAATCCCCTGACCAATTTCCTGGCCTCCAAACCACCCTGTTGCAGCTGCTGGGTTCCTAAGGCTAGGAAACCCCCTAAGGTAAGAAAGAGTTTTATGTGGAATTATAAAATTCAAAACAGCAGTCTCAAGTGTTAGACAAAGTACACCAGCTTCCAAATCAAGAATTAGCTGAAGTTGAAGTGGTACTCACAAAGAGGACAATTTACATGGAATTAGGTGTCTCAGGCTGTCACAACTGCTGTACTGAACAACTTCATAAATGTGCCATGTTTTCTTGCCTATGGTTATTATTCATGCAATTTCCCTCACCTAGAATGCCTTCATCTTGTCCTCTCTCCCATGTGTTTCTAGAAATTCCTACTCATCCTTTAATATCAACTCAGAAGTTACTCTCTGCAAGGCCTTCCCCGGTCTTTTCCACTTATAAATTGGTACTAGGACACCATAACAAGAGGATGTACCTTGACTGTGGAGCATATGGCAATATAAGAGAAACTATCACTAGTTTATATGTCTGTCTCACCCTCTAGATAGTGTTCCTAAAGGGCAGTGACTATTTTAACCGTCTTTGTATCTTTTGCAACCAGCAGGGACTCAAATGTCAGTAGAATAAATGAATGCCTGCTAACAGACAAACAGGAAGACTTCAGCTTTTCCTTGCAAATCTATGATTTGCCTTTCTAGCTTCAAAATAGTACATTTGCAGAACTCTTAGGCAATAGGTTGCTTTGGGACAGTTTTTTCTTAAAGTTTAAATAGCTAAGGTTAATACTGATATTTCATGCTTTTTAATTTACAAAGAAATTATTACAGAAAAAAGGCAGGATTGTATAATATCAAAAGATAAATGGATAGGCCGGCTATGACAAAGGCAAAAAGAAAGTATAATTTACCAGATCTTGATACCACCTAATATATATGATTCCTACACCACCCTCTCTGCCAGTCCTCAAGACACAAACACAGATGCATATAAAAAGTTGATAAGACACTTTGAGAAGTTTAATCATAAGCCATCGACAAACAGAAGAGCCCACTGCATAGTAAACACCATAGTGAGTCTCTCATTAGGGTTGCCAATCGCTAATCAAAACCTCAAGATCAGGTTTCTGGGTACATCCTACTACATCTGTGAAGCAGACAGGCCCCAGGTGGTATGAAACCAAGTATGGGGCATGCTTCTTCATAACAGGCCCTCCTGCAACACCACAAAAGTGTGTGACAGAACCGTGCAACAGGGGCTAGAATCCTCTGCATGCAGTCTCTTCATGCAGAACCCTGCTCCTGACTGAAGATCTGAGAGAAGTTTCTAGTCAACTTCTGGCTTCCAGAAACAAGGCTATTGTAACGTAAAACACTAGAAGGTGCCTGGCTTTCTCCTTATGGGGAAAGAGAATGGTCACAATAATCAACACACTGCCTCCCTCCCCCAGGACTGGCTGAAAGGGGAACAAGGGGACCTTCTGGAGTAGTGAAAATGTTCTATATCTTGGTGGAAATGTACATTACATGGGTGTTGATACATTTGTCAAAACTTATAGAATTCTCTTAAGAGTCATCTATTTCACTGTATATAAATTTTACCTAGGAAAAAAAAGAACCATGAACGATTAAGCTCTAGTTAGTAGGTTTACTTTCTGCAGTAGTATGGGCTAGCAATTTTGAAACTATTTTCTGTGTAGTCTAGACTTGAGCAAGTGAATAAATATATCCAGGGTAACGGGATCCAGGTTTCGCACTGCTGGGGAAGTCAGTTACAAATACAGAAAGGAGGATATCAGCATCACGGAAGGGGCACCGCACATCATGTGCATCCTGACAGAAGGGTGCACCATCACTTCTCTGGCATTCCTGACAAAAACTCAGAACTTGAACCTAATCATAAGGAAACAGTAGGCAAATCCAATCAAGGCAAATTCTACAAAAATAACTGGCAAAATATCAGAATGTGAAGTTAATAAAGACAAAGAGAGGCTAAGGAATGTTTCTAGCTTAAGGGATGCCAAAGAGACATGACAATTAAATGCAATTGTTTGATGCTGAATTGAATCCTGGTTGGGAAGGAAAAAAAGAAAAAACCTATAAAGCACACTACTGGTACAAATAACAACATTTGAAATATAGACTGTGGATGAGATAACAGTATTGTATAAACATTAAATTGTCTGAATTTGATAATTGTATTGTGTTTAGGTTAAGAGAATATCCTTGTTCTTGTTCTTAGGAAATACACTGAAGAATTTAGTTATAAAAGACTACCATGTCTCCAACTTAATCTCAAAATTTTAAGAGAAAGAGAAAGGGGAGTGAAGAGCAGGGAGGCAAAGTAGCCTCTAGGCACAAATGGGACAAAATGTAAAGAATTGATGAATCTGGGTAAAGGATATACAGGAATTCCTTGTACTATTCCTGAAATTTAAAATTATATCAAAATAGAAAATTACAAAAAAATACCCTAACATTCCCCAAAAATATTTAGGTGAAAGGCTAACAACAACAAACTAACTCAATGTATTATGAGAAACTTTTTCAAGAATATTGGTTTCAAAATGGTACTTTTTCCTCTGATAGTAAAGTAATTCCACAAAACTCTATTTGGCTCTAAATCCCTTTTTAGAAATTAAAAAAAAAAAACAAAAACAAACCCAAACTCATGTACCTTCCAGTAGGGTTTACTGAAATCCCAGTGGCAGATACTGTCATTTTAGACAGTCTTGCATGGTAATTAACAGAAACTGGAATGAAAGTAACTGCTCACCATTCCCCTCCCTCCAGATTCTTCAACAGCTTTTCTGTAAGAGGGAACAGTTCGCCTGGCTACATGCCAAGCTAAAATCAAACAGGGTAAGAATGATTTATGTGTAGATGATTCAGCCTTCTCTGCCACAGAAGCAGAGAACAGTATTCTTCCCCACCTCAGGCCTTATAAAAAGTCTAAATATTATTTTTATACATGTGAACAAGAACATTATTACTCAGTTGAACTTATTCTACCTCCCCAATGTTTCTGTCTGCATCTGTGGTTCCATCAAGACAAGTGTGGCCTAGTTCTATTTTTTTTTTAAATAGTGAAAACTACCAAGGGAAAAAATTACTTCATAGATGGCAAAGGAGAATTTTTCAAAAGTCATTTTTAGCCCAAAGAATCTTTTTAAAACAGTAACAACTATGATATGATTCAATATAAAAAATATTATGCTAAGTATGTATTAAGAAAAATTCACATGCACAGAGATGAAAACGTAATTGGATTTGTCATTTCAAAGTATTAATGTTGGGTTTGCAGATAATAGAGAATGACATTCTCCTAAGTGAATAAAGAAGTTAGCCAAGTAAGTAAATGCTGTGTTTCTACTGTAAGGAAATACATGGACCAATGAAGCAACCTTTCCAGCACAAAAGAAATTTAATACCCTGACCACATGAAAAGTGATCACTATGGGAAGAGCACAGCTGTTAAAATCCAAGTCAGTTTGTATTAAATCGGCCAGCTTGTTTATGTAAGGCAGGACTCGAAGAATGACCACCAAGAGGAAATAATTTTGCTAACAAAAAAGTGATACACATATTTAATGTAATGCTTACAATAAGTGTGAAAACAAAATGCAAAGCTATTCTCTTTCAAAAAATACAATATAAGGGACCTCAGTTAATGGGTATGCTTGTAATTCTTTCAAAAACAGTTTCTCAAGGGCTAATTTAATTAGAGCGAGAACAAGAAAGAATGAGTGTTTACATTTCATTTAGAGAGCCCAACTACTCTTATTTCATTGACTAGCCAGATCTACATAAAACCACAGAAAAACTGGCACCTGTGCCAAATGATTTCAATATGAGAATTAATACTACTGCCAAGTTATTTTGAGATCAATTAGCTCAGCCATTCAAAGAAAAAAAATGTGCTCCACTAAAAAGCATATAATCCCAAAACTTTCATTTCTGAACACAGAAGTGCACACAGATATCCTTGAAACCCTGACTTGAGCAGATCTAAGATACCTTAAAGAAACTACAGGAAAAAATGTGCTCATGAAAAACTACTGACAACTGGTATGCTTCAAATCTCTACATAGACACTTGATAAAGCAGGAGCTTAGTTTACTTTTGAAGTAAAAAAAATAAAAAAATTAAATTTTTGAGCACATAAAATTAACCAAATTTACCAACTTTGTTTTCAATCTGAGTTAACTTTTAGAGAAACTGGTCAGGATTATACTTCTCATAAGATATGACCCAAGTGAAGTTTTCAAAGAAAGCTTGTCAAGCCAGAGCAGAGAAAATTTCCCTAGAATTTAATCCCTTCCAAACTGCCAGATGTAGGTTACCCAGCAAAGAGGTCTCAAATTATAACTGAGAAGCCAGAGTTTCAGATTAATGACCACAACATTATTTTGCATAATACTTGAACATCAAAGTTTTATCAAGAATCATGAGTTTTAAAAACTCAGGTTAAATCACTGGGTGTTAGAGGCTTAAAGAGACACCAAAAAGGAAATTAACTATAACATGCAGCAAACATATAAAAATAACTCAGACTATCTCAAAGCCTATTAAAGAATGAGATGCCGTTACTGTAGTTTTGAGATATATTAGTTGTACCCCATTACAATGGAGGACATACCAGATCTATTTTTAGAGCTTCTGGAAAGATCAAAGCTGAACAAGCCCTTTTATTGGCTCCCCCTCCAGGCTCCTGACCTTCATTTACTTCTCTCTGTCATTATATAGCTCTCCAAAAGACACACCACCAAGACTGCCTGGTATTCCCCATCCTCTGAGTAACACTTAAAAGTTGCTCTATGATGGTCTATGAGAGGGAGGAACTGTCTGGGAAAGAACAAAGACCAGTAAAACTCAAGCCAAAATTACCAGATGCAAGTATTGATACAAAACTAAAACATCTAATTCAGTCTCTCTGTATGCTATAAATCAAACTGTCTCAGGCTGGTTACTCTATGAGAATGAACACAGATAAATGAAAACAAAGCCCTTTCTGGTTTTTTAGACTCCACCCCTCCCCGCAAAAGCCCTCAGTTGATTTTAATGCCTCTGACTAGTAAGGTTGATGGGCTTATTTTAAAAGACAAGTCCCTAAAATTCAGAATGACTTACTTTGGAAGAACAAGCTGTACATTTGTCAAATGCCAAGCTGACAGGAAGGACATTATCAAACCGTGACAGAAATCCCCGGATCTAAAAACAAACAAAATGAAATAATTCACATAAAGCTCAGAATGACGACACCTGTAAAATAATTGTGTAATAATTTGACAAGAAGCTGGAAACAATTAATATGATGGTCTTGACACAGATTACTAGCAAAAACAAAGTTCAGCATGAATATTTTCCCTTGCACTGTATAATCAGTGTGAGGAAGAACTGTATTAGGTCATTTATCCCATTAGGAGCCAGGGCCTACAAGCTCCTCATATATTTGAGCTCTAAAAGCATAAGTGACTCCAAAATACAAAAAGAATGCTATAAAATCTTAAGTATTGTTTTAATAAATGTCTTAAAAATATATAAGGTCAACTAGTTTATTATGACAACTCTCATTTGTAAGTTATAGTAGATACATGAGATGTGTGTATTTCTAAGATGCAATATTGGGCAAAGTCCCACAAGGTAAGAAGGCCTGGGGCTACAGAAGGCAAACGCCCTCCTAAATGTATATCCAATTATTTGCTTGACTTAGAACAGATAGGGATAAAAATGCAAAACATCTCCACGTTTATGGGGAAACAGTGCCACCTTGAGCATAAACTTCTGGACTACACCCGATTTCCATTTACTAAGTATCAGCTATAACCAGGTTTCACAAACTATGGTTTAACTAATTTATTCAGAAAATTATACCTCTGGAAATATGCTTACCCAAAAGGGGGAGTTTTAAACTGTTATATATATCATTAAAATATTATTACTAAAATATGAATGGCAAATTCTCTAAAGTCTCCACAGGACTCAACATTTATAGTAAATCAGACATCACGTCTTCACATGAGTTAATTTATTTGATCTTCCCAACTACCCCATCTTATGTTGATAAAACTCAAGCTCAGCAAGATGAAGCAACTTAGGTCAGGAGAACAAAGTGACAGAGCTAATATTCAAAAGTAGCCCTCCTGACTCCAAACTGGCTCCACACCTCCCTCCTGGTTTCTGTCCCTCATTGCTTGCTTCCCTTTATCTCACGATATCACAGCATTTGTCTTCAATATTAGGTCTCAACACAAATTCAACATTCTCACTTGAATATAGCAAAAGAACCAACCCACTTAGTGTTGCCTTTAGCCACCCTACCAACACTCCCCGCAAACCAAAAAACAAAAACCCAAAAAACAAAAAAACAAAAACAAAACAAAGCCTGATTAATTCTCTACAGAAACAGACTCTCTTCTGAGTTTGGATAACTCCATCTGTATACCCACACTACAGCTAACAGTCTAACTGCTTGTGCATACTGGAAAAATCTAACCTTGACAAAAATGCCTACAGCCATCTCTTAAATGTCTCTATCAATAGCATAAACAATTAAAAAAATGTCCTTATCATTGTAATCCAAGATCAAAAGTGTTTGCTAGAAACCATAAATTAGATAGTTGGGATAATTTAGATAACCTCGTTTTGAACCTCTGAAATGTGACAATCTTTTAGCTCCCTAGGATGTCTTAGGAATGTGAGGACCACTTTATAATGCAGTACTTGAGGCACCTTCTGGGTCTTAAGTTTGCTGTTCAGGACATCAGAACAGAAGACAACAAACTGAAAGAAAAGACTTTAATGGCAAGACACAAATGGGAATGTTGAGATCCTCATGAGATCTGGAAGTTACAGACTTGAAAGAATTTTCATTTAAAATAAAATTTACCTACAAAAAAGTTTATCGTTAGTAGCATACTTTCCATTAAAATGTTCACTGACACCACCTATATATTAATGCTTAATGAGAAGATTTCTTCATTTTCTTTTCTTTATATAGCTAACATCAAGCTTTCTTTATGTTGTACAAAAAAAGTACTGGTAATTTTCTCTGCTAAACTGTCTCATGATTGGAGGTGGGGAGGGAAAGCAGAAGGGAAGGGAGACAATAGACCCAGTGAGGAACAAAAGCGAGAGAGAAAAGGGAGAGGAAGGAAGGGAAGAGAAAATAAAAACAGAAACACAGGTGGTGAGCAGTAGAAGAAAAAGGAGCCAAAGCTAACGGGCTGGCCAAGTAAGGGCCTGCACACTATTGTTTAGCAACCCAGACAGCTCTTTGGAAACGGTGATTCATTTTCCCAGGAAGTGAAATAGAATGTGTGTGTTTGAGGCCTTTCAAACTCACCAACTTGGTATCAGAAGGCCCAGGACTTAAAGTAATTCCAGTTTTAAGTAATTTAAAAGAGGAAAGAATTTTTCTCAAACTAATGGCAATAGACTCCTAATGGGTATCTTCATAAGTGAGCTCTCTCACTTCCATTTAATGCAACACTCTGCTGTTGATTAATCTTTTGAATATATAGCTCTGAGGTGTGCCATTTTTAATCAACTCCCTGGAGCTGACCAAATACAGCAGAGAATTCCTTATGCTGGCATTTAGGGTTACCCCTAATGTGAGCCCAACCTGCCTTTCTGATTATGTCTTGGATTAAATCTTTTCACTGGCCCCATACAAATGCTAAACTGAACTACAGCTTCCCTTCCAAAGACATTTCTGTGTTTCTCACCTTGTCTTAAGCTGAATTCTGGGACTCAGAACTTTTCTGAGAATAGCTACACCCAAATCTTCATCTTCCTTAAAAGCCACTCAACTCAAACACACTATGTCATAAACCTTCAAACTACCTCCCACCCAACTTAGAAGCAATGTCTCCACCATCTGAAATTCTTCTTTTTGGCATTTATCATCAAAATACCTTGTGTAATAATTATTTTTTTAAAATAACAGGTTTATTGAGATATTCATATAACATAAAATTCATCTTTTTAAAGCACACAATTCAGTGGTCTTTAGTATATTCATGGAGTTACGTAACCATCACCAATATCTTAAGAACATTTTCATCACCCCAGAAAGAATCCTAGAACTCATATTAATCCCCATTCTCCACTTTCTCCAGACCTTGACAACCACTAATCTACTTTCTATATCTATTGATTTGCCCATTTTATTTCCTGTAAGTGGAATAATGTAAGACTGTCTTCACTCAGCATGTTTTTACCCATACTGTATCATATATCTGTATTTCATTCCTTTTATTATCAAATAATATTCCATTATATAAATATGCCACATTTTATTTATCCATCCATCCATTCATCAATTGATGGACATTTCTTTCCACAGAATGGAATGAGTCAGATGGTAACTATATGCTAAATATATTGAGGAACTGCCATACTGTTTTCCAAAGTGACTGCACCTTATTACATTCATGCCAGCAAGGTAGGAGGTTTCCACTTTCTTCACCTTCTTGTGGATACTTGTTATTGTCTTTTTTAAAAAAATTATAGCCATTCTAGTGAGTGTGAAGTGGAATCTCACTGTGGGTTTGATTTGCATTTTTTAATTAATAATTTTGAGTGTTTTCCAATGGGTTCCTTGACCATTTGCATATCTTCTTTTGAAAAATGTCTATTCAAATTCCTTGCCAAGTTTTACATTGGGTTTTCTTTTTATTGTTAAATTGAAGAGTTCTTTATATATTTGGGAGACAGTTTCTAACCAGATATATGATTCACAAATATTTTCTTCCATTCTGTAGGTTATCATTTTACTTTCTTGATGGTGTTCTTTGAAGCACAGAACTTTTTTTATTTTCATGAAGTCTTATTTATTTATGTTTCCTTTGGTTGCTTGGTCTTTTGGTGTCATATACAAGAAATCATCATCTAACCCAAGGTCATGAAGCTCTATTATGCTTTCTTCAAGTCTTATAGTTTTAGCTCTTACATTCAGGTCTGTCTTCCATTTTGAGTTGATTTTTGTGTATGGTGCAGAGTAAAGGTCCAAATTCACTGTTTTGCATGTGGAAATCCAGCTGTGCCAACCCTTTGCTGGAAAGACTGCTCTTCCCCCTCACCCCCTGAACTGTCATCAAATGACCATCAAGGTGAGGGTTCCTTTCTGGACTCTCAGTTCTATACTTTCTTTCTTTTCTTTTCTTTTCTTTTCTTTTCTTTTCTTTTCTTTTCTTTTCTTTTCTTTTCTCTTTTCTTTTCTCTTCTCTTCTCTTCTCTTCTTCTTTCTTTCTTTCTTTCTTTCTTTCTTTCTTTCTTTCTTCTTTCTTTCTTTCCTTTCTTTCTTTCTTTCCTTCCTTCCTTCCTTCTTCCTTCCTTCCTTCCTCTTTCCTTCCTTCCTTTCTTTCTTTCCTTCCTTCCTTCTTTCTTTCTTTCTCTCTCTCTTTCTTTCTTTCTTTCTATCTATCTACCCACCCAGCTATCTATCTATCTACCTATCTATCTATCCTAAGACAGCACTATGCTGTCTTGATTAATGTAGCTTTACAGTAAGTTCTGAAACTAGGAAGTGTGAATTTTCCAGCTTTGTTTTTCTTTTTCAAGATTATTTTGGCTATTCTGGGTCCTTTGCCTTTGCATAAAAATTTTAGGATCAACTTGTGTGCTATAGTTATTTATTTACCTCTTTTGTTTTTACAGGAGAGTCACAAGTTGAACTATTTGCTTTTGTTCAAAGCACAGTGATTTGCTCATAGATACTTGATATTATTCAATATAAAATTAATGAAATATAAAATCACAAACATCCCAAAGCCTACTACATTATTCAAATCTAAACTGTACAGAGAAAACATGTCCTGAATGAACCACAAGAAAAACTTCAACTTACCACCATGCAGGCAACTTGAAGCCCTTCCCCAACAATAATGCTTTAAATCTCCAGTATTATGTGTAAGTATAAACGTACTGAGTAGTACATTAGTAGTAAATGTACTGAGCTTCCACAACATGATCTACATTCCCTCAATCTTACAAGGAGTGCATAAAAGTTAAAGAGCAGAGGTTGCTACTTAAAATTTTAGCACCTTCCTCAGACATCCATAGAAATCCTACAGAAATGTAAAATCCAGGTTTCATAGGCAAAATCCTAATAAATATATCCACACCAACCTAGAGAGGCCAGGCCCCAATTTACAATCATAGAAGTTATAAGCATTTGTCCTTTGCTTGGGTGGAGAAAACTTCACCATCACCTTCTTACTCAGAAGTGTGCCAAGTGTGTAAAGCAGTATTTTTCTAAGCTTGCTAATCAGAAGAATCACCTGGAGCATGATTAAGAAGTTCTGGGGTAAAGCCTGAGAATCTGTATGTTGAACAGGAGCCCCAGGTGATTCTCATCAGACGAGCACGTGAAACAAGATGCTTTCCGTTACCACCCTTATTTACACCTTCTGGTGGCTTGTCTATACCAACTTAACATCACCTGTTGGATATCAGGGAACAGATGGAAGCAGTTAGCAAGCCTCTCATTCTTTTCACGTTTTGTAAGAACAGCACCACCACACCCAGCCAATTTAGCTGACATCTAAATTAACATTTAAATGAAAATGCTTTACAAAATAAAGTCATTTCTCCATTCACATAAGAACCAAGGCCTCTTGTCAGTGCTCAAGATAAGCTCTCTAGCTTTTGGTATTGCACACAGCTTACTGTAAACTCTTATTTTATTACTAATATTTGTTGTCAGTCTTTCCTTATAGGAAAGTAGGTATTAATCAGCTGTTTTAAAATTTTTTTACCTATAATAAAAACAATAAACACATGATAGAGAACAAAAGAGCAAACAAAAAATAACCCATCCTCCTATAGCATATTTACTGCCATTTCTCTCTCTTTCTCTCTTTTTTGAATAAAATATTTAGCTTCCTTTTAAACAGTCTTTCTGAATACTGGCTTCTCAATCTCCCCACTCCCTACTGGGGAAAAGCTGCCAATTTCACAAACATATATGCACATGTCCCTCTACCTGGCTTTGTGGACAGTTAGAGGGATTCCTTAGGGGGGTCAAACCTTGCCTGCCTAACTGCACATTTTCATTTTTTAAAGTTTAGATTAAGTTTTTTTTTATACAGAAAAAATTAAAACAGCCAATATGAAAACCTGATGAGCAGTTGCCTGGGACTGAGGGTGGGGATGTTACCTAGGAAGAGACCCAAAGGAAATTTCAGGGGTGACTGGGAATGTTGTAGATCTTGTTTGTGGTGGTGGTGATTATATATGAGTGTATACACTTGTCAAAACTCATTAAAATACACATTAAAATGGGTGCATTTTATTATATATAAATTATATCTCAAAAATAGACAATATAAAAAAGGTAATTTATAATCTTTTTAAAGGCTCTATTTTTTTTTTAGAGAGGGGAAGGAAGTGAGTGAGGAAGAGAAACATCAATGTGTGGTTGCTTCTCGTGCACCCCATACTGGGGACCTGGCCTGCAACCTAGGCATGTGCCCTGACTGGGAATTGAACCAGCAACCCTTTGGTTCACAGGCTGGCACTCAATCCACTGACTCACACCAGCCAGTGCATAATTTATAATCTTGATTAACATTTTCAAAATGGTACAGAAAGGTACAAAATTAAAGTATAAGTCTCGAATGCCCCCAATCTCTCTTCCCCAAAATAATCAGCAACATCAGTTTTCCTGTATATCCTTCTAGGAAAAAAAATACTTTATGTCTGTGAATCTTTGCTACCATCTGAATATTTAATAACCCACCTGGAAATGACAGAACTTGGATGAAATAAAATTAGCTATGGTTTCCTGGCTTCCTTACCTCCCATCCCTCATGCCCCATGAAGGGCAAAAACAGCTTGAGTTGAAATCCCCATGGTCAGACACCCAATGAGGCACTTAGTGAAATCTGTTTGGCTAACAGGGCCTTATAAGACAGGACATGCTCTCCTCACCATGAATGAAAATACAGCATAAAAGAAAAAGCATCAGAAGGACCTTTAAATGCAGGTTTGGCCTTACTCTCCAGCAGTTCCAAGCAGGAAAGGGGGCAGTGCAGCCTGAATTCAATACACACACCAGTATGCATCTGATTAGCATCCAAAGGCAGAAACACCTGCTTGGGATAGGGGTGCGTTCTGGGGAAAAGGTGTCAGGGGTCCTTTTGGAAACAGAACTAGTGTTTGTGGGAGCATACAACTCAAAGACTGGTGTAAAGAGCAGAATTTGGTCTGTATTACCTCGATGAGTTATGTGCTTTGTCCCACAGGATGCCACCAAGAAACCATTTTTATAGACTGAAGCCATGGTTCTCAAATGCCTAATGTTCCTGTAAAAGTTGTCACTTTATGGATCTGGCCTGGGAAATGTATATTCTGAAATAGTTTCCAAGGTGATTCTGATACATAGCCAGATGTGGGGGACCCTGAATCAGGCTGTCTTCCACTTAGTGCCTAAAGATTTTAATTCTATACCCAGCTCTACTCACATTGCATCCAAACCTTATCATCACTTAGCTTATGATTTCTCAATGGCTTCCTGCTGCCTCTGCATGGAAGGTTCCAATCTTTAAAATTTCCTAATGAGATCCTACCTCCTCCTGCACTGTGGTCCCCAACTCTTTCTCCTACAGATACAGAGGCCCCCTTTCGGAGCTTCAGATTCATTGAGCACTCTTCTCACCCATCTTCTCCGCCTCCCTGTGCCTCCCCGAAAGTGCTTACTCCTCCCCCTCTTCCCTTCCACCCAAGTAACTGCTCCCTCCTAATCCTGGCAGGAAGGTGTGTCCTGAAATAATGTGGAAAATGATGGGCTGGGGGAGGGAAGAGGGCACTGACATTTACCGTGTCATCCTTGTGCCTAGTGCTCTTGGATGTTTTCTTACCCCCATCTCATTTTGGCCTCAGCACCATCCTGTGACCTGCCCCCACATTCCAGGCAAACAAACCAAGGCTCAGGGAGGTGGCATGGCTTCTCCAAGTTTCCATAACTGTCAAATAGCAAAGCCAGGAAACTCAGTTCTGATCTTTCCGGCTCCAAAGTCTAGGGAGAAAAAGCAAGAGGGGAGCAAAAAGAAAGGAGAGAAGACAGAGAAGGCCAGAAGATTTCAAAAAACACCCCTGAAAACCAAAAACTCAGCATCTCAATGGCTGCTATCAGGGCCTGGGGGAATTAAATCATCTTTAGTCAATTATGCCCAGCTTGCTACAAAACGAACAGATCAGGAGTAGAAGGGGCCCCTTCCATTCTGGAGTTTATACCTCAGCTGAGTAAAGCCAACTTGAGCTCCAAGCCTGCCTCACCTTGATGGAAAGTGAAGATCCAACGCCCAGAAACAAAAAGCCATTCTGAGAAGGCACCGTTGCAACCACAGCTGGAACTTACTGCTTTAATTCACACCAGTTTTCAGTAGGCCTGGCAATATTTCTAGAGGTTGGAGTCTGCATAAATAAAAACTGACTCCAAACTCCAGATCGCTCTTGGATGTTGAAAAGATTCTTAATCAAAATCAATGCCAAAATGGAGATGTGGCAACTGCAAAAGCCCGTGCACACCACAGTGGTCTCTGCCTCAGATGACAGCTTCAGCTACCACCACTGACCTGCCTCTCATTATCGCACTGTAGTCACCACGAAGCAGAAGCAAGCCGGTGTCACCACCAGGAAAATTCTGCAGAATGGCGCTAACCCTTCCAACCCTTTCCTACTCATCCACTGCTTTCAGAGTTTTATGAAATTCTTTGTAGCTTAATTTTTAGGAGAGTAGATAAGCTCCTAAAACTTTAATTAAAAGTGAAAGATAAAACCAACATTTATAAGTGCCTCTTATGTGCTCAGAGTTGGGCTAGTGCTTAGTAAACATTATACAATTTATTCTGTAGATTAATTCAAGGAGTTTATTATATTACCCCCACTTATATAAAATATGAAGTTCAAAGGGGTCACACAGAGACAAGTGGCAAGAGCTGCTTCCAATCCTTTTGTAAACTGAGCTAATGAATGAATGAGAAAGGAATTAAGAGGCAAAGCTGGGATTCTAATCAGGTCTGTATGTTCACATACACAGCCTTCAGGCTACCTCAAACATGGGACCTCTCAAACAAGACAGCCTCATCAGGTGAGCAGAACTCATAAGGCACAAGTAAATCCTTCAACTGATAAAGTTATTCACAAGTCCTCTTGGGACAAGGAATGCAATCTAAGGTGCTTTTGAACTCTGACACTATCTGTATTTTATCCTCTCCTCTGTGGACCAAGGAAAAGGAATGCCCTCTCTTCTTCTAGGACCTCACACACAGGAAGCCCAGACATTGTCAGGTCTGGTACCAGATCCTCCCTCTAGCCAGGTACCACCCCACTGGATCAGATTTTACCCAAATGGGTACATCCAAATGGGTACATCTAACACCTTAGATGACTCCAAAAGCCAATGAAATTAAACATTGGGCGATGTTGTGCCAATTACTCAACTTCTCTGAACCAAATGGTGCTCGGCACAGAGTCAGTGTTTTGGAATCATTTGTAGAAGGGATGACTGAATGGAGGGAGGGAGAATGAGTAGGTTACTAACCACCAACAGCTGATATGTGAAAGAGCAGACATTTGGACCATCTGTTTTTCCTGTCATTTCCATAGTCATCAATCTGAGGGGAACAGAAAGAACTAGAGGAGGAAGGAGACTCTATTTCTTGGGCTACATCTCAGGAAATATGCTCTTATCACTTATCTTCCTAACCCCCTGTCTCAGCAGTCAGTCTGTCTATATCCCTAGACACACACTGAGATGAGCATTTCTGAGCACAGAAAAGAGACCTCAGTAAAAGCTGAAGGTCTGAGGATTTGTGGGGCACAGCCTGTGCAGAGAGGCCAAATATAAAGAGCAGTCCAAAGCCCAGCTAGAGAGACACAGCTCTATCTCAGCATTTGCCTCCGTAGAGATTTCCCAGACCAGGCCCCTCCCAGGGTCCTGTCCTACTTTGGGCTTTGTTCTACTTTTCTGAAAGTAATTAAAAGCAAGAATTCAAGAGCCTGAGAGAACCATGGGGTTGGCAAGTCCAAACACCCAGGAAGAGCATACACATTCAGGGTCTCTATTCATCAGTACTTAAGAACCAAGAGTACATTCACCCAGAGACAAAGAGGTGAACTGCCTGGTCCACAAGAGGGATAAAAGCAGGACTGCTATATTAATGACCGTGGTGTTTGAATGACCACTATTGTATTGCCACTTTTCTTCACTCTTTAAGGGATGTCCAGTGAAATGATAGCAGCTTCACAGGTGGCTAATTTCTGTCACATTCAGAATCTCTCAAATCAACTTCCTGGAGATATCCAGAGTGATTTGTACATTTCATAACTACTGAACTATGCCTCCCACCAAAGAACCAGGAAAAAGGTCTGGTCTCATAGTACTCAGCCACCACCCCAGGAGCCAGGAAAAGACAGCTTTTTAAAAAAAAAAAAAAATACCCACTTGATGGGAAACAGAGGGAACAACAATATGTTACAATCGACAATGAAATATCCAATGAAAAAATCTACAATGAAAAAGTTCTCTCTACAAAAGAATTCAGACTCTAAAGATTATATACTATGTGATTTCATTTATGGAAAGTCCGTAATTAGACAAAAGTTTCCATGGTGTTATGAGTCAAGAGATGCTTGCCCCTGTGTAGGAAGGAGGCAATAATAATTGGAAGCAACACAAGAAGGGCTTCGGGGATGCCTGAAAACATTTTATTTTGATCTGTTTGCTGGGTATGTGAGTGTGTTCAATTTGTGATCATTACAGTTGCATGCTTAAGGATTTGTGTGATTCTCTACACGTCTTTTACACATGTGATAACAAATCACTCTTTATAGACAGAAAGTGGCTTATACTTGCTGTTGCCTGCTTACAGAATCCCATCCATGTACACTGTGCCAGAGAATTTTTAAAAAGAACAAACCCATAAGCCTATTTTCTCACCTTCAAATGGGTTTTTCATGGTTTTCAAATTCAATAAGAGGTGGTTTTTTCCCCCAGGCTGAATATCACTGAATTTCAGGGCCTAATCAAGTCTTTTTCTGCACTTGGCCAATCTCTGGATGGGCCAAACATTGGCTGTGGTCCTACAGAGAGATCAAGAAAGTAATCCTTAAGCCTCCCAGGTCAGAGGCAGAGGAGGGCAGAGGAGAGCAGGGGTGCAGGGAATGCAGGCCTGTAGCAGCTTCGCCCAGATTACACAACGAGTTGCTGGTGGGGGACCCTGCGATTCTCCGCCCCAGGGCTATCACTTTCCTGCTACAACTCATTCCGCAAGGGCCAATTAATAAACACTCTCCTTTGGGGAACTGAGGAAAACGAGCCCAGGGAACGTCACTGGTCATTCTTTGTACACAAAACACACAAAGGGATTGACTGAGTTACTCTCCAACAGGAAACCATTAGTCTCACAGAGCCAGGAAGAGGAGGAGGGAAGTGCTGAGTCTGCAAATGGGCATTGCAATACAGCTCAGTGCTTTTATAGAAATGATGTTCTCCTAATCAAAACACAGTTGCATAAATGGACTCACTCCACTTAAAAAAAAGAAATTTAAAGCCTATAAATAAAGACCACACAACCCTGATTAATAACTGTAAAGTTCTTTCTCTACTTTCTTTTTTAGAACATAGCTAAAAATAAAGGCCTGAAGCTTGAAATAATGTAAGCAAGTAATCCCACACACGCACTAGGCTTTCCCCATATATGGCTGCGTTATTCTTCAGTCTTTGAAAAGACTAGATGAAGAGATGGCCAACAACCAAAACAATCCTTCAGACATTTGAAAACCAGGAGAAAGAACTAGACGAGTTGATGAATAACAAACAATTGCAAGGCTCAATGGGGGTAAATAACACTGAGAGGGATTAGTTGCCATAGCACTTACCAAACATGCACACGCATTCTGACACTGGATCCCTTCCATTCAGAGGCTATTTTGCCCTCTGGTCTCAGCACTGAGACGACTACAACTGCAGTACTTTAACATAAAGGACGTAAAGAAGGAAACCAGTGCAGGGGCATGACTGAAAATTTAATTAAGGCCCTTCTCTGTGTGAAATCTGTAACAGAGGTGAGGGCACATCTCAAGGTCAGAGGAAAGGGGAGGAGACGTAAAAAAGAGAAGAGGGTGGGAGACAGAATGAGACAGGATAGTGTGACCAGCAGAGTTGGCTCTGGAGGACCACTTCCTTAGGAAGGAGGGCTATTACAGTGTCTGTTGGGTTCTACTCGAAATGTCTCTGTAGAAAAGATTAACACATTCATGTCAGATAAATGTCACCTTCGTGAGGCAGGCTGAAAGGTCATATTGCAGTGTTTCGTGGTTTCCAAAGCCTCCTTACAGACATAACACTGGACACAAGGTAAAGCACCTGCTTTTACTGACAGGGAACTGAGGCTCTGGGATGGTAAGGGACCTAACACAGGCCTATGGAGGGTAACACAGTGCCAGAGGGCTGCAGTAGTGATTCGAAGCTAACACTTCCAACGGGCAGGCCAGGGCTCTTTCCACTCACCAAATCTCAGAAAGAGCACTGGTCAGAGTGCCAAGTCTAGGTCTAGATGGCAGCTTGTCCACTATCTCACTCTGTGACCATGGACAAGTCATTTCCCCTCTTCAGACTCTCATCTCTAACTGGAAAATGATAGGACCGTCACGGATGACAGCAGGTGGGCCAAGGGGAGGCAGGGACAGACAGATGTGAACTGATAGAGTCACCCTGCTCCCTGCACTCATCTGTGAGTCTGTCATCCCAAATTCCCAGACAGGACTCTCAGGCACTATCACTGCTTCATGCATGAAGACAGCCTGCCTGTTACAGACTGACATGTATGCATGAAATCCATAGAAATGATTTCTAAAACGTAAGCCTAGAAAACATTTTCATTCCTCAAAAAAAAAAAAAAATAGAATAAGAGAGTTACTGTAGAGGTAAGATGAATTCTAAATTTTCATTCCACTATTGTTTTTCTTTATCCCTCTCAATGGAATTAACCTTCCTTAGGATGTTTCAGATTCTTTTCCTGAAAAGACACCCCACTTTCTGGGGATGCTGCATACTTCTAATGGTTTTCCCAGGCATGCCTATAAAGGCTTTGTATTTGGCTAGGGAGTCAGTAATAACAAACTACAGCAACCAACATAGCAGACACAGTTATTGAGGGGCTGTGACAGGCACTCACCGTAGGTGAGCCCTTTCTATATCATCCCTTATCTCTGCAATTCGGTGGGTATTCTTGTCTTCGTTTCATAGATAAGAAAACTAAGGCTCCCATCCAAGTACTAACCAGGCCCGACCCTGCTTAGCTTCTGAGATCAGATGAGATTGGGCGCGTTCAGGGTGGTACATCCGAATTATAGGGGTACCAGAAGGAGAAGAGGAAGAACAACAAGTGGAAAAGATATTTGAACAAATAATAAAGGAGAACTTCCCCAATCTGGCAAAGGAAATAGAATTCCAGGAAGTCCAGGAAGCTCAGAGAGTCCCAAAGAAGTTGGACCCAAGGAGGAACACACCAAGGCACATCATAATTGCATTAGCCAAGGTGAAAATGAAGGAAAGAATCCTAGAAGCAGCAAGAGATAAGGGGATAGT